>CM051842.1:86442284-87068399 GCA_028451465.1 Erethizon dorsatum | reverse complement strand
CATTATCTCTTGTGCAATTGGAGTTTTGATCAGAAATTCCTGGCCTACATCTGACTGAAAGAATTTTGCCTATTTTATCTTCCAGTAGGTTAATATTTCTGCTTTAACATATAGATTTTTGATCCATTTTGATTTTAGTGTAGTACTTTTTGAGAGATACGGGTTCAGCTTCAACCTTCTGCATATGGATAGCCAGTTTTCCCAGAACTATTTGTTAAAGAAGCTATCTGTCTCCCAAGTTATAATTTTGGCTTCTTTGTCAAAAATGAGACAGCAGAATATGTCTGAGGTTGTTTCTGCATCCTTTATTCTGTTCCATTTTTCAACATGTTTGTTTTTGTGCTAATACCATGATTTTTTTTTATTGTAGCTTTTTAATGTAACTCAAAACAAAGTGTTGTGATGTCACCTGCTTTACTGTTTTTATCCAGAATTGCTTCTGCTATTCTGGATATGTTATTGTTCCATAAAATTTAGGATTATTTTCTCATGTTCTGTGAGAAATGTTGGAATTTTTACTGTGATTGTGTTAAATCTATAAATCATTTTAAGAAGCATGGTCATTCTGACTATATTCTTTCTGCCTATCCAAGAAAAGGGATATCTTTTCATTTGCTGGTGTCCTTTTCAACCTTCTTTCTTGAAGTACTATAGTTTTCACTGTAGAGGTCTTTCATTTCTTTGGTTAGGTTAATTTTTATGTATTTAATTTTTTGGATGCTATTGGAAATTGTATATTTTTTTAATTACTTTCCCAGTGAGGTCATTATTGGTGTACAGAAACAGTAAAGTTTCTGTGTTCTGATTTTTGTCATGATACATTGCTAAAATTGGTTATTAATTCTAGGGGATTTTTTCGTAGAAGTTTTTGGCTCTTTTATGGAGGGGATCATGTCATCTACAAATAGCGATAATTTGACTTCTGTCTTACCTAAGAATAACTATTTTTCTTTCTCTTGCTGAATGCTGTGGCTACTGTGTTGAGTACTATGCTGAAAAGAAATTTTGGTACATGGCATCCATGTATTACTCCTGATTTTAAAGAGAAAGCTTTCTGTTTTTCCCTACTTAAGGACCTAACACATTTTTTGTCATGATGCAGCATAATCATGGTAGTGTCATACACACATTTATTTTTTAGAATATTTCTATTGATGAATTACTAACTTTACTTTTATGAGTTTTACTATATTAAATAATGAGTGCCTAACAGGTAATAATATCACAGAAATAAAGTATTACATTTTTAATATTTATTGAGTGTCTATTAAAAAACATCAACATTTTCAACTTTGACTGGTTTTTGGTGTACCAAGTCTAAAAAGAACAAGAGAAATAAATTCCTACATGGAACGAAGTGAAAATACCGACAGAACACTAAAAAAAAACTGTACTTCAATTATCACACCTAAGACAGTCCATACATAACAAGAGCATGTTCATACATACATATCACTTAAACTGATAGCAGATGTACTTTGCTTTCCTGGCTTTTTTGTAGGACATTCTTCACATGTGGCTGGTCTTGCTGTTTTGCCAGGATGAGCTTATTATATTAAGGAATATGTAGTTAACAGGAACATAAATTATCAATAAAATAAAGTATTAAATTCTTAATATGTATTGCAAGTTTAGAGTAAACATCAATGTGTTCACATCAGCTGTGTCCTGGCTTACAAAATCTGAAAGATAACATCACAAATAAACTTCTATATGAACTCCAATGTAAAATACAAATAGTATTCTAAAAAAAGCCTTTACTTAAATTATCACACCTAAATAATATGAAAATAAGATGTCAATAAAACAAAATATCAAATGTGTAATGAGTCATTAAATTAGGACATCAACATTTTCACATCAGCTGTGTGCTTGCTTACAAAATCTCAGAATTGACATCAGAAATAATAATCTAGGGGCCGGTGAGATGGCTCAGAGGTGTAAGCGCCTGCCTGGCAAGCGTGAGGGCCCGAGTTTGACTCCTGGAACCCACATAGGAAAAAAGGGCCAGTGATATCACTCAGTGGCATGGGCGCCTGCTGGCGCCCAAGGTCCTGAGGTTGAACCCCGGTACCCACAAAAAAAAAAGAAATAATAATCTATGTGAACTGCAATAAAAATACCAATAGAACTCTACAACAAAAACATCTTTGCTTCAATTGTCACACCCAAGGCAGTCTTCACACATGAAAATTGCTGTTCCATATGTGAGTATTGCTTACCCTGATAGAATGTATAATTTTTTTCCTGTCTTTTATTGTAGGACACAGTTGAGAGCTTTTTGGTTTTCTGTTGTCATAGTAGGTCTTTGCGATGTTGTTCGTGCCTGTTCACCTGTCCACTCACCAGTGTGGTCCACAAATTTTCTCTATATTTTCCTGGGCGAAAAATTTTATTTTTCCTCTGCTGTGAATGAACACTTATGACCTCCGTTCCCTTTAAGAAAATTTCTTCATGGTATTTTATGCTTGTATTTTTCTTTGTAAACTATCAAACTATTTTTGCCATGCATAATTAGGATCACATAAAACACAAACATTGGCCCATGCTTTGTGTTTTGAGGGACATTAGAATTGCTGTATAACTCATCCACAACAGCAACTGAAACTTTGGTTTGCTGTAGAAAGTTTCCATCTCAGTCTTCAATTTTGTCGAGGTTTCCCCGTCAGTATTTCCATCATAGAGCAATGTTGACTTCAACAGTACCAGTTTTTCTTTGTTGTATACAAGGTCAATGTTAATCTTTCTGAAATACAGATTGTACAACAGAATTCTCTGTTTTGAAATTGCAACATTTTGTTTGGAATTCCTGCTTTTTTCCTTCGTAAAGTTCCTACACTTGTCAACTGGGTTCTGTTAGGAAATATAAAATCAATTGGAAACATGTAAACCAAATGTTGAATGTCATATTCTGTTTCCTTTGGGAGATGGAACAATAAGTCTGTTTACAATATCATTTGGTTTATTAATATATGAATAAGGACATTAGGGTTAAGCTCCAGGCTAAATTTCTAAATTGAAAGCATAAGTCTTTGCATCTACAAGTGTATAATTTTCTATGCAATATTTTGACTCATTACTCTTCTATAAATCTTTTACATTCCTGTGATTACCATGAGAAATCCTGCCAGGTGCAGCAGACCTATGAATGATTTCAGTTCAGATAGTGATGTCTCATAATAAATACATTTTGTAATATGACTATTGATTCATAAAGTATGTTTTACTTTTATCTCAGCCTTTTTGTATTTCACAGCATCTAGTAGAATTTCTTCTGTTACAATTTCCAACATTAAATATCAGTGCTGGCATTCTGTCCAACATGTTTCACCCCTACCAATACACTCACTATATCTTTGGACCTTGTTCTAACAATGCATCATTCCAGTTGGTTTTGTGACCATTTGCAACATTTCAACTCATCAAATATGTACTCGCATTGCTCTTTTCTTTGTCATCTGAACCAAAGAGGTCTGCATTCCCTGTATCTGTATCAGTCGACTTTTGCTCCAGTTCACAGTCACAGGAAATTTGGCTCATATAGCCAACATCAAAGCCACCATCACCATCATCATCATCATCATCATCATCTGTATCATCCCCATATACACAATTCACTCTTTTGTTATGAGAACATTTATTTTATCCTAATGAATCATCTTCCTCATCATGCATGTGTTATCTAATGATTCACTTTTAAACTTCTCCAATAATTGCTAATCTAGTTTTTCATGTTGCATTGTATTGAATCAGGCTACTTCTACCAGAAAAATCAAAAGAAAACATTTTTGAAAACAAGTCCTAGTGTGGTATGGTTATATAATGCCCTCTGTGGTGCTCTGGTAAACATGCATAAACTGTTCCACAGAGTATAAAGTGGATGTTAATTCCAGTTTGACACAATTGCACATGTGCACAAACCTTGCCTTTTGTTGTACCAAGTCAGTAAACACAAATATTGCTTCCTGTATCTTTCAGGGAAACATACTGAGATGCACAAACAGTTACTATTATGTTAAAGTAAATATATACATTAGAAAAGTAATAAGTGTTTGTGGG
Organism: Erethizon dorsatum; assembly: GCA_028451465.1. Lineage (NCBI taxonomy): Eukaryota > Metazoa > Chordata > Mammalia > Rodentia > Erethizontidae > Erethizon > Erethizon dorsatum. Next base: position 87,064,340 of record CM051842.1, on the reverse strand, counting down.
ATCCTCTGTTATGCTCCACATTGATAGGATGAAGATTTTTGTACCTATGTTCATTAAGGAGATGGGCCTGAAGATTTATATTTTAGTTGTGTCTCTTTTTGCTTTGGGGTTCAGAGTGATGCTAGCCTCCAGAAATGAGCTTGGAAACACTCCTTCCCTTTTGGTTTCATTGAAGAGTTTGAGAATTTTGTGTTATAACATCCTTAAAATTCTTCTAAAAGTCACCAGTGAATCCACTGGGTCCTCTGCTTTTCTTAGTTGTTAAGGTTTTTTATTATTGCCTACATTTCATTGCATGCTATTGGACTGTTCAAAATATATATGTCTTCTTATTTTAGTTTGGTAATTCATATGAATCTAGGAATGTGTCCATTTCTTCAAGATTTTTTAATTTGTTGGAATATAACTTTTATAGTAGTTACTATCTTATGAATTTTGATAGTGTCAAATGTGATTTTCCATTTTCATTTCTAATTACATTTATGTCAGTCTTTTCTCCCTTTTATTGGTAAGTTTTGCAAAGCTTTATTTTGTTTATTCTTTCAAAGAACCTGATCTCTGGTTCATTGCTTCTTTGTACTAGATTTCCAGTCTCAATTTCATTGATTTCCTCTATGATAATTATGATTTCCCTCATTAAATTTAATTTAGGTTTGTATTGTTGTTGTTTTTGAGTATCTTGAAGTTCATCATTAGGAAATTTATTTGAGATATCTTTGCTTTTCTAATGTAAGCAATGACTCCAACAAGCTTCCCACTTATGACTGCTTTCATTGTTTCCCATAAATTACTGTGTGTTTTACCAACATTGTTTTAGATTCCAGATATTTTTTAATGTCTCCCTTGATTTCTTCTGTGAGCTGTTGGGTACTGAGTATTATTATTATTATTTTTTGTTTCCTGGTGTTTATAAATTTTCTGTTATTTATTGTATGATTGATTTCTAGTTTCAATGTCCCAATGGTCTGAGAGTAAATAAACATGTGGTGCTTAAATTTTTTTGTATTTCTTTAAGGAGAATTTGTGAATGGTAGTGTTTTTTGGATAAAGTTTCATATGCTGTCTAAAGAATATGTAATCAGTTGTAATAGGATAGGACACTCTAGATATTTATTAAAATCATTCGTTGAAAGGTGTGTTCAACTCTCATGTTTCTTTGTTGAATTTTGTTTAGTTGATCAATCTATTTGTGAAAGTGGGTTATTGAGGCCACCCATAATGATTGTGTTGGTATGTATTTTGCAATACTCTGATGATGGCTGTTCCCATGAGGTGTGAGGTCAATGGTGCAGCTTTACATTTTGAATCATCCAGATATTTGGTTTCATCAACATCTATTATTATTCAGAAAAATATTCTGTTTCAGGGCATAAGTTTCTCACCTTCTGCAGAACACTTTTTTAAATGAATCTTCTTTGAGTATCCCTTATGAAATTCAGCTTCTAGTCATAGATTTTGGATCTCTCATCTATTTTTCTACTTTTATACAAAATGGGTGTTGTACTACTAAAATAACAAGACATCAGTAGAAGGAAGGCAATATCGCCATAGTTAAAAATTGACAATGGAAATATCTTTATAAATGATGCCAATATTGAAACTAGCTGGCAAGATTTTTAAAGGGAACATTTTTGAAATAATAAAGTAAGCAATAAAATACACAAAATGACTGAAAATAGAGTATCTCAATACAGTAATGGAAACTCTGAAAAAGATTCAAAATGGTATTGATAAATGAGAAAAATCAATATATTAAATGGAAAATTTTTTGGAATACATGCAGTGCTAACCTCAAGCTTCACACAAAACAACCAGTAACACTGAAGTTAAGCTAAAATTCATTGTGCTAAATGAATAAGAGTAGAAGAGAAATAAAATGATTAGAAAATCTAATTACTTAGCAATGAGATACTATGAAATGGGCTTCAAAAATATTTTTTTACTACATTGGGCAACAGAGTAAATATTTTAGGATTTTCAACATGTGCATTTTCCGGTTTTACAAATAAAATCTGCTGTTAAAGTGAAAATAGATGTAAACAATAATAAACTAATATACACATGTATGTTCTCATAAAATTTTATTTACAAAATAAGGTAATTTACTGGATTTAACACATTATTCACAAGTTTGTAGATTATTGGACTAAAATAAGTATAAATGTTCCCTAATAATATAGGTAGTAAAGAAACATAAATAATATTTGAAGTGTTAATGGTTTAGAAGTTTCCATATCTGAAGTTATAATGGTTCTGAGAATCACTGAAAATTAAACAGAATAAAAACAACAATAAAAACTTCCCTTAGGTGCATGCTGCAGGTGGGAACAGCAGCCCAGTAGCAGAGAAATGTTCAATGGAGAAATGAGAATACAAGCCAGCAGTTGGTGAGTGAGGTGAACAGGTGCTGTGCTCTGACACAAAACCAACCAGAAAAAAGACACAAAAGTTGTGTTGTTTCACTGCCAACATCCCAGAGCGGAATGAGGGAAGAGCTAGTCAGTCACAGTAGTCTGCCTACAGGTGGAAAGCAGACTAGGGGGAATTGTACTGAGAGATACTATCTGGGAACAGCTAGACTGTGCTCCGGAGGCTCCCAAAAGCCAGTATTAGCTCTAAATACAAAGGACTAGAAGCATCCCTCTCTTCTGTGATCAGCAGAGCAACCTCAGCCTATTGGCACAAGCAGACTTTGCCTGCAAAAAGACAATGGGACTCCCTGTAGGGAACATAGGAGGCTGCGCATGATCCAGAGGGAGCCAAACGTGAATAGGTCAGGGACCAAACCCAGGCTTTCCCTACCCAAGGATGCCACAGCAACTGGGAAAGCACTGTAGAGACAATTACAGTAAGAGTTGGACATCCAGATCAATGTCAGCTTAAGACCTGTCCCAGCCCCCACATACACAGACCAAGATGAGACCCTTACCCAGCACAAATCCTTCTGCAAACTTGGTAGCATTACACAGCAAATTTCTGGGATCAGATGTGGACACTACCACAGAACTGTGGAGATCAGAGGAACTTTATGATTTTTCTTTTTCTTTGTTTGATTGGATTTCCTTTTTATGTCTGGATGGGGTTTTTGTTTTTTGTTGTTTGTTTTTTGTTTAATCTTCTTTTTTCACTATTTAAGTTTCTTAACTTTATTTTTGTTTTCTTCTTTTCATCTTCTTTCTCTTTTTCCTCAACTCTCTTGATTTCATGATATTTTCACGTGAGTGAACATTGTCTCTTCTCTTTCTGTTTCACTTCAGTATTCTTTTGCTTTCTCTTTTGTTTTTTTTTTTCTCTCCTGCATTCTTGAGTTTCCCAAACCTTAGGTGATCGAACATCCTTTACCCTCCAACTTTGCTTCTACTATATTTCTCCTCATTTATCATTCTATTTTGTCACCAAACTTCTTAAGACCCCCAACAGCATAAAATCATTTTAGTAAGGGGAAAATCATTGCACACAAGTTCCTGTTATCTGTTGGATTTTGTTCTATAACTGTAGAAATTGCTCTCACTGTTAAAGTTATCAAGTTAATAGTTACCACAGTTCATCAGGAACTAGGCTGTTCTTGGTGATATTTTTGCTAACTATACTACATTAGCCAGAATGTCATACCTGTTATAATCTGTTTTTCTCACTTGCATGATAGCACTGTGATTGTCCGTGGTCTTAACCATCACCATTGTCCAGCACCAAAGAACTGGGAGGTGAGTCAAATAAATAGTAACTTATCATTAATAAATTTTTAAGGTAGGTTCTTTGGATAGACACAAAGACCAAGAACCAGCTATACATAGAAGACATCCCCAAGGAGTATACATTTTCTAGGGAAGCCTCAATACTAGTGATAAAGCTATCTACTATTAGAAATCTATACTGCATCAAAACAGAATCTATACAGCAAAAATAAAAAAAAAAATAAAGAAACTAGAATATGACAAGTCACAGCAAGAAATGCGAACCCAGACTTTCAGCGCACCCAGGACAATTTCTGAGCAAAATGAGATAGAGGAAATTGGAAGGCACCCACAGGAACATTCTGAAATGATAGCAACAGAAGTGTAAAAAAAAAAAAAGCATGAGGCAATGGAAAAAATTATCTCTCAGGTAAAAAAATGATCAAAATGAAAGACATTAGAGCAGACAGACAAAAATAGAGGAGCTTAGGAAAATGATGGAAACCATAAAAGCCCAACATAGGAAAGAAATGGAATCCATTAAACAGATCCAAACAGAAATCCAGGAGACTAAAACTCCATTGAATGTGTACAAAACAGATTGAATGAAGTTGAGGATAGAATATCAGATCTAGAAGACAGGATTATGGCTAGCAACCACAAGAAAAGATATCTTAGAAATAGGAAGGGACCAAGGAAAAGCAATTCAACAGTTGCAAGAAGCAAAGAAGAACAACATGAAATTGATTGGAGTCAATAAGAAAGCCGGAGATAGCACAATTGCCATGAAAAACCTCTTCACAGAAGTAATGGCAGAAAACTTCCCAAACATGATTAAAGAATTGACATACAAGTAAGTGAAGCATATAGAAAAACAGATGGCCATGACCAAAATAAACAACAACAGCATTTAAGAATCAGGATTTCAGAAATTCAGCATAAGAACAGAATATTTAAAGTGATTAGGAAGTGAAAAAAATCAACTACAGAGCAAAGCCCATCAGAATCACATCAGACTTCTCAACACAAACACTGAATTCAAGGAGAGATTGAAGCGAGGTATTTTAAGCCCTAAAAGAAAACAACTGCCAACCCAGATTGATGTACTCCACTAAGCTATCTTTCAAAATTGATGGAGAAATAAGATATTTCCAGGAAAATCAACAACTGAAGAAATTCATGACCACCAAACAGCTCCTCAAAATTCTCTGAAGTATATTTTAGAAAGAGATAATGAAGATCACAATTCCAAGAATGCCAATAGAAAGAAGCCACCGGGAAGGTTAATGAATCAGGGAGAAAGACAGGGAACCAAGAACAGGAAAATAATATGAGAAGGCTAATCCAAAAAAAAATCAGTGATAACCATCAATGTTAGTGTTCTCAATTCACTAATCAAAAGAAACAGATGAGCAGAATAGCTCAAGAAATAAGATCCAACAATATGCTATATACAAGAAACACATTTACTTAAAAAATAGATTGAGTCAAAGGATGGAAAACAATATTCCATGTTATAAGAACTCAGACCAAAGCAGTGGTAGCTATTGTATTTGCAGATGATGTGAACTTCAAGCCAAGACACTAAACAAAATAGCCAAGAAAAGGTCACTACATTCTTGTTAAGAGAAAACTCCAAGAAGAGAGGATAACAATCATAAATATACATACACCAAATACAAGTCTGCCCAATTATATACAACAGATATTAATGAACATAAAAAATCAAATAAGTACTAACACAATTGTAATGGGGGACTTTAATATTCCACTGTCACAAAGAAATAGATAATCTAGACAAAATAATCAACCAAGAAATATCAGAACTAAAACAAACCTGTGAACAAATGGACTTAGTTGATATTTCAGAGTGTTCCAACCCATAACATGAGAATACACATTCTTCTCAGCTGTGCATGTGACATTCTTCTAGATAGACCATTTATTAGCCCATATAACATGCTTAAGGAAATGCAGAGGAATTGAAATTATCCCATGCATGGTATGTGACCATAGTGCAATGAAAATTAAAAATAAACAACAAAAGAAATCACAAAAATACTTAAACACATGGAAATTAAATAACAGCCTACTGAGCAACTAATGGGTCACAGAAGAAATTAAACAGTATCTACAATTAAATCATAATGCCAATAAAACATACTGGAATTTATGGGATGGAATGAAAACTGTCCTAAGAGGGAAATTTATAACAGTGAATTTTCACATCAGGAAAACTGAATGAGTTCAAATAAATGGCAATGTTGAATCTCAATCTTTAAGAAAAAGAAGAACAAATTAATCCCAAAGTGTGTATGAGAGAGGAAATTATAAAGGTCAGAGCAGAAATAAATGCAACTGAGACGAAGAAAACAATTCAAAAAATCAATGAATTGAAGTGTTGGTTCTCTGAAAGATTTTTAAAAACTGATAAACCCTTAGCCCAACTTATCAGAAAAAGGAAAGAAAAGACTCACATTCATGCAATTAGGAATGAAAACGGTGAAATCACAACAGATCGCCAATACTTACATTGAGAATCTATAATAAGATGGAAAACACTGAAGAAATGGATGGATTCCTCGATACATATGAATTGCCAAAACTGAATCAAGAAGATATAAAAATTCTAAATAATCCAATATCAGTCAATGAAATTGAAAATATAATTAAAATCTTACAAAAAAAAAGCCCAGACCATGATGTATTCACTGCTGAATTTTACAAGAAATTTAAAGAAGAACTAATGCCACAAATGCAGAAACTCTTTAATGAAATTGAAAGGTAAACAATATTCCCAAAATCATTCCTGGAAGCTATTATTACCTGATACAAAAACCAGAAAAGGACTCAACTGAAAAAGAGTACTACAGGCCAATCTCCCTAATCAACATAGATGCAAAAATTCCTCAATAAGATACTGGCAAACATAATGCAGCAATTCCTGAAGAATATAATATACTATGACCAAATAGATTTCATCCCAGGGATTCAGGTATGGTTCAATATATGCAAATCAAACAATGTAACCGAACATATCAACACAGCCCAAGACAAAAAATCACATGATCATCTCAACAGATGCAGAAAAAGCATCTGACAAAGTTCAACACCCATTCATGATAAAAACCCTGGAGAAAATTGGAATAGAGAGTCTTTACCTCAATCTGATAAGAACCATTTATGACAAACCAATAGCCAACATCATACTAAATTGTCAAATACTGAAAGCTTTCATGCTAAAATCGGGCACAAGACAAGGTTGTCCACTAAGACCACAATACAGTTCTGGAAACATTTACCAGAGCAATTAGACTAGGAAATGAAATAAGAAGAATAAGGATAGGTAAGAAAGAAGTTATCTTTATTTGCAGATAACATGATACTTTACATGGAAGGCCCCAAAAACTCCACCAAAGACTTTTAGATTAATAACCAAATTTAGTAATGTAGCTGGATACATATTCACTACTCCAAAATCAATACCATTCCTGTACACAAACAACAAACTCACTGAGGGAGAAATTACGGAAACCACACCTTTCACAATAGCATCCAAAATAATGAATTACTTAGGAATAAGTCTCACAAAGGAGATAAAAATCTACATATTACAAATTACAGTACTCTGAAAAAAGAGATCAAAGGGGATATCAGAAAATAGAAAGTTATCTCTTGCTCATGATAAGAAGAACCAACATAATGAAAATGGTCATACTCCCAAAATCATTATAAAGATTTAACACAATCCCAATGAAAATACCAATACCATACTGATATGGCTAAAGTGACTCAATTTTCTTTTTAGACTCTATTTTGTCTTCACTTAACCCCTAGATGAACTCACTCCCAAACTTTGTTGGATATTAAGTCACCAAACCATAGATAAATTCACTCCTCAGATCCCTTCCCAGTTAGCCATAAACCCATAAAAGGAGGAACTGTTACAGCAAACAGACCAGATATTTGGAGATGGTCTTATGATAAATCTAGTGATGTTCCTGTGAAATTCCAGAAAGATGATGTGTTGTATTGTGGTTGCTAAGGTTAAATTGGAGGAAATTGTGGGGAACTTGCAACATATAAAAACCCTGAGAACAAAGACTGTTCAACTGATGTCTTACCTGAAAGCTGGGACATCATCCACCAGCCAATTAAAGAAAGCTCCTTGTGTCTCTACTCAACCTCTGTGAGTGGTTCTTGTGATTTTAGTGTAACAATACTAGAGAAAACATTCCTAGAATTCATTTGTAACCAAAAGCGATCTAGACTAGCAAATACAATTCTTTAAGTCAAGGCAGGGGACATCACATTCCATAACTTGAAATTATGCTACAGAGCTACTGTAATAAAACCAGCATGGTACTGGCAAAAAAAACTAAAACAAAAACAAAAAAAGAAAAAACCAGACCCAATGATCAATGGTATAATTTAGAAGATGCAGAAACATCTCAAAACACACTCAGCCACCTTATCTTTAAAAAAGGGTTCAAACAACTTCACTGAAAGGAACACAGCCTATTTAATAAATGGTGCTGAAAAACTGGCTTTCCACCTGCCAAAGACTAAAACTAGACCTATGTCTATCACCATGTACTAAACTAAAATCAAAATGGATCAAAGATCTAAATATTTGAACCAGCTATTCTCTTTCTAGTTATCTTCCCAAAAGAATTAAAAATATCATAGCACATTGATATATGTGCACCTATGTTTACAGCATCATAGTTGCAATAGCTAAATCATGGAAACAATGCAAATGCCAATCAAATGAGAAATGGATAAAAATTGTGTTTTTAATTACAAAGGAGTACTACTCAGCCATATAGAAGGATAAATTTGAGACATGTATAAATAAATGGATGGACCTTGAGACCAGACTCTTAAGTGAAATAAATAGGACATACATGTGTAAATATTGAACTGTTTCCCTGGTGTGAAAAATTGAAATAGTAAATAAAGATCAAAATATACAATAGATATTGTGAAAGAGGTAGAAATTATTCAAAAGGAAAAAAGGATCTAGGCAGGGGGAAGGGAAAAGAAAAAAAATGAGAAAAGAAAGATAAAATGGAAACAAAACTTTGTAAATAAGGAGGGCAAGTGGGTTTTGTCTTAATTACTTTTCTCTCATTGCTGATATAATATACCTGACACCCAAAGTACAGATTGTAGAAGTTTCAGTCCATAATCAACTGGCTCCAAGCATTATGGCTTGGCACAGGGCCATCCCAGAGGAGAAAAAGTTCATGGCAGCAGAAGACAGGAAAAGCAATCCAGGGAAGAAGGGGAGCCAAGTCTCTTTCTGTTCCTTATATTGTACCCAGTCTACTGGGATTAGCATAGTGCCAATCCAATCAATGGACTGATCCAGCATTCATCCACGCTTAATCACAGACCCCTTAGTCCCAGCATTGCATCATGAATCAGTCACACATTCTAGATTAAGGCACTTCCAAAAAAGCCCTATGATTGCATGAGGCTTTGGAGGAACATCTAGGCACAAATCATAACAGGGTTGAATGGAGCAGAGGGGATTAGAAAGAAAGAGGAATCAAGATATATCATATACAGGTTCACATTCCCTATGATGAATATGATCATTATGCATATCTAAGTTATACCAATAAATGTAATAAAGAAAAAAGCCTCCTTTAGAAATAAAAAATGTTAAAAGAGAAAATTTTACAAGAATTGAGAATATCCCAACACTAAAAATGTTAAATAAATCATGAAAAAATAGAAGCTGGTAGACTATGGAATAATGTCAATAATCACTTAACAATGGTATCTGGACAGATATTTTCAGAGTAGATATCTTTCAAGCTGAGTAAACATTAAAAATGAGGACAAAACAAAACCACTATTAGACAAACAAAAGTTTGTAACAAATAGTATACAAGCAGGTGTATGAAATGCTAACGGGTGTTTAGGTTGAAGGAAAAATTCTGCAAAAATGTTTTATCTCCAAGAAGGAATAAAGGATCCCTGCAAACAGTTAAGTAACATGTAAACATAAAATAAATGCCTCAGGGGCTGGTGAGATAGCTCAGTGGCATAAGCACCTGCCTGGCAACCCCGAGGTCCTGATTTTGACCCCTGGTACCCACCAAAGAAAATAATAATAATAATAAAAATAAATGCCTCAAAATTATGACGAGAAATAGAAACACTTCTGGAGTAGTGAAATAAGCCTCAAAAATCCACAAAATTTGTCATGAACAACAATGGCAAAAGTGTTCAAAACCTACTGTCTCAAAATTCTGAAAATTAAAGCATTTTTAAGAAAAAATCTGTCTCAGTAGTAACAGGAAGTTTTGCAATACTTTTCCTATGTGATAATGTGCTGTAATCCCATTTTCCTAACTCAGGTCCATGACAGCATGAAAATCAATGGACAATCCTATGATAGATATAAAGACCAGTAAACTAGCAACATGGAGTATAATATGTAGGAAGTCATCCTCAAAAGATTCATCTGTAGATAATTGCTACTATTGGATATGGCAGCTCACTGTAAATCTCCACTATCAGGAACTTTCTTTTCTTTAGCCTACTTGGAGATTTTTATGTGTGAAAAATCTTATCTATGGTTTATTTACTAAAAAACCAAACACCCTCATTTAACATCACGACTGTCTGAGTTGTAGTAACAATCAGTAGCCAAGCAGAAGCAGTTCAAAAAAATAAGGGAAATAAAAAATAGAGAGGAATAAAATTTCCAGAGGTGGATATGAAAAATTTTTACCTATCTGGGGACTCTAGAAAACTGTATGTACATATGAAAATCTTTGCACTGCTTAGAAATAACCTACAAAGTCCCTAATCTTTCACATCTGGCTGACCTCGATATTCAATTCAAGCAGGAAGCAAAAGCTAAAGGCATATTTTAAACTACTGAAACACATAGACATTGATCAAAAGTGGGAGTATCAGTTAAGTTTGTCTAGAAGAACATCAATAGAAAATGTAATTATACATGGAGTTTTATTAGGTACTTTTACAGGTTCAGGGACAGGGGATCAGTGGAATCAGAAGTGGGAGAATCCACAACAGCCATCTCTGTGCTGTTAAACCAGAGAATCCAGTAAATGCTGAACCAGGAAATTTGTAGCCACAGAAAAGGAAGGATTAAGGATGCAGCACTCGTTGAAGTTCGGAGGCCCATAGGTTAACTGGAGAGTCACTGTTGTGAATATACATGGGGAGGCTGAAGAAAATGGAGACCTGAAGTTCAGCCTCCAAAGATGAAAGAAACAATCAGGAAAAATGGAGCTATTCAAAATGAGAACATTTCCTTCTTTTTTCCTATGTTATACCATCCAGTCTAAGAGCTTATTAGTTTGTGACACTCACAACTGGGTGGATTTTCTCCCACAGTTTGCTTGTCTACATGGCAGTCATCCTGAGTCACACCCAATCTAATTTACTAATCTACAAGGAATTTCTTAATCCATTCAATTTAGCATATCATAATTAACAGCTCCACTGGGGCATTATTAGTTCAAGGTATTTAAATAAATCAGTATGCAATCATTAGCAGGTCATTAACCTATCCAGGCAGGAAACTCAGTGATTATAAACAAAATAATATAATTTTATAAAAGGTGTTCAGGAAAATATCAATAACATTGAACTTGGAAAGGAGTAGAATCTAAATCACACATTTGTCACATTCTAATACTTAAAATGTGTGTCTTTTAACAAGATAATAAAGCATTACAAAGAAACAGAAATATGGTCTATGCACAGATAATAATATCAATGGAAAATGATTCTGAGGAAGTACAGATGTTGTAATAAATAAACAGAGTTTACATAAATTACAAGTAAACCCAGAAATATGTAAAAATTTAAGGGTAGGTGTGACAACACTATCTCATCAAATTGAGATTATCTGTAGTTATAAAAATTATATTTAAAAGAATCAGGTAGAAATTCTGGAGTTGCAAATTAAAATAGCTGAAATGTAAATTCTACTGTATTGGCTAAATAACATGTGTGAAATGACAAAACAGTCAGTGACTATGAAGACAAGTGAATTCAGATAATCTAGTCTTTTAAGAGAAAAAATGGGCAAAATATTCCTCAGACATATCAGTAATCAAAGAATGTAGCTAAGGCAGTACTGAGGAGGAACTTTTTCTTTTCTTTGTATTCCTTTTCCTTTTGTCTTTGTTTTTGCTGTGTGTGTGTGTGCACGTGTGTGTGTGTGTTTGTGTGTGTACACAGCAGTTCTAGGGATCAAACCCAGAGCCTGATACATGCTAAGCAAGTGTTCTACCACTGTATTTATCCATCAGCCCCAAGAAGGTAATTTATAGCTGCAAATATGTATAATAAATATGGATAAAGACCCCAAACAAGTGATCTAAACTTCACTGTAAGGAAATAGGAATTGAGTGAACAAAACCCAAGCATGCCAAAAGAAGACAGTAATCAAAACTATTATAAAAGTTAATGAAATCGAAACATAGAAGAATAATTTAAAAATCAAATAAATTAAAATAGAATTTTAAAGATAATTGACATCTGTTATGGCTTTCATGTAGATGTTCTCCCAAAGATGTATGCACCCATAGGTGGGGAATTTCACCCACCTATTAAGGTGTGTGACTGTGGATTAAGGATGTGATACTGGTATTAAGGGGTAGAAAAGTGTAACCTCACCCTGGGTATGGGTGGCAAAAATTGATAAGCTTGTAGCCTGGATGGGTCATAAAGAGACAGAAAGAAGGCAGGCTTGCTGCTACTTCTTGTTGCTACTGCTCACTACCTACTTCCTGCCATGCCATGAACTGTTTCTCCTCTGTCATGCCACTCTGCCATGCTACCCTGCCTTGGAGCCATGTGATTAATGACTGAAACCTCTGCAAACTGTGGGCTGAAATAAACATTTCCTTCTTTAATTTCTGGGTGTCAGGTATTGTGTCTCAGTGACAATAAATGTAACAAGAGAACATTCAAGAAGGAAACTATGACCATTTAATGGGGAAAAATAATCATTACAAAAGTTAGTGGACAACTCCACATCTGAATACAAATTAGTGAAGTTGGGTATATAACTCAATACCACATGACAAAATTAAATGAAAAAGAAAGGCCAAATTAAGAGCTTAAGGTATAAATTATCAGAACATAGCATGAACCACATATCACAATTAAAAAAATTGTGCTTAACAGGATAACAGTGAAAAAGTAAATTGGGAGAAAATATTTGCAAGTCACTTATGGTAGAATAGAAGATACCAGCCTTCCTCCCAACACAAAAATCAACAAGTAGACTCTATCTATGAATAAAAATAGAACTATGAGAGGATTCAAGGGTCCAATTAAGGACCTTCAGCAACAGAATTGTGCATAAAGCAGAATCACTAGGGAGATCAATATACCTGAAATATCTAGAGACATAGACATGCAAGTCCTATCAGTTATCAGCCATAACAAAAGTACCAATGTGATCCCTAATGATCTTATGTTCAGAGTACATTGGCAAGTTTTTCTTATTGGAAACTTTTATCAGTAATCCAGAGTGATTTTTTTTTACCATAGACTTCCCAGAGAGGAAGATGCTGTTGTGCCCCTCACCTCCACGAAGGGCTAATGGTGTGCTGTCCCAAGACTAGTACTTCCAACTCCCTCAACCTAGCATATATCACAGAAACCAGAGTTGATATCACTACATGCATGTCCATGCTACAGCTCTAGCTCCATTCCAGCTGCTTCATGATTTTGCATACCTCAGGCATTAGAGCCATTGTGATTCATGCTATCTCCACACTGGTCTCCAGAGCTGCTGTAATTCTGCATTGCTACATTCTAGACTTTGGGTGCACCACTGCTCTGTGTGTACTAGTGCTTCAGACACTGGAGACACAACTGTAGCAGATTAACCTATGCCTTGGACAAAGGTCTAATAACAGTAGCATGTATGTGCAGATCTCAGCTCCATAAGCACTATGTGAACATTTACTCCTTAGACACTAGAGCCACCATAGCAACAGAAATATGCATATCCTAGTAGCCATAGTAATGGTACTTTTGTGTTCATCTACATCATATACCCTAGCCTTCTGCTTTCTCTGCAACCATCTGCACTTCACACATAATTTCCCATATGGCAGTGGGGGTTTATGCAACCTAGGAACCATACCACTGTTACCACACATCCCAGAACAATGGTTTCTTGAATGATTGTCAGCACTCCGCATTCCTGATATGTGGCCACTCCACAGGGGCTGCACAGTGAACACCAGTGGCATCATAACCACAAGCATGCTTACTAATGGGCCAGGAATAAAAGGATTTGATTCTTCTTGGCTATGGGAGTAAAAACTATCAATAAAAATGACTGAAGCAACCTATGACGTTTAATAACATGACAAAAATTGCCACCACTCTGGACTCCAATAGCCTAGGTCATTGGTGGTGAACCTATGGCATAGGTGTTGCAGCAGGATATTTATAATCATTGAAAGTTCTAAAGAATAGCCATCACTGACCTAACCCATTGAGGACACTAGAAATTGTTGTTGACTAGGAAACAGATACTATATCATTATATACTCACCAGCAGTAGAACCCATACAGCAAGCACACTCTCACCTCCTCCATAGGTGATGGTAGTTCTCCACTGAAATCATTTGTAAAGTCTGAATAGGTGATTGCTCCATCAATGTGCAAACATCAACGTAAGGCAATAAGAGATATGAAAAAACAAAGACACATGATCCCATTGAAAGTACATAATAGGGCCGGTGAGATAGCTCAGCGGTGTACGTGCCTGCCTGGCAAGTGCGAGGGCCCGAGTTCAACTCCTGGAACCCACATACCAAAAAAGGGCTGGTGATATCGCTCAGCGGCACGGGTGCCTGCTGGCATGCGAGGTCCTGAGGTCGACCCCCGGTACCCACAAAAAAAAAGTACATAATAATTTTCCTGGAACTGACCTCAAAGTATAGAAATGTATAAGTGGCCTAGCAAAGAAGTTAAAATAACTTTTAAAGAAAATTCAGTGAACCATAAGTGAACACAGATTGGCAACTTACAAAATTCAGCAAAACAGTACAAGAAAAAAATATATAATTTCAACAGAGAAATATAAATAATAAAAAAAAACCCAAATAGAATTTCTGGTGCCATTTAATACATTGAATGAAATAAAAAAGCAACGGAGAACATCAAAAGCACTTCAGAGAGCCCATGTGGGTAGCTTTTGGATTGTCCCCCCTAATTGCCCCCTGTGTTTGCCTTTGGTGAACTGGATGTATGGGGTTGCATCTTGTTTAAGTATCTTCTCATTTTCTTTTCTTTCTTTAGTATAATTCCTGGGGTGATGCTTGTAAGTTGCCTATGGTGGATTACTTTATTGCTAGTATTTACAACCCTTAGGAGGTGACTACTTCTCCTAGGTATCTTGCAGGTGTAGCTTGTTTTTGGGTTTTTAGTCTGTTGCAAGGTCCTACATCTTCAATTTGTTGGAATGAGAAGTTGCTGCCGGATTTGCCCACTCCTTCATTCTTTGGCATTGTGCCATAGTATTTTCTGTGACCCTTAGTCAATCTCAGTCATGGAGTACCAGGAAGAACAGCTGTTTAGAACAATTATGTCACTTTTGTGTGTAGTGGTACCAATATCATCAAACACAGCCTAGAAAATGACAGACTGAGCTAAGCAGTAATTTACCACTTTTAACCATGTAAATTAGATTTGTGGTTATATAACAAAACCTAAAATAAACAAGAAAATTATGGCAGTATACAAAGTCCTTAATATGTCAATTTTGCCCACAAGGTTAAAATTTAAAATGAATTAAGGAGAAAATATAGAAGTGGAAGAAGAGGAAGTGATTAGAATTAAGGCTGGAGGACAAAGGGGGATCACACTAACTTTGGGAAACTGGTGCAGAATACTGGAGGGAAAGAAAGAAGGAAGGGATAAAAAGAACAGAACCACAACCACAAAGAGGCTAAAAACCATGTACACACACATAGAAAAACAAGATCAAACAATGAAGTAGGAAAAGACCCACAACAACAAAAAACCAACAAGAGAGAGAGGAAAATGAAAGAGAAGAAAAATGTCCACTTCCAGCTTTGCCTCTGCTGTTACTGTTAGACATCATGTGGAGACAGAGTCCCAATCCATTCTGATCTATACTAGCAAGCCAGCAGTAGCTTTTTTTGGGGATAGTGGATAGTCTCAGGGGGCCTGCACCTTCTGGCCAAGGCCAGATGCATTCAGCATGCAGCTGTCAACACATCTTTCACAGGCCTGAGCCCAGCTGGGAGCTGCTAGATGGAGCCAGCAGCTGCTCTGAGTTCTGAGCTCAGTCGGCCTTTCTCCTAGATGGCTCCTGGCCAATCACTCTCTCCCACAGGGTGACTGAGCCCTCTGCACTCACACCCAGCCAGTGCAGTCCTTCATGTCCACTGCTCCCACCATTGTGTGTCTCTCTACAGAGGCCCTGGGGGTTGCCAGCAGTCACTGTGTGTCCACAGGTTTTAATCGCTCCTCTCAAACAGTGAGTCCCAACTCAGGGAGAAGGTGCTGCTTGGTACCTCCTTCTTCTTCACTGAAATTTCTCTCTTCACTCTCTCCATGGGCTTCAGTTTGCACTTCAGATCCTTCCTGGGTCCAGGAGACCCACTTCCCTCCTTGTCTTCCTGGAGTTGCTATATACCAGCATCTGGATGGTGACTCTCAGATAGATTCTTTCTCTGCTGCTTATCACTCCACCATATTGGTAACTCCCCCTTGATGTAATGTTAGCAGTATTAATATTACATTTTTTTGCCATAATGTAGTCCAGGCTAGCCTGGAACTCACTGTGTAGCACAGGCTGACCTAGAACTCACAGGATCCTTGTGCCTCAGCCTCCCATATTCTGGGATTATAGGCATGTCTCACCACATCAACTTTACCATCAACTTTATCATCACGGTGTAATGTTGACAGTATCAATACTACTTTGTTTTTCTTTGCCATAGAAGAGGCCAATGTTATTTCTTTGTGAAACACAAAGGTTGCACTATACATTTCTCTGTTGTGAACTCACACATTTTTTTCAGGAATCTCACATTTGTTCTTGCTAATAGTCCCTGTGCTGCTCAATTTATGTTCTTTTAGCAAATGTAATATCAGTGGATAACTACAGAACCAATTGTTGAATGTGATATTTGGGTTACTTTTTGTAATAAGTGCAACAAGATTGTTAACGAAGTCATAGAGGTTATTACTGCATGAACAAAGACCTTGTGGCTGGGTTCCAGTATAAATTTCTAAATTCAACGTGTAAAATTGTCATATATTTTATACCATATTTGGAAGGTTTACTTAGCATATATTGCTGAACACTTTAACAACCATGAAATGATTCATGTTGCTCATCAGTTGTCATGTATTCTGTTAGATTCTGATAATTAGAATGATAAAGTCCTGCTATGAAGTCATTAGTTTGGGTTGTAAGGTGAGTATAGAGGGCCAGTGAGATGGCTCAGTGGCATAAGTGCCTGCCTGGCAAGCCTGAGGGCCCAAGTTCGACTCCTGGAACCCATATACGAAAAAGGGCCAGTGATATCGCTCAGTGGCACGGCTGCCTGCTGGCGTGCGAGGTCCTGAGGTTGACCCCCGGTACACACACACACACACACACACACACAAAGATGAGTATAGAATCTTTTACTTATATTTCATTATTAGTGTATTTCAAAATATCTTGTAGTATATCATCCATTACAAACAATTTCCAACATTCAATCACAGTGTTGGCATTCTGTCCAATACATTTTACTCCTGATAAAAACCTAATAACATTTTTAAATGTAGTTTAATATTGGAGCATTCAGGTATATATGACAATTTTGTAGCATATTGTTTAGAAAAATATTTATTTACATTACTGTTTTCTTCCTCATCTTAATCAAGATCTTCATTCTGTATGTCTCTATCTGTTATATCCTGCTAATTTCATTGGCTTACATGATCCAAATCTTCATTGGTAGGCAAGTCAACCTGATGACTCACTTTCAACCTCTTCCTAAATTGTAAAAGGATTTTCACCCAATATTGCACTGAATTGGGCTAATTCTACAAGAAATATTAAAAAAATTAAGTCAGGCTTGGTGGCACATGCCTGTGATCTCAGCACTTGGGATGCTGAGGTAGGAGGATCATAACAGTTTTGAGGCCAGCCTGGGCTACATAGAAAGATTTCTCAAAAAACAAAAAATGAACAAACAAAAAACATTTAATAAAAAATATAAATACACAAAATTGTAATGTGGCACATAATGTTGGCAAAACTGACCTGAAAAAATTTCACACACATGTATACACGTTGATGTTCATTGTATGATGTGGGTGAAAGTAAAATTGCTTCCTGTATTCCCCCATTGAAGCTAGTGAGAGGTGCAGCTGGCTATCATGCTAAACTGCACATTTTTGTTTGGAAAATATGGTATGTGTGTCTGCAACACAGTAGGGGAACCAAGTTAGTGAAATAATGGCTGAGAACTTTCCAAATCTGAAGAAAAATATAAACATCCAGTTATGAGAAGCTCCCCATTTCCAATTAGGTTAATCAGGAAATTTTCCAATCAGAAACAAGAGAAAGATTTCACCATGTTATAGTAGAATTCAAACTTTCAAAAATCAATGACAAATAATATTTAGTAGCAACTTCGCCAATCAGGTGAAAGTGGTAGAATAAATTCAGAGGGTGAAAGAAATATATGTGACAAAGAAATATTTTACCTTGAAAAGTTTTCTTTAAAAATGAAATACAGAAAAAGAATTTCTCAGACTGAGAGAGTTCATCATCACTAGATATACTTATAAGAAATGCTAGAGAGAGTTCTTCATGTCAAAACAAATGGGTGGTAATTAGTAAAACAGAAATATATGGAAGTATAAAACTCATTGCTAAAAATGAGTCTATAGTGAAATTTAGAATGGTATAATTCTAAATAAACTACAAATCAATCTCTAGTTATACCATAGATCTAAATCAGGACAAAATACTTTGCACCATGTTCTTCAGAGTGTTTTAAACTATAGCTTTTATGACAAGAGAATGTATAGTGTCTATAAGTCGTATTACTATATATCCCACCTGCCAGCTGGGATTCAACCACTTCCTTTATGATAATCTTCCCTGGCCATTTTCTAGTAGCTTTTCTCTTTATGACATTTACAAAAATTTCTAATGATTCTCATCATTACATCATTTGATCTAGTTTTAAGGAAGAACATTAGTCAAGGTTCATGAGTCTGTCAATACTAAGATATTGCTTTGATAGCAAGAAATTAGTTCATCTTCTATTGCCATGTACACTTCACACAACTAACTGATCATATTGTGGGAAATAAATTTTTCTTTCTTCATGTATTATTTTATCTTACATAGGCAGGTAAACACATTTCAGTATGTGGTTCTGTCTTAAATACATCATTTCCCATTGCAAAAGTAGGTGGTTTGACTTTTTTTCTGTGTATATGAAGAAAGTCATAAAGTTTGAACCATTTAATAATAGGTGACAATATCTTCTCTAAAGGTTTTATAGTTAGTCCTAGAGGTAGATGAGATGTATATATTAGTTATATATATATATATATAATTATATATAGCTATAATTATATATATAATTATATATATATAACATCTCTAGTAGTAGTTACATCTCTAGTAGTTGGTTAGTAATTATATATAATTATATATAACTAATATATATATATATTATTTAAAATATATAAATGAGATGAGATATATATTAGTTATATATACATAAATAAATATATAAAACTAATGTACATATTAGTTTGTATATATAAAATGAGCTTATATATATATGCTATCTTCTAGAATCATGTGCCATAATATGGTCCTGGATATAGCGGCTATGCCACTTCTATTTTGCCATGGCACTAGATTTTACCAGTTTTCCATTATTAAAATATATTTTCAACATTACCAATGACATAAATTTACCTGGTGGCTCAATATAACCTGCTGACTTTTAGATATGAAGGACTTATCATGTACAACCTAAGAACAGGTCAGTAATTTTGTCTCAGAAAATGTCTACTTATATATATATATCCTGAGGATACTTTTTAGTTCAGATCACTGCTGCCATCTTAGGGTGCCATTATTATTACTTTTGTGGAATCATTGGCCTACCAGGAAACTCTTTTCCATGGGCTTCTGATGAAAACTATAGAGGCAGGATAGAAGATTAAATAATGCTTGCACAGAGGCCACAAACCTGGAGGATGTAATTTCTGCTGTTGGATAAAAGTCCCACAAGAACCTGTCTGTACTGAAAGTAAAATAATAATAATAATAATAATAATAATAATAATTGGCAAGTTAATATAGCATGTCAAATACTTATGACCTAATAAGAGGCTTTAAAATGGCAGATGGAGGAAAGCAAATACAAAATGTATCCTAGATCCTTGTTTCTTACTATTAGGTTACAGTAAAAACATCATCCTGCAGGTGAGCTGACAAAGGTATATGGCACACTTTGATAGTCACATTGAATAGACACAGAATCACTGAGAGAGCCCACATCCAAAACCCAAAGACACAGAGCTCCCCTGAGAATTAAGGCATACTGGAAAAATGAAAAACACCCAATCAATCTTCTCAGTAGAATTGCAAGTACTTAATAACTGGCAATAGCACCCTGCCTTTGGGTTAGGGGGAATAGCATGGATAGATATCTATATTTTGCAAGTCACCTAGAAGTTAGAGAGAAAAGTGGATAGAGTGACAAAACTGAGTGAAACAGGTAGATAGAAGAAAGGAAAATTGACGTAATGTGAAAAATCTATTTTATAATGCTTTGATGTTCTTGACCTCCAAAATATTAACATATTCTTTGTTTGGCCTCAAACATATTACTCATGTGACAGTCATTATTAATATGCCAATGCAATAGATTAAAAATGGTAATGGTGTACTTTATATAATATTAAATTCAGATACGTCCTAAGATTGGTTAGTAGGTAGGCTTTTTTTCAATGTGCACTTTGCCCCTTGACATAGTTCCTGTAAATGCAGCAAATTACACAACAAAAGATTTTTGCAGATATAATTAAAGTTACTAAGAAGTTGATCTTATGATAGAGAAATTATCCTGGATTATCTAAGTGAGCTCAATGTCATCACGAAAAGCAGAAGAGCATGGCAGACAAAAGTCAAAAAACACCTATTTGGTGGAAGATGAAAGTAGGAGCGATTTGAAAGATATGAAAAATCCAATGTTAAAGATGGGAGCCACAAGCCAGAGAATGTTGATTGTCCCTAAATGGGAAGCATAACCTCTCTCTGACTCTCAGTAAGAAGACATGGGCATCAGTACTAATACTTCATGGAACTGATTTCTGTCAATGACCTGAAATGAATATGGAAGTAAATCCTTCCTCACAGCCTCAAGATAACAGCCTAGGCCAACTTTCACTTGCATTTTAGTCCATTGAGAAAAATATAGAGTCAAGGCTTGCCATGACGGAAAACTGATCTACAAATTTTAAGAACAAATTTACGTTGTTGTAATGTGATAATTTTCTGAAAAATTTTAAATCAACCACATCAGAGTACACACTTTTTGTAATAGGTCTGAAACACAAAGTATACAATCAATGTTCCAGGTTCTTCATTTTAGAGTGAGGCATCATTTCCTTACTTGCAGATGAATACCTGCTTGTTCTGTATTCACATGATGGAAAGAGAGAGAAAACTCTGGTAACTCTTGTTCTTATGAAGACACCAGTGCTACAAAATTAGGGCTTCACACTTATGAACACTTTTAGTTTGGATCACATCCTCTCATGTCATATTTCCAAATATATTCACATTGACATATATAGTTTATGAATTACATATGAATATTAAATATACACACCTCAGTTCATGTCATGCAAAGGACTATACTTTTTGAACTCTTTTGCATGTCTCTGTTTCTGCCTAGTGAAAAGCCCATGGGAAATTTTAATGTCTCTTTCTCCCCACTCAAATAGAAATAATAGAAGCATGTAGGAGTATCAAAATAAAAATATCTCATAAACAAAGCAGTTAGTATAATATGTCAATGCATAGATTCAGAAATGACTTGATAGTCATGTATATTAGGAAACTATGTTTATATTTTATAAGTAGATGTACCGATATGTCAATAAGAATTTGATATTATTTGTTACATCAGCACAATTTAGCTAACCTTCAGTATATTAAATAAAATACAATATACAATATACCTCATAATAAAAACACTTTAAAAAGTAGGAAAATAGGCAAGTTTCTCAATTTCAAAAATGGAATGAATGAAAACTTCAAATTCTTACTGATAAAATCCTGAATAATATTCTCCTAAGATTAAGTGAGAAAAACACTGTTACCATATCTATGTAGCACTGTAACAGAAATTCTATCCTGGTAATTTAAACAAGAAAACTAAGTAAAGTTGCTAAGAAAACACAGTGGAGGGAGCATAGATTTTAAATACATAATATTGAGAATATTCATGATTCAAATACAGAAGAATGAAACCAGACTCCTATCTCTCACTAGTTACAAAAATCAACTAAAAGAGAATAAATGAGGTCCAGGGATGTAGCTCAGTGGCACAGTGCCTGCCTTGCAAGCACAAGGTCCTGAGTTTAATTTTCAGTACCAAAATAAAATTTAAAAAAATATTTAAATGTAACACCCAAAACAATAAACCTATTAGAAGAAAATATAAGGAAATAACTCAGGACATTGTACTAATCAAGACATTTTTTCTTGGTACCAGGTATCGAACCCCAGCCCAAGAAATTTTTGACAAAACCCTCATAAATCAGGAGACAAAAGTAAAACTGATGAATTGGAGTGAATAAAATTTTAAAACATTGGCTTAGTAAACTATCCAAATGCAAAAAAAAAGCACAGAATGACGGAGTATATTTGCCAAATACACATCTGAAAAATGGTAAATATCCAAAATATATAAAAGCAAAATAGTAAAGTATTAATTAAGCAAATTTAAAAATGTGCAGTGTATAATTAGATAGCTCACAATAGAAGATGTGACAGCTAAGTTGATTGACAAATTGACATGCCAAAGAGGCATATAGTGGGCTAATAAAACACTTCTGGGTGAGTATGGGTGGTTCATAGAAGTGTAACCCTGGTTATTTTATCTGTTTCATGACCCCTTCCAGTCTGGCATTTTTTCCCTATTCTGTTCTCCATCTGCAAGGAAGTGAGGAACTTTGTTCCAACATGCCCTTCCACTCTGATGGTACTACCTTGGAGCCAGCTATATATGAACTGAATCCTCTGAAACTGTAAGACAAATTAAATCTCTCCTTTAAGTTGTAGATGTGAGGTATTGTTTCCCAGTGATGGAAAAGCTGACCAATTCAAAAAATTGCTACTGAGAGTGGGATCATTGCTGTACCTGTATTTGACTATGTGCTTAAGAAGCCTTTGGAATTGGTTTGCAGGAGGGACCTCAGAAAATTTGGAGATGAGACTAGAGAAGCTGTGGAATGGGGGCAGCAGAGCCTGAGGGGCAAGCAGTTCTGAGGAGGCCACAGTGTAGATAAAAATGCAGAGAGTAAAATCCAGAATCATAAATTTACAGATAGGGACTCTTAGGAATTTGGGTAGAGGCCCACATGTCACATTCTGGAAAGATCTAGTCTACTTTTGCCTATATCATGAGACCTTGAATATGCCTGAATTTGAGAAATACAAACTAATTTATCTGTCAGAGGAAATTTCAAGTTACCTCAATGTTCAGGCTGTGGAAAGTGTACTGCTGGCTGATTTTAGCCAAATTTAAAGTGAGAATGAGGAACAAAGAGCAGAGCAGAAAGACTTGAAAAAGTTAAATTCTGGACTGAATTAAACCAGGTGTAAAGTTGTGTCTAAATGAAGTGTGGTTGACAAAGAAATAAGTTCAATTAAAAACAGCCTTCTTAGGTGATTGTACCCTCTCAGCATCCTTAATCCTAGCTTTGCACTAGGAAGCAGCCACAAACTCTAGATTTAGCTGCCTCTGAAAAAGCCCACTCCCTATGACTGCATGAGTCTTTGGGGGGACATCTAGACACAAAACATAATATAGAATCTTTCACCAAGAATTAAAAAATGGCCTAAGTGACCAGGCTATATCCCCTGATAGGTGGACATGTGAAACTGGGAATAAATTCAAAAGTGCAGTGGAGATCTTAGGATGTTGCAAATGCCAGAAACACGGACTGTCTCCAAGGAAAGTCACAAGCAGTGTGCAGGACTACCTCAAGGAGAAGCTACCTGGCCTTTAAACTTGCAAGCTCTCCAGAACCCATGTCTTAAAACCAAGTGCCTCAGATACGAGACATGGAGGTATGGTAATGAACATTAGCTCTGACGTGTTTCAGTTTTTTGGTCCAATTCTTTTCTATCCCTCACTTCTCCTTTTAGAATGGACATGTTTACCTTTTACCATTGTATTTGTGGAATATAACTTACTTTTCTGAATTTTATGGAGTTTAAATATAGAAGTATTCTTTGAGTCTCAGAAAATAGTTTGGACTTGAACTTTTGAGCAATGATGGAACTGTATAAACACTGGGGAATGAATTAATGCATATTTAGTTGTAAAAAGGAGAGTTACATAATGATAGGTGGAATTATGACCTTATGTTTATTTGGAGATTAATTATGGTTTAGGAGATGTGTTTGGGTTTAAAATTAACAAAGGGTGGAATGTTAGACTCTAGCTAGTTTTTCAACAGTTACAACACAAGCAAATATCATTGAGCACAACTGAAACACAGAACTTGGCTTAAAATTTTTATACTGATCAAAAAGAATTGAGTTTATTGATTGATTCCCATGCTAGGACAGGGGATTATAAGATAGATTGTGATCATCTTCAAAGTTGGAAAAATAAAGTATTCAAAGTCTAACAGTGACATGCTAAAATGACATATTGACATGTGTGAAGTGACTCTAAATGCTCAAACGTACAATAATCTAAGAATCTAAAAATATAAGAATAGCACATAAGTGAGAAAATCAGCAATATTTGAGTGAGGTATGTAGCTTAGTTACTATTGTTTTCATCATTTTAATTTCTGGTTTCTGGGAATTACACTATGTTAACATATGAGAAAATGGCTGAAGTGAAGGTATATTGATATTGTTTGTAAAACTTTTACAATTCTTTTTAAAAATGTAAATCATTCTCAAACTTAATGTTTTTAAAACCTAAAACCATAACAATGTTCATAATGATAACCTATTGAGAAATTATACAGTACATGCAACCATTACTATTAATTACACAGGGTGAATAGAAGATATGAAACTTACTTTAGATAATTTTGGCTTGTACATAAGTATTTGTATATACAAAATAATGGAATTTGAAATCACCATTTTTCCTCACAAATGTAATAACAGCTTCAATAAGGTTTGTACAATCACTAAGCTATAACAATAAAATAAGCACTCATGCATTCATACACAGAGTATAAATAAATGAATATTTTCCATTAGCTTTAAGATTCCTGTGTATTCTTACCAATCCCATACACTTACCAACTTGCTTAGTAGTAAACATATCCTAAAATTTTTATTTCCTTGATTTTAGGATGGATTTACCACATATATTTCTTTCATTAAATTCTTATCAAGTTTATTGGTACAATTGAGACATACATAATGATCACATTCATCATAGGGAATTTGTACCTGTACATGTTATATAATGATTCCTCTTTTTTTTCCAATCCCCTTCCCTCCCTTCAACCCCTCTTCCCCTCCTAATTTGCAAATATTTGTTTGTATTTTATCCTTTTTTGTCATTTTTTTCTTTTCTCTTCCTTTCTCCCTCCTACCTCACTAGTTCCCCTTTCTTCTGAACAATTTCTTCCTATTTCACAGTACCTTTTATATTATTTGGTCCTTATTTATACTTTCAGTTTCTCACACCAGAGAAACGATGAAGTATTTATACATGTATGAATGACTTATTTCACTTAAAAGTACAATCTCAAGGTGCATCCATTTACCTATAAATGTATCAAGTTTATCCTTCTTTATGGCTGAGTAGTACCCCACCATATTAAAAAAAAGCATTTTTTTTTCATTCTTTGGTTGATGGGCATTTGTGTTGTTTCCAAAATTTAGCTATTATAAACTGTGCTGCTATAAACATGAATGAGGATATATCACTGTGGTATGATGTTTTAATTCTTACAAGAATATATACCTGGATATATATCTGTGTCAAAAGGTACCTCTAATCCTAGTTTATTGAGGAATATCCACAGAGATTTCCTCAGCGGTTGCCCCAACTGACATTCCCACCAACAGTGGGGAAAGGTTGTTTTTTCCCCACAGCCCCTCTAGCATTTGTTATTAGTTGATTTCTTGATAATAGCCATTATTTATGGAGTGAGGTGAAATCTCAGTATTGTTTTAAGTTGCATCTCTAGAATTGTGGTAGTATCCTTAATCTGTCAAAAAATATGTCTGTAGTCTATGTGCTTGCGAAAGACTAAAACCATAACCCTCTGTTTAATCAAATATTAATATTACATAATACTATAATTTTCAATGTGGAGATGTACTCTCTTTGTTAGATTGATTAATAAATATTTCAATTTTTCCCATGCTATTGTGAAAGGTGTTGTTTCCCTAATTTCTCTGTCAGTACATTGGCTGTTAGTATATAAGAATATTATTTATTTTTGGGTGTTGACTTTGTATCCATCTATGCTACTGAATTTGATTATTAAATCTAGCAATAGTTTGGTGGAACTTTTGGGTTATTCTATTAAAAGTATCATGTCTTCTGCAAATAACGATTTAAATTCTTCCTTACCTTTCCTTAATTCTTTTATTTCTTTTGCTTCTGTAATTGCTTTTGCTAATGTTTCCAGAACTATATTAACTAGGTGTGGTGGTAGTGAACATCCTTATTTTGTTCCTGATTTTAAACTGAAAGCTTTCATTTTGGGCCATTAACTATGATGTTTGTTCTTGATTTGTCATAGATAACTTTTATCAGATTGAAATAAAGACCTTCTATTACAATTTTCAATAGGGCTTTTATCATGAATGAGTGTTGGATTTTGTCAAGTGCTTTCTCTGCATCTATAGAGATGATCATATAATTTTTGTCTTCACCTCAGTTGATATGTTGTATTAAATTTATTGATTTGTGTACGTTGAACCATCCCTCCATCCCTAGGATGAATCCAACTTGGTCATGGTGAATAATTTTCTTGATGATTTTCTGCATTCTTTTTGCCAGTATCTACTGAGGATATTTGCATCTATGTTTATTAGGGACATTGGCCTGTAGTTCTCCATTTTGTTTCTACAATTATCTGTTTTGGGTATTAGGGTAATACTTGCTTCCAGGAATGAGTTTGGGAGAATTGTTTCCCTTTCAATTTCATTAAAGTGTTTCATAAGTAGTGGCATTAGATCTTCTCTAAATTTCTGGTAGAATTAAGCTGTGAATACATCAGGACCTGGGCTTCATTTGTTGGTAAGTATTTTTTATGACCTTTTCAATTTCATTGACAGATACTGTGTCATTTAGAATTTTTATATCTTGATTCAGTTTTAGCAATTCATATTTTGCTAGGAATCTGTCCATTTCTGTAGTGCTTTCCGTCTTATTAGAGTGTGGGTTCTCAAAGTAGGTATTGATGATCTTCTGAATTTCCAAGGGGTCTGTTGTAATTTCACCCTTTCCATTCCTAATTTCATGAATTTGAGTATTTCCATTCCTGTTTTGATAAGGTTGCCTAAGGGTTATAATTTTTATTTAGTCTTTCAAAGAACAGACTCTTGGATTCAGTAACTCTTTGTATTGTTTTCTTAGTCTTGGTTGCATTAATTTCTGCTCTTATTTTATAATTTCCACCCTTGTACCAACTTTAGGTTTGATTTGTTCTTTTTGTAGATGTTTAAGGTTCAACATTAGTTTGTTTATATGAGTTCATTATGTTTTCCTAATGTGAGAATTCACTGCTCTTAAATTCCCTCTAAGTACTTCTTTCAATGCATCCCTTAAGTGCTGGTATGTTGTCTTGGCAATATTATTTAATTTTAGATGCATTTTAATTCCATCTGTGACCCATTGGTTGCTCAGGAGGGGGCTATTTAATTTCCAGGTGTTTATGTAGTTTATGTGGTTTCTTTTGTCATTGGTTTCCAGTTTCATTGCACTATGGTCAGATAATACGAATGGGACAATTTCAATTCCTTTGCATTTACTTAAGCATTTTCTCTGGGCTGAAATGTGGCCCATGTTGAAGAAGGTACCATGTGCAGCTGAAAGTAATACACATTCTGATGTTGAATGTTGGAACACTCTGTAGACATCTAATAAGTAGATCTGTTCACAGGTTCTACAAGAGTTTTCAAATAATGTATGTTTAAAAAATCATATGACTAAGAGTGGATTTGAGTTTGATTTGATAGAGGAGGAGACATATAGGAGTATGAGCAAATTTAACAAGCCATTTATTTAAACTTTGTTTCATAGAATGTAGTCCCAATTTGTGATATTCTAATCATCTTCTTCTGTATTCTGTGCCATATAGCTATACATGTAAAATCAAGGACCATATAAATAAGAAATAACAATTTTTTAATGTTATGGAAAAAATTAAACAAAATTTCATAGCAAAATAATAGGAGAATAAAATAGTTAATACCTGGTTTATTGTTACTGTTAAAGTAGTTACTTAGAGTACAAGATATAGGCATAAAAATTTTCCAATTGATATTAGCACAAGCCCTTCTTTTCAATGAAATAAAAGATACTAGTAGTGCAACTAACTTTCATTTTCCCTTTTCCCTTCTTTCCTTTCCCCTTTCCCTCATCTTATTTCCTTTATCCTTTTGAACAATTTCTTCCCTTTTCACAATATCCATTGTACATTTTAGACCTTTTTTACTCTTTCAGTTTCTCACACCAGTGAGACAATATAACATTTATATATAAAAGCCTCATTTATGTCACTTATGAATATGGTCTTAAGTTGCATCCATTTACCTATAAAAGTCTCAAGTTTATCTTCCTTTATGGCTAAGTAGTACTCCATTATTTAAAAAGACCATATCTTTTAAATCCATTCCTCAGTTGATGGACATTTGAGTATTTTCCAAGATTTAGCTATTACAAATTGTGCTGCTATTAACATGGGTGCACATATATCACTGTGGTATATTTTTAATTCTTCTGGGGAGATACCCAGTAGGGCAATAGCTGGGTCGAATGGGATCTCTAATCCTAGATTTTTGGGGAATCTCCATACTGATTTCCAAAGTGGTTCCAGCAGTCTGGATAGAGAAGTGTTGTGTTTTCCCCACAGCCCATCTAGCATTTGTTATTGGTTGATTTATTGATGATAGCTATTCTTTCTCGAATGAGATGGAATCTCAGTGTTGTTTTAATTTTCATCTCTTGAATGACCAATGATGTTGAACTTTTTGCATGTATTTATTTGGTGTTCGTGTTTCTTCATCTGAGAAGTGAATATTCATCTCAGATGCCCATTTTTGGATTGAGTCTTTGAATTTGGAGGATATGATATTTTTTCAATTATTTATATGTTCTAGATAGAAGTCCTTTGTCTGAGGGACAATTGGATAACTTTTTCCCATTCTGTGTGTTGTCTTTTCACTCTGCTGGTGATAGCTTCTGAAAGGCAACAGCTTTTTAAAAAGCTGAGATATCAGTTGTTGATTTTTTGGAATATTTTCCATGCAGTATACAACATATATTTCTATCCCAAACAAATTAATTCTTTAATTTAAGTGTTTATGAACTCTACAAAATGAACATATTTTCATAGAGCATCCTATGTAATATTTTGTTCTTTTCATAATTCTTACATTCACTTATAATCTTATATGTAACTTTAGTGTCCTAGTTTTTTAATGTAAAACTCATTTGTGTGATTATACCACAAATTTGCTTTCTTATATTTTAGCAGATGGATTTATGGATTGCCTTGAATTTTACGCTATATGACAAATACTGATTTGGTAATTATTCCTGACCCTGTCTCAGGACTTGGTAGCAGATTTCTATTTAAAATATCCAGGGCCAGTGAGATGGCTCAGTGTTGTAAGTGCCTGCCTGGCAAGGGTGAGGTCCTGAGTTCGACTCCTGGAACCCACATATGAAAAATGAAGCAGATGATATCTCTCAGCATCATGGGTGCCTGCTAGCACACGAGGTCCTGAGGTCGACCCCCGGTACCCACAAAAAAACAAAAATATCCAGAGCAGAATTAATAGATTATATGCGTAGATGGACAGGGAAGTTGACTATTAAGCAAGAGCTTGAGTCACAGTAATGTGAGGCATGGTAGAACACAATGCAATCCTCACATAACTTCAGAGGAAATGGTACAGAAAGAGTTGCTTTGAATTGATCTCTCATTCAACTCATTATTTCCCATGAGTATGCATTCTTAGACAGTTTCCTATCACCTTCCAGAGATTGATTAGCTTTTTGGCTATCTGCCCTGTCCACCTCAGAGTAGAACTGCAGAATATGAGATGTCTCTACTTTGGTCCATATTGTATCATAAGTTAAATGAGTATTCCACAACTCATGTTGTGTTCATCTGCCCCTTTTATTTCAGTGCTATCTTGATGTGTAATAAGCATGATGGGAAGTTTCCCCACTAGCTTATTTTTTTTTTTTAGAAAAATAAATGTTAAGCAGTCTGTGTCTAAAGTGGGTTTTGCATTTCTATTGATCTAATCACTCAAGCTTTGGCCTTGGCCTTGGCCACCTACCCTTTTGAGTGTACTTCACAGTATGATGTATATGTGTTAAAATTGATTAGGTAGTGTACACTGTTTTTGAATCTCATTGTACATAATATGCTGATAAATATATTTATTAAGAATAGCATTCTAAGTTGAAAAATACTTTCTCTGAGCATATTGAAAAGTCCTCTATTGGAATCTGACTTCTTTTCTTAAATGTTGGTAAGTATATTCTCTATGTAATTATTTTCACATTAGTCTGGCTTACCTGGGCATGGTGGTGTATATCTGTAATCCCAGCAATCTAGCAGACTTAGGCACGAAGATTGAAAGTTTGAGCTCACTCTGCACCATTTAATAGTTGCACAATTTAGTATCCTCTCTCAAAATTTGAAAAATGATGAAAGAAATGGAAAATACTGAAAGTATATTTCAGTGTGAATGTCTTGAATATAATTCCCAATACTGGAGACACACACACACAAACAAACATGATAGTTTAACTATTTTTGCCTTTTCTGTTCCACAGTATCTGCATTTATATTTACATGTGGATTTTTCTTTGTTTCTTATTTTTGCTAGTGATTCACTGTACTACTAATGAGCATCTGTCAGCACTTCCAATTATCATTTAAAACCACCCATTTCAAGATTTTCTATAACTCAGTTTATAACTTTTACCTCATTTCTTTTAAAAAATCTATTGAATTATTATTATATTTTAAAATGTGGTCATGTTTTTGCATTTTGCTTCTCTGACTATATTATTTATATGCATATTATTTGATGTAGTTAATAACACAAAGAAGTCATGTTGGATTGTGCTGTGTAAATTTGTTTCATGGTTATCATTTATATAGGTAATAAACTTTTTCTTGTTAGTTTTGTGATGTAGGACCATGTTTCTCTGTGTTTTGTTTTTGGAAAACCTTAAGGGAGAATTCTATGGAATGATTTCTTCAGAGAGGTTTTGCAGTTACTTCTGCCAGGAATACAAGGACAATTTGGAACTGGCAGTATTTTAAAATTATTCCTGTGTCTAGGTACTTTTAAGCAAAATATGTCATGTCAATTTTGGTTGCAAATTAGTGTTTGGTCCAGTGTATGAAAAAATAATCTTTGGAAATTCTGCACCAACTCCTTATTCTAAACCAATTGCTTAAAATCAAAGAAGCCTTTTCTTGGAATCTGTTGAAACATAACATGATTATTTATACTGTGCCCTTTCATTCTGGTTGAATCACCCTCAATTTGAATTTTAATGGGCAGTGGATTTATATCACATCACCTTGGCCTGAACCATAGATTTTCTTATGATCCTCAGAGATTTTTCAGGTCTTTACATAATGAAGTTTTAATGCATTGTATTCAGCCCAAACTCTCTGATATTCAGAGGTTTTAGTGCTCAGATTACCTTGCTAGGTTCAATATTTAATTAAATTTTTTGTTTCTGAATATTTCTTACTAATTTGACAGATCATATATTTTTCTGAATTGAAAATATGGATATTGAAATAACAATGAGAAAATAAACATGGGTTTTGCAGGTATCCATATACTACGCTGATTTGAAAATATTTTGGGTGGATAACAAAAAACTGAATACTTTTGCTAAATGGCAATACTTATATTTTTAGCTTTTTGAAGGAACATCTATAGTGTTCTCCGTAGTGGATGTACTAAGTTTTATCCACACCAGCAGTGTTGAAGTGTTTCTTTTCTCCTATGTCCTCACCAGAATTTATTGTTTCTTTTATTCCTTATGATAAACATTCTGATTGGAATGAAATTGAATTTCAAAGTATTTGTGATTTGTATTTCCCTAATTGCTAAAGATGTTGAAATATTTTTATATACTTATTGGTACTTTGTACTTCTTTTGAGATGTGTGTGTTACATTCATTTCCCATTAATTGATTAGACAATTTTGGATTAATTTTTGCAGTTACTTTTTTTGAGTTATTCTATATTCTAGGTACTTATCGGAATAATAGCTGGCAAAGATTTTCCTCAGTTCTCTATGTTGTCACTTTACCCTGTTGGTTGCTTTCCTTGCTGTACAAGAACTTTTTAATTAGATATAGTCCCATTTGTTAATTCTTGTTATTATTCCTGTATTTCCCATACCGTTGGAGTCCTATTCAGGAAGTTTTGTTTGTATTTATGACTTCAATCATTTTTCTTATGCTTTCTTTAAGCAGTTTCAAAGTTTCTCATCATATATCAAGATCTTTTATCCATAATGAACTTATTTTTGTATGGAGTGTGATAAAGAGATGTACCTTTTAATCTTACACATGGATATTCAGTTTTCCCACTACCATTTATTAAAGAGCCTGTCCCTTTTTTAACATGAGTTTTTTCTTTATTCACATTTTCAGAGCTTAAGATAGTAGCGGATATTTTTTCAATATGTCTTATATTCTGCTTCATAAGCCAATATGTCCATTTTGTAATAATACCATGCAATTTTTTTCTTCCCACATTTTTTAGAATACTGTGAAATCTGCTATTGTGATGCTTCCAACCATGCTCTTTTGGCTGAGGATTGCTTTGATTGTTCTGATTCTTTGTGTTTACATGTAATTTCTAAGATTGTAGACATGTTTCACCATCTTGGTTAGGTTGATCCTAGGTGCTTTATATTTTCAGCTATTGTAAATGGAATTATTTCTTTCTATAATACATCATTATTGATGTTTAGAAAAAATATTTTTAATCTTGATTTTATGTCCTATTAATTATAAACATTTTCAGCTCTAAAAATATTTTGGTGAAGTATTTAAGATCTTTTAATATCATATCAACTCTGTGTAAGGATAATTCGAATTCTTCCCTTTCCATTTATAACACTTTTTTACTTGTTTCTCTTGTTTAATTGTTCTAGTTAAAATTTTACCTAGTATATTGAATAGGCATGGTAAGAGAGGACATACTGGAGATTTCTGGGAAGATGGTAGATTGTTAAGCAGAAATATATTAACTTCCCCAAGATTCAGAATCAAGACACTGGAAAATAACATCTTAAGAAAGAGAGGAAGGAGGGAAGAGGATCTGTGGGACCCAGGAATGGTCTGAAGCAGAAATTGGAACTTGCACAGAAAGTGAGGAAACAGACCACAGTGCAGAAAAATGAGGCAAACTACACTTCCACCTCCCACTCCAAGGTTGCAGCATGAGAGAGTATTATTGAATCTGCAGAGGCACAGTGAGGATTGATGTGTCCATTTGTCTCCAGGAAGAAAAAACATGCTAGTGAAGCAGAGCAATTAATGGTGTGTGCTGTGAGGGCTGGTGAGTGAGTACAGTCCAGGAGATAATTGCGTAAACTGGAAAGAGTGCTTGGTTGAATGCCTTTTTAGAAAGAGAAAATACTCACAAGTGAAATAAACTGGATGCACATTTGTAAACATCGTATTGTCTCCCTAGTATGAAAATGCAATTTTACTGTGACTATTCCATTCCTTAGTCTTCCATTTTTACCTAGCTTTTACATGGCTTAATCTTATACTGAGTAATATTTTTCTCCAAAAGGTATCTGTACATTCTCTAATGCTTGAGTTTGTTAATACATGAGAATGTTTGCTTGTTGTCTTTAAAAATAAATAAATAAATAAATAAATAAATAAATAAATAAATAATAAATAAATAAATAAAAATAGAAAGAGGCCAACTGAACCTGGGACTCAGAGCAGCCAAGAATTGGCTTACTTTCATGGCTCCCAGTGTTAAAAGCCCACAGCAACTGGGTGAGGGATGGCCACAAGGTCCAGGAAGATGGTAGGCCAGCGAAGGACACACAAAGTGCTGCTAGCTGAAGACTCAGGCCCCAGCCCCACAGGTGGAGGCTATGATAAGACTGAACTCCTGTGGAGTTGAAAGCACCAGAATCAGTTCCCGACTCCAACCCTACTCCAGGCTTGCTGGGATTATCCAGCATCCCACACCAATCTTACTGCAGACACAGTGGGGTTACCCAGAACACATCTGGGTTGTGACTTGGATACTGCCTCAAAACTGTAGACACCAGAATATAACCACATGATTGAATTCAAAGAGAAATTAGTTTTTCTATTTTTCGTTGTATTTTTCTGTGTTTATTTGTTTTTCTTGATTGTCTGCATTTGTTTTGTTCATGAGTGTGAAATTCGTTTTTAGCTTTTTGTATAGCTTTCTTCTTGTTTATCTTTTTTCTTTACATTTCTCTCCTGGCTTCTATGAATTTTTTGAACTTTGAATAACCTTCCCTTGCCCTTCAGCCTTGTTTCTAATCTTTATTATTTCTCAAATTTTCCCCTTACCCCTTTCAAATTTGCTCCCCTGAGAATGAAATCACTTTATTAAATGAATGTTTCTTGTATACAATTTCATGATTGGTTTTAGATTTTGTTATACTACCAGAAAACTTGTACCTGTGGTAAAAGTTGGCAAATTAAGTTTTATCACTGTTTGTCATTTTCTGGACTGTCCTTGGTCCTATTTTAATTAATGGTCATACTACTGTAGCCAAGGTGAAATATTTGTTTTAATCAGTTGTTCTTCCTTTTATACCAATACCAATATTCTCTGGGGGTCATTACCATAGGCCTGTCCCATAGAACTAGGCACTAGGCCAAAAGACACCAAACTTTAACCCTAACAAATTGAATAGGTAGGATCTCAGGATAGACTCACAAGCATAAGCCAGCTACACCTAAAATACCTCTCTGAAAAATAATCATTTCCTAGGAGATCTTGGTACTAGTAACACAGTTAAATACCATCAGCAATTTACAAACATCAGTGGAGAAAACGAATAATGAAGCAGAAAATGAAAAATTCAACCCCAGAACTCCATCTCATCCAAGCAAATCCTGGGGTCACTGAGGTGCAAGAAATCAAAAGCCAAACTTTTGGAAATGGTAGCAGCAGAAGTAGCAAAGAAGAAATATGAGGCTTTATGAAAAAATCATAAATAATTACACAGTTTACCAAAGAGATAACAACCATAATGAAGGAGTGGTTAGAAAATGTAGAGTAGATACAGTTAAAAAATAGAATAGCTTAGGAAAGTGATAAAAATAATAATGAATACCCAAGATTGAAAAGAGCTGGATTCCCTGAAAAAAGATTCAAATAGATATCCAGGAGATTAAAGATTATATCCAATGTATATGCAGCTGAATCAACAAATGTGAAGACAGAGTATCAGATCTAAAAGACAGGATTGTGAATACCAATGACCAAATCAAAGACTTCTTAAAAATTTCAAAGGGCCACAAAAATATCAAACCAGTGACTGCTAGATGATGCAAAGAAAAAATACATAAAAACAATCAGAATCAATGAATAAGCAGCAGAAAACACAAAGGACATAAAAAGCATTTCACAGATGTATTACCTGA
The DNA here is from genome assembly GCA_028451465.1 of Erethizon dorsatum. Taxonomy (NCBI): domain Eukaryota; kingdom Metazoa; phylum Chordata; class Mammalia; order Rodentia; family Erethizontidae; genus Erethizon; species Erethizon dorsatum. The sequence goes on along the minus strand of CM051842.1, from coordinate 87,028,494 downwards.
AAACTACGCGAGGATGGAAAAAAAATTACTAACAGATAAGTGAGCCATATAGAACCTCAATTAGCCATGATCAAAAAAAAAAAACTACACCAAGGAATATAATAGTCATGATTCCAGAGGTTAAACACAAGAACAAAACATTAAAAGCAGATCAAGATAAAAAGTCACCTATAAAGGAAAACCCATCCTAATCACAGCACACTTCTCACCACAAATCCTTAAGTCAGGGAGAGCTTGGAGTGATGTATTTCAAGCCATAAAAGAAAACAAACTCCAAAAAAAATTTATGTACACTGCAAAACTATGTTTCAAAATTTATGGAACAATAAGATACTTCCATGATAAAGAACACCTGAAGAAATTCATGACCAACAAAACAGCACTCCAAAGATTTCTGAAGGATATTCTAGAAAGAAACAAAGAAGACAACAGTTCCATATGCAGTGAATCAACCAGGCAAGGCAAACAATTAGACAAAAGGGAAAAGAACAGAACCAAAAGCAGGAAATTAATATTACAAGGATAGCTCAATACATATCAGTTATAACCATCAATCTAATTCATCTCATTTCAACACTCAAAGATACAGAGTGAAAAAATGGATCAAGAAACAAGATCCGGGCCGGTGAGATGGCTCAGCGGCGTAAGCGCCTGCCTTGCAAGCGCGAGGGCCCGAGTTCGACTCCCGGATCCCACATACGAAAAAGGGGCCGGTGATATCGCTCAGTGGCACAGGTGCCTGTTGGCGCGCGAGGTCCTGAGGTCGTCCCCCCGGTACCCACAAAAAAAAAAAAAAAAAAGAAACAAGATCCAACAATATGATGCACACAAGAAACATGCTTAATTCAAAAAGATATTCATAAACTGAAAGTTAAAGGATGGAAAACAATATTCCATGTGACAGTATACCAGATAAAAGGCAGAGGTAGCTATTCTATTTGCAGGCAAGGTGCATTTCAAGCCAAGACAGATTAGAAGAGAAAAAGAGAATTTCACTACATACCTGTTAATGGAACAATTCGAGAAGAGATAATAATCATAAATACACATGCATGAAATACTGATGTAGCCATATATATAAAGCAAATATTAAACAGTATGAAAAATAACATAAGCATATATACAAATGTCATGGGGGAACTCAATACATCATGTTATAAATTGATCAACAAGACAAAAATTCAACCATGAAATATTAGAGCTGAAGGAAACCTTCGAACAAATGGATTTAGTGTATATCTACAGAGTGCTCCAACCAACAACAGAATAATTTTTTTTTCAATAGCACATTGGACTTTCTCCAAACTTGACCACATAGTAGCTCATGTAACATGCTAAATAAAAGCAAATTAATTAAAATTATACCATGCATGTTATCAGATCATCGTGCAATGAAATTGGAAATCAGTGGCAACAGAAACCATAAAAAACACATACACACATGGAAATTAAATAACACACTCCTGAACAATCAGTAGGTCACAGATGAAACTAAAGAAGAAATTAGTTTCTATAAATAAACAGCAATGATAATAAAGAACTAAAACTCATGAAATGCAATGAATTGTCCTATGAGGGAAATTTATAGCTGTGAATTTCTGCATCAGAAAATAGAACAAGCTCAAATAGTTGGTTTTGAAAGATTAAAACTCACAAACCCTTAGCCAACTTTATCAAAAAAGGAAATAAAAGACTCAAATCCCTGAAATTAGGCAAGTAAAGGGCCAAATTACAAAACATTCTGCAGAAATCCAGAAGAATGTTGATATCTACTTTGAGAACCTGTACTCTAGTAAGATGGAAAACTAAGAAGAAATGGAGAGATTCCTAGATACATAAGAATTCCCAAAGCTGAATCAAGAAGATATAAAAATTTTAAATAACCTAGTATCAGTGAATGAAATTGAAGAAGTAAATAAAAATCCTACCAACAAAGAAAAACATAGGTCTTCATTAATGCATTACAGAATTCTACAAGATATTTAAAGATCTAATATCACTGCTCCTCAAAATTTAATGAAATTGAAAGGGTAGCACTACTTCAATACTCATTCTTGGAAACAAGCATTACCCTAAAGCAAAACCATAAAATGATCCAACCACAAAACAAAACTTATGATTAGTCTCCTTAATGAACAGAGATGCAAAAATTTTTAGTAAGATATAGATAAATAGCATACAGCAAGTCATCAAGATTATACACCATGACCAAGTAGGATGTATCTCAGTGAAGCAAGGATGGTTCAACATATGCAAATCAATAAATGTAATAAACCCCATTAAAAGAAATAAGGACAAAAACCACATGATAATCTCAATCGATGCAGAAATATAATTTGACAAATTCAACATGAATTCATGATATAAACCCTAAAGAAAATTTCAGCAAAACATCTTTACATCAATCTGATAAATGTCTTCTATTAGAAACCAATAGCCAAAATCATACTAAATGGTCAAAAACTGCAAGTATTCACTGTAAATTTAGGAACAATACAATGATTCCTACTATCACCACTCCTTTTCAATATAGTTCTGGAAACGTTAGAAAGAGCAATTACACAAGAGAAAGAAATAAAAGGAATATTGATAGAAAAGGAAGAATTTAAAATATGATTATTTACTGATGACGTGATACTCCAAGTAGAACACTCTAAAATCTCCACAGAAAGAATCTTAGAATTAATAACTAAATTTGGCAATGTAGCAAGATACAAAGTCAATACTCAATAATCAATAGAATTCTTGTACACAAATAGCAAACTCACTGAGCGAGAGTAAGGAAACCACAACTTTCACAGTAGCATTAAGAAAAATGAAATACTTAGGAATCAATCTAGTAAAGATGTGAAACACCTATACACTGAAAACTACAGTATTCTGAAAAAGAAGATCAAGGAGGATATCAGAAAATGGAAAGATATCCTCTGTTTTTGGAAAGCTAGAACTAATATAGTAAAAGGAGCTATATTTCAAAAATTGTTATACACATTTAGTGCCAGCCCGATAAAAATACCAACAGCATACCTCACAGAAGTAGAGAAAAAAATACTAAAATTCATATGGAACCAGAAGAAACTTTGAATAGCAAAACCAATTCTGGGCAACAAAGACAAGGTAGGCGGCATCACAATCTGTGTTTGGAAGTCATACTACAAAGTTACTGTGATAAAAACTGCATGGCAGGTGGCAAAAAAAATAATAATAAAGATGCAAGGATCAATGGTTCTGAATATAAGATGCAGAAACAACTCCAAGTACAGCTACCTTATGTTTCATAAAAGAGCCAAACACCTTCACTGGAAGAAAGATAGCCTTCTTACTAAATCGTTCTGGGAAAACTGGATTTCCACTTGCCAAAGATTACATTTAGACAAATATCTCTCATGATGCACTAAGCTAAAATCAAAATAGATCAAATATCTAAATATAAAGGCAGAAATACTTAATCTGATGGAAGATAAAATAGGTAAAACACTTGAAGAAATAGGTGCAGGCAAAGACTTTATGAATGAAATCCCAGTTGCACAGGAAATATTACAAAGTATCACAAACTGTGATCCCATCATATTAGAAATCTTTTGCACAGCAAAAGAAACCACCAACTGAGTGAAGAGAGAACCCACGGAATGGGAAAAAATATTTAGCAGCTATTCCACATACAAAGGACAAATATTAAGAATATAGAAAGAATGCAGGGCTGGTGAGATGGCTTAGTGTCTTAAGCGCCTGCCTGGCAAGCATGAGGGCCCAAGTTCGACTCCCAGAACCCACATACGAAAAAAGGGCTGGTAATATCGCTCAGTGGCATGGGCGCCTGCTCGTGCATGAGGCCCTGAGGTCGACCTCTGGTACCCACAAAAAAAAGAAGAATGCAAAGTTATCAGAGCCCCCAAATTTAAAGACCCAAACCAAAAGGCATCTGAAACAAATAGACACTTCTCAGATGAAGATGTACAAATTGCAATTAAATATATAAATAATTCAACAACACTTATCATTCAAGAGATGCAAATTCAAACAACACTGAGATTCCACCTCACTTCAGAAAGAATGGCAATTATCAAGAAATCAACCAATAGCAAATGCTGATGAAGATGTGGGGAAAATGGAAATCTCCCCCTCTTGGTGGGAGTGTAGATTGTTACACGCATTCTGAAAATCAGTATGGAGATTCCTCAAAATTCTAAAACTAGAGGTTTCATTTAACTCAGCTATTCCCCTTCTTGGTATCTTCATGAAAACTTTAAAAAGTGTCATACCACAGTGTTATATGCACATCCATATATATAGCGACACAATTTGTAATAGTTAAATCTTGGAAACAGCCTATATGTGCATCGATGAATGAATGGATAAAAACAATGAGGTTTTTATATGCAGTGGAGTACTACCATGCCATAAAAAAGGATTAACTTCATACATTTTAGGTAAAAGTGTATACTGTAAAAACCATATTTTTAAGTGAAATAAATTGGATACATAAGTTTCAATATCACATAGTTTCTGTTGTGTGAGAAATTGAAAGTGTAAATAAGAACCAAAATGTTTGAAAGATATTGGGAAGTAGGAAGAAATTGCTCAAATGGGAAGGGAAACAATGGAGTGGGGAGGGAGAAGGGAAGGATAGTAAAAGAAAATAAATGAGAATAGAAGGAAAATAGTGGAAACAAATCTTTTGTAAATATTGAGGGGAAGAAGGCTTGAAGTGAGGGGAATGGAATTGGGAAAAAGTATCTAAGTGTATTATGTACAGATAAAATTCCCTATGATGAATGTGATCATTATGTGTATCAGAAGTATACCCATAAAATGAATTAAATAATATATATTCATCAATAGAAAAAGCAAAGGATAGAACACTGAGTATTCTAATAGTATTAGCAACACTAATAATAAGTGTTTGTATTACTAGTAATCACTAAATCATTAGTAATTACATTCATTATATTCTATTATAAAATATACTAATATAATAAAATAATGTAATAAATTAAAAAGCTGTGGGCATTCTTGGCTCATTCCTGATTTTACAGGAAATGCTTTCATTTTTCTCCATGTAGAATAGATTTTGCTGTGTCTTTCTCTTATATAGCCTTTCTTATTTTGAAATATCTTTCAATGCCTAGTTTTTCAGAGCTTTGATTATGAAAGCATGTTGAAAATTCTTGAAGAATTTTTCTGTATCAATTGTATTTGTCATATGATTTTATTACTGGTTTTATTCTTATGGCATTGTATATATCATAATTTGTTTAAATTGAATATTAATTATTCTATTCCTAAAATAAAACCAATTTTATCATGACATATATTTTTAATGTGTTTGAATTTAATGTATTATGAATTTGGTTATCAAGTATTTTATTAAGGATTTTTGCATCTATGTTCAACAAGGCTATTGCATTGGAGTTTTCCTATTTATTGTGTACTTGCATGGTTTTGATATCGATGTGATATTGCTCTTTTAGAATGAGTTTGTAAGCATTATTTCTGTTTCATTCCAATGGAGTAGTTTGAAGAAAGTTGTTATTTTTTCTTCTTTAAAAGTTTAGTAAAATTCTGAGCTAAAATCTAGTCAGGCCATTCTTTTGTTTCTGGGAGACTGTTACTAACTAAATCTAATTTACCATTGATCTGTGTATATTATTTATGTCTTCCTACTTCTATTTTGGTAGGTCGTATGTGCACAGAAATTTATCTAATTCTTCCAGATTCTCCAAATTATTAGAATATAGTGTTTCTAAATAATCCCTAATGATTCTATACATTTCAGTAATGTCTAAGACAACATCCTTTTTTAACAATAATTGTATTGATATTGGTCTTCTCTTTTCTTTTTTTATTTAGACTAATGGTTTAATCAGTGTTGTTTGTCATTTCCAAGAGGAAATTATGTTTCATTGATTCTTTTAGTTGCTCTTTATAATTGCTCTTTATAATTGCTCTCCTTTTGCTTGATATCGCCTATGATATTTATTACTATTTTCCTTCTTTTGACTTAATTTTGGTTTGCTCTGGTTTTACTAAGACCTGGAGATGCAACATTTGTTTATTTGAGTACTCACTTATTTTTTGAAGCAGTCATTTGTAGCTATAAACTTTGCTATTAATACCGGCCTCACTTTATTTCAAAGATTTGAGTACATTTTGTTTCTATTTTCATTTTATTCTAGGACTTTTTAAAATTTCATCCTTGAATTATTTAAAGGACCATTAATCATTCAAAAATGAATTATTAAATCTTCATGTGTTTGTATATTTTCTTTTGTAGTTAATTTCAACCTTCATTTCATTATGGCCCAAAGAGTTCTCAGAAATTATGTTAATATTTTGAATTTGCTTTTTGGTCTAAATTATGTTCTATTCTGAAGAGCACTCCATTAACTACTGAAAAATATTTATTCTGTAGTTACAGGATACCTTGTTCTGTAGATGTCTTAAACCTATTATTCTGTGAGGTACTTTAACTCTGATATTTCTTTATTAATTTTTTTAACCTAAATGACATATCAATAGAGGGGTGCAAAATGTTGAAGTCACCCATTACTCTTATACTGGAATCAGTGTGACCATTTACACTGAGTAGTGTTTGTCTTATGAAATTGAATGCACTTACGTTTGGTGCATATGTATTTACATTTGTTATGTCTTACTGATGGATCATTCCATTAATACGTGGTTACTTTTTGTCATTTCTTATTAATTTTGTGTTGAATACTACTTTGTCAGATATAAATATGACTACTCACTTGTTTTTGGATTGCACTTGTATGGAACATTATTTTTTATTCTATCATGTTCAGACTGTATATCTTTGCTAGAGAAGTGTCTTTTTGCAAGCAGCTAAGGGCTGGTTCTTGTTTTTTAAATTTAATCAGTTATTCTGTGTCTTTTAATTATAGAATTAAGATAATTTACATTCACAGATATAGAAAGTTATGTACTAGTTTACGCCAATTTCTGGTTTTATTAATGTTCAATTATTTCCCCAACTCTGAATAGTTTATCTACTGTCATGTTGTATGAAGAATTCTCTTGAAATTTTTCTTCAGTGGTAGCTTAGTTGTCATGACTTTCTTTTGTTTTCCTTATTTAAATTTGTCTTTTTGAGACAGTTTCTCCCTCTGCAATTCAGGCTCAACTTGAACTCAATTTGTAGCCCATGCTGGCTTTGAACTCAAAGTGATCCTCCTGCTTCAGCCTCCTGAGTGCTAGGATTACAGACATGTGCCACCAAGCCCGAATGAATTTATTTACTTTATGGTTATATATTTTATGTTATTTTTTTAAACTTATATTTCATCTTAGTTTTTCCTTATATTTTAAAGGACACCTTTGGGGAATATAGTATTGTAGGCTGGCAGTTGTTTTCTTTCTGGGCCTGAAATACACTGTTCCATACATTTCTAACTTTTTGAAATTTTACAGGAAATTTTGCAGTTATTCACCTTGGTCTAACTCTAAATATAACTTCATGTTTCTGTACTGCAGCTTTCAACATTTTTCCTACCTTTGTAAAATTGGCATTTTAACTTTAATGTTACATGTGATGGTACTTTTCTGGCTATGCCTTTTTTGGGTTCTAAATGCTAACAATATCTGTATATTCATAACTTTCCCAAGTCTTGGGAAGCTTTTAGTTGTTATTTCATTAAATAGATTTTCTATGCCTTTAGTCTGAACCTCAGTGTCATCTTATACACAAAATATTTGTAAGATTGTTCTTTCAACCATGTCACAGAATTTTTGGTTTTTTTTTCATAATTTCTTTTTTAAGTATCTGAATATAATAATTCACCAATCTTATTTTCAAGCCTTAAGATTATTTCTTCTTCTTTATTCAGTCTATTGATGACACTTTCTACTGACATTTTGATTTTACTTATTCTACTTTTCATTTCCAAGTTTTCTACTTGGTTCTACAGAATCTTTATTTTTTGTTGAATTGCTGCTTCATATTATTCACTGTCTTCCTTAAACCATTCAGCTGTTTGTAATCCTGTGTAAGTTATTATTTTAAAAATCACACTTAAATTCTTTGTCCTTCATTAATTTCTATTATCCACGTCTTTTATTACTAATAAGTTAGAGATACTTTGAGGAGTCATTTTGCCTTCTTTTCTCGTACTTATTCTGTTTCTGTGTTAGCATTTGTGCATTTTCTCTATATATATCTCCTCTACTTTCATTGGAGGAACTTGGTAGTGGACAGCTGGTTTTGGTGATCTTAATCACCGGTATGACTCAGGGAGAAAAATATAAATTTTAGAAATAATGTCAACACAAAGACAAACCATATGTTTAAATAAATAAAACTATAGCACAATTAACAACAGAAAACAAAACAGCAATACTATAGAACAAATTAAAAGGATAAATTAAGAAAGGACAACAATTAAGTAAATATAATAATTAATGGAGGAAGTGTGGAAATGGGAAAATAGAAGAAGCATTATTTAAACAAAAAATGGAAGGGCAGATGAGAAAGAGAAAAAAGAAAGAGATAAATAATCACTGATTTTCACGCTGCAGGGAAACAGTGAGGGGAATCAAGAAATCTGGTGTTCTTGATTACAGGACTTTCAAATCAAGTACCATCAAAAAATGACACATATTAGCCCTTGCTCCTCATCCCTGAGGGTGGTTATGCTAATAACTGTGCCCTCTACAGCCTTAGCTCTCTGATACTTAAACATCTCAGGGAGTCTCCAACAAATCACCCTCTGTAAAATGGTCTCTTGTGGCTGTATTTAGTGTTTTAGGATACCACCAAAGATGCTTATGTGTGGTTGTTCTGTGACTTCAGATTCCCAAAGGAACTCAGTCTCAAACATAAATCCCCTTTTAAAATGAATCCTGGTTATACTACTCTCAGATGTGATGAATGCTGCAATAGATTTTCTCTCCTTTCTGAGATGTGAGAAATGTCATTTCCAGAATAAAATACCACACTAAATTTACAGATTGAAACCACAATGAGTTTTTCCTGGGGATGGTGTTACTGTTTCATTGTTTATCACTGTGGCTATCTACTCTCTGGGCTTTCCTTTTGCTAGTGGGGCTGAGGTTAGCATTACACACTAATACTTTTCTCTACCCTGTCTTTCTATTTCTTCATAAAATTTAGTTGCCCTGTTCCCTCTTTACTGGTAACCAAGCATCTTCTCTTTCTGTTTGCTGAGTAGCTCTTTTCTACCTGTCTCAATTCCAGGTTATGGAGAGTCTGTAAGCTGCTACCTGAAACATTTTGACACTCAATACAGGTCACATATTTTTAAAAATAATATACCCTGTTTTCAGCAGGAGAGTTAGAGGACATAGTTAACCACACTATTGAAAATGAAACTCCATCTATTTTTATATTTGTAGACATATATGCACATATATTTACTTACATAAATCAAAATTTTCAAGTGACACATTATACTTCATATTTAATAAACACATATGAAATGACTAATGCTCTGTTATGCTTGAATTGCGTATGTTATTTAACTTTTTTAATTTTAAAAAGAAAAACAATGATACAGAATTTCAAAACCAGACATTAGGAGATTAACAATCATTAATATATCTGCAAAGGAGTTGCTCAGATTGCAAGATATGGGCATGAAAAATTGATCAAACAATATAAAAACAAAGGGTTCTTTTCAATGAACTAATAGAAATTAGTAGTATAATTATCTTAGTTATCTTTTGTGCATATATATATATATATATATATATATATATTTAGTTTGTTCTTTTCTCTATCTTCTTTTTCCCTCATTCCAGTTATTCTTTCTTTTTGAACAGTCTCTTCCCCTTTCACTATATCTATAGTATATTTTGGATCTTATTTACTCTTTCAGTTACTTACACTAGGATGAAAATATTATGTTTACACATATGATTTAATTTATTTCACTTATGAGTATGATCTCACGTTGCATCCATTTACCTATAAAAGTCTCAAGTTAATCTTTCTTTATAGCTAAATAGTACTCCATTTTATAAAAATACCACATCTTTTTTTCTCCATTCCTCTGTCAATGGGCATTTGAGTTGTTTCCAAGCTTAGCTATTACAAATTGTGCTGCTATAAATATGGGTGCACATATATTCTTCTGGGAAAATATCCAGAAGGGGAATAGCTGGGTCAAATAGGACCTCTAATCCTAGTTTTATGAGGAATCTCCACACTGATTTCCACAGTGGTTGCACCAGTTTACACTCCCACCAACAATGGAGAAAGGTTCATTTTTCCCCACAGCCCCATCATCATTTGTTATTGGTTAATTTCTTTATGATAGCCATTCTTACCTAGGTGAGAGGGAATCTCAGTGTTGTTTTAATTTACATCTCTCAAATGACCAATGATGTTGAACATTTTTTCATATATTTAATTGTCATTTTGTTTCTTCATCTGAGAATTGTGTATTCATCTGAGATGTCCATTTTTGGATTGGGTCTTTGAATTTTTAGGGCCTGAATTTTTTCAATTCTTTATATGTTCTAGGTAGATGTCATTTTTTCTGAGGTACAGTTTGATAAAATATTTTCTCACTCTGCGGGTTTTCTTTCCACTCTGTTGGTGATTTCTTTTGATATGCAAAAGCATTTTAAAAGATGAGAAAAAAGTTGTTGATTATTTGAATTACTTCCCATGAAGGGTTTTGCTCATGAACTCTCTGCTGCTGTTTCCAAGATTTCTACCTATATACTCTTCCAGTAGATTTAGTTTTTCTGTTTTAATATTTAGAACTTTTTTCCATTTTGACTATTGTTTAGTGCATGGTGATAGACATGGGTCTAGTTTTAATCTTCAGCATGTGGAAAGCCAGGTTTTATGACACCATTTATTAAAGAGGCTATCTTTCTTCCAATGAACATATTTGGCCCCTTTGTCAAAGATTAGGTGGCTAAGTGTGTTTGTAATTGTGGCTGCATCTTCCAATCTGTTCCACTGAACCTCAGGTCTGTATTTTGCCAGCACCATGCTGATTTTATCTCAGTAGCTTTGCTGTTTAATTTGAAGTCAGGGATTGTTATGTCCTTAGCCTTGCATTTGTTGCCCATAATAGCTTTCACTATTCTAGGTCACGTCTCTTTCCAAATTAATTTTAGGAAATATTTCTCTAGGTATGTGAGTTATGATAATTTTATTTTTTGTGTTTGCATTGAATCTGTATAACAGATTTGGAACTATGACAATTTTCACAAAGTTGTTCCTTCCTTTCCATGAGCAAGTGATAGTTTTCCATATTCTGATATCCTTTTCAGTCTCCTTTTTCAGAGTACAGTAATTTTCAATTTGTAGGTATTTACTTGCTTTGTTCGATTAATTCCAAAGTATTTCATTTTTTTGAATGCTATTGTGAAAGGTGTTCTTCCCTAATAACTCTCTCAGTGAGTTTGTTGTTTGTATACAGAAATGCTATTGATTTTTGAGTGTTGACTTTGTATACAGCTACACAACTGAATTTGCTTATTAAATTGATGTCTTTTGGTGGAGTATTTGGAGTCTTCTGTGTAGAGTATCACGTCATCCAGAAATAATGATAATTAAACTTCTTCCTTTCCTATCCTGATTCCTTTTATTTCTCTTTCTGTCTAATTGCTGTGGCTAATGTTTCCGGAAATATATTCAATAGGAGTGGTGATAGTGGACATCCTTGTCTTGTTCCTGATTTTAGAGTGAAAGCTTTCAGTTTTTGTCCTGTTAGTATGATGGTGGCTAGTGGATTGGTATAGATGGCTTTTGTCAAATAAGGTAAAGATCATGTATTGAGATTTACTGTGGGGTTTTTATCATGAATGTGTGTTGGACTTAATCAAAAGCTTTTTTCTACACCTATTGAGATGATAATGTGCTTTTTGTCCTTGGCTCTGTTGGTATGTGTTTTATGTTTATTGATTTACATATGTTGAAGCATCCCTGCATTCCTGGAATGAATCACAATTGGTCATGGTGCATAATCTTCTTGATGATTTGCTGTATTCTATTTGCTATTATTTTATTGAGGATTTTTGCATCTATGTTCATCAGGGAGTATGGCCTGTAGCTCTATATATTTGGCTGAGTCTTTCTCTGGTTTTGTTATAAGGGTAAATCCTGCTTCCAGGAATGAGTTAGGGATAATTGCTTCCCTTTCAATTGCATTAAAATTTTTTAGTAGTATCAACATTAGATCTTCTTGGAATGTCTTGAAGAATTCATCCATGAATCCATCAGGACATGGGCATTTTTTGGTGGAAAGTTTTTAATTAAATTTTCAATTTCATTATCTGATATTGGGTTATTCAGAGTTTTGGTATCTTCTTAATTCAGTTTGGTGATTCATATGTTTCTAAGTATCAGTTTATTTCTTCTAAGTTTTTCATCACGTGTGAGTAAAGATTTTCAAAGTAGGTATTGATGATTTTCTGAATTTCCACAGTATCTGTAGTGATTTCTCCATTTTCATTCCTCACTGCATGAATTTGAGATTTTCTTTTATTTATTTATTTTTGATCAGTTTGGCTAGGGGTTTATCAATTTTATTTACTCTTTCCAAGTACCACCTCTTTGATTCATTAATTATTTTTATTGCTTTATTAGACTGAATTGCTTTACTTTCTGTTCTAATCTTTACAATTTTCTCCCTAGTATGGGCTTTGAGCTTGACTTTCTCTTCATTTTCTAGAAGCTTGAGGTGCAACATTAGATTGTTTATTAGTACTCCGTTAGTTTTCCTTATGTGAGAATTCACCATTATATATTTTCCTTTTAGGTCTGCTTTCATTGCATCACACAGGTTATGGTATTTGTATATGCATTTTAGTTTGATTGTAGATATTGTCTAATTTTGTCTTTAATGGTGACCCATTGGTTGTTCAGGAGGGTCTTGTTTAACTCCTATGTGTTTATGGAGGTTTTGTGGTTTCTTTTGCCATTAATTTCCAATTTCATTGCACTGTGGTCAGATAATATGGATGGGATAATTATAATTACTTTGCATTTACTTAAGCATGTTCTACAGTTTAGAATTTGGTCTATTTTAGAGAACATCCCATGTGCAGCAGAGAAGAATATGTATTGTGATGTTGTTCAGTGGAACACTCTGTAAATGTCTACTAAGCCCATTTGTTCACAGCTTTGGTTCATTTCTGTTATTTATTTCTTGATTTTTTTGTCTAGTTGATTTCTTTGTGTCAATGATATATTAAGTTCCCCTTTTACAATTCTTTTATTGCTTACTTGATTTTTCATGTCTATTTATATTTGTCTTATATGGTTAGGTGCTCCCATATTTGGTTCATGTGTATTTATGATTGTTATCTTTTCCACTTGAATTTTTCCCCTAACAAGTATGTAATGACCTTTATCTCTTTTGATCATTCTTGGTTTCAAGTTCATATTGTCTGCAAACAGATTGTTACCCCTGCTTTTTTCTCAGTTCCAATTGCATGGAGGATTTTTTTCCAACCTTTGACTTTCAGTCTATGGATTTCTTTTTGAGTTAAATGTGTTTCTCATGCAGCATATTGTTGGAACTTGTTTCTTATCCATTCTTCCAATGTGTTTCTTTGATTGGTCAATTGGGGCCATTTACATTGATGGTTATATCTGATATGTATTGGCTTATCATTGTCATAGTATTTTCCTGCTGTTGTTTCATTGCTTTTCCCCTCTGTTTAATTGCTTGTCCTTCCTGGTGGTTTCTTTCTGATGTTGTTCTTGGAATTGTGATCACATTTATCTCTGTCTAAAATATCTTTCAGTGCTCTTTGTAGTGTTGGTTTGGTGGTCATGAATTTATTCAGTTGTTCTTTGTCATGGAAATATCTTATATGTTCATTAATTTTGAAAGATTGTTTTGTAGGGTGCAGCAACCTAGGTTTGAAGTTGTTTTCTTTCAGGACTTGAAATACTTTGCTCCAAGCTGTTCTTTACTCGAGGGCTTGTGTTGAGAAGTCAGCCGTGATTCTGATGGGCTTTCCTTTGTTGATGATCAGGTTCTTTTCCCTAACAGCTTTTAATGTTCTGTTCTTATCCTGAGTTTCTTGGATATTGATTATTAAATGCCTGGTTGTAGATTTATTTTGGTCATTGCTGTTTGGAATTCTATATGCCTCACTCCTCTGTATGTGAGAATCTGTTCTAATGCTTGAGAAATTTTATGCTATTACTTCTGCAAATACACTTTTATGTCATTTGTGTTGTCACCTGCTTTTTCATTAACACCTATCAATATTGTATTGTTTTCCTTTGCAACACCTTGTGGCTGTTGAGTTGTTATTTCCTGGTCTATTGTTATTTTTAGGAGACCTTTCCTTTCATGAACACTAGCCATGATCCTGACTTGAAGGTCTGAAAGTCTATCTTCAGATTCATTCAACTGGTTTTGTGAGCTTTCAATGGAATTTTTATTTCCTGGATATTAATTTGAATCTGTTTCATGCATTCAGTTTCTTTCTTTATTGTTCATTCAAGGTTTATGTCACTTTCCTATTCTCCTGTTTTTTTAATCAATGTCTTCTCTAGATATGCTGAGCAATTCTTTCACTATGGTAGTGATTTTTTTTTAACCTGAGAGATTATTTCTTATCTGATTTCCTCTATAACCTCATGGGTTTGTTTCTTTAATTTGGTTGCTATCATTTCAGAAATTTCAGGTATGTGTCTTCCAATTTCCTCTATGTGGATGTCTCCTGCACTTGTTCTGTGTGGCCTGGAGGTCTGAAATTGCATTTTACTTATGTGTCTTGTCATTTTCTCCTTCAAAATATATTTTTTATTTCATTTTCTGTGTTGATCCTTGTGAGTTTTTGTAGTAGGTAGCTATATCAGATTTATCAAGGACTCTCTAGAATTCTGTTCTTCATGTATATGTTCTGTATGTAGAGGGTACTTGTTCAGTGTCTTTCCCAAGATCCTACTTTCCCAATTAATTAGAAGTGGGATGTTGGTTTCTGTTTGACTCAGTCCTCAGGGCTTTGTTGTTGTGCTGTGGTGAGATTATTACCACAGAGATTCCCAGTATTTTTACAGAAGGGAGGACAATTGTTTACAACAGATATGACATCCTAGCTAAAGTAGTATTATTAACCATAATAATAGTATCAAGCACTATTTAGAAACTGACCAATAGTGGTAACTATTGATTTTGCTCTTTCGATCATAAGAGCAAAGTCTATAGTTATATAACAGAACAAAATGTAAATTAAGAGTTTGTATGCATTGTGTTTCCCCTT
Source organism: Erethizon dorsatum (assembly GCA_028451465.1). Classification (NCBI taxonomy): domain Eukaryota; kingdom Metazoa; phylum Chordata; class Mammalia; order Rodentia; family Erethizontidae; genus Erethizon; species Erethizon dorsatum. Next base: position 87,013,275 of record CM051842.1, on the reverse strand, counting down.
AGTAGAGTGGTTTTACACTGTGGTGGGGAAATTTAGGGAGGGTAGTGCATAAAGCAAAGATCACTGGAAAAGAAATAGAAGCAAGTTGGTGGACAATGAATAATTACACCACATAGGGAAACTAGAGAAGAGGGTAGAAAAGAAAGAATGAAGGAGTTTTTGAGGGATTATCTGAACTTTTGTCTTTGGATTTGGGTGATAGGATTAGTTTTCTGTCAATGGAGTTCTCCCTAAGCATTGTAAAATGAGAGTAAAAAAGAAGGAAAAGAAAAAATTTAAGAAAAAAATAAAGGAAAAAAGGAAAAGGAAAAGAGAGATAAAAAATAAAACAAAGAAAAATTAAAATAAATTTTAAATTAAAAACAAAAATGTGGTGGCCCTAGCCACCTGGTTCTATTCCATGTGCCTTTGTCCCTAAACACAATGCTGGTTCATGTATGTTACCACATTTTGCTTGTACTTTGGACTTTTCCATCCTTTTAGACGTGCCTGTATATCGTGTGCACCCTAGTCAGTGTCCCACTGTGTGGCTGTTGTTCTCCCAGTCCCATGGTCCCACTGATTTGGGGGGAGGGGCCAGTTCCCAAGTCCTGGGCTCTTCCTTGGCTGGTTGCCAGTCCCATGATGAATGGGGAGAGCTCAGTCACCTGGATTCCTCCAGGAAGGCCAGTTGCTGAGTCCCAGATTATTCCCAGGCTGCTTGCCAGGTTCACTATTTAGCTTTTGTTATTCAGACCAACTCAATTATGTAAAAAAAAAATTAGACATAAATCTACATATATCTTGAGAATACTGACCTAAATTCAAGTATCTTCCCATCTCAGTTATTTTATCTCTAAAATTTACACCTATAATCTGTAGGATAATGCTGTCTAAAAAGATTTATTCCTAGTGATGTAATTTTCCTTTATTATTAATTAATCTGATGTTGACACTTTATGTATATGACACTATTTGTTATTTAATCACTAATTAATTTTCTGGGGGATTTTTATTATTTTTAAATAATATTTCTTTATTTTGGTGGGTACTGGGGTTGAACTCAGGACCTCATATGCCAGCAGGTGCCCGTGCCACTGAATGATATCACTGGCTCTTTTTTTGTATGTGGGTAACAAGAGTCGAACTCAGGACCTCGGGCTTGCCAGGCAGGTGCTTATGCTGCTTAGCTATCTCACCAGCCCCTTAAATAATATTTCTAGAGTAGATTGATTGCATTAAATTGCAGTTTAATTATATACTAAGCCAAATATTTGTGAAAAAATTGAAACAACTTTTATTCTTTCTTAAATTCCTTAGATTTTTTATACAAAATATTTTTGATTGTGTTATTTATCCATTAATTCAGAAATCCATAAAGTTTTCTTGATTATTTGCTGTTTCATTTCATTTAAAAAATCATGTCTAGTATGTGTTAAATAGAATTTGTTTTCTGCCTTACTTATTCCTTGTCATGATTTTCTTTCATGTAAACAGAAAATATTCATTTTTAAATCAATGAAAATCAATCTATATTTTAACCTATTGAACTGATTAACCGTATTTAAAAATATTAAAATTTATGTTTTCTTTTAGAAAAATCCTGATTCTTCTTCAGTAATTTCTTTCAGCATCTTATCTTTCAAGTAAGACATTTGAATATGAAATATTCTTGGAACATTTGTATTTATCAACACTAGAGTGTAAGAATGAAGGTGCTACTGTGAATATATTTATAAGCAGAGAGAAGTGAGCTAAAATGACAATAGTTTCTCTCTAATAATTTTTTCAATAAAATCAAAAGAAAAAAGAAAACATTAAAATTGTGACTTTTAGTTTAAATTAGAACAAGGGCCGGTGAGATGGCTCAGTGGCATAAGCGCCTGCCTGGCAAGCGCAAGGGCACGAGTTTGACTCCTGGAACCCACATACAAAAAAAGGGCCGGTGATATTGCTCAGTGGCATGGGCACCTGCTGTCGCATGAAGTCCTGAGGTCAAACACGGTACCCCTCCAAAAAAATAGAACTAAGAAGTATCATAATTTCCAGTAAATCTGAAATTCAGTGGATCTAGAAATGACATTATAAGTCTGCATGGAAAATTGTAAGCCCTCTTGTAATAGTTGCTCATAACTGCATGTGTTTTTCAAAAATAGTCATTATGTAAATATATGTATTTATTTTTAATTATAAATGTATTCATTTCTTATATGTCCAAAGCTATATTTTCTCTTACCAGCAAGCATCTTTTTTATATTATTATGCCAAATGTCACTCACAATGTATATCATGCAAAACTGTTCCTTTGCCAGTTAAAATTAACTTTCATAAACTTGTGTGTTTTAATACAGTCACAGTTTAAAATTGAATTATTTTTCATTTACCCATTTTGTTTTTAATTCTCTAATATTTATTATATGACTACTGGACCAAAAAAATGATAGGCAGCTAAACAACACAGAATGCAGTAATATTCCCATAAAAATCACACAAATGCACCTGAAGGCTACATAAAATTATATACTAGTGTAAAATAACCATGTATTTTTCCAATTATTTTCTAATGTATGACAAATACTAACAAGAGAATTTTCAAAAAATGGACAAATTTAATGTCATCCTTAAGCACATGTTTAATCATAAAGTACCATTCGCATGTCACTCTTCTATAGTTTACTTCTTAGTCTGCATATGATGTAATAAATGTCATGTGGTATATTATTAGGCACAAAGCAACCAGCAATAAGGCATCTACTATGCATTAAAATAGTATCAATTATAATTATATAGAAAAAATTTACAGATTTTATATAGACTCAAGATTATTCATTCCTTTTGTGTGACATCTTTCTTATGGCAACAATAATAGCAACATATGATCTTGAAAGATGATAGATATAGATAGGTAGATAGATAGGTAGATATAGTTTTGGCTCACAAACTTTAAAATGTTGTCAAAGACACACAGAAAGTGATCTTGATACTCTTCAAAATTTTAAAGTTCCCTTAGTCGATATGAGGAAATTTTGATTGTTTTGCCCGAAACACGAATAGCATTTATACTATGATTCATCTATCATCTATGTATCATCTACCTATCACCTATCTATCTATCTATCTATTTATATACACTAAAAGATTGGATTGCTAATAACTACTTCTGCAAGATGAACAAAATTTTCTACTACATTTTAACTTGATAAACAAACAATATCTTGCAATACAAATAGTATGTGAGGCCAAACATCACATAATCACAACTGAGCCAGTTGTTCTCTCTTTTTTTTTTTGTGGGTACCAGGGGGTCGACCTTAGGACCTCGCGCGCCAGCAGGCGCCCGTGCTGCTGAGAGATATCATGGGCCCCTTTTTTGTATGTGGGTTCTGGGAGTCAAACTCGGGCCCTCGCGCTTGCCAGGCAGGCGCTTAAGCCACTGAGCCATCTCACCAGCCCTGTTCTCTCTCTTTAACTATGAGGTTTGGATAATTTTTTCCCAGCAGCAAGAGGTTTTGGCAGAGATCTCATTTGCATAAGAGAATGAGAAAAACCCAGAGGAATCACTTCAAAAGAGATTAGGGAGATTTGTAAAATATGTGAAGCAGTGCAAAATGTAGCATGTACCATCCGAAAAAGGCCTTAGTACAGTGAGCAATTAATCTGTTAAATAACAATGCAATGTTACATTTCTGTGAAATCCTCAAAAGGAGGCAAATGCAAGTGTCATTGGATAGGTTCTTTGTTAAATTTGCATGAAAGGAAAGATACTATTGAGCCCATAGATAGTGGTGATTCTGCTGGTGTTAGTGAACATCATCCTACACAATAAAACTCCAATTTTTGTCTCTCTCACACAAGCCACAGGCTTTCAAACTTAATTACAGGTTAATTTGTTTTTCTTTATATTTTGTACTTTATTATTTTGTTCTATTACAGTATTGTAATCATTTTATATGAATATTTTTTGGTTGTGGAATCAATCATCTGAATTTCCATTATTTCTTAGGGGAAATTCTCTTTGGTATACAAAGAGAACAGCTTTGAATTACAAGCCTGTTTCTGGAATGAATTATGCTCACCAATGAAGGTTTTAGTATATATACAGATAGATATGTATACAGATTTGTAGGTATATAGATATATAGATATAGAAAAACAGATAAATATAGATGATATAGGTATCTGAAATACCAATTTAATAACAGACACTACTAAATTTGAAAGATGTGTATGTCTCTCATTCTATTGACTTTTTTAATATGTAGTAATCATCTACACAGTACATTTTTAAGTTTTCATACATATTTCGGTATACATACACACATTATAATGTGAAGAAACATATGAAGAAATTATTTTTATTAATAATTCCATTAACTACTGCAACTACTCTCTAACTTTGCAAATTAATCCTGTTTACATTTGTGTAATTACTAGAATATAAATGTAACATACTCCACCATGTTTTATTAAATTTATTTTATAGAGAACCAACCATAATATTTATCATTTGTCATTTTCATCAAACTAAGTAAGAATCTGAGATAGAATTACATTAATGCAGCTGATTATTCCATTCCTTTCACTTCTCATATACACACCCATCACTTTAGAACTAATGGACTAATTAAGATTGAGTTTATGTTCAATTGTACTCCAATTTGGAAGAAATTCACAAAAAGAATCAGTCTAGTCTGAAAGACTTCAAGCACAAAATCAGCACATGCAAAGACACAGTGATTTGACAAATAATTTTAATTAAAACTTCAAAAAAACAAAGCAAAATAGCAAATTAAACACAGAGAATTGAAACTAGATCCCCCCACTTACCTCAGTGTCCTGAATTTTGTTCAGGATTTATATTGCTATTATAAATGTTACTGTGTTAAATATAACTTTATTCTACTATCACAAGCTATGAATGCCTTTACTAAAGAAAGTTCCAAAGGAATGAAATGTTTAAAGTGCTGGATATTTTTCAAAACAATCCTCCTGAATAGTAATAGAGAAATATGTAGCATAACATCAATGCATGATAATGTCAGATTCATCTCCCCATTGAAACAACTAATATTATCTTCTTATTTATTTTAGTCTAATCCCAATATTAAAAAAATAATTGACATAAGAATTGTACATATTTATAGGTTACCCTCTGATTTGATTTTATTACATGTTTATATTATGTAATATTAAAATCAGGAAAAACACATCTATCTGCTCATGTGTTTATTATTTCTTCATAATGAGAACATTAAAAATCTTTTTTTGAGGTTTTCTGAAATAGGTAGTTTCTTACCTTTAACTGTAATAACCTTATTGTGACATAGAATGCCAGAATTTCTTTTTACAATCCATAAGTTAGTACCCATTGATCAACTTTTACCACTGAGCTATAGCACCGGCCCATATCTACTTTTTCTTTATTCTCCCTTACATCATATTTTTATTTTTACTTTTTGCCTAGTTTCTTTTATAAATTTCAATTCTACTTTTAAAACTTTCATTCTGTATTATTTTCCCTTTTTTTATTTTATGGAAACAATAAAACAAGATTTCATAACAAAATAATAGAAGAATAACAATAGTTAATTCATTGCATATTATTATCTTCAGAGTAGTTACGCAGAGTACAAGACAGGGGCATAAAAATTCTGCAAACAATATTATCACAAAACTTTCTTTTCAATGATCTAAGAGAGACCAACAGTATAACTAACCTGTATTTTTTTCCTTTTCCTCCCTTCCTTTCCCCTTTCCCCACCCTAGTTCCTCTTTCCTTTTGAAAAATTTATTCCCATCTCACAATATCTATTGTACATTTTAGACCTTATTTACTCTTTCAGTTTCTCACGCCAGGAAGACAATACAATGTTTGCACATGTGAGTCTGATTTATTTCACTTACGAGTATGGTCTCAAGTTGCATCCAGTTAGCTAGAAATGCCTCAAGTTTATCCTTCTTTATGGCTGAGTAGTATTCCACTGTATAAAAAGACCACAATTTTCTTTTTTATCCGTTCCTCGGTTGATGGGTATTTGGGTTGTTTCCAAGATTTAGCTATTACAAACTGTGCAGCTATAAACATGGGTGCACATACATCGCTGTGGTATGATGTTTTTAATTCTTCCAGGAAGATACCCAGAAGGGGAATAGCTGGTCCTAGTTTTCTGAGGAATCTCCATACTGATTTCCACAGTGGTTGCACCAGTCCACACTTCCCCCAATAGTGGAGAAGGGTTCCTTTTCCCCCACAGCCTGTCCAGCATTTGTTATTTGTTGATTTCTTGATGATAGCTGTTCTTTCTGGAGTGAGATGGAATCTCAGTGTAGTTTTAATTTGCATCTCTCAAATGATCAATGATGTTGAACATTTTTTCATAGATTTATTTGCCATTTGTATTTCTTCATCTGAGAAGTGTGTATTCATCTCAGATGCCCATTTTTGAACTGGGTCTTTGAATTCAAGTTGGAGGTCTGGTTTGTTTTCAATTATTTATATGTTCGAGATACAAGTCCTTTGTCTTAGGGATAGCTGGCTAAAATTTTTCCCACTGTGTGGATTGTCTTTCCACTCTGTGGATGATTTCTTTTGCTGTGCAAAAGCTTTTTAATAGGATGAGATCCCAGTTGTTGATTCTTTGTAGTATTTCTGTGTGATCTGGGTTTTCTTCGTGAAGTCTCTGCCTACACCTATGTCTTCAAGATTTCTACCTATTTTCTCTTCCAGCAGATTTAGTGTTTAATATTTAGATCTTTGATCCATTTTGACTTTAGTTTAGTGCATGGTGATAGACATGGGTCTAGTTTTAGTCTTTGGCAGGTGGAAAGCCAGCACCATTTTTCCAGCACCATTTAATAAAGAGGCTATCTTTCTTCCAGTGAACATAGTTGGGTCCTTTGTCAAAGATAAAGTGGCTGAGTGTGTTTGGAGGTGTGTCTGCATCTTCCAATCTGTTCCACTGATCCTCAGGTCTGTTTCTATGCCAGTACCGTGCTGATTTTATCACAGTAGCTTTGTAATATAATTTCAAGTCAGGGATTGTAATGCCCCCTGGCTTGCCTTTCTTGCCCAGAATTGACTTTCCTACTCTAAGTCTCTTCTAGTTCCAAATGAATTTTAGGAATGTTTTCTCTAGTTCTTTGAGGTATGTTAATGGTATTTTGATTGGGATTGCATTAAATCTCTATAACAATTTTGGGAGTATGGCCGTTTTCATTATGTTGGTACTTCCTATCCATGAGCAAGGGATATCTTTCCATTTTCTGATATCCTCTTCGATCTCCTTTTTCAGAGTACTGTATTTGTCAGTATATAGATCTTTCACTTCCTACGTTAGATTGATTTCTAAGTATTTCTTTTCTTTTCTTTTCTTTTTTTTTTTGGATGCTACTGTGAAGCATGTGGTTTCTCTAATTTCTCTCTCAGTGAGTTTGTTGTTCATGTACAGGAATGCTATTGATTTTTGAGTGTTGACTTTGTATCCAGGTACACTACTGAATTTGGTTATTAAATCTAGAAGTCTTTTGGCAGAGTCTCTGGGGCGTCTATGTAGAGTATCATGTCATTTGCAAATAACACTACTCTTGTGAGACATATAAAGAAAGCAGGTCCCTCAGGCTCTGATTTGTTCACAACATGTCAAAACTCACTATTCACAGTGAAAGAACACAAAGGGATAATACACTATAAAGTCCACCTGGAATTAAACTAAAGTACAAAACAAACTGTTTTTGTAGAATCATCATGACGAGAAAGCCACTTACTAAGGAGGGCTTTAATGAAAGTAGAAGTGATATCCATCCAAAGAGATACACAAACCTCAAAGACAAACAAAGCACATAAAAAAGGCACTGTGGTACCTGGTAAAGTTCATAAGTTTATAATCATAGATTATCAATATAACAAAGTAGATGTGATACCTGACAAATAATTCAAAGAAATGACTCTTAGGAAGCTTAATGAATTCCAGGAAACACATATAAACAGTTGAGTGAAGGAAGAAAGAAAGTGGAAGTAGATGGAAATTGCATAAGAGTTAGAAATTTTGAAAAAGAACAAAACCAAAATTGTGGAAATGGGTAGGTGAGTAAGTCAGATGAACACTCATTTAAAAGACAACAGCCTATAGTGGAAAAATAATGTCATAGCTCAATGGAAAGTCTGATGAAATAACATATTCAGATAAAAATAAAAACAAAAAAGGCAGCGAATACACAGGATTTCTGGAACCCATTAAAAGATCAAACATCAAGCTCGATGGTATTCCTATGGGAAAAGAGCTACTTGACAAAGACGTAGGAAATTTATTTAATGGAATGAGAATGGAAAATTTCCAAAATCTTGTAAAAAAAAAAAAAAAAGCAAAAAACATGCACATACAGTTACAGAAGGTATTAGGAAACCCAAACAGACACGACGAGAAGAGAAATTCTACAAGACCTATCATAATTAAATTGACAAAAACATAAACAAGAATAAGAACATTAAAATCTGTAAGAGACAAGCATCAGATAATATTCCAAAACAAACCCATTACTAACAGCAGATTTCTGAATGGAAGTTCAATACGCCAGGAAGGCATGGAATAATGTACAAGGTGTGATTGAATAATACAGTGAATGTGCAATAAAAAATTACTGCAGTAAAAGACACGTGACTCTCTCTCAAGATAACCCCCTCCCACCAAATGGCCCCATGCCATTATTCTTGCTTCTTTCTGAAGCAGATCTGGAAGACCTGTTTGAGAGTGTCATGGCTGGCCTGATGTCCTCAATGGATTCATAATGTTTACTTTTCATTTTCAATTTGACTTTCAAGAAGAGCCAGAAGTCTCATAGTGTCAAATCTGAAGAATAGGGTGGATGAGGACACACCATCACATTTACACAAGTGGGAATTTTTCATCACTCCTCATAAAGACACTCATGAAAGTGGACTGCAAAAGTCGCAACAATGATAGCGTAACAGTGTTCAAAGCGAGACGGAGCATTTTGAGGGAGATCAATGGCAATGCGTCTTTTACTGTAATACATTTTCTTTAATTAAATGCTCATCATATGTTCCAGTCATACCCCATATAACACATCCTGGAAGGAAAAAACTGCCAGCCAAGATTACTGTCTCCAGCGAGGTTATCCTTCAGAATCAAATGGTAAATAAGACCTTTCAGGTAAGAATAAACTAAAGGAATTCATGACTACTAGACCAGCATTACTGAGGATACTTAAAGGAATCCTAAACTCAAAAGAAGAAGAAAGATGAACACAATCATGAGAGCAGGTGAAAGAATAAATCGCATTAGAAGAACTGACATGCAAAAGAGAAATACAAAGGTACCAAACACTGTCACCACAGTAAGCTGTCAAACTTCTAGATGAATAAAGGAGGAAGAAATGAACGCAGAATATTTAAAGAAACTCACCTCATCTACCAAGACGTGCATCCACTTAAAACAAGAGGATGGAAAATGATATTCCAAGCACATGGAACCCGGAAGTAAGCAGGAGTTTCTATCCTTATGTCTGGTAAAATAAATGTTATGGCTAAGTCAGTCAGAGGAGAGAAAGAAGGCCACTACACATTGATCAGGGGAACAATTCATGAAGAACACATGAAGATTACAAATATATATGCACCAAATGTCAGAACACCCAATTTTATGAACCACACACTGCTAGACCTAAAGGGAGGAGCAGCTCCCAGTACAATAACAGTGGAATATTCAATACCCCACTCTCACTGATAGATCATCTCAACAAAAAAATCAACAAGGAAACGTCAGAGTTAATTACACTATAGGTCAAATGGACTAACAGACATTTACAGAATATTCCATACACCCGGCTGCAGAATACACACTTTCATCATCATACAAAACATTTTCCCAAATACACCATATATTAGGTCAAAACAAAGCCTTAAAAATGCAAAAGAATTGAAGTAATTTCTCGCATCTCTTCTGGTCACAGTGAAATGAAACCGGAAATCGACAGCAAGAGAAACTGCAGAAATAATACAAAAACACATAGATTGAACAACACAGTATTGAATGAGCAGTGGGTCATTGAAGAAATCAGGGAAGAAATTTTAAAAGTCTTTGAATCAAATGAGAATTGAAGCGGCGAATACAGAATTCATGGAACACACCAAAAGCAGCACTAATAAGGAAGTTTACTGCAATGAGTGCCAAAGAAAGAAAAAGAAGAAAGAGAGAGAGAGAGAGAGAGAGAGAGAAACTCAAATAAATACTCATATAAATCATCTCAAGTATTAGAAAAACAAGAACAAGCCAGACTCTAAATCAGCAGAAGGAAAGAAATAAAAATGGTAAGAACTGAAACAAATGAAATAGAGACTAAAAGAAGAAAACAAAGGATCAGTGAGATGAAGTGCTGATTCCTTGAAAAAAAATAAATAAAATTGACAAACCTGTAACTAAAGTAACCCAAAGAGAGAGAGAGAGTAGACCCAAGTAAATAAAATTAGAGTTGAAAAAGGAGACATTACAACAGATTCCAATGAAATTCAAAAGATCATTAGGGACTATTGTTTTTAAGAACGATATACCAATGAATTGGAAAATTCAGGAGAAACTGACAACTTTCTCCACACATGTGAGCTACTGTCAAAACTGAGCACAGAGGATGTAGAAAACCTAAATAGATTAATAACAATTAATGAGATTGAAGCAGTAATAAAAGGCTCCCAACAAGGAAAAGCCCAGGACTGGATGGCTTCACTGCTCAATTTTACAAACCTTTAAAAAGAACTAACACCAATGCTTCTCAAACTATTCCATAGGTAGAAAGGGAAGGAACCCATGCAAACTCTTTCTACAAAGTCAGCGTTACCCTGCTACCAAAATCTGATAAGGACACAACAACGAAAAAGAAAACTGTAGACCAATACCTCTGAGGACAATAGATGCAAACTTCCTCAGTGAAATACATGGAAATCTAATTCAACACCACACTAAAAAGATCATGGACCATGATTAAGTTGGTTTCATTCCAGGTATGTAAAATAGTTCAACACATGTAAATCAATAAATGTAATGCAGCGCATAAAGAGAATCAAGTATAAAATCACATTATTATCGCAGTAGATGCAGGAGAAGCCTTTGATGAAATTCAGTAGCTGTCGTGATAAAAGCTATAGATACGTTTAGACAAAGAAGAGTCATAACTCAATATTATAAAGGTTACATATAGCATATACCCATAGCCAACATCACACTGAGTGCTGAAAAATGGAAAGCATTTCCTCTAAGTTCAGGAAAAGGCCAAGGGTGTTCACTCTTGCTTCTTTTATTTATTATATTCCTAGAAATTTTAGCCGCAGCTAAAATTTCAATGGAAAGAAATAAAAGGTATACAAACAGGAGAGGAAGAAATCAAATTACCACTGCTGATGATATGATACTACATAGAGAAAATCCTAAAGAATCCACCAAAATACTGGTAAAACTGATAAATTCAGCAAAGTAGGATACAAAATCAACATACAAAAAGCAGTGAGTTTTATACACAAAAACAATGAACTCACCGAGGAAGAAACCAAGAAAGCAATCCCATTCACAATAGCCACATTAAAATAAAGTAAAATAAAACAAAGTAAAATAAAATAAAATTCCCAAGAGAAAACCTCACTAAGTTTATGAATGACCGCTACAATGAAAATTACAAAACATTGAAGAAAGAAATTGAAGGAGACGCCAGAATACGGAAAGATCTTCTGTGTTCGTGGATTGAAAGAATGATATTGTGGAAATGGACCTACTATCGAAAATGACCCATAGATCCAATGCAACCCTCATCAAAATACCAATGACCTTCTTCACAGAACCAGCAAAAACAATCCTAAAATTCATATGGAAGCGTGAAAGAGCCCGGATAGCCAAAACAATCATGAGCAAAAAGGCAATGCTGTGGGTATCACAATACCTGATTTCAAAAGATTCTATAGACCCATAGCAACAAAAACGGCACAGTACTATCATCAAAACAGACACACAGATCAATGGAGCAGAATAGAGGATCCAGAAATTCACACATCTACGCATCTGCAACCAATGTAATCTCAACACTGTTGCCCAACACATACATCGGAGTAAGGACAGCTTCTTCAATAAACAGTGCTGGGAAAACGGGATATCCATACACACAAGACTGAAACTAACCCCTATCTCTCGCATGGTACAAAAATCAACTCAGAATGCATCAAAGGCCTTAATGGTAAGACCTGGACTTCTTGAAAATGCTATATGAAACTGTAAAGGAAGGTACCTTAAGATATTGGCAGGGGCAACGATTTCCCGCATAGGACTCCAATAGCTCAGGAAACAAAAGCAAGAATTGACAAATAAGATCATGTCAAATTAAAAAGCTTCTGCACAGCAAAGGAAACAATTGACAAATTGAAGAGACAACCTCAGACAGGGAGAAAAATCTTTGCCAGCTATTCATCTGATAGAGGATTAATATCCAGAATATATAAAGAACACACACAAGAAATAACAGCAACAACCAAATGTAAGTAATCCAATCAGAGTCAGCAAATGATTTGGAGGCAGTCCTCAAAAGAAGAAGTACAGATGGACAATAAATATATGAATATATGCTCTATATATTTACCCATCAGGGAAATTAAATCAAAACTACATTGAGATTTCATCTCACCCCAGTTAGAGTGGCTATTGCAAAAATAAAACAAAACAACAATAAAATAAAATTATGGAGAAAAGGGAACACTTATATACTGGTGGTGGCCGTGCACATTATACATTATACAGCCATTATGGACTATAGTATGGATATTACTCAAAAAATAACACTACCATATATGAATCAGCGCTACCACTCCTAGGTTTATCCCTGAAGGAAATGAAGTCACACTGTTTATTGTAGCCATATTCACGATAGTGAAGAGATGGAATCAACCTAGCTACCCATCAACAGATCAATGGAAAATAAAATATTTTGTATGTGTTGTTTTTGTGTGTACGTATATCTTAATAGTATACCGTATATATACTATATATGGTTCCATAACATACACCGTATATATATACAATAATACCAGACCATTTGCCATATGTATACCATAACATACCTAACACCAATCATACCGTATGCATACTATATATACAAGGGCTGATCGAAAAGTAGAGTGAACATATTTACATTTTTAAAACTTACTACAGTACAAGACACATTGCCGTTAATCCCCCTCAAAATACTCTTCCTGTCTTCAAACACACTTAGCCCACCATTCTTGCAACTTTCTGAAGCAGCTCTTGAATCCTCTTTCATGTGTATACTAGGTGTGAGGAAAAAATGTGGTGAATGCTGCTGCTGAGTGTCATCCAATGGAAAGGGGGCTCCTAAAAACATTATGGTGTGTCCTCATCCACTTTATTCACCGGATGTCTCTGTGAGACTTCTGGCTCTTCCCCAAAGTCAAAATGACCATGCAAAGTAAATGTTTTTAATCCATTCTGGACATCGAGGTTGCCATGACAGTACAACTAAAGACACTCACGAAAGGGGACTTCCGGAACTGCACCAGAAAGTAGCAAGAATGGTGGAATGAGTGTGTTTGAAGCAAGGTGGAGTATTTGGAGGGGGACCAACGGCAACCTGTCCTTTACTGTAGTAAATGTTTTCACAGTTAAACACACACCGTAGATTTCGATCACTCCTTGTATATGCTATACCCACACAGTGGAGTATTATACAGCCATAAGAATGAAACCATGTCACTCACAGGAAAATGGATGTTCCTGGAGGACAGCATGTGTGTTAGTCAGCTTTTCATCCCTGGCAAAAAACGCTTGACACCACCAACTAAAAGGAGACATTTATTTGGCTTGAGGTTTTGGGGGGTTCTGCCCCCAAAAAGGACTGCCCCTACCAGTCCATGGGCAGTTGGCCCCAAAGCAGAAATGGCATGGCTGATGGGCTGATGGGAGGAATGCTGCTCAACCCATGACAGCCAGGAAGCAGAGAGAAGAAATGAGCCACATCAGCACATATCCCTCCAAAGGCACATCCCTGGCCACCTCCTTGACCTTGGCTCCACCTCCTGACAACACATTCACCTAGGAACTCATCAGTAGGTGAGTGTAGCACCCCCATGATCAAATCACCTTCCAAAAGCTTCACCTATGAACACATGAGACTTTTGGGTGACATTTTACATCCAAACTATAATGTTTAGCGCAAGAAATCAGATGCAGAAAGACAACTACAGTATAGCATGTTTTTGCCCATATGTGTGTGGGCAGGGGGAGATAATTTGAAGGTAGAAGAGTGTCTATTAGGGACTAGAAAGGGGGCCCATGGGTAGGGGGGAGAGAGAGGAGATTGAAAGGGAGATCGTGGACATGATCAGTGTATGATAGATACGTGTATGGAAATGTCACAGTGAAAACCATTAACTTATAAAATGAATATGCATGAATAATTATAAGAAAGGTATTATAAATAACCTTATGTCAGTAAATTTTACATCTTAGATGAAATAAATGCATACAAAATGTATCAGCATTATGACTCCATTCCTATAAAGGTGTGTGTACATATTCATTTATGTATGCGTTCATCATTACATTGTTCCAAATGATTCCAAAGAGCAGCTTACGCCCACTTATATGCAATATAAGAGTACCTCCTGCCTCCCCATCCAAATTGAGAACTAATCCGGGGAAGCGTACTCTTTGCCTCATCGCGTGAGACTGCTTCTGTTCCTCACAATGAAGCTGAGATATGTAAGAAGACCCTTGCTTAAGAGAATTACAGGAGCTTGTCTCTGACCACTGAGGCCCTAAGGGAAGTACAATGTTGACATTATCTTCAACGTAATGTCATCTATTCCCTCAGTATCTGTTTTTCGGAAAGTGACTCTCCAACCTATGGCTCCCTGATGTAAATGTATATTAAGAACTGAAAAGTGGCAAGTGCTAAGGTAATTACTTCTGCCAAACACAAAATAGTGCAGGCACAATTTGTCAACTGGTGGTACCTCACCTGTGTCAACCTGTATATGATTGTAACTTGAAAACTTTGTACTATTATCGTAATTTCAAAGCTTATGCCTGCTTAAGTGCAAGCATTACCAAAACGTGGGACATAAATTGTGCAGATGATCCTTCCAACACTTGCCTGAAATTCAGAACTGTTAATTGCCAGTTGTTCATTGTGAAAGATCCCACAGAACCAACCACAAAGCGAGATTCTGTGCTATTGCTGTTGTTGTTTGGAGGTGAAAAATCAGTGGCCGAAGTTCCCAAGAACGTGGAGATGGAGCACGCATCTGGCATCAGCTCTCTGCAAGGCATGCTCTGGGCAGACAGGTTGACTGTTCTTCCCCCCGCAGATTGCCAGCATGAGAGGCCTCCCAGAGCACCTTCAGGAAGGGGCGTGAGTGGAGCAGTGCGCAGGAGGACAGACGGAAGCCTGCAGAGAGCTAGGAAAAGGCCCATTTCCCATTCACCTGGGTGCAAGTCATAAAACTGATCACGGTGTGCTCTATGAAGATGCCCAAATGACTAGGGATGAGAAGTAAAATCTGTGTGCCCTCACGTTCCTTCCTTCTTCCCACAGCCCCTACTAGCCAGGAGTCATCCCTTTTGAAGATCCTGCTGTTCCAGGTCATACACCTGCTTCTTCATTTTTATTTTTTTAATTTATTTATTTTTTTTAATGTGGGTACCGGGAGTCAACCTCAGGGCCTCGCGCTTGCCAGCAAGCACTTGTGCCGCTGAGCGATATCACCGGCCCTTTTTTCGTATGTGGGTTCTGGGAGTTGAACTCAGGACCTCACGCTTGCCAGGCAGGCGCTTATGCCGCTGAGCTATCTCACCGGCCCAATATATGCCTGCTTCTGCAGGATCCCAGGTAGAGCATCTGACAGAGTCCCATGGCCTTCCAAAGGCCAGTCTCGGGAAGAAGCACGTGTCCTTTCTTATGAGGATTTCCTCACAAAGCACCTATGGGGACCAGCCTGGTAGATCTGCTTAAGGACAGCCAGGTATAAGCAGGGTGGGAGTGGGGGTGTGCAGGGCCTTCTGCTCCTGGCCCTGATGGCTCACAGCTGGGGCAGGGGAAAGAGCAATCCAGGACACACAATACACAACCTGCAATGTCACTTTTTATTGTGAAAATAAACAGCCATCTTGAATGGGGACAACCTGCAGAACAACTGGCCATTTGGATGATTATGTTACTTGGCCTACAAGTTAACCTTGGATTCTTGGTGACTCAGGCCCCTAAGCCTAGTCAGGGGTATGATTATGGGCTGGTGACAGAGAAACAATGAGATGGATGAAGAGAAATAAGACATCCAAGGGCTCCTCTCAGGGCATTTGTTTGAAGGCTTCTGTTGGGATCTTGTTCTCGGTCTGAAGGGAAGGAGTTGGGATGTCAGAAGAGCCAGGAGCCCTGAGTTTCCATTCCCAGGCCACCCGAGCCTCTACCTTTCTGAAGACCCGGAGGCATCCATCTTCCACTTACTTCATCCCCAGACCTCACCTGGAGCATTGTGAAGATCTGACCAGCTCTGGTGTAGTTCCACTCATTGTCCTCAAGACACCTGGAGTGGGAGAAGAATAGGTGATCCTCGTCACTACCACAGGACAGACACACTGGCCACACACTGGTTAAGATGCCGGTCTTAACCTAGGCTGCTCTTTTGCTGGGACACGTGCCAGAATGAGCATCGTTATGATGAAGAAGAAAGAACGTGAAAATCAAAACATCTGTGGCTAATATTCATGCTTGCTAGAATTCAAAGCAGAAAAACAAGAGGGTTCAAAACAATTGTTCAAACATATTGTTAATACATAACAATAAAAAGATGCTCAAGTAAATAACAAATGGAAATTAAGAGCTAAAATTCTTCCAATCATTTTAAAGCTGAGATACAAAACACATGCTGTAGTATTTAACATTTTAAGGTGTGGCTTTCTCATATATTCACAAGATCCAATTCCAAAACATTTTTATCAACTCAGAAAGAAACTCCTTACCGTTAGTGAGGAACCATTATGGGGAACATTCCCTATTTTCCCACTTTGTCCAGAACCTGGCAACCACTATCCTCCTACTCTCCTCTTTGTTCTCTATGGATGTGTCTACTCTGGACATTTCATATAAATGCAATCATACAATATGTGCCCCTTTGAAACTGGCCTCTTTCACTGAGAATACTGTTTTCAAGTTTCACCCATGTCACAGCATGCATCAGGGCTGTATTCTTTTTCACGACTAAATAGTATCCCACTGTATGTATGTTCCACATTGGTTCCATCTGCTCATCAGCTAAAATATTTGTGTCGTTTCCATTTTTGTCTATTATAAGTACCAGGGTTTTTTTTTTTTGAGTAAACATATTTTCATTGCACATAGTATTACTTAGAGGAGTAGGATTAATGGGTCATATGGTTAACTCCATGTTTAACATTTTGGGGAACTGCCAAAATGTTTTCCCCAGTGACTCCTCCAATTTATATTCCTACAAGTTCTACAGGAGAGTTCCAATTTCCCCACATCCTCACCAACACGTGTTACCTTTCATTTTATTGTTTAAAGCCATCCTAATGGACGTGAAGCAGCAACTCATTATGGCTTTGATTTGCATTTCTCTAATGACAAATGTTGATGAGAAATTTTTCTTGTGCCTATTGGCTATCTGTGTATTTTCGAGGAAATGTCAATTCAAGTCCTCTTCCCATGTTTCAACTGCACTGGTTGTCTTTTTATTGTAGAGTTGTAAGTGTTCTTTGTGTATTCCTGTCGGATTTGAGGTTTGATCATTCTGTCGCTTGGCTTTGCACCTTCTTGGTAGTGTCCATTGATACACAATAGGTTTTAATTTTGACAAAGTCCAACTTACCTATTTTTCTTTTTTTATGGTATTAAAATCAATTTTAGTGGTCTGCTGCCCTGTTCCCGCCGGGGCCGGCGTGCGCGCACATGCTGGGGCCTACTCCAAAAATGGGCATCTGAGATGAATACACACTTCTCAGATGAGGAAATACAAACAGCAAATAAACATATGAAAAAATGTTCAACATCACTGGTTATTAGAGAGATGCAAATCAAAACAATGCTGAGATTCCATCTCATTCCAGAAAGAATGGCTGTCATCAAGAAATCAACCAATAACAAATGCTGGACAGGCTGTAGGGGAAAAGGAACCCTTCTCCACTGTTGGTGGGAGTGTAGACTGCTGCAACCACTGTGGAAATCAGTATGGAGATTCCTCAAAAACCTAGGATTAGAGGTTCCATTTGACCCAGCTATTCCCCTTCTGGGTATCTTCCCCAAAGAATTAAAAGCATCGTACCACAGCGATATATGTGCACCCATGTTTACATAGCAGCACAGTTTGTAATAGCTAAATCCTGGAAACAACCCAAATGCCCATCAACCGAGGAATGGATAAAAAACATGTGGTCTTTTTATACAATGGAGTACTACTCTGCCATAAAGAAGGACACATCTAAGACATTTCTAGCTAACTGGATGCAACTTGAGACCATACACTTAAGTGAAATAAATCAGACTCACATGTGTAAACACTGCATTGTCTCCCTGGTGTGAGAAACTGAAAGAGTAAATAAGGACCAAAATACACAATAGATATTGTGAAATGGGAAGAAATTGTTCAAAAGGAAAAAGGAACTAGGGTGGTGAAGGGGGAAAGGAAGGAAGGGAAAAGAAAAAAAAAACGATTCAGAAAAGGATAAAATGGAAACAAAGCTTTGTAAATAGGGAGGGGAAGAGGGGTGGAAGGGAGGAGAGGGGATTGGGAAAAAAGAAGGAATCAAAATATATCATGTACGGGTACAAATTCCCTATGATGAATAAGATCATTATGTATATCTAAAATATACCAATAAACTTAATTTTAAAAATTCATTTTCACTTTTCAGGTGCTATAGCATAGCCGGAGATTTCTGTTCATTTTCTGAACCTATACGAAGTGTCGTTGAGTTTACTCTGGAATTGTTTTGTTTTGTTTTGTTTTACTTTTGTTAGTACGTGTTTGCAGTACATGTTTACCTTCACCATAGGGGATTGGTACATGTACATAGCACATTCCTTCTTTTTGTCCACTCCCTCCACCCCTTTTTATTCTTCCAGCATCAGAATGATTTATTTATAAGACCATATAAAGTTAACTATCATATGTACAGACTGAAAACCGGACTAATAGTCCCAAGAACATATAAAACATGCAAGACAATTGTACTAAGTCAAGGTACACTTTAGATACATTGTCTGCACTGGATTATAATACCTTTTTTTTTTTTCTTTCTCCTTTACTACTCTGCCATAAAAAAAGGATAAATTTGAGTCATTTGTAGGAAAATGGATACAGCTTGAGACCATAATGTCAAGTAAACACAGACACACAAGCATAAATATTGCATGGTTTCGCTTACATGAAAAACTCTCTCTCTCTCTCTCTTTCTCTCTGATAAAGAAAGAAGAAAGAAACAAAGAAACAAAGAAAGAGAAAGAAAGAACAGATAATACAACAAAAGAGAAAAAAGGTATTCTAACATTTATTTTTCTTTGGTTGCTTGTGGTTTTGGTGTTGCACATACGAAATGGTTGCCTAATTTAAGGTCATGAAGACTTAACATCTATGTTTTCTTTGTTGGGTTTTATACTTGTAGCTGTTGCTTTTTTCTTTTTTGGTACTGGGAATGGAACTCACGACCTCATGCTTGCCTGGCAGGTGCTGTGCCACTGAGCTATATCCCCGGCCCACTGTTGATTTTGATTTTTTTTGTTGATCCATTTTCAGTCAATGTTTGCGTGTGGTTGGGGGGGGTGGTTAAAAAGTCACTGTTTTGCAAATGGATACCCACTATCATTTGTTCAAAAGACTAGCTCTTTTCTTTTCCTCCACGGGATTTTTCTTTTTTTTTTTTGCAGTTTGGACAATAATCCATCGAACATAAATGTGAGGGTCTGTTCAGTGAAGGGTCTATTCAATCATATCTTGTTGACTCCTGTGCCTATCCATATGCCGCTACCTCACAGCCTTGATCACTGAAGCTTTGTAGCAGGTTGTGAAATCAGGAAGTGTGAGTCTTCTAACTTTGTCTGTCTCTTTCAAGATTGCTTTGGCTATTCCAGGTCCACAGCACTTACATTTGAAATTTAAGAAGACCTTAATACTTTTTGCGAAGAAGCCATCTAGGATTTTGATAGGGATTGTGTTGGGTCTGAAGATTCTTCTAGGCAATGTTATAATCTTAACCACATTAAATCTTTCCAACCTATGAAGACGAGATGGCTTTCCACTTGTTTAAGTCTTCTTTCCCCCCCCCAGCTACGTTTTGTGTTCAGACTATTCAGGTTTGGGCTGCTTTAATTACTTTTTTTTTTTTCCTTAAGAGTTTTACTCCTTTTGATGCTACTGTAAATTGATTTGCTTTTTAGCTTCATTTCTGAATTATTCACTGCAGGTACAAGAAATAGAAATGACTTGGTACATTGGTTACGTATGTTGCAACCTTGCTGAACTTATTTATTAGTTCTAGTGGCTTGTTGTGATGGATTCTTTTGGATTTGCCACATGAAAGTTATCTTGGTTACTTTCTCATTGCTGGGACTCACAAATTAAAGGAGGAAAGGTTTATCTTGGCTCACAGTTTGGACAGTTTTCAGTCCATAGTTGGCTGGCTCCAAGGCAGGGTGGTACGGCAGAGGGGCATGGCAGAGAAGAAAGAGCTCATGGCATGGCAGGCAGGAAGCAGCGAGGGATCATGAGAGGAAAAGGGATATATATACACCCTTCTAGGCCATGCCCACAGTGACCCACCTCTTCCCACCAGGCTTCACCTCCCAACATCACACCCAGCTATTAAACCCATCAGTGGACTAATCCAGTAACACGCACCCATGATCTAGTACCACACACCCACGATCCAGTCACCTCCCAAAAGCCCCACGTATGAGCTACGATTACATGAGGCTTTGAGGGGACATCCAGGTATAAGCCATAACAAAAGGTAATGTCACTTAAGCATCATACTATTTCAAAAATTCTTTACATACATCAGTATAGAAGTACGATGCCCTTTTCACGGACCCATGTTTTGGGGAAACAAAATGTCCACACAGTTATTTCCCCAAATCTCGTGTGAGTTTCCACTATTCACTCCCCTGCTGGTTCAACTTCACCACACTCACATGTGTGACCTGGCACTCACTTCTGAGACCACTCGAGTTTCATTCCAGACTGCATGGAGAAAGCCTGCACCATTCTTTGACGCTCTTGGGAGAGGGTGGACATGGAGCTGGAGCAGGGTGTGGCCACGGGCATGGAGAAGGCACTCTGGATCTCATCAGGGCTGGCATCCCTCACGAACAGGTGGTCATTCACAATGCATAGACTGGAGGAAAAATAGTCCCTGAAGCAACCGAACAGGTGGACAACCCCCATACTACCACCAACAGGAGCCTTCTTAACGACTGCCACTCAGCAATGGGATTTCTTCCATATCCCTATTGAACCTGACTCCCAGATTACGTGGCTGGCACCCACAGAGCCTACCTTTGGAAAGACTGTCTACCAACCTCACTGGACTTACAGATTTAATCCCAATGCATTTATACTACACAACAGCCCAAGGACTTGGATGTTCTTATCCCTGTTTTCAGAGAAAGAGACCGAGTCGCACAGAGGTCAAGTAATTTGACCAAGGACAGAGTTAGTGAGTTTTGGGGTCAGGAAGAGAACTGGTATTCCAATTCTAGAGCCTTCACTCTTAACCCATTAGGCTAGACTGCTCCTTGGATCTATCTGTTGGCCTTCCACAACATTGAGAATACCCCGAGGACTGCACCACCACATTCCTACGCCACTGGCCCCAGGCTGAGATGGGTGTTCCCATCTACAACGCAGCACTTACCAGGCGCTGCTGCCAGGAGTAGCGATGAAAGTCCGGGTGAAGGCATGAACACATCCCTGAGATGTTCCTTGTACTTCAAGGACGGTAAACAACAATACCCTCTTAGAGTTGCACATGCTTCACTCACTCTCACAGCATTCCCTAGTCAGGGACTTACACTGAAAAGGGCAGGACCCAAACAGTTGTTCATCTGGAGTCAAGAAGTTGTGGTGGGAACGGGAAGGCAACAAGAGAAACAATCCTCTCCCAGTGAAGGGTCCTCTAGCACTTTTTGGGGAAAATCACTTCAAAAGTGAAAACCAGCGTGAAAACCATTTCAAAAGTTCACTTGATTCCCACCTCGCATCTGCCTGAGAGATGGGTATTAACCCATCTCTTTGCAAATAGGGGAAATGGAGAAGTCAAGTAAATGCCCATGGTCACACAGTAAGGACCTGGGAGGGGAACCATCAAACTCCACAGCCTGTGTCCCTAATGACTGGGCTGCGGGGCAGACAGGCATGGATCTAGGTCTGACCAGGGTGGTCTGTGCACAGAGTGAGGGTAGGAGAACACAGAGGGAAGGACAGGAAGGAAAGGCATAGAATCATGAGGGCGCGGAGACTTCTGGGAGGGTTCCCACCCAGGGAAGAAGAGCAGCAGGGGATCTGGACAGGAGATTCTACAGGCACTTACTTTCCTTGAACACTCCACTGACAGAAAAGCAGAGCATCATTTCCTGAAAGGGGAGAAAACAGGAGCTCAGGATCCTGCTCAACTTCCTACTGTCTCCAGCTTTCTGGTCCTGCACCAGGGAGGAAGCGGGTGCTTACCGTCTGGAGCCACATGTCCACCACAAAGGTACTGCAGTCATGCTGAGTTTTGGGCAGTGCACAGAGGGAGTCTACAATGTCACGTTTCGTGTACTTCAGCAGCTGTCTCCTCAAGTCTGTGGAAAAGAGCAGAGGGGAAGATCAGTGCACTGCCACATCCTGTCCCTTGGCTCCTGTGACTGTCCCCCTCACATGCCCTTACTCTGTCCAGTCTTCCCTCTCACACACTTACGGGGTTCTTTGAGCTTCTTCACATTCCTGCTATACTTGAAGTACTCGCGCAAGTTGCTCCTAGAGGGGTTGGGGGGGGGGGGAAAACGAAACGAAGCGAAACAAAACAACAACAACAACAAAAAAAAAAAAAACAAAAAACAAAAAACAAAAAGAACCAGAGGAACAAGAGGTGGTGGTTCAGTCTGCACGTGTTTCCACGAGTTGCCCCGTGTCTGCTGGGGATCCACACAGCCCAAGACCAGAGTCTGAGCTGTGATACTCACGTGTCTAGGTCCTCAGGGTTGAGGGGAATGGTCAGGGAGAAGCAGGCCTCATTGTGGTAAGCGCTGAGGAGACCCTGTCGATCTCCACAGTCATAGACCAAGTAATACCTGCAGGGGAGCAAAGGGGACAGGCCGCCTGTGTGGTCAGTACCCTGAATGAGACCTGAAAGGTCCTAGGTACACACCTGTGCTAAGGTAGCCCATCCCAGCCCAGCCCTCCCCATCCTCGTAGTCCCAGGGGTCCTTACTCCTGCAGGAATTGTAGAACCAGATTCTTCAAGGTCTCAGATCCTTTATAGCTTTCCTAGAATAACAAATCATTTTTAGACTATACAGCTGATAAAAACCTCCCCTGCAACACTCCAAATCTCTCTTCGTCCTTCTTCCTCACCTTGCAGGATTTTATTAACTTGGGGGGATGAATGTCAATGACAGTTGGTGGGCATAACTCCTGGCCATCCTGGAGAAGGAAAGAGGAAGTCATCAGTGCAGATGACACAGGTGGCACTGGATGACCAGAGAGATGAACAGGCCCAAGCACAAACAAGGGGAAGAGATCGGGTGGGAAATGTCCCTGGAAATTCCATGGGCGAGGTTACAGTGGGCACCTGTGTCACGGGGTCCTGGAAATCTCTACTAATGACATGCAGCCTTTGTGTGCGTATGTGTCTCTATGTGCGCTTATAGACACGTTTTCCAGGGAGAACATTCACGCTTTCCTCAGGAATCCACATCCTCTGAAATGGATGAGGGACTGATGCAAACGCGTAACCTGGCCACGACCCAAAGGGTTTGCAGACAGGTGTGGAGGTCATGTATGAGAAAAAGAGGAGATGATGACAAAGGTAGGTACTTACCAGGCGTAACAACTTGGGGAAACAATCCCGGATGGCACTGTCCAAAACCAAAAATCAAATAGAGTGATTTGTCAGTTCAGGGCTGCTCAGCCTCTCTCCTTCTGACTCTACCTCTTGCTCTCCTCC
The DNA here is from genome assembly GCA_028451465.1 of Erethizon dorsatum. Classification (NCBI taxonomy): domain Eukaryota; kingdom Metazoa; phylum Chordata; class Mammalia; order Rodentia; family Erethizontidae; genus Erethizon; species Erethizon dorsatum. The sequence continues at coordinate 86,989,072 of CM051842.1, read as the reverse complement.
CTCTCCACCCCCCTGGGTAGGTCCCACCTACACTGCCCTGATCCCCTTCCTCAGGACCAAAAGAAGTTGCCCTGGGAGCCCAGGCTCCAGTGCTTGCTTCCCCTCCCTGCCTCCCTTACCTTCCTCAGAGTCCCCACAGAGGGCTCTGCAGGGAGCAGGGAATGGGGTGGGAACCCAGGGCTCTGCCGCCATGCTGGGTGTCCAGCAGGAAAGGAGGAGAATGGCAATAGAAAGGACGTGAAGGCAGGGGAGGAAGAGAGGGATGGGGGAAACAAAGGAGACTACAGACAAAGAAGAAAGAGGAAGCAAAGCACGGGGAAGGGGAAGATGCTCTATCCCCGTACTGGGGATCAGGGAGAAGAGAGAAGACAGTGGCTCCCTTGCTACAGCCCTTTCCTTTACCTGTCCCTGGCTGGCCCTGGGGCCTGAGAAAGAAATGAAATCATGCACCTGCTGGGCTGGGACCCACTGGCTGCAGACTGAGCCTCTGTCTCCTGTGTGAGCCCAGTCTGACCCAGACATGGGGAGCAGGGGTGTGGGGGAGGAGGTGGGTGGGGGGAGCAGGGGGTCATTCCCCAGAACCAGAGGGAGTGAAGGGTCAGGCTGCTCAGCTCAGCATGGGTCAGAGGGTCTGTGCCTGGCCCAAGGAATCATACTTGTCTGAAGCTATCGAGGGCTCCTCGGAGGGACCAGGTAGGAGGATGTGATGTAGCGGAAGAGGGGAGGTGCAGTACCCCTGAAAGGCCTGTCCTTCTGCCTCCCCCACCTCCTCTGTCCTCTGCCTTCCCTTCCTGCCTCAGGAAGCACTCTGCTCGCTGCTCACTCCTGGCGGCCCACTTCTGGCTCACTGATGCCGGGAACCCAGATTTCTCCCCAGGGAGGGCACAGCTCTCAGCAATGGCCTAAAGGAGTGGATGCTGTGTCGGCAGCCACCCAGGGCCTCAGTCCTCAGCATGGGGCAGGAAAACCTCCATGTTAATCTGGGCCGGGTGGGGGGACCTTTTTTGGAGCAAGGGAAGGAGGGCCCACTCTCAGGACAAGGGAGGGAAACCAGTATCATCTTGGCGGAGCTATGGGAGGACACGCTGGAGGAGGAGGAGGCCGGGTGCAGAGAGGTGGAAAACACATCCCACACCAAGTCAGAAGAAGGAAGAGACCTGTGAACACAGCCAAAGGACACAGATGGCGAGGGCGATGGGGTGTGGTGCACCTAGAGGACCGGGGCTGCCTCCTCCCGCAAATAGGCACATCAGCGGGCAGCTCAGGCTGTAGGGGACACAGGTCTCCAGGCAGGGACAAAGACGTTACCTACCTCACATAGGCAGATTGGTCTGGGAACTTGCTGCAAAAGGGGTTCCCTCGTAGCCACAACTCTTCAAGCTTCAGGCCTTTCACCTTGTCTAACTCCCAGATTGACTTCAGCTGCAAAACACAGGGATGGAACTGGTAAAGGAGTCCCAGGGAAAGAGGGGCATTTGGCACCAAGTACCCCAGACCCCACCCTCACCCACAGGTACCTTTGCCTGCCTCTTTCCATGACTTTGGAGGGCACTCTCAACCACCCCCAAACCCAGTTTCGTCTGGCTCCCTGTACTCACTTCATTTTTGGAAAGGTTCAGAATCTTGACTTGGGGGGCCTTCTCCACAATGTCCGACAGGCCATCCAGTTTGTACAGTTTGTTGTTTTGCAAGTTCAAGGACAACAGCTTTTCAGAAGGGAGCGTTAAAGCGATGATTACTATCTAGGGCCTGAGAAACAAACCTGCGCCACACCCCATCCTGTCTGCCCCTCTACCTAAATTCTGGCACTGGGCCTAAGGCCTCACCTCAGGGAAATTTCTTTCAATGATCTGCAGGGCGGCAGCCATGCAATTTCTTCGATTCAGGATGATGTCAATCTTGTGGCCCACCAAGTCTTCAGGAAGCCAAGAGACAGAGACAGAGACAGAGACAGAGACAGAGACAGAAGCGAGTGAGAAGGCTGAAAGGGGCCTGGCTGGACCAGCGTCGGTACAGACCCTCTGCAAGTTGCCTTCCGTGTATCTTCCTCCCAGGTAGATCCCTCTGCTGTCACGTGGCCTAGAGTTGCTGCGGGTCAGCCATACCTGGGTCAAAGCGGAGCCTCTGAAGGTTGAGAGCCTGCTGGGAAACATCATATCGTTTCCTCATGGTCAACTGCAGAGACAGAGAGAGTGGCTGTGAGGCTGTGAGGCTGTGTGGCTGGCAGTGACAAGAGCATCAGGGGCTGGAGGAAGAAGAGGTGTGTGCGGGAAGTGGGTACACAACGTGCTTTGAGTCTGCATTACCTTCAGCTGCTCCATTTGTTCTGGTGTGAACTTATTCTGCACAGAGTAGGGTACAACAGAAGGACTGACAAAGATAGATATCTGTGGGAAGGAGAGGACCTCTGATCACAAAGACAATAACCAGCAGTCAGCCCCTGGCCTGCCCACCAGCTCCAGGACTAGGTGCAAGGAACGCCCCCACAGCACACACCTTTTGTTTCTCCTCATCGTAAATCTTCTTGCTGACATCCTTTATTGCAGAGGCAGTGCTCGCATCCTGGACGAAGAACAGGGCCCGTCCTTTGATGTAGTGGAACTACAGGCAGAGATGGCAGAAGCAGTGGTGTCAGATGCCAATGGCCCCTGCAGAGCCACGCCTCTCCCCCTCCCTTGGGGCCCACCCAGCTGGCTTCGCCATCCTCTCTTACATCAACCGGGCTGAAGGAGACACCGCAACGGCTCTGGATTAAATTGATTAGCCAGGCCTTGTCATATTTTCTGCCAAATGGAATCTAAAGGTAAAATCAAGGAATAGGACGAAAGAGAGACCACATGGAATTAGGACGGAGAACAGACCCAACGAAGTGTTCTTTTCTGACTTCCTACCTAGCTTTAAAGGACTTCTAACAGGAACACTGGCATGATTCCTTGTTTCTGTGCCCAATACGGATTTCCTAACTCCCCTTTCTCTCCATCTAGAGGTTCTTCTCCAAATAACCAGCATACCATGGTTAACGCAATCTTCCTTCTATTAGGTTCCAGAATAGCCTAGCTAATGTAGACCTCGCCAGGACACTCACTGTGATCTTGAACCAGCTCTCCACGGTTCCACCTTTTGTGTCCACCTCCATTTCTGTCCTTTGCGATTGTGGATCTCTGCACACGTTAATACGGATTTCGGGTGCATCACACCCTCTCCCTCTCCTCTTCTTGTGTTGTCTGTCATAAGGAGTGCTGGCGAAGGGAGAGAAGGAAAGTGTCCATAAATGCGAAGAATGTCTTCTGTACACCCTCCCCTTACCGATACCAGGGCCACAACTAGGACCGCTCAGCCAGTATTCCACATCCACCATTCTTCAGTTGTCCAGTAAGAGATGAAAAAGAAGACTGCATGGAGTGAAGGAGCCGTGCAGTTCCGGGGCTGCTACTGGCAAACCGGGCTGCCTGATCACTTACTCTCTTCCTTGGGGATCCTCATGGACATCCCTCATCGCGTTTCCATCATCCTTCTGGGAGTGTGAAGGGAGAAGCCCACGCCCACTCTGTTTGTAATGAGCGCTCCTCTTGCCAAAATTACCGTGGGAAGAACTCCCACCTCTCTTTCTTCCTTGAAGAACGCCGATGCCATCACTATGTTCTGAAACAGGGAACAAAGATACATGCTCAAAGACACATCCACAGTCCACTTACCATACACCACATCATGAGCTAACAGTGCAGCAGGGTAAGCGAAGGGCCAACCTGCTCCAAGGGACCAAATGCACAAGCCCCAGAGAGCAAACTCCTCTGCCTGTCCAGGCATGAGAAGCTTATCCCACAGGTTGAACAATCAGGAGAGACATCTTTGGAGGAGGAAGCAACTGTGTTGAACCTTCTAAAAAGTGGAACGAGACCGATAAAGAACAGGGGCGTGTATGCCCATGGGCTCGCCTAGACACCAGCCACACGCCGGGAAGCTGAACAAATCTTGCCTTCTCTCAGGCTTCCCTGCTCTTAACAACTATCTAACACCAATAGCTGGGAGACCACCTCTCTCACACCTCCCCAATCCTTTCAGCCACCAAACTGATTCTGTGAAGATTCAGGAAGCTGTACTTCCTTTGTGGGTGCAGTACCAGCTTTAATGACAGGTGGGACGGAGGAAACAGCCTCCTAAACTCTCTCCTGGCTTCCGGCCTTGCCCTTAAGAACACGTGGCTTGAAATATCCAGAGCAAGCTTTCCTTTTGCCCAGCTTGCAATGCTTTCCACCCAGGAGAGGACTCTTCCTAAACTTGGCTCTTCCATAACAAGGGTCAGAGTGACACACTGGAATGACAAGCCAGTAGTTGCAATTTCCAAATGTTTGGAGATTTTCCTCTTATCTTTCTGTTATTTCTAATTTGATACCAACATGGTCAGGGAATGTACTCTGTATGATTTCAGTTCTTTCAAGTTTGTCCAGGTTGTTTTGCGGGCCTAGGAGATGCTCTATCTTTGTGATTGCTACACGGCACTTTAGGAAATATCAGTGTGTTCTGCTGTTGTTGGGTGGAGTTTCTGGTTATGCCATTTAGACCCTGTTATTGTATCATGTTATTCAGATCTTCTATATCCTGGCTGATGTTCTGTCCCGTAATTCTAGCGATTAGGATGTTCAAGGCCCCAACTCTCCCTGTGGATTCAGCTATTTCTCCCTTCAGCTCCATCAGGGTTTGCTTCATGTACTTTGCGACTCTGTTGCTTGGTGTGTACACACTTAGGACCCTTATGGCCTCCTGAAGGATTGATCTTTTTATCATTATGTCGTGCCCCCTTTGTCTCTCATTAATTTTCGTTGCTCTGACATCTAGCCTCAAGTACATTTATAAAGCGTTTTGGTTATACCTCACGCTGTATTCACTCCTAGGAGTTGCTTTTGTTTTTCGACCCCCCACACTCCCCACCAACCTATCTAACTCACCAAGTGCCAAGATCTGGAAATCTGCTGCTGTTGTTTTTTGGACTCCACAGGAAATAGTATCATCTCAATTATTTCTCCCACAGGTAGAATCACTAAGGTTATTTTATTTTGAGCATGGTCGACTGAACCCATGCACCAGCAGAAAGTAATATTAGTGTTTTGGGAGGCACGAGGATTAAGGTAAATTAGAGCATCACAAACCAGCTTCCTCACAGACTCTAACATTTAAGGTTCTCTATGTTTGTGAGCTACATGATTTGTGCATTAATTATTCCACATTGCCTCTGCACACACTTATGAATAAAAACTGGCTCACTCAGCCGGGCGTGGTGGCACACGCCTGTAATCCCAGCACTCGGGAGGTTGAGGCAGGAGGATCGCTGTGAGTTCGAGGCCAGCCTGAGCTACAAAGTGAGTTCAAGGCCAGCCTGAACTGCATAGTGAGATGCTGTCTCAAAAACAAAACAAAACAAAACAAAACAAAACAAAACAAAACAAAACAAAAAAACTGGCTCACTCCTAATCACTTTACAATGCACTAATGACGAACTCCGGGGTGGGTCATTGCCTTCACTGTGTGACTCACTGTCAGGACAGTCCTGTTGTGGACTTCAGCACCCCTCTTATGTAGGAGAATGGGCTGGAAATGAAATTAAATGTATGTGGACCATTTGACCCACACATTCTACTTGCTTGGCCTCAAAAACTTGGATGTGGCCTGGAGTGTTCTCTTTTAGTCACACTCTGCATCCAACTAATCCAGATATTCTCTTAGCTCTCCTTCGAAATATACCCAGAGTCCAGCTACTTCTCACCTCCTCGAGGGCCACCACCCTGGCCAGGTCACCATCATCTATCTCCTGGGTTATACTGCCTTCCAACTGGGATTGCTGTTTGTACACTTCCTCCCTTACCATCTACTTTCAACACAGAAGGAAGAGGATTAAAAAAAATAAATAAAAGCACACGTCAAATCTTGTCACGCCTCTGCTCAAAATCTTATAATACAGGTTTGCAGTCCATCCGTATGTTTAAAAACCATGAGTCTATAACAATACTCTGAAACAATAACAAAGAAGAAGCTTGTTGGGGACATTTGGAGAATGCCAGGAAACCAACTGGTTTTCATGAAAATTCGTAACCAAAAGCCAAACATCAGATATTTAAAGTGCAGGTTAACAAGACACATTCTCCATGTGTGGAGTCCAGGAAGAGTCAGAATAATTTTTTATTTTTTTTTTTTGTGGGTACCGGCGGTCGACCTCAGGACCTCGCACGCCAGCAGGCGCCCGTGCCGCTGAGCGATATCACCGGCCCTTTTTTGCGTATGTGGGTTCGGGGAGTCGAACTCGGGCCCTCGCGCTTGCCAGGCAGGCGCTTACGCCGCTGAGCCATCTCACTGGCCCCAGAATCATTTTTGAGAGCCAACGTTACTTCAGGTATAGCATCGCTGAGGGAAAAGTGGGAAAGTGAGCTACTTAAAAGCTACAGCTACAATCTCAGGCAAGGCCCTGTGTTGGTAACCACACAGGACAGAGGACATGTGATAAAAACAACAACCAAGAAAAAGTCACAGAGGGACCCCATGGATGGAGACAACATTGAAGACAAAACACACAGTAGGCCCATACCCACTTACTCAACTCCTGCATCTCAGCCCAATCCTTGGCTTGTGGCTGTGTGGTCAGAATCAAAGGCAACAACAGGATTATTACAAAGTAGCTAGTGCCTCTCGCCCTGTCCACCTGTGTTGCCCCTTGGGCTCCACCACCTCCCACACAGAAATACCAGTGGGTATCCTTTATGACATCATGTGGCTTCCTATGACACCTCCCATGCCACTTTGGAATTCTGCCTACCTCACTGCCATGCTGCTGAGTACAGGACAACAGCACTCCTGCTGAACAGGGTAAGAAGGAAACCGCCACTTGCCCAGTGGCAGCCCATAGCTGCTCGGTGTTGGGCAGAGTCGACTGCATTTCTCTTGAGCTGCTCACAGACATCCCGTGAGAACTGAATCCCCAGTTCCCTTTCAGGTCATGAGTGTTTGGCTCACACTACTTAGGTACATTTCCCAGGATTTCTCAGCCCAGCAAGTGGCAGAACCAGAACTTACTGGTCTGGCTCCACACTCTGAGTTTTCCTTCTGTGACTGTACTGCTTCTATCTCAACAGCGAACTTTCAGGTCTCCTGGACAGATTTTTGGGAGTGGGCCAGGGATGATATTCTGTGCTACTCACTCCTGTTGGTCTGGGAATCATGCATCTCGGGCCAGGTGGAGATAGCTGGCTTGGGAGAACTCTGTTTGATTCACAAGGTTTCTAGAGTAAGATTCGCTTTTAGGCTTGGCGGTGTCTGGCACACAGCAGGAGCCTAATTAATGTTTGTGAAATAAATGCACCTAATGTAGAGTTGGGATCGTCAACAAAACCACTTTTGAGAATGCATCCTCCTCAACCACTTCTACCTACATCTATTTATTTAGCCCAGACAAATTCAGGCTACAGAACTGTTTCATACCGTGCTTGGAAAACTAGCAGGAATTGAATTTCCATTCTGAAAAACTAGCATTTTTCTTCAGTGTGCCCTTAGAAATAGAACTAAGTTCCTCCTTGTGGACTAATGCTAAAACTGCAGATCTGATGATGTCAGAAAAAGAGGCTTTTGCAAACAGCATTGACAGAGATGAGAGGATTTCTCTGAATCCACACGCAGCTTTCTAGGCATATGGTGTGTGTAGGAGGAATATTTTGGGCTTGCCAGCATGGCTTTTGCCACTCAGCTTCATGGCAGACACACAGGACCATTAGTGTCAGAAGGAGCAGTGCCATGTGTGCGTGTATGCACGTACCTGCGTGCGTGTGTGCATCTGTGTATGTGCTCACTTGGGCATGTAGTCCTGTTTTGTATTACACGCTTTTATAATTAGGTTACAGATACATGCGTTCCAAATGTAAGTTGGTAACCGTATGGCTACACAAAACTGGATTCCGCTGCATTTTCTTTTCATGGTCAAATGTTGTTCCTTGTTTTTAAATGTACTTTTCACATCTCTCTCTCTCTTTTTTTTTTTTTAATATGCGGGTACCGGGAGTCGAACTCAGGACCTCACGCTTGCCAGGCATCTCTTCTTACCTCTTGGTGTTTTAATATTTGTTTGCCTCTAATTAAAAGTAATTGAATTCTCTGTTCAAAACAACAGTGAACCAACACTCCTGGGTTGCCCAGGATAACAGAGCATCCCCACTGGAGCAGGCTAAAGGGCCCAGTGGAGCACAGCTTGGGCTTCAGAGTAGGTCCGGGATTTTCAGTCTCTGCTCCAGTTTCCCAGGAGAAATACATGAAAATATTTAAATACGACAGAAATTTTCCTATGGATACCAAATAATATCAAGCACATTTCACCTAATTGTGTGAGCCTAACTTCCTAGAATATGTTTCACGATCCAGAAGTCATTCTTTGATGCAGACATCTCACATTTTGTATTTATCACACAAAATATTCTCTGTTTAAATATATTCACATACTTATATGGCTGTGCTTTGCAGGCTCTGTGAGACAGAAGTATGATGGGGCCAGAGAGTGGCTGATATCTTTCCGGACAGAAGTAGAAATGATCAACCTTGGAATCAAGTATAGATGGAAAAGAAGGGTATCTCATGAGTTCATGACATACAGAGTGAAAAGGGTAGATCCATGGGTTGGAAAGATGAGGGTGAGTGCTGGGAAGAGCACGGAACATACACTGAAAAAGCTTGTGAGGAAGCGAATTCATCCAGGAGATATGCACCCCTCCACTTCACCCTTAAGTCAAACACCTGAGAAACAGTTCCCGTACAGTCTGAGAAAAGGAGAGACATTTCAGGGGAACAGCATTCACTGATGGGCTTCCTGGGAAGAAGACTGGGAGCCAGAGGTCTTGGTTTCAGGCATCCGATGCATTACTGCTGTCCAGATTCTGAGTCCTGCCCCAACACTCATTTCAGTCCCAACGCACAGTTGCATGTGATTGATTATGGGCACAGGGTTTGAGGTCAGATCAAATCAGGATTTGCAGCCTGATGTTAATTCTATGGTCCAGGGCAAGTAACACTGACCTCACACCCCCGCAAGTTATTGTTTTGCTCGTTCGTTCGTTCGTTTGTTTGTTTGTTTTAATTGAGAGGGGGGAGCTTGCTGCTGCTGTCATCATCCTCATGGGGTTATTGCGACAAGTGAGTTAATATGTGAAAATACATGGGAAGAATCTGGAGAAATGCCTGTACACTATCAGTAAGTCGGCTATTACTAGGTCAAGTACCTAGCACAACTTCTGATGCTTAGTGAGAGGTGGATACGTGTTAGCTGCACTCCTTGCTAACTAGCCCTCCTAGAAGTGAGAACGAAAACAGACTGGGTAAATGGGAGCAGGCCACCATGTCAGCTATTAGTGTATTGTACAAAACGGCAGGAGTAAACACGGCAGCCCCACTGGAAAGTAATCTGACATACAGATTAAGGGAACCAAAATAAAAACTGCAGAGACTGGAACGCGTATATGGAAGGATTCAGTAGTGGGCTTAAGTTCCCATTTCCAATCTTTGGGCAAAAAAGTATTATTACTCCAGAAATGCCTCCGGTTTAAGTGGCTGGCTACAAGAAGCAAGACAGAATATTCACCACACCACATGACACCGGGTGAAAGAAACCTATGTCAGGTTACAAAACTCTGTATTACGGTGTGTTTCCTCAGAAGAAAATATTAATGACAATTGTGGTATTTGTGTGTAAATATAAACATGAAAAAGTCAGTCAAAGGAACACAGGAGAACGTCAACTGTGTGTCTAAGCGAGTGGTTGGGATGCTTTCACATCTGTGCTTTCCTCATCTAAAAGCATGTTTACGCTGATGTCAGGGTTTTGCCATACTTGCAGAAAAACACTATTCCTATTGACCCCACTCTACAGTATAATAGAAACAATTTCTTTTTTTTTTTTTTTTTTGTGGGTACCAGGGGGTCGACCTCAGGACCTCGTACGCCAGCAGGCGCCCGTGCCGCTGAGTGATATCACCGGTCCCTTTTTCGTATGTGGGATCCGGGAGTCGAACTCGGGCCCTCGCGCTTGCAAGGCAGGCGCTTATGCCGCTGAGCCATCTCACCGGCCCAGAAACAATTTATTATTGATAATCAGATGTGAGTATCTTCTCTCTGAGAAAGGAGCTACGTTTCTTTCAAAGATTCACCCAGCTTCTCCTGATGCCAAGTTCCTCACATGTAAAATTCAGGGATCAGGGCTAGCGACCACCTCAATCAAAGCGTAGAACATACATCACACCCCAGAATGTTCCCACTTAAACTCTTCTTAAACTCTTCAAGGCCCACGCAGTCCTTGATCTGCTCTAAGTTACTCTACGTTAGTTCCACTCTTCTATAATTTCGTGTAAATGGAATTGCGCACCCTGTACTCCTTTGCGTCTGACGTTCTTAAGCCACCATAATGCCTTGGAGATCCATCCACATTCTTGACTTGTTACTGTGGGATCATATTCCACCATATGGATAGCAGTGGTGGTGAACCTATGGCACCCGTGCTAGAGTCAGCTGTTTGTTACCATTGAAAGCTCTAAAAGATTCGCCATCGCTGGGATAGACCAAAAATTGTTTACCTTCGACGCTGCTGCTGTTTGAATGAAGTTTCAGGAGGAAGAGAAAGTAGGTCTTTGTGTTCAATAAGTCGTCATTCTTGGACAGTCTCTAGTCCTTCATTTTAACGGTGTAACTTTTCCTTTTATTGCTCCTTTATCTCTCCAGGGAAATCTTATCTCAAAGTTGTTTTCAGCCTTTTCTGGTTTTTTTCTCTTCCCTCAGAGCCGATCACTGGATTTGATGAATTTGAGCTGTCCCTTCCTGGCTCATCCCGGCTTGTGACTGTCCCCTGCAGTGGTAGCTTCACTGCTGAATCAGCCCTGGTCCATGGAACACTTGCCTATCATCCTGCCCTTGCTCTAGCCTTACCAGAAGTTTAGTTACATCCCTAACCCAAGCTGCGGTGGCCGATGCTTTACCACTGTGTTTTCCCACTTCCTCGCTCCTTCGAAAAGACATTCTTCTCAATTTTGTACAAGAGAATTCCATTTCATATTTTCCCACTGTAGCTGTCTACTTGTTATGATCGGAACATCATTATTCCAAAGCCACAACTAGAAAAGTTGTAAATACTGTGCAACAATTGAACTCTCATCATTTAAATTGTTGAGGTAGTTGTCAACCCTGAATACACATTACAGCTACTTGGGGAGATTGGAAAAATCATCAGGATGAAGCTCCACCCAGAACACTAAGGCAGAATTGGGTTCAGACCAGGCGAGCGCACTCTTTAAGCGCGCCACGTCACTGCACCATGCAACCAAGGTTGCAAAGGACTGTGTAGAGGTGTTTGCTTTTGACCTATTCTTGCCAGATGATGACAGGAATGGCTGCCACCTCGTTTTGCTGACTTTATGCTCAGGGCTTTCTTAGAGACCTAATGAGTCTATTAGCTTTGATCGGGGGGAGGGGGTCAGCAAAGTATGTCATGTGGACAAAATCTGACCCACAGCTTCTTGTTGTGTGGCCTGAATACTAAGAACGTTTGTTACATATTTAAATGGTTGAGAAAGTGAAAAGGAGAGTCCTATTTCTAGATGCATGAAAATTATTTGAAAGTCATGTCAGTGTCCAAAACCTTTCCCTGGACGACAGCCATATTTATGCTGTGGCTATGGCTGCTTTGGCTCTACAAAGGCAGAGTTGAAGAGTTTGAGCAGGGGCTAAATGGCCTGAAAAGCCTCAAGCATTCGTGATCAGGCCCTCTCCAGGGCAAGTGTGTTGAGCTCTGGCTTAGACAAAGTATCTGTAGAGCAAACTCACGGTAATTCTGGGAAATGACTGTAAGTTCCTTTGGCTAAGCCTAGGAGGAAGTTTGACCTTAGTTTCCTGTGACTTCACTGTGGGGTTTTCTGCAGTAGACCCTTCTATGAAGGTGCTCTGGGACAGGTGTGGGAGGAGAGTAAGAGGCAGTCACTGGCCCTCGAAACTCGAAACTCACCATAGAGTTTCATTCTTAATTACATCATTTATTTTAAAAATAGGTTTCATTATAAAGAAATACCCTTTATGTTGTACTTATTTTTAAACGGATCAAATGCAAACTTAAGATAATGTTCGGATATTTCAAGATCCAGGGAACCTACCCACCAAGCAGCCAATTTCAAAGATCAGAGTAGGCCAGACCACTATGGCTACCCTCCCAGCCTTGCTGCCTATCTGGGTCAACAGCACCTTGCTCGACCCTGAAGATTCAGTGCTTCTGCTGTGCCTCTGGCTCCGGGGTCCCATCACCATCAATGAAATGGGGGTGACTACAACAATGGCAGAATCTCCCACCTTAGCTGGGGCCGACGATAGCCCACCACTCCAGAGCGCTTTAATGACGGCAATGTCCTCCTCAAACATAGGCTGCTCAATGCCACGGGGAAAGGAGTGTCACTGGCATCTCTCAAAGCAGCTGCTTGGTCCACCTGTTCACTGACAGCAAATACTTCCCTTCAAGTGACCACAGGTGACAAACTGTGTGTCACGGAATACCTGTATCTCTTCCTCTCCTGTGAACTGGACCCTTGTCATCTTTGCACCTATTGAGGTCACATAACCTAGGAAGACCCCAATTTCCATCAGGGTCCTTTGCTTGCAATGAACTTGGGTGTCAAGTATTGTGCTAACCAAGGTTCCAACTTGCCTGTGCCAGAAGTCACTCTAGCTGTTTTATGAAGACAAGATCTACTTAGTAAAATATATTATACTGCTTACATAAAACTCTGCGAGGATGAGAAGAGCAGGATCAGATATTGCCAGGCCAAGGGAAAACTCTCTCATGCTATGTTACTGTCACCACTGAAACGCCACCACCTGTTAACTGACATGTATGACAAAAACCAAATTCCAGAACCTTTGCCATCAAGCCTGGAGAGCTCTCTCATCACAGGTAGCTGACTCTGTATGTTGGTCCCACGTGACTCAGTGTCTGCTCCGAGCCTCACGTTGGTATATGTGCTTGATGTGATCGACATTTCCTTTGGGACTCTGACCACAAGGGCCCCCAGCAACTATGCGTGCCAGCAAGCTCCTGTGTGCTCCCAAGTGCTTCTGTGTGCGTGCAAGTGTGTGTGCGTATGTGTGTGTTTCAAGATTTTAGCTTTCCAGTTTCCACCGTCTAGGAAAGCACGTAAGACTGTTTAAGAGTACTGACTGAAATGGTTGCCGAGTGAGCCAATTCATCATATATTTCACAAACCGTTATAATGTTTGCTCTTCTAAACGGTATATTCACAACGAACATGGTATTTTGTCTGTGTTGCTTGGTTTTGTGTGTATTATCCTTACACTCAACAAACTTGTCAGTGTGTTTTAACTTTAATGTTCTGTAGCCTCTCTTGAGGTTTAGATGAAGACAACCACATGGACAGCTTTTGTTTATTTGCAGTTTGTACATGGATTAATTTACATCTGTATGTACACGTGTTGTGCCTTTACTGAGCTGCCTGTTACAACGTACAGCTTACTGCAGTAGGTCCATGATGATGCTGAAGAGAGATCTTCACAGGAGTCATCCAATTCCAATTTTAAAAAGAACACCTCTAATGTTTCACTATTAAGTGTGGTATTTGGTGTGCATTATCACTTTAATACTGGTGCTCAGCTGACAGAAATAGCATTCTGTTTCCGATGTGGTGGGAATTACTGTTACTGCTGTGGCATAACCCTGGCTGGCTAATTTACTGCATGTCTTTTTCAGTGGGTCTTTCGTGAAAGTCATCCTTTCCTCCTTCCATTGTTCAGGTAATGTGTTATATAACATCACGAACCTCCTAGAAATGATGAACTGACTTCCTGTGCTTGGGATTGAACACCATTCAGTCATGCTGTGTTATCTTGCTTTAGTCACGGTTGGCTTTGGTTTGCTATTGATTTATTTCAACGTTTTCCGTGAATGTAACTAATTGATATTGGCTAGTAATCTTGCCATGACATGCAGTACTTGTAAAGAGTACTTTCAGCAATGTTAAGATTCTTCTACTTCTTCAGTTTTGAAGGTTATATTTTCCCCTGGGGTTTTAGCTACCTGATCCAAAATTTCAAATTATAAGCACATCTTTATCATCTTATCTCTTCAGTCTTTTCCGTAACTGCAAGCATGACACCTTCTTCATAATCCAAGAGTGGCTTTTCTGTGCCTTCTAATTTTCTCCACCCGTGTTGCCAAAGGTTTTACCATCATCCTGTTTGCAAAACACTGACATTTGCCATTTTCGTTGAACTGTATCTCCTCCGTTACCAGTTCCACTTAATGTCTGCTCTTAGTTGTATTTTTCCCTGTCAACGTGGAAAGACACAAGCTAGCTTTTTCCTAAGTAAATGATCAATCAACAGTCCTTCACCTACCATCAAGTTTTATTTGTTATAATTTTTATCCTTGAATACAATGGATAGTCTAGTATCCAGTGTATTCACTTGTTTGGAAAAGGCCTGAGGATTACCAGTATTGGTGTTTTTGACCAATGTCATCATATCTAATCGAAGCAACTGTTGGAATGTCACATGATTAAGGAAGAGGGAATTCCGTCAACAGAAGTAAAGCAATTTTTATTATAAACACATATGAGGGCCGGTGAGATGGCTCAGTGGCGTAAGTGCCTGCCTGGCAAGCGCGAGGGCCCGAGTTCGACTCGCGGAACCCACATACGATAAAAGGGCCGGTGACATCGCTCAGCGGCACGGGCGCCTGCTGGCGCGCGAGGTCCTGAGTTCAACACCCGGTATCCACAAAATAAATAAATAAATAAATAAATAAACACACATGAACCCCATTTAAGAGAGTGGCATGTGGGGTGGAAAGGAATAGAAAGGACACTGAATTTGAAATCATACCTGTGTGGATTCAAATCCACGTTCTGCCACTTATGGCCTCTGTGATGCCAGGCAAGTCCTTAACCTCTCTGGGCTTCCATTCCTCTACACAGCACAGTGCTGCTATTCACCAAGGGTTTCCATTGTCCCTTGTCCCAGGCACTGACCTGGTAGAACTGCTGCTCCCGACTGCCTTTGATTGGGTGGGGTGTGTGAGTGACTAGCTCTGGCCAAGCCAATTGTGAACGTCGTGTGCTATTCCTAGACCAGAGCATCGGGTTGCCAGTTTGACACAGAGAGCTCTGGGGCTCTCTTCCCCTCTGGCACATTTTCATTCTAGATAGTGGCTGCTCCATCAGTTTGGGTGGCCAAATGATTCCATTAGAAGCCACTCAAGGCCCCAGCAACCACCACCCCATACGGGATTTGCACCTGCCCCGGACATGTTGTTCGAGTGAGCAATAAGCCACCCAGATGTGGGGCTTGCCTATGACCACGGCATAAGCCGAGCCCTCCTGACTCGCGTGTAGATTAAGATAACACCCTCTCGCGATTGTTCTGAGGGTGAAATGAGATAACTTACATGACAAAGTTATCACAGCGCTTGCCACACAACAGGGACTCAAATTATGGCAGCCGCAGTTATTAAATGATAGTAAGACAGTTTTTGAAAAAGTGTGGATTATTCGTGTAAAATGAGGGGTATTGAGCCTGCTCATCCTGACAGGTAAGTTGCATCCTGTGCTCACCAATGAGACACTTCATTTGATGCAACAGATAACACTTCCTAATGACTTACATTTATGTGGTTATTTTTGCCCCCATGATATCAGAAGCATACTTATAAACTGGGGGTATGGCTAAGGAAGGAAAAAGGAAAAAGATTCAAGCAGGAGAGAAAGTCCCTAATGAGATAAGATTAATTAGGGAGCACTAAGTAATTTCTCAATGAGAAGAACAGGTTATAATTATTATAAACATGCACTCCATTTTTCTTAGTAAAGAGCGGCACACAGTTTTAAGGTGGCAAAAGATTTACGCTAGTTTGAACAGGATTTCCTGAAACATTTCCTGAGGAACACTAGTATCTCCCCAGCTCTGTGGGAGAATGTTGCATTCCCATAGGAGTTGGGGAAACTACCTCTCCCTCGGAGATTCCTGTTACATATTCAGGGCATTATCTAAAAAACAAAAGATATTGTACAGTACGGAAATTTATTTACCTTCATTTCTGTATGTCCCAAACTTCTTTCCCATAGAACACATTTTTATTGTTGCTGTCTCTTGGCCCTAGAGTTTTGCAGAACAGACTTGGAAATGCAGAAATGAGAGAAAAATAGAATACATTACTTAAGCTATCTATATCATAAAAATATCACAACTGACAATATTATTTAACCACCTATCAAGCGGTATTTACAACCCCCTCAAGGTAAGCAGAATCTTGCTATTGGCTCACCTTTACTCATCCAATACCATTTTCATGATGTACCAAATTTATCACCTATGATTCTACTCAATACTTTTCTGAAATCTATTCGCTATAATTTTCCGCAAGAAGTAGTTTTGGAGAAGGAGTCTACGAATGCTTACAAAAGGAGGGAGAAAAGTCACAAGCCAATACTGCGTGGTGGACTGCTTTCAGCCATTCAGAGATCCTAAGAACAGAAAGACTGTCTCCCTGCCCACTTCCAAATGTACTTTGTAAAACTAGTGACCTTCAAATTAAGTGTAATAATGTCTGAATCTTCACATCATGGCTACCGTGACGTTTCTGTTGAAATATCCAACTTTTTAAAACCATTCCTTCTCTCCTCTGCTCCAGTCCTCCCTCCTCCCTCCCTCCACCTCCCTCCCGACACCGCCCATTCCCTGAGCGTATGTTTGGCTGCCAGTAAAGTAAGTCACGGGAACAAAGAGAATCTTTACAAAATCAAACAAGAGGCAGACACTGAGATTGGGTTTGGAATCACCGGTGCAACGAACTACCAGACTGGCATCTAAGAGGTCTCCGGCGTGCTTAGGAAAAACCCGGGCAGAGGAGTGGCAGAGGAGGGCATCCCACTCCACAGACAGTGAATTGGGCAGGGTGATAGGCAAAGGTAGGTTTTATTCAAGGGGCGAGGGAGGGGAGGTTGGTCCCATCAGGCTCCCAGCGCCCTGCTCTTGACAGATGACTAAAGAGCCACGGACTACTATGGCCTTCCACCTCCCCGCACCCAGCCCCAGTGATTTGCCCTCCTTTGCCTCACTCTCTACCAACAACAGATCCTGTGAGTCCAGAATCGGGTCCGGACTCCTACAAAGGCACACACGCGCACAGCGCCACCCCCACCCCCAGCCGCCACCCTCCCTCACGCACAGAATCTTTCCTCTGTGAGGTGTACAAAAGTTCACCCACACTCAAAAAGTCTTCCCCTCACTTCCACCCAGCCGCTTCTCCTCGCACCCCGCGCTGTTCGGCAGCCATTAGCTTATCTTTATAAGCACGATACTCTGGGGAAACTTGTACTACAGGCAGTGCCCCTCCCATCGGAAAACTATCTACAGATGCGGGATCTAAAAGTCTGTGGAAAGTTTGGGACCCCAGCTAGATCAAAATTCAGCCGGAGTGCAGTAACCACTCAGAGTTCTAACCTTTAGTCGTTCCGACTCTTCAGACGGCCACCCACTGGAGACGTTAGGCACGTGAAGGGAACATCCTGGTACTTGACCTTTAGGGGACGTCAGGTGACGCCGGAACCACGTGACTCACGGGAGTCGGGCCTGACCAGTCTTTCAATAACTGAGCGGGCTGAGCGTCACGTGACGGGAGTGGACCACGTGACCCCAGGAACAGCCACAGGATAGCTGCAGTGGTCATGTAACCGACAGCGAGGTCTTTGCCTGATGATAGCGTGATGATAGGCGCCACTTGACTGAGGAACGTGGATCTACAGAGTTCCACAGTTCACAATCCTTACTTCAAGGAGTGGGCTGAGTCTGACACTGTGCCAGGGTAGCGTGGGAGAAGGCAGGCAGTAGAGCATAGATGGTCATAGGAGCCACGTGACAATAAACAGTAGGTCACCTACATGACTTTGAGGGTTGAGGATTTTATATGCCCGTAGCCAGCAACAGCTACAGGAAAGGGAAGCAGGTAAGTCTCAGGAGAACAGTCATACTGTAGTGACTGGAAGAGCTGGGACTTCCAACACGACCATAGATGCAGCATAACCAGGGAGACCTCTTGACCTCAGCAATTAAAAACCCGTGGTGTTAATGGGACCAGTAGACCTGGGCTTGCTGCATGATTTTAGTGTCTACATTATGGCAGCATGCACCTGAGCCAAAGCCTTAGAAACTCAAAAATGTTCACATGCTTGGGAGGGCTAGATCAGCATCTTCAAAAGCTGGGTCAATGGCTGTAGGGTCCTCCAGATCTACATGTTTTGGGAGACCATTCTTCTGTCCACGTTACTGGACTCCTCAGTGATGGTGGTGCCTTCAACTTGCCTTCCACAGTACACAAACTTGGGCTTTAGTTCTCCCACCCCTTTTTTATATGTAGATTTTTTTTCAGGTACCACATTAAATTTAATACATAACAATGATATGAAATAGGTCTCCTCTAAAACTGTAATTGTAGCAAACTATTGCAAGAGTCTAAGCAGTTAGTACAGATAAGCACTTTTGAATTGATTTCACGTGGGTCCAAAGGAAGTTAACGCAAACCTAATGATTTTTTTTTGTTAACTTGACAAAGAAAATATGTAGTTATTAACTGTAGTATGCCCTTAAAGGCTAACATATTTAAGAGTGATACTTCAAAGGAGTAAGTACTATTACAGAATTTTATAGATGAGGATATTGAAGCACAATCGTGTTCAATTAATTGCCTAAAAGGTCACAGATACAGTAGGTGGTAAGTCCACCTTCTCCTCCAGGGAGACTGGCTCCAGAGTGTTCTGATCACCCACCAGGGTCAACAAAGGAAATTAATATTAGTTCAATCCTACTAATTCACAAAACCTGGAAGCAAGCCCCAACTACTGAACGCTTGAGATGGTGGGCATTCTCTTTGAAGTGGCATCTAAATAATTTCAAGTACTGTCGGTAATTAACTACCATCAGTGTTGAATACAATTAAGGACTTCAGGAGAGTCTTTGTACTGTATTCGTACACACAAATATGTGTGTGTGTGTGTGTGTGTGTGTGTGCATGTGTGCATAAAACCTACCATCAATATAGGAGATAGATTTATAATTAAGAGGGTATGAAATGCTTGGCATTCCTTGAACACATTGGCTTCTTTAAAAAAAAAGACACTGATTTAAAAAAAAATAAAGTATACTGTTCTGGTATATCAGGAGCTCAAGAATCTTGACTTTTAGATTGAAAAGGCTTATATGTTAAAGTTTTAGCCAAGAAGACAGACTTTATGTGTCTTTTACATGTGTATATGTTTTTAAGGTAGGAAGGCCCCTATTTCTTTTAGATCCCTAAAAATCAAATATTTTCTTTTCTCCTTTAAACATTCCCCAGATTTTTTTTTTAAAGTCTACATTCTATCCATTTTCTTCCTGGGGTAGTTTTTATTTTATTCTTCATAATTTCAAGAGCCCATTCTCATCTGAATGATCGGATGCTATATTTTCTTCACCTCTTTCACCATTGTTTTATGTACTACAACACAGGTAATGTGACTAATTTCTGCAATTAATTCAAGAAGCTTTCATTAGTTTGTCTCAACTTCTATATTAACATTTCTGTTGACTTTCTTGAGGTCACAGTTTCCTAGTTAGTCTTTTCTTCTATTAAAAAATAACTTGTGTTATCAAAGAAAATATAATTCATGCTATTCACTACTTGCTGTTGTTGTGAATTTTTCATAAGAGAATGTAGAACGTATTTAGAGGACGACATGTAATTGTTGCTCTTTTGTACCTTAGACGTGCAAGAACAATGAAATATTCACTTTGGTTTTAAAACTATTTTTTGCATGTGAATTTTGCAGTGAGCCAACATTCATACATTATCTTGCTAGCCTGAATTCAGAAAATCTGTGCTGACATTGGAAAACTCAAACAAATTAGACAGAATCTTAATGTGTGATTGCTCTTCACACGAGTCAACTGATCACGTTGAATTTAGTATCAACCCACGTCAGTTAATAAGGAAAAAGTTTTTAGTTGTTTTCTCCCCAGATTAAGGGTGATACTCAATCAAATACGATATTTCTTTTAAAGGGTCGTGCCTCCAAATATATGTGATGAGGTCATCTGTTTTCTGCATTCATCAGTTATGCTACTGCTTTTTGTAAAAAACTAGTGTATCTTCAATATAGTACGAAAATATCTTAAAATTTGTAATTGCAAAAGAAGCCTTTGACTTAATGTCTTCAGATCTAAATCATAGAAAATATTAATACTTCAATATTTCACATATTTCTAGAGAAAAGAATTCTCAGTCTTTCGTAAAAGGGAGCAGGATTTTTGCACACATTTTTACTCTTTAAATAAAGATGCTTATATTATCACAATTCCAATTATGTATTTCTTTTTGGTTTCTTTTTTTTTTGTAATTTTATATGAAACAGTTATTTTCTATTTTTACTCTGGTAAAAATAATGTAAAAATAGAAAATGAGAAAAATAAAATTATTATACAATAAAAAGATACTGAAAACAGAAATATTAGAAAGTCATTTAAGCATCATACCTGGTTCTTGCCTGAATTACGGAATTATAATTTAGGAGAATCTCAAATTAACTCAGTTTTACTGTATTTATGTCTTGTGTCTCCCTAGAAAGGATGGGGAAAGGAAAAGAAGAATGCATTACATATTCCCAGTGTTTTGTTTTTTTTTCCTCAAATTGCAGTTTCACAAATACCACTTTCAATCGTTTGTGTGAGAAACTGTATCTCTGTCTATAGGTCCAAATAAATTGGGTGTGGTCTTTCTGGTTTGCTGACCCAGGTGAGCAGTGCTACACCAGCATACGGATTACTTTGCTAGGGTGCTGTAGCATGGCATGCTTACATAAAGAAGCCACAGAACACGCAACAGACTGAAATTTCCACTGCAGTTAATGCTGACTATGCTAGCAAGGACTACAAACTGTCTCTATGGTCCTAAACCTATCGAGGGCAACCATGATTGCAGAATGAAGACGAGGAAGAAAGAACAGTATTTGTGAAAATCCGTGGATCAGAGATCCCTTTGGAGAATTATCAGGGAACATGTAAATGCAGAAAGGAAAATGAGCCACATATTTATGCTAGAGCCTCCTATGAAATTTTAAGTTATGTTTAGAAAGCAACAATACACAGTCACAGATGCCATCCTACTTTGAGATTTGATATCTGTCCCAATCCTAGTTCCTGTAACTCCATACAGATGAACCTGTGACCACTGGAAGACGCGGAAGAACTACACCCAGTACCCCTATGCTCAACTGAGAATCACACGGTATTGATGGTGATTGGTTTCCACTCAGTTCCTGGGGTTCTATTTATAACTCTTCTGTAAATCAGATTTTACTCCTGTCACTGGGTACACATATCATTGGCTGCATGCCTGAGATGATTATCAGGAGCTTTCTAATAATTTTTTAAAAGGTACATCAATGGGGTTAACCCTCTGCTATACACGGCCGATGTGGAGAATGCAATGCTATGGATAAAGGCTGTGGTGCCGGGGATCTGGTTTAGGCACTGAGTTTGTCAGGCACTGCATTTATTTGGGTGAGGCAAGTTGATAAGCGATTTATCTTGCATGTGATTTCTCAGAATTTAACCCAAAAACTTTTGCTTTGCTGACACTTTAGTTTTGTGGTGGATGTTTGGTGGATGTTTAGGACCTAAGTATTAGTGGCTTTAGGAAGAGTGGTTGTATGTAAAGCATAAAAGAGAGAAAGGAGAGTAACAGAACAGCTGTGAAGTTTAATAGACTTAGATACTCAAATATGCTTATTTTGCTCAAACATGACTATGTGCCACGGGACTAGATATCCTGGGTAAATTTACTTTCAGAAAGCAAAGTAGCTTACGTAGCAATAGCATATAGAGGGAAAAATCAGGTGGGGCTCTGTCATTATGGATGCTGTATTCAAAATGTGTTTTTGTTTGTTTCTTTGTGGAATTCATTGGCTTAGCTCCAGGTAACTTTACTGTCAGTGTCATGCAGTGGGAAAGAAGGAAAACTGCTGCAGACCGTGCTCCCTGTCAAAGTGTTCAATAAACCCATCCCTCAAAACAATGTGCTATTCAATGGCTTTAGATAAGAGGATGAATGTTGGGGGTTACCACAGCATAAAAATACAGAGTTATATGATGAAAAAATGTACTATGAGTACTTCCTACAGGAAAAAGATGGAGAAGTGTGAGAAGGTAGGGATTCCATACAGGGCGTTCAAGCAAGAACTGTGTCATTTTTGATGACACAAATCTCCAGAACAGTGTGAAATCATCCTCCATAGAAAGACTATTAAAAAATAAAAAAAACATTGTTCAAATATTTTTAAACTGTTAGAAGAAAGACTTTAAATTTCCCAAAATTGCTTCTTGCTATCCACTCAAATCAACTATATATTTTAATTTGAAATGTAGTTCTAAATATTCCCTTGGGAAAAAAAATATATATAGTTAGTTTTATGATATACATGTATAGATACAGATGTTACAACAATATATAGTACAATGATACACATATGCATATATATATGTGTGTGTGTGAGTTCGTCAGTGAAATATATCCATGCTCTTTCTCTTATACTATACCCAAACTACATACAGTGCTTCTTGTAATCGTGTTATCACTGTGTATTATTAGCCGTAATCTGACCCTGTGAAAAATGCAAGTTGAATAACGGTTCTTTACAAATTCTTGCACTTAAATTCTTGCACATTTTTGTCTATGTGATACCAAACTTCTATATTAAAAGTTTCCATTTAAAGTCAAATCAAGAAAACAGTGGTAAACATCAGCTTATAGAATAGATCAAGAGAGGTCAGAGTTTCAGGGCATGAAGATGAGATTGACAAATTATCCCAGTCAGACACTAAGAAAGAAAAAAAAAAAAAAGAAAGAAAAGAAAAAGAAAGAAAGAAATGGTGCACAGAGCATTCAAGAAATCCTGGGCAGAGTTAAAAGGCCAAACCTACGAATTTTTGGTGTAAAAGATGGTGCCAAGATACAGACTAAAGGCATTAAAGATCTGTTCAGTGAAATGATAGCAGAAAACATCCCACATCTTGGGAAAGATACGGATATCCAGGTACAGGAGACATTTACTACCCCTAACAGGCATGACCAGGAAAGAACCTCCCTGTTTCCTATTATACAGTAAAAATTCCAAGAGTACAAAATAAGGAAAGGGATTTGAAAGTTGCAAGAGAAACACCAAGTCACTTGTAGAGATAAACCTGTTAGAACAAATGCAGACATTTGCAGAAACTCTAAAGGTCAGGAGGGCATGAAGAGATGTACTGTGTTTCATGCCCTATAGGGGAAAAAAAAAAAAAACCTGACAACCTAGATTGCTGTTTCCAGTGCAAGTATCCTTCAGAACTGAAGGAAAAATAAAGACCTTCTAAGAAAAATATAAACTAAAAGAATGTGTGACCACTAAGCAGGCATTCCAACTGATAATTAAAGGAACGCTATGTACAAAAGAGGAAGAGTAGACAAGCAGCCGTAGAAAAATAACACAATGATAGGAATTGGCATGACTTTTCTATAAATACTCAGAATATAAATAATCCTAATTGCTCACATAGAGGACACAGCCAGGAAGATCAGATTAAAAAACAAGTCCCAATTGTTTGCTACCTTCAAGGAACACACCTCACCAGCAAAGCCATGAGCATCCTGAAAGGGAAAGGAAGGAAAATGACACTCCTCGCAAATGGAATCCAAAACAGCCAGGAACAGCGATACTCACATACACCAAATCAGGCATCAAGACAAAGTTAGAAGAGACAAGGAAGGCCACTATGCTTTCGTAAAAGGAGCAATCTAAAAAGATATGACAACCGTAAATATATGTATTGGGCCGGTGGGATGGCTCAGTGGCATAGGTGCCTGCCTGGCAAGCGTGAGGGCCCGAGTTCGACTCCCGGAACCCACGTACGAAAAAAGGGCCGGTGATATCACTCAGCGGCACGGGCTCCTGCTGGCGTGCAAGGTCCTGAGGTCGACCCAGGTACCACCCCCCAAAAATAATAAATAAATAAATGAATATATATGCACTGGCCGCTGGAATGCCCAATTTCATTAAACAAACACTACTCAACTTAAAAGGACGCAAAGGCCCAATACAAAAATAGTGGGTGGCTTCAATACTTCACTCTCACCAACAGATATGTCATCCAGATGAAAAATCAACAAAGAAACATCAGAGATAAACTATGCCATGGGTCAAGTGGTCTAAACAAGTATGTCCATACAAGTGAAGACTACACATATTTGTTTACCAGCATATTGAACGCTCTCCAGAATACATCATATTTACAGCCATTGCACCAGTCAGTGCTCACTAGAGAAACAGATTTAGTGCAAGATATACAAGTATATAAGAATTTACAAGATTGGCTTAAAACAGCTGCCTGCAGAGTCAGGTGTGGAAAAGTGCACAAGGTCTGTCTGTGTGCTGGAGATCCTAAAGTTCCAGTCCAAGGCCTGGATCTCACTGTGGTGTCCCATGCAAATGTGTATCAGGAGACTGAATGGTCTGTGATGGAAGGCTGAAGGGTCTGTGCCAGAGGCTGAAGAGTCTGCACTTGAATGCTGAGGAGTCGGCGCTGGAAGCCACGAGACGGCGTCCAAAGTGAAGGTGAAGACTGGAGCTCCTCCGAAGAAACAGAAGCGAACCTTCCTTCTTTGTTTCCCTTTCATTCCATTCAGGTAGCAAGCCTATTGGTTGCTGTTGCTCACACCATGGTTGGGTCATCTGTCTTCAGTAAATCCCTCACCCACACCCAGAACTATGCTGATCCAATTTATTTGGACATTTCTTACTCAAGTCGACACAAGCAGTTAACTATCACAGCCATACAGCAAGTTTTAGCAAATACAAAAAAAAAAAAAAATCTAAACAACCTTTTCATCTCAAAAGGTGATCATGGAATAAAACTAGAAAACACCAGTGAAAGAAACCACAGAACTTACGCAGACATGGGAAGATTAAACAGTTCACTTGTGAATGATCAGTGAGTCGGTCATCCAAGAAATCAAGGGGGAATTTTTAAAATTCCTTGAAGCAAACACAAACAGAAACACCACATATCAGATCTGTGGGATACAGTGAAGGCAGTTCTCAGAGGGAAATTTATAGCTAGAAGTAACAAGACAAAAAAAAATCAGAATGGTGTCAAACAAATAACCTAATGATGCATCTCAGGATTTTGGAAAAAGCAAGAAAAAAAATCAAAGCTGGCCCAAAGAGACAGAAAGGAATAATAAAGATTTGAACTGAAATAAATGAAGTAGAGACAAAAGGAACATACGTGGGATCAATGAAACAAAGACTTGGTTCTTTCAAAAGATAATACAACAGCAAGGAGCCACATATTTGTAGTGGCCACAGAAAGTTGAGGTTTGGATCTGCACCAACAGAGAAGAGCCACATCGTGATTTTATATAGATGAAAGTTAGTTTATTATAAAAGTACAACAGATATGAACAGAATCAAATAATACGTTACCACACAGTGAGGCAGAAGACAGCACCAAAGATATAGAATCCTCTGGGGAAGGATCTTGCATGACATGGAGCCTTCCAGCTGGCGAGAGGGAAAACACCAACACTATACCACTCTGTTATTTTCTTAAGTACTGTGTTCGGACAATAGTGGCTTGGTGCCACCAGTCCTGTATGTCCCAGAGCAGGGTGATTTCGTTCTGCCTACAACCAAGGACACTCACTGTGCACTCAAGGCTACCTGTACATAACATTCCTTTCGTAGGGGAAATAGACATTTTCTCTGCAGAAAGACAGCATCCAAGTTCATTTCAACGAACACCTGCATTTCAGCAGCTCTTATCATTTTTATCCCTTTCCCTGACAGATAACCAAGCTTGATAAACCCTTAGCCAAACTAACCAAAAGAAAGAGAGAAAAGGCCCAAATCACTAAAATTGGAGATGAAATGACAGATGCCAATGAGACCAGAGAGTCACTAGGGTCTATTATGAAAACCTACATTGCAGGAAATTGGGGAATCTAGAGGAATTGGTTAAATTCCTAGACACCAATGGCCTACCAAAAGTGAAGCAAGGAGATACAAAAAAGAAAACAAATAAACAAACGAACAAAAAAACAGCTGTAAAGAGATTAAAAGCAAACAATAAATTTGAAGCTGTAACAAAAAGTTTCCAGACAAAGGAAATTGCAAGACCGGACAGATTCACTGGTAAATTTTACAAGACACCTAAAGAAGAACTAACACCTATACTTCTTAAACTCTTCCATGAAAAAGAAACGGGGGAAATGTTTCTGATTCATTGTACAAGGCCGCTTCCACTCCCATACCAAAACATGATATGGACGCACCAAAGAAGGAAAACTATTCAACCTTGACAAATATAGACGTGAAAATCCTTAGAAAATACTAGTGAACCAAATTCAACAACACATTGAAAAGATCACCCAACATGACAAAGTCAAAGTTGCTTTATTTACTGGGATACAAGAAACATAAGTGGAACACTTGAAACCATAGGCACAGGTAAAACTTTCCTGAATTGAATGCCACCAGCACAGGAAATGATAGCAAGTATCAACATTAATGGTAGGGACTACATCTGATGATGTCATTTGCACAGCAAAGGAAGCAGTCAACAGAGAGTAGACGACCTAAAGAATTGGAGACATTTTTGCCACCTACACTATGTACAGAGGATTCATATCTAAAATATATAAAGAATTCACAGAATTTCAACACCAATAAATCCTCAAATAACCCAATGTATAATGGGCAAACAAATTGGAAGGATGCTTCTCAAAAGAAGCAGCACAGGGCCGGTGAGATGGCTCAGCGGCATAAGCGCCTGCCTTGCAAGCGCGAGGGCCCGAGTTCGACTCCCGGATCCCACATACGAAAAAGGGGCCGGTGATATCGCTCAGCGGCACAGGCGCCTGCTGGCGCGCGAGGTCCTGAGGTCGACCCCCCGGTACCCACAAAAAAAAAAAAAAAAAAAAAAAAAGAAGCAGCACAAATGTCTAAGTATATGAGGAAATGTTCAGCATCTTTAGCCGTCAGGCAAGTGGAAATTAAAACTACATTGAGATTGAATCTCATCCCTGTCAGAATGGCTGTCATCACGAATACAAAAAACAAAAACCAATAAATGATGGCGAGGATGCAGGGGAAAAGGAACACTTCTACCATGTTGATGGAGAGGTAATTTAGTAGGGCCACGTTGGAAGTCAGTGTGGATGTTCCTTCAAAAACGAAAACTAGAACTATCATACGACCGAGCTATATCATGCCCTAGTATATACATGGAGAAACTCAAGGGAGCATATTGGAGGGATACCTGGGTACAAATTTATTGTGGCATAATTCGTAATAGCCAAGCCATGGAAACATGGATAACATCTCATGAATGGATAAAGAAAATGTGGTAGATATACAAGGAAGAATTAAATGATTTAATTTGCAGGAAAATGATAGAACTGAACTTCATCCCGTTAAGTGAAAAAAGCCAGACACAGAAATACAAGTATCACACGTTTTCCAAGATATGTGGTATCGGGAAGAATGACCTGAAAGTTGAAGGAAACTACTATTAGACAGGAGGAAAAAAATAAGGGGAAGGGTGGGGAGAGTAAGGGAGGGTCACAGGGTGAGTAGATATGATGAAAATGTGTTATATGCATGTCTGAAAATGCCAAATTGAGACCTAATGTTTTGTAAAATTAGTGTGCACTAAGAAAACATATTTTAAAAGAAGAGTACTTCTATTTTTATTTTGGTGGTTGATTTTCGTACCTGCATATTTATAGATTGGGCGATTGTCTCATTTTTCATGGAGCTCATCCCATTTTATATCCCCATTCAACCAATAATCATTAAAGTTCTACCACATTCCAGACACTGCTCAAGATGCTGGGAATGGCATGAAGGCCACTTTCCGTATGTCAATGATCAAATTGAGACAAATATGCAAGTCCGTATTCAGAAGAGCTGGAGAGTATCCTAAGGTTTTCTCCAGGGAGTAGTCTCTGAGGTGACGTTGAACAGGTTATACTCTTTTAGGGAGTTCTGTGGGATCAATATCTGTAGAAGGAGAAAAAGAAAGCAAATGGCTCTGCCAGAAATGTGAACCTACAAATTCAGGCCTAATCACAGCTTCCAGTTACCCCATGGAGAGTCATGGATGTATAAACGCTCAATCAGAGTAGTCCGGCATTGGACCAAGGTGGGTGGACATTTACTCCTGTAAGTCACTGTGTATGAAATACCTCAGGAAGGACATAACCTCGGGCAAGACACTTCTCTTGCATAAATAGCAGAAGAGCTATTTGCGCCTGAAAACGATGATAGCTGAAGGATAGATGCTGATATCTATACCAGCTGGTGAGGCATAGATTGGAGATCTAGTGTGCATGTTTCTCTGTCCCTTACAGTCTAACTTTTGCACAGATTGGATCCACTTCTCCCTACGCATCCAGTACATGGCTTTCCCAGGACTTGTGTTATTGAGGGAGACAGAAAAAGCTTGTTACCAGAATAAACTATGTCCTAGATCAGTTTGCTACAGTTAATCTTGTGGCCAAAGAAGTCCTCACCTGTTTTTTCTACTATCAATTTCAGGTCATCTTCCCTCACCCCCAAAATATGAGGATTTTAATGGCTTACAGATGGTATTTCTTGAAATGGCCATCCCTGGTTACCTTACCCTGCTCTGGCTTGGGTTGTCCCCTTGTCCTTTCACTTTCAATCCTGGGCAAGGGAGTGCCATGAATCACTCAATGGGTCGCTTGGTAGCCGAACTTTTTGTTCACCCTCCAGTGAGTAATGGCTTCTGTATTTCTGATGCCCATAGGCTACTGCCCCGGCCACAATGATGACTCTTTCTGCTGTCTGGTCGATTGGCACGGAGAGGTCAAAAACTGTCAAGTAGAATTTGTGGCTTTTACTTCAATGAAACTCTTGTGTTTTCCTTAATAAAAGTGACCTTTCTTTGGGCACTCGGACTTCTAACTCTGCATAACACACTGTTCTAGGGTCCAGATGTACAAATTTCCCTAGCAGAGTCAACTGCAATGAAGGAAATTGGAGTTGCTCCTGCTTATAACTCTCGTTGCCCTCACCCATTTTTATTCCTTTTCTGGACACAGACCCATACACCAGCCTTTCACTCAAGGTGTGTAGTGAGGTCTAGAGGTTAAATCCCAACGATACTAATATTTCACCTCCAGCAGGATTCCAAAATGATATGTTAGAAGCACCCAATGCTCACCACCTTCTCCTTGGGATAGAATCAAAACAAATAGAGAACAGCTACTCTTTGAGATGGATGACCTGGGAAGGCACTGAAGTTCAGTTGTGAACAGACAGAGACTTGAAAGACCCCAGAGCCTTTGGGGAGCAGAACAGAGAGTGAGAAGAGCCACCCAGCATCAAACATCCAGTGGCACAGCAGTGTACAGGGATAGATGTGAAAGAAAGAGGGAGGAAAACAGAAAACACAACTAGTGAAAGTCTGAAAATTGTGTCAAAGTGTAGTCTAAACAGACAGAAGACCTGGATCTGCATAACATAATGGCTCTGTGGCAGTACTCTCTACTTCCCAAAATATGGGAAGCATGACGTAGTGTCAGGGAGTCATCCTCAGGTCTTACTTGACCACCTTGCTTAGGCCAATCAAAGGTCCCTATATTTTCTGTTTCCAGGAGCCAGCAGCATTTGCCATACACTGATCTAGCAAGTGTTGGCCGTGAGAACTAGTTTGGCTATGGGGGAAATCTTCTGAAATAAAACTGCTGATAGCTCCATGTGGTGGAAAACCAGTCTGTAACACATAAGGGAACAAAGGTCTCTTTCCATTTAGGATCATCAACTTGGGACACCAGCTCTGGGAGCTCCAGAGGAAACCGGGGGCTGCCTGTGACCACATGTGGGCACCAGGATTCAGAACATTAGTGTCAAGGAGGGTGTGTTAAGTATGAGATACCACGCTACCCTCTCCCCTCGGTGTGGATGGTTGAGACAATTTCCACGCTTCTATCGTGGAAGGCACAGGAAACCCAGATGTGCTGCAATAACTAGCATCAGCTCTTGCCTAGTCGTATGAAGAGAAAATAAAACCAGAGTAAAACCCTGCTGGTGGAAATTTTGTGTTCTACCCCAGCCTGTTCTGAGGAGTAGGCACATCCACCACTTCTTCTGGTTGACAGGAGAGCAACACCAACAAAGTAAAGGTTGATACACACACCCTATGCCAGCGATGGTGAACCCTTCAGAGTGTTCAATGATACAAACGGCCTGCACTGTGCTCTTTCCATAGAGCACATAGCCAAATAAGTCGTGGAAAGATCTGTTTGGCACAGGGTGAGAACATACTTTTTTACTTGCAGAGTCAACCTCAATGGTGGGAAGGAAACCCTTACCTTTTCTTCAGACATTTTTTGGTTGTACCTGTTTGGATTCACATAAATGTATGTCATCTTCTTTTGCCTCTCCCTCACCTCTCCTCCTTAATATTTAATTTTTAAGTTTCTTTTCTCCTTTCCTCTCTTTGCTTTCCCTTGACATTTTAATCTATAATTAGATCTCTCTTTCTCTTTTCTTCTTTCTCATTTTGCACTGGGCCTAACCATTTTGAAATGAATAACTGAAGGAGTGAGCATTACATCTGGAAAATGAAACCACGAACATATCACTAGAAGACAAGACCATCTAATTAAGTGATTTTCACATCAACTATAATCTCTCATTACTCTATTTGACTGCAACCCTCAGCACCAAACCACACACTCTCTCTCTCTCACTCACACACACACACACACACACACACACACACACACACTCACGCATGCGCGCACTGATATATATTGATAGATAGATACATAGATAGATACATAGATACATAGTGAAGGCCACTCCCCAACTAAGGTCTTCCAACTCTCCCATGTCGGATCCAGGAGGCACTGATGGAGAGGAAACCAAACACCACATAGTCAGGTTGCAGAGCTCTACAAAGTGATTAAAGAAGAGTTAAAGAAACTTGGAACATGGAAAGAGGACATGACCCAAAAAATCATGAAATTATCATGCAAAAAGAGCAATCTGGACGTTAGAGAAACAAACAAAAAATTTGGAAGAGCTGACCAAGACAGTTTAAAACATGAATGACAGATTTACCAAACATATAGACTCCACGAGAAGGTATGAGATAGAAAACCAGAAATAAAAAATTGTACAGAATTCGTAAATTGTGGACATGACCAACGTAAAAACAGGGCTTCTGAAATGGAGGACAAAATGGTAAACTATGACAAATTACCCAAAGAAGCCTTAAATACAGTTAGAGAACAGCTACTAGATGATGCCAAAAGAGCAACTTATAATTGCAGTTAGAAACTAGACGACAGCACACCTGGAATAAAAAAAAAATCTGTTTAGCGAAATCATAGTAGGAAACTCTCCAAGTACGAGGAAAGATTCAGCATACAAGTAAGTGAGGCTAACAAAAAACCAAAAGAGGGGGCCGGTGAGATGGCTCAGCGGCATAAGTGCCTGCCTGGCAAGCGCGAGGGCCCGAGTTCGACTCCCAGAACCCACATACGAAAAAGGGGCCGGTGATATCGCTCAGTGGCACGGGTGCCTGCTGGCGCGCGAGGTCCTGAGGTCGAGCCCCGGAACCCACAAAAAAAAAAAAAAAAAAAAGTAACAAGAACAAGAAAAGTAAGCGAGGCTCGCAGAACACCAACCACGTCGAAAAAAGGAAGGAAGTTGCACACAACACACCTTAGTCAAAATTCTTGGTGCCCAACAAAAGGACAGGATCTTAAAAGCTGTCAGGGAAAAGCAAAAAATCACATATAAAAGTAAACCCAGGGGGCCGGTGAGATGGCTCAGCGGCGTAAGCGCCTGCCTGGCAAGCGCGAGGGCCCGAGTTCGACTCCCGGAACCCACATATGAAAAAAGGGCCGGTGATACGGCTCAGCGGCACGGGCGCCTGCTGGCACAAGGTCGACCCCCGGTACCCAGAAAAAAATAAAATAAAATAAAAGTAAGCCCAGTAGGATTACAGCAGACTTTTCAACACAAATTTTAAAGGCCAGGAGAGACTGAAGTATTTCAAGTTACCTCCTAGTTTTTAAAATTTTTCATTCTTTTAATCTTTAATGGAAAGCTTTTCCCTTTTTTACTCATTTTCATGTTTTTCCTTCAAATTTTTTTTGTTTTTCCTCATTTTTAGTACTTTTAAAATTCTTATCTTTATTAATTGGTAATCTGTTGTTCACTCTACACTATTTTCTCTCCTACTTTTTGTTATTGGAGTTGTGGCAAGTGTTTCTAGTTGTTCCTGTATATCTATACCTGGTCTGCTTATACATACCAATTATCACTGGTTTCTTTGACTCTTTCTGGGTCAAACACTCTAAGACCTCAGATAAAAATAATGGCTGAAAACCTGCTGGCAAACAAAGACACAGACAACATTTCTAATTCTTGAAAAGAATCATTGTCCATTCCGCGATAAGGAGACAAATTTTATGCATTTTATTTTCATATTTGGAGTTTCTGTTACTGGAAGTTTGGACATTGAACAGTAGTGTAACTAGATCTATTTACGGAATGCAAAGCCTACTCTCCTAGTCTCAGGGCTACGCTCTCTCCTTGCCAGTATTTTTCTTTTTCTTTTTCTCTTTTTCTGTTTTTGTTTTTTGTGTTTTTTTGTTTGTTTGTTTGTTTGTTTTGTTTTGTTTGCATGTTTTCACCATGTCAAAAATGAGGTAGCTGTTAAGGGAGGCAAAGTGAGTTCAGCTAACTGAATCATTCCGTCTACCTGATTATTCAATGCCTCTTTTATAAGGGATGCTTTCTATTGACATGAGCTTGTGATATAAAAATCTTCACGCTGAGACACCAGAGCATCGTGGGCCGAATGGAAGAAGAGAGAAGCCCCACCACACCCCTGCCAAGGACAGCTGCCCTGCCTGTGCCTGTGTCTGGCAGGAGAGGAGAGAGGCCCCGCCTGGCACCCTCTGCAGACACCAGGCACTGGGCACCTCGGGAGAGGAGACAGGCCCTTTCCCTCTCACTCCTCAGGCACCAGATCCCTCTCACTCCTCAGGCACCAGAGCCTCTTGGGTCCCACGGGTGCAGAGATAGGCCTCACCACGTACACGCCCACGCCACCTCAGGCACCCGAGACTCCTGGGCTCCACCTGAGAGGAGAGAGGCCCTGCCATGGCCCTGCACCTGCACCAGTACAGGTGCCTCGTGGGCCCAGTATGAGAGAGAGCAGAGAGTCCCACAGAGTCACAGCCTCCAACACCTGCACCGTGTACACACCGGGGGTGAGGAGAGAGGCTCTGTTCCGCTCCTGCCACGGGCACTGGAGCCCTGAGGTCCCCGGGAGAGGAGAGAGGGCCTCCTATGCCCCTGCCACAGGCATCAGCACCACATGTGCCCTCTGAGTGAGGAGAGAGGCCATGTTCCACCCCCGTTGCCTACAGGGCCACCCTGTGGGCCCCGCAGAGGAGATACTTTTATTTTAAAAATATATACGCTGATTCATTTCATTTATGCTACTAGTTTCTCTTAGTTCATTGAAAAGAAAATTTTGCACTATTACCTGTTTGTTTCTTCTTTGTAAGGGAGAATCTTTTACTGTCTACGTCTTATATTCTGAGTAACTACACTGCAGATAATGATACACCATGTTAACTACTGTTATTCTATTATAAAATTTTGTTGTATTTTTAATAAAATAAAAAATTATAAGGAATATTAAACTTTTTTAAATGGAGCATTTTTACAGATAAAACATTAAACAAGATAACACCGAAACAACCTCGCTGTGATTTAAATGTGTTTTTTAAATGCAGACTTTTAAAAAGAAAAAAACGTAATTTACCTAAACTGGCTTATAATGTTCAAATATATTAAATCTATAGTTGGCGGAAAAATAAACTTTAAGAAAATACCAGGACGAGGATGACAATCCTATTAAACATTCAATGAACACTTTATTCCAACTTCATACAAGTTTTACTAAAGAAGGAGATAAAAGTATATATTCTGTGATGCATTTTATGAATGTAATCTTGATTCCAAAATGAAATAAAGATCATAGGAGGCAGGAAGATTATAACTGCAGCTAACTCTGAAAATAGGTTAAAAATCCTGCATTAAGTGCTGCAGACTTAATATGATGCATTGAAAGGATAACAAACCAGGACTAGTTTGGTTTATCCTAGGACTTAAATGGTACCTTTACATTAGAAAAAATGTTAATAGAGATCAACACACTAATGGAAAGAAGCAAGATTATATTACCATTTTAGCGGATACAGTAACATTATAGGCATCTCTTCATGAAACAAACAAAGACACAATTCTTAGAGAACTAGGAAGATACGACACTGAAAGCTTGAATCTAGGAAATAATCGGCAGTGTTCTTCCTGCCCAATGGTGAAAAGTTAAGGGGATTTCCCTTGAAAAGCAAGAACAGTACACGATTCCTCAATATTATCTTTCCTAGGGAGCAATGGTGGTTCTAGCCAGTGTCATAAATAAAAGAAATAAGTGAAAAAAATGATTAGAACAGGAAAACAAACACCATCATCTGTTTATAGATATTATGTCATTTGTCTGTATAACAAAACCTGAGGAAATCTACCCTACCCAGCGTTTGTTGCTGTTGCTGTTTGCTGTTGCCACCTCCGATACAAGTATCTCACACTCTGGGCCACTATACACCTTCCAAATCATCCCAAGGTCCAGGTTACAGGCAAGTAGTGTTGAGCACACCAAAGACACTGAAATTATTCCCACTGGACAACCCTAAAATCGTTGCCTTCCTTGCCTGTTGCTTCTCACCGAGATCACAATAAACGCTCTTGCTTGTAACTCCCCTGTCTTCTTTCTCCTCGCCAGAGCTGCTTCTTCATCGTATGGTCCCCTGTGGCAGAGAGCTCCTGCTTTTCTTGGGACTCTGCAAGCTAACGAATTATTATTTCAAGGCAGTTGTTTCTTGATCTTTATCAGCTTTTCTATCAACCCACTGGATTTAAAAATCCTCCCAGATTCCCTTACAGCATGCATTCTTCTATCTCCTGGCAGCGTTGTCATCAGATGGCCTTCATTTCTCGGCCTTGTGGGAGATCCCTTCTGCTCCGGATAGCCCCTTTGTCATTCCAGACTGGGCTACATTCAGTGACTGAGAAGTCAGGATGTTTTTCATCTGGGATCTAGAGTGTGGCCAAGCCACATATGGGTACTTACACTACCACCAGGACTGACAGCAAGCACCCCCAAGATTCCCTACCACGCCTTCCCCCAATATTGGTTGCATGTGAGCCTATAATACCACTGGGGATGATGACGCGATGTCATGTGATGTGACGTGATGTGATGTAATGTGATGACATGGAACACTGCCATAGTTCCCTGCCACTGAGGCTGGGAGTAGATACCATATTTCTTGCTGCCACCGACCCATGAATGGAGTGTGGGCATGCACCACCACTGGGAATGACGGTAGGTGCTGGGAAGGGTGCTGGCAGAGGTGCTGGCCAGCACCTCTCCCTATTCAGGCAATCACATGTGGGCCCATATCACTTGATGGACTGATAGCAGGTGCTTCAAGTACCCCCACAGTGCTGGGGATGTCAGTGCCAGAGGCCCTTGTTGGGAGGAGAGATTGCCTCAGTATTGCTTGAGGAACTATCCACCACATGACGGGTGCCACCACTCCTGGTCACACAGTGGGTACCCCACATCCACAGCTGTGTGAATGTGCCATCCCGTGTGGCTCCCTGGAAATAGATTGTCTCTTTGAACTGGCCACAGCACACACTGGGCCAAAAGTCATTCATTACAACCAAGTAAATTATAGTGAGACTGCACCACCCAGCTGGAACCAAAGCCAACACTGCACACTAAACTCATCACATGATACATCTTTGGGGCAAAGCCATTTTCTACGAGAACCACCTGATCAACGTGGCAGAGATAACTGATCTTCCAGATGTACAAATCTCAAAGAAGAAGCATAAGAAATATGAAAAAAACAAAATAACGTAATATCTCAAAAGGACACCCTAACTCTATAGCAACATATTCTGAAGAGAAGTATATTGATGAAATGTCTGATAACTCATTTAATGATTAGAAAGAAACTTAATAAGATTCAGGAGAATACAGACAAACAACGGGACAAAACTTGGAAAAATATATGATGTCAATGAGAAACTCAGCAAAGAAGTAGAGGTCTTGGGAATGAACCAAACAGAAATCTTGGAAATTAAGAGCTGAATAGGTAAACTAAAAAAATACAATTGAAAGCCTTAACAAGAAACTAGGTTAAACACAACAAGGAGTATCTGAAAATTAAGACAGCTCTTTTGAAATATTCCAGTCAAATAAACAGAAGGAGGAGGAGGAAGGGGAAGAGGAAGGGTGGGTGGAGGACAGGTGGAGCAGAAGGGAGGAAAAGGTAGGGTGGGGGAGGGAGCAAAAGAGGACCAGAAAGAGGAAGAGGAAGGGGAGGAGGAGGAGGAAGAGGAGAAGGAGAAAATGACAACTTCTGAGAATTTTGGGATGACAATAAAAGAGCAAATTCTCACACTTTGTGAGTACCCAAAGGAGAAGGAAAGTACAAAGTCATAAAAAACTTATTTCACGAGATAATATCTGAGAGCTATTAATGGCATTATACTAGAAATAAACAACAACAGAATACTTCAGATGCTATAGACAAACATAGAGATTTAACATGTTATTGAGAGAACAATGGCTCATGGAAAAAAAAATCAAAAGCTGAATTCAAAAATTACTGAAACAAATGCAAATGGAAACACAATCTACCAAAACCTGAGAGATACAGCAAAAGCATTACTAAGAAGGAATTTTATAAC
Organism: Erethizon dorsatum; assembly: GCA_028451465.1. Lineage (NCBI taxonomy): Eukaryota > Metazoa > Chordata > Mammalia > Rodentia > Erethizontidae > Erethizon > Erethizon dorsatum. The sequence continues at coordinate 86,952,116 of CM051842.1, read as the reverse complement.
AGTAGATGGCTGGATCAAGAAGTACAAGGATTTCCAATAACCTGATTCTTCGTCGCTAATTTCTAGAAAATCAAGAACAAGCCGAACCCAAATTTAGTATACTGAAAGAAATAGAAAAGACTAGAGGAGAAATAAACAAAACAGACATTAAAGATAACTGAAAAGATCAATGAAAGGGCGGTTCAACAAAATGCAATCCAATAAACGTGACTGACCACACTAACAGTAAAGGAAAAACACATAACCTATCTCAATAGTAGGTGCAAAAGATCATTTGACAACATTCAGAATGTGTGTGTGTATATATATATATATATATATATATATATATATATAGAGAGAGAGAGAGAGAGAGAGAGAGAGAGATCAATGTTTTATGATATATATGCTTATATGTGTGTGTGTGTGCTTTTACCATGAAGTCAAATAAATGGCATTGCATCAGTTTTTGAATCTGACTTCTTTCAATTAGCTTAATGTATTTAAAGTCATCCATTCTGCTGTATCTGTGTTATCAGTGCTTAGACTTGTTTTATTGCCAAGTAGTTTTCCACATTTGTGTACATGCATGTATAAAAATGTATAGGTAGTTATATAAATATATACATAAAGTATATCTGCATACAAATATGTGTTTACATATACATACACATAAACCTCATACAACTTTAACCTAGTTTTTCATATATGCATATGTTTGTCTGTGTATATATAAATATGTGTGTGTACACCACAGTTTATCCATTCCCTGGTTGATGGGTATCTGGGGTGTTTCCAAGTTTTGCAGTTAAACGTAGAGCCTCTATAAAGTTTTGCTTATAGGCTTTTGTGTAAAATAGGATTTCATTTCTGTTGGGTAGATATCTTGCAGTGGGACTGTTAGGTTGTACAATAAGCACATATTCAGATTGTTTTAAAACTACCAAATTGTTTTCTAAAATATTGGGTCCATTTTGTATTTCCACCAAGAACATGAAACAATTCACTGTGCTCTGTTTCTAGCATTTCACCCCCAAAGCAGACTGTTCCCACTAAACAGTCATTCACTTCCTATTCTTCCCTCCACCTGTCCCTAGCAACAAATAATGTACTTTTTGTCTTTATGGATTTACTGCGTAGGATATTTAATAATAAGTGGTATCATACAACATGTGACCTTTTGTTTCTGGCTTCTATAAGTTAGCAAAGATATTTTTTTTCTAAATCCATACATTCTGAAGCACCTATGAGTATTTCATTACTTTCAAAAAACAGATACATAGCAAAAATAGATCTATAACATTCTGTTATACGGATAAACCACATTCTCTTTATCTACTAATAAGTTGCTCAACATTCGTTATTTCTACCACCTGGTCTTGTGAATAGTGATGTTCCAAGCATTTTTGCACAAGTATTTGTTTGCATATCTGTTTTCAGGTCTTTTGAGTTCAAGTCCTTGCGAGAGTGAAATGGCATAGTCGCATGCCAATTCTACGGTTTGCTTTTTGATGAGCCATCCAAGTTGTTTCCCCGTGGCTGCACCATTTTACCTTCAAACTAGTATGCATGAGCTTTGCTTTTTCTCCACATCCTTGCTAACAGTAGTTATATTTTATTCCCTTTTATTATATCCATCCTAGCATGTATGAAGTGACATTTCATTGTCCAGTGGGATTTACATTTCTCTAAGGACCTGTGACGTAGAGTATCTTTCCATGTGATTGCTGTCTACTTGCCAGGACTAAACATAATCCCAAAGGATGCAATTCTGAACATCCTAATCCTGAATGTTAAAATTTCAAAAGATCAAAGTCCTTTAAGCCTAAAATCCAAAACATCTAAACTCCCCAAATTCACAATACCTAAAGATCAAAATCCTACCGTTAATGTCCCCAAAGCCTAAAACCCAAAACTGTAATTCTCATGGGAAAAATAAATAAAAACGTATTAAAAAAAAAACAAATAAAACAAAATTCTGGGAAAAGGGTTACTGGGTCTTCTGTTGCACATATGATTGCCGCAATCTGTTAAGCAGAACGGATACGCAGAAACCTGGTAATGCATTATTTTAGGTGTGCTTGTGAGGGTACTCCCAGAGTGTGTGAATCTTAGTGCACTAGGTAGGGGAGATTCACCATGTAGAACACAAATGTGAACATATTCTTCAAGCAGAGCCACTCCTTAAAAACAATTTACATCATGATGACAAACTTCAAAACATATTTAACAATCATGAAAGTCTGAGGCTCTTGAAGAATAACTCTGTGCAATTGTTTATAATCTATCCCTGAAAAATACTGTTTAATATGTTGCTTTTAAAAATTTTTTTGTTTTTCCTTTTTTGTTTTTTGTTTCAGTATTAGTGTATGAAATTGTCAGCATTAGCTTTTACACTTTGATATGATGCACGTTTCATTGTAGCATCATTTCCAATACTGGAGGTGTAATATCTGTAATTTCAGAGAGTGTTACTTCATTTTACGTTATCTTTTGAAAATCTGACTTGACAGAAGTGCATTATCACAATATTGACTTTGTGTTTAAGCATTGCGCCTATATGCATATATGCAAAGGTGTTGAAACTTCAATAGATGCACAGATGTTCTTTCTCTACATCTGCAGTTGTGAATGATAAAATTTCTCTAGATACGAACTCTTGGGGAAACTGCCTATGTGGTGGCAACCCATCATAGTTTCTGATCGGTCTCATCAAAAGAGTTTGGTTGTCCCTCGTGATCTAAAGATGATCACAGTGATACAGCTGAGTGGATACAATTACCAGTTATATTTACTGGGATTTTAGATGTTAGTGATTTACGCTTTGTTGTTAAAATGTCGAGAATATCTCTAATGGGTCTTGTGGTAAGAAGATTTTGTAGGTGTCACTTATGCTGAAACATCTTAATTCTTTCGATCAAAATCATTCTACAGTTTCGCTTACCGTCTTATTTCTTATCATTTATTTACATACTTCTATCTTTGTTTACCGGTTCCCCTGTTTATCTTTTTTTGGTAAAATATTAGGGTGTTAATTACTGGAAGAAAAGGAGGCAATGCAGCTTCACTCTTGTCTGTCTGTGTGTGAAATAAATAACAGATACTCAGTGACCAAACATGAATAGGCTTGGAAAGATGTGACATGATTGCTCAATATACCTGATGCACTTTTGTCATTTACACAATGATTTGCCAGCTGACACAAACAGATTTTGACATAGGTGACATGATTGGCTGTGGACCTTGATCCTCAGTTTTTATTTAAATAGCAATTTGTGGACTGAAGAGCCAGCAGGGAAGTTTGATCTTAATGCAAGTACATTTAGTTCACCATGGTAACTGAAATATTACCCACTTTGTGCAGTGACTGGTGTTAGTCAAGCCATGGTAAATGACATTACTGCATATCTGAACTATGCAAAATAAAGATCGCATATAAAAATGCAATTTGTTCTTTATAGTATTGACATAGTATGAAATAACCTGGATAAATTCACTTATTAGGAGTCAGAGATTTTTTCATAGGTTCCTATGGAATTTTTATATACAAAAGCAACTAAAGAGATATTTCTCAATATAACACATACAATAACCAACAGATATATGAACAATGGTGCAACATCACAGATCATCAGGGAAATCCAAATTTAAAATACAGTGAGATATTGCCTAGCAACTGTTAGAATGGCTATTATAAAACATCATGAAAACTACCAAGTGCTATCTAGAATGTGGACAAGAGGAAACACTAGTGCACTGTTGGTGAGAACGTAATTTACTAAAAACATTGTGGAAGACAGAAAGGAGTTTCCTTAAAAACTATGAATAGAATTACCAAATGATCGAACAATCTCATTTCTGGGCATATATCCATAAGAAATGAAATGAGTATGTCAAAGCGATATCTGCACTCTCATGATTACTACAGCACTATTCAAATAGTAATGTCATGGAAAATTTAATGTTAAGTTTTTAAGAGTTCATTCTAGCTACTAGTCCTTTCCTGAACACGTAGTTTGCAATGAGTTTCTCCAGGTCTTTTCCTTGTCCTTTCATCCTCTCATTGGGATCCTTTTCCGAGAAAAGGTTTTATAGTTCTGGTGATATAGAATTTATCAGTTTTCTCTTTACACATTGATTTTGTATTCTGCAGAGAGGATCAGGAGCACATTTGAACAAGCAGAAGAAAGAATCAGCAAACTCGAAAGTACAGGATATGAAATTACATATTTTGAGGAGAAGAAATAAAATAACGAAGAAAAGAGGACAGACCTAACTTAAATCATCAGTAAGTGATTTAAGTAATATTTGTTCACTTGGGAAAACACCAAGTGAACAAATATGTGCATTACAAGGATAGCAGAAAGAGAAAACAAAGAAAATGGAAGAGAGATTATTTGAGAAAATAATGGCAAAAACCAGTGTGTCTTCTATGAATCACAGAGCAATGAAACTGGAAATCAAAAACAGAAAGAAAAGTGAAAAATACACAGATATACGGAAATTACGTAATGAACACTTAAAGGTGGAACAGGTCAAGAAAGAAATTATACGGCAAAATAAATACTTTATGAGCTGTAAAATTAAAAGCTACTTGCCAAAACCAATGAGATATCACAAGAGTAGCATTAAGAGAATGCAGAGTTGTGTAGGTTAATGATTGAAAAGAAGAACTATCTCCAATAAACATGTGTATATGTAACTTTCACTGTTGCAAAGGCAAATACCCAACACCTACACCATAAAGAAGAGGTTTATTTGGGCACAGTTTTCAGTGAGTTCAGTCCAAAATCAGGTGGCTCAAGGCAGAAACGGCATGGTGGAAGGGCCAGGCAGAAGAGAGCTATTCTCTGCAGGGCAGAAAACAGAGAAGGGTGGGAGGAACTGGGGACAAGAATACAGCCTTCCATGTAATGTCCCCAGAGACCCAGCCCTGCCACCAAACTTTACCTGCAAACGTGGGACTTTGGAGGGATATTTTAGATCTCAACCCTAATATTCTAATCCTGGCTCCCAAAATGTTCATGTCCATCTCATTATACGAAGTTGTACCAATCAATCTCTGAGAATCACCAAAGTCTTAAAAGTCCCAGCATTGGGCCGGTGAGACGGCTCAGCGGCTTAAGCGCCTGCCTTGCAAGCGCGAAAGCCCGAGTTCGACTCCCGGAACCCACATACGAAAAAGGGGCCGGTGATATCGCTCAGCGGCACGGGTGCCTGTTGGTGCGCGAGGTCCTGAGGTCGTCCCCCCGGTACCCACCAAAAAAAAAAAAAAAAAAAAAAAAAAAAAGTCCCAGCATTGTTGGAAAGTCCAAGTCCAGAATCTACTCTGAGACTCAAGGCAAAATCTTGGCTATGATACCCTGGAAAAATCAAAAGCAAGTCAAATACTTCCAACATACAATGGCATGGGATAGAAGTTCCCATTCGAAAGGGAAGAAATAAGGGGGATAGAGAGCAATAGAATGAAGGCAATCCAACCTCTGCAGGACAAATATGTATTCTTGCTGCACCTGGGGCAGGTTTCAGTGAGATGTGGGTTCCAAAGGGCTTGGAGAGCCCCACCCCTATAGCCTTGCTGATTGTAACTCACGTGGCTTCTAACTTGGACTGGCTCCACTCTCTGCTTTTGGCTTTCCTCTGCACATTTCCCACTTTCCTGGCATATCCAAATTCCAAGGGTCTCCACTACAGTTTTGGCTTCCCTCTCACAGCTTTATACACTTCCCTGTGAGGGGCACACTGCCTGGTCTCCCAGGCATTCTTCAAAAATCTAAGCGAAAGCCTCTGCAACACCAAAACTCTTGGTTTCTGCATGGCTGAAAAGCAGGCACCACATGGATAACACCAATTTCTGCAGCCAGTGTGACCAGTACCTGGGCCCACTTGGACCCTGGCTGTGGAACCCTCCCAGAGCCTGGGGGATGGAACTCTGAAGAACATTTCCCTAGGAGAGCTGGAATGGACTGGCTCCCTGGGACGGTATTGTTGAAGCAAATTCTTTTAAATTTGCATATCCCTTTTTACCCTTGAGCCTGTGAAGTGTGAGGTCTGGCCAATCCGACAGTGTCCTTTGAGCCATCTTTCCTATTGTCATGCTGTAAAGTAGTTTTTTTTATATATATAAGCCTTTATAAATTTTTACTTTTATTAGTACACGTTTACAGTACATGATGATAAATTCCTTGTGGGTAGTTGGTACACGTACATATCCTATCTTAACTTTGTATGTACCCTCCCATCCCCCACTTCCCCCTCCCTCCATATCTTAGTCCCCTTTCCATTTCCAAAAGATCTACCTCCCTGATTCCTTTTGTCTGTCTTTTATTTTGCTCTTTAATTGATTTATACTTTGAGTTTTTCATCCAATAGATACAACATGACATTTAAGAATGTGTGTCTAATTTATTTTGTTTAACATTGTGGTCTCAAGTTACATGCATTTTCCAACAAACGACACAAATTTAGCCCTATTTTTTTTTTTTTTTTTGGTAAAATGCCAATCTTTTCAGCAACAACATTCTCCTTTGCCCCAGTTTTTCAGGTGCTTCTTCTGGTAAAGCTGAAGACTTTTTACATCTGCTTTTTTGCTCTGGCTCGTCGCTGTAGATCTGGCTAAAAGGAAATAAGCCTGAATATTTAGCTGCTTGAAATTTTCTCTGGGAGATCAATTAGTCTTCCACCATTGATCTTAGCCTCTCGGAATATTTCTAGACATGGGTAAAATTTACCAATACTTTTACCCTTGTGTGATACATACGGCCTCTATCCGCTTTCCATTAAGAATCCTATTTTTTTTTCTAAGTGAAACCTCCTGATACTGACCTTTACTGTCTAATTTCCTATCAGCATTTTCATCTTCTGAGCTCCATATAGAATCATCCATCAAACTCTGCTTACAGGAATCTAGGGCTTCTCCAGCTTGCTTCTCCAAACCTTTCTGAACTCTGCATGCAAACAAGTTCAAAGTCTTCTGAACCACATAGTCAGGTCCAGTTATTATAGGCAGCTAATTTAGATAGAAAGTAATAGGCTGTCAGACAGGGATGGGCCCTTGGCAGAGTCAGTGTAAAAGATGAGAACACACCAAAACTATGGCCGGAGGCATATCTGTTGAAGGCCAGGCTTCAAGTTAAAGATGCAATCACTATGCCTACATGCATCCCTAAGGGATGAACAATAACTGGAAGTTGTGCTGTGACTCATATCACCTGGTCCAGTAAAGTTCAGATATACATCAGTCACCCAGGCATATTGACCAGAACATCCGGACGCATCCCTTCCCAAAAATGTCTTTGTCCTTTCCATGTATCCTTACTGCATGACTCACTTCCCTATTGGGTCAATATCAGCTAAGGGGCTATACATGTTATTCTACGGGTTGACTGTAGTTTGACCCACATTGTACCTACATTGTGACTTTGCTGTAAAAATTACCCATGACAAGGGGCCTAGGTGGCAACCCTGTTTTGGGACCCACTCCTGCCTCTCAAGAGCTACGTCTCAATAAACCTTTTCTGCTCTTAACTTCCGTTGTCCTTGGATTTCGTTCTTCAATTTCGGGAGACACAAAATCAGCCTATATGACATCTAGCAGGTTGGGGGTTACATTTCTCGTATATCACGGTCACAGCAGCAAACTCTCTCCTGGTTCAATTTTCTGTATTAGTAACCTTTCTGTCAGTGGGACAAAACACCTGACACACAGGAGAGGTTTCTTTTTTTTTTTTTTTTTTTTTTTTTTGTGGGTACCGGGGGGACGACCTCAGGACCTCGCGCGCCAACAGGCACCCGTGCCACTGAGCGATATCACCGGCCCCTTTTTCGTATGTGGGATACGGGAGTCGAACTCGGGCCTTCGCGCTTGCAAGGCAGGCGCTTAAGCCGCTGAGCCGTCTCACTGGCGAAGGAGAGGTTTCTTTGGCTCACGGTTTCCTGTGTGTTCATTCCAAATTCAGCTGGCTCCAGGGCAAAAATGTGATGCTGTAAGGGCCTGCCAGAGAAAAACTGCTCACTCCACAACAACCAGGCAACAGAGAGAAAAAGAAGGGAGGAGGCAGGGATAAAAATACACCCTTCTAGGTCCCTCCCCCTGTGACTTACCCATTCCATACAGACCCCACCTCTGAACATGAGAGCTTTGGGAGAAATTTTAGATCAAAACCATAAGCACAATTCAATTTATAATTTAAGGGACTAGCAAAAAAAAAAAAAAAAGAAAAGAAAAGAAAAAAGAAAAGAGCAAACTATGCCCATCCTAGCACAAAGAAAGAAAGAAATCATGGCTAGCTAAGGCCACGTGGTAAACTGTTGTCAGGCATTCGGTTTCCACTAAGGCTCAGTAGCAGGCCAGGGGCTGCTTCTCAAAGGGGGAGCAGTCGTCTGCACATGACATGATGACAGGGCCTTGCTCCAAAATCCTAAAAGCCCCTGATGTGATTCATTTATGGGGGCCTGCCGGGGATACCAAAAAGCATTCCTGTCTGCCACTGACACCTCAAGTTCCATTAGCTCTGTTGAATCATATGGCCCCATTGGCATAGCAGCCTGCACAGCAGCCTGGATCTTTTTCAAAGGCTTCTCTCGTTCTGGGACACACTCAAAACTAGCAGCTTTTTCAGTTACTCTGTAAATGGGCTGGAAAAACACACCTAAGAGGGGAATGTGTTGCCTCCAAAATCCAAATAGTTGCACTAGACATTTTGCCACCTTTTTGGTTGTAGAGGGATCCAGATGCAAGAACTTATAGCTCACTTTAGAAGGGATATCTCTGCGTAACCCCACGCCACTGTACTCCTAGGAATTTTACTCAAGTAGAGGGGCCCCGAATTTTAGGTGGCGTAATTTCCCATCTTCTGGCACACAAATGCTTTGCTAACATGTCCAGAATGGTTGCTGCCTCCTGCTCACTTGGTCCAGTCAGCATAATGTCATCCATGTAATGGACCAGTTTCATACTTTTTGGAAGAGAGATTCCATGAATAAGTTTGCCACAGGGCGAGAGTAATAATACTCTGAGTTTGGATGGTGAAGGTGTGTTCCTGGGCTTGCCAGGTGAAAGCAAACTGTTACTCATGGACCTTATGCATAGGTATGGACAAGAAGGCATTTGTCAAATCAATTGTTGTCTAAGAGGTACCAGGATGTGTGTTAATGTACTCCAGGAAGGAAACCACACCCAGTAGAGCAACTGCAATATGAGTGTCCACCTAGCTGAGTTTACTGTAATCCACCATCATTCTCCAAGGCACATCTTTCCTCTGCACAGGCCAAATAGGATAATTAAATAGGGAGGTGGTGGGAACCATCAGCCCTGCATCTTTCAAGTACTTGTTAGGGGCACTAATCTCTGCAGTCTCTCCAGGGATGAGATGCTGTTTATGGTTTGCTATTTTCCCAGGTAAACACAAATCTAAAGGCTACAATTTGGCATTTACAACCACAATGGCCATCAAAATACGGTTTCCCTTTCATCAATGTGAAAATTCTGCCAAGTACTAAGTTTATCTATCCCAATTATTCATTCTGGAACTGGGGAAATAACTACAAGATGCATTCAGGGACTTACTGGACCAACTGTGAATCAGGACTTTGCTAAGACTCCATTGATCACATAACCTCCATAGGCAGCTACACTCACTGCATGGGCACAATCACATTTTGGATCCCCTGGAATCAGCATTGTGTCAGAACTAGTCTTTAGTATTCCCCAAAATATCTCATCATTTCCCTTTTGCCAAAGTACAGTTACCCTGATAAAAAGCCATAGGTCCCCTTGGGGAAGGATGGGGAAAGATTTGACAATATAAATTTTCCATAGTACACTAGGGTCCTTCCTCGAGGGGACTGAGCCCCACCTTGATTCAAGGAGTTCTGAGTCTGAAACTGACTCATATCTGGAAATTGGTTGAGGGGTGGAATTCTCTGATACTATGATTTGAGATAGTTTTCTTTTCATTTTTCCAATTATACAAACCCAGTAATAATTCAGTAGGCTTCTTGTCTATTTCATTTTTGGGAATGCTATGGCTCATCAGCCAACACCATAGGCCTACACATCTCAGATCATTTCAATCATTTCCATCTTCTGCTGTCCATTACGTTAAGTATGTACATCTTGTCTTTCACAGTTACATGCTGCCTCTTAACCCCTGCCACTCCAGGATTCGATTAAACCTATTGCCCTCAAATTTCCCAGTTGAGTGACTGGTCCCCACAGTAAGGTCTGGCCTACAGAGGAGAGCAATGGAAGGGTACTTCAGGGATGCTGGTGATACCCTCAGGAATCTGTTTCTTCAGGTATTAGTGAAGGGTACATCTTCTGGATCATCTCAGTGTGGAGGATGGGGTTTAATACGATAAATCCACTTGAGCATTCTCATTTCCCTGAGCGTTTGAATCCCCTCATCAACAGTAAATCAAAAAATACCAGGCACCTCAAAGTCATTCACAGCATGCCATCTTTTGATCCATATTTCCATCACCTAACCAAATAAACTACTAACAGCATCATTTTTAACTTTAACTGAGCGGCACTATTAAATTCAGAATCTCTACTTAATGGGCCTTTATGGCAAACTCAGCCTGATCTGTGTGTATGTTTTGCCATCATTATTCCACACCCTTAATCCATTCCTTACTTGTTAACAAGACTACTGTTTATAAGAATTAGAAAATGCCAGAAGTTCTTTGGGAGTATGTAGGAAGTCATCATGGATCATACCATGTCCTTCACATTTCAGTGCCTTCTGGTTCTTAAGCCTAGTTGTAGGTCCAGAGTCAAACATGGGTGGTGAGGGTGGGTTCTGAGGAGTGTCAACGTTGTCATGCTGGGTCAATGCAGGATTAGTGTCCTCAAGTCCAGGAGGAGAGGCCAATGCCATAGGGGCTAATGTTGGGGATACCTCCACCACTGTGGCTCGGGAAATCTCTTCCTCTCTGAAGATAATATCATTAGGGTTTAGGAATTCTATGCACCCAGGCTTGTCAGGATCTTCTCAAACATCTCCATCCCAATCTATGGGATCCCATTCATTCCTGACTAGCGCCCTCACTTTCACTTCAGACACCCTTCAAGCCCGAGTGTTAAACTTATGCTGTGTTTCAGCCAATCAGATTATGTGGGCTTGTGTTTGGGCTTCTTGAAATCTCAGTTCTCCAGGTGAAGGATAGACGATTCTGTTTGAGTATACACGTCAAAACTTTTAGATTCCTTATGGGTGTCTGGAGCTGGGAATTTGAATCTATGAGCTCCAAATTTTACCTTATTAATTTGTTTTCACCCTTAGATTTTAGATTTTTTTATGCATGTTTTGAGCTCATGATTTTCCCTTACCGGTTTGTTCATAAATGATAAGAGCAACCAGCCAGCATCATTATATTTCCCACTCTGTGAAAAATATTAAAAAAACTGTATACATCATCACTAAATTCCTCGCATCTTATGCGTCGTGAATTAGGATAGGCAGATAGATATACATTGCATATTATTTCAAACTGTTCACACCCTCGACTATCAGTACTCCACACATTATCAGAGGGAGAGACCATGGCAGCTTTAGATCTCATCAAATTAGAAAGCCAACTCCAGAAACCACTACAGCCATTAACGAAATTCATCTGTTCAATTCTGTTTCTATACACCACTTCTGATGCCAAGAATCTGCATCAGTTAGTATACACTAGAGGAAAAGTGTATATATATATATATATATATATATATATATATATATATATATATGGACTTACATGGTAGGCTGAAAATGGTACCTAGGGCCCTCTGTGCCCTGGAGATCTGAAGGATCCAGTCCAAGACTGAAGGCCTGGAGCTGGCTCCAGAGTCCTGTGGAAGTTCATGGCAAGAAGCCAAAGGGTCTGTGCTGGAAGGCTGAAGATAGATGTCCAAAGACAATGTTGAAGACTGGAACTCCTCTGAAGAAGCAGAAGTGAGACTTCTTTCTTCTTTCCCTTTTTATTCTAGCCAGGTTACAAGCCTATTGATTGGAACCACCTTCTTCCAGGGTGAGTCTTCCCTCTTCAGTATGTCAGAATCCAGACACACCCGGAACTGGGCCAAACCAATCAGCTAGGCATTTCTTCGTTAAATTGACATCACAGCTCACTATCACACCAGGCAAGCCCTGGGTGTGTAGGTTTCTCTGGGGGCTGAGTACTCTTGGCATTCCAATACAGTTGTGTCAAACTGTACCCTCTATTTGTGACTGTATGAGGGAGAATATCCTGCCTGTACCTCCTTGGTAGTGTTAGGAGATCACTAATGCTACCGGAAAAGGATGACCCTTTCTTGCTTCTCTCCATGTGGTAGGTGTTTTCTTCTACTTTCCCATGCAGTGCATGTTTACCTGTGACTTACAGATGATAAAACTCACTCAATACTTTTGATTCGTGTCAGAGAAGAATAAATGCAGGGGTTGAAGATTCATGGTTTTTTTTCTGAAGTAGTGACTTATCCCCTCATGCAGGCTTGCACCACCCAGATTCTCTCTGATCTCTCACCCTGCTCCCAATCTTTTCTTTGAGCATCTAATAGAGTTCCATGGAAAAATGTCTGAGAATGAGTGATAATTCTCCTTGTGTCTGGCTCTCACAGGGCTTTTATATTGCCACATTAGCCCATGTTTGATCTTCCAGAATTCATCAAAATCTTCAGATAATTTCTTCAAGATAGCAGGTAAGCTCCGGCCTGCATTATGGTGTCACAAGTCCTTTCAACCAGTCTCTCCCTAGATAGACCAAACACTCTTTGGATTTCAGTCTACTAGGCTGCCCTCTAATGACCTCAGTTCTCTGATGGGTTCAAGTGAAATTATCATTGTGTAGTTTATTTGGATATTTTTTCCTTGACAGGGTGGGAATCATGCTCTTTGGAGCTTACTATAGCTTAGGTGACAGAGAAACTCTTTATTCTAAATCTTCCTTGGGCTGGTGAGATGGCTCAGCGGCATAAGCACCTGCCTGGCAAGCGCGAGGGCCCGAGTTCGACTCCCGGAACCCACATACGAAGAAAGGGCCGGTGATATCGCTCAGCGGCACGGGCGCCTACTGGCGCGCGAGGTCCTGAGTTCGAACCCCGGTACCCACAAAAATGAATAAACAAATAAATAAATCTTCCTTATCCTTGGGACTGTCTTATTCGATCCTTATTACACTAATGGGATATATAGCAACTTCAGGTTGCTAATGAAGTATGCTTTTAAAATGAGTCCTATGAAACCAGATCTCCTGCAGGAAATAAATAATTCCTGGATTTATATCAATCTCTGTTTCTTTCCCTGGCCAAAGTAGTGGGGCCTTTGATGTAGAAGTAGCAGCCAAGTCTTTGAATATCTCATAATATCCTTAAAAGCTATTTTAAACATTAGAGAGCTGACAAGTCACTTAGCTAGCTGCTAAGTCACTCGGGTTATTCTTCCACTCTGCTGAAATCAAAGAATTGGGAGCCACCAGTCTTGCAATAGAAATTTAAAAGCATGTCACTCTCATTCTCAATACCACACCAATAGTATTCCTAGTTATCCCTTTGCTTAGTGTTCTAGTTTTCACCTATGGTTGTGGTGCCAGTGGTAGTACCAGGGCACCATAGCAGGATGTGGGCAGGGGCGGAAATACTCAGGTCTCTCCCACTGTCCTCCCTTCTCAATACCCTGCTATTATTTCATACTGACTGATCTGAACTGTAATTCAGAAAGCAAGGGATCACTCCTTATACAGAAAACATACAAGTAAGAGCCACATTGGAAAAAGTAAAATCCAAAAGTTAAAAGGAACAAGTGAATTTAATTTTAATACTATATTTAACACACAAGACAATGTCAAAAACGATATGATTTTCACTGGGAAAATATAAATTATTATTTTCACACTTAAAAATAGGTCTATGAAATATCATTTCAAAATAAAGAAATATGAAAAATACGAGCACATTTTTCATTTAACATTTTCTCCCTAAGTCTTTGAAATGCTTTGTGTTATCAAAGAAATATGACACATAAGTTATATATTAGTTATTTTACCACATTTCTGTAATAGAAATGAATTTTGTCACTAAAACTGGAAATGACAAAGCAAATTTTTGTGTTCTTACTTTTTACATCTTTTTCTCTAAGTCTTTGAAATACAGCAAGACATCACTTCAATGTGTAAGCAATAAGCATATTTATTTAATTGTACTTATTTTCTGCCGTGTCTGTCTCAAATGCAGTATGTTCTCCTTTCACCGTGGAAATAATATAAGCATATTACTGACTACTTTTATGTTCTACTTTCTTACCAAGTCATTAAAATGCAGTCTGTTTTCATTTCAACAAAGAAACAATACACAAAGCTTTTAAGTAGCTATTTTGAATTCTTTTTGTTTTGTTTTGTTTTGTTTTACTAAGTCATTGAAACACAGTGGTGTTGAAATCTCAAAGTGAAGCATTACAGGTAAATTATTAATTAGTTATTCTATATCCTTTGTTTCTTACTAATTCTTGGATATGCGATGTGCTTTTTGCACTTCGAGCACATCATATTTTGGAGTTGCCAAATTCCTAGTACTCAGTGGACACCTGTGGCTATTGTGTACCATAGTGAGCAGGGCAACACTCGCATAAGAGAAGAAGGACCAAATACATATAGAGTGATTTATACCATGGAGGAAATATACATGATGCATTAAGAGAGAGCAACTCATGGTAAAGTAAGGGAAGTAGTGGAAGTAGGAGGAGAAAGAGAAAGCCCGTCTGAGGAGGTAACTTTTAAGTCCTGACCTCAGTGTTGAAGAGCACTCCAACAGCATAAAGGCCAGTTTGGATTGAAGAGTATGTAAAGGAAAACATAAACAATATCTGGGGTGGGAGGGTCAAACAGCATTCTAAAATGTCCTAATAAAGTGTGGAGGGACAGATAAATCACAGGAACATCTGTACTCTCTGTGGCTTGAGGCAGGGACCTTCTCTTATTTGCCTTTTCACTCTTAGTATGCAGGCAAAGGGTAGCTGTCTAATAAAAGATTCTTGGTGAATGTGGGTGAAATAAGGAAGAACTGAGCCCCAGCATTCTGAGATACCTAGGAAAGGAGGTGAGCAACATCCTGTCTCAGCAGCTGAAGACACAGGGGGATATCGGGCATAGTTTGCTTTTCCCTTTGAACTGCATATGATTAAAAGCAACCCAAGACACCCATTAATACAAGAAGTTTAAAGTACCACAGTGAGTAGAATTATTGGCTTCAATAACCACCACCTGTTCCACAAAAACATCCAAGAAAGATTTCAATTGTCCTAATTTGTGTCAAGTACTCATGAGTAAAACAACCCTGTAGACAAGGAAACGGTATACCTTGACTGGGTCAGACCACATCACATACCCAACACTGTGGTCAGTAACAAGAAGATGGTTGTAGAGGACAGTAAACAAGAGACCTACAGGACCTCTCAAACTCCTTTATTTTCTTAATTCTTTTACAGAGGTCAGTTACACATCCAAACTTTCTGACACAGGTATCTCAGAACAGTAGCAACTTGGGCTTCAGGCAAGAAGGCTGAGCGCTTTAAAGGCCACACATCAGCCTTGAAACAACTCTTCGTATGGTGAAAATCACTGAGAACAAGCGATCCAGTTCTTCTTGCATCATCGCCTTCAGTTGCGCTTGCACTTCACCAAACTTCTGTCGATTTAAACCGCCATGAGAACTTCGTGGTTTGTAGCAATGGACAGGGATAGGATAAATCATGTGCTTCAGCTCTGTCAAGGCTGTTAAGAGTGGCAGAAGACTCATGAACGCAGGCAGGCATCGTAATGTGATTGTAGGCGAAGCCAAGCACACAATGGTGGGGCCAGTGGCTTAGGGCTAGGATGATAGCAGAAAGAGTAGAATCTGTTATATGGCAACTATTTATCTCTACTTGCTGCAGGGTGCCTGAGACCTTCTCCAGAAGAGTCTGAAAGAGCCCAGAAAGTTCCCAAGGTATCTGACTTTTACTGAGGTCCAAAAGCCATAGATGAGTGACCTTAGGGCTCTGAGAAAGGACAGTGAAGTCCCTTAGAAACTGAAGTCTCTATTAGAAAGTCCACAGAAAGACAGATGCAATGAATCCAGTGGAGGTGGCAGAACTCTTTAGAGGGAAAAAAGAAAGGTATTTCTGAGGAATGAGGATTTAACCAGGGCAAGGAGTCCTGAATTTTAAGTACCTCTGGCTCTACCATATTTCCCTGAAAATAAGCTCATGGCATAAAGTACTAAGTTTTGCTCCACAAGATGCAATAAGGTTTATTTTCAGGGGATGTCTTATTTTTTCATGTACAACAGTCTACATTTATTCATGCCCAACAATCTACATTTATTAATTTATTCATGTACAAAAATCTGCATTTATCCACGTACAAAATTCTACATTTAGATTTCAAATGTGGTCATGTCGCATTCTTCTGGAACTTTGTCATAACTCTCCAAACCCCAAATTCTGACCTGAATTTCCTGCAAATCCATTTCGTGTAGAACCCTTGGCCCCAATCTCTCATGTCCGGCAATACAATTCTCCTCAAACGAGTACTTCTTGTCCATGTAGCCTGCTCGTAGTGCGTTGGCAACACAGCTATCAGTGATTTTAGCCTATGAATTCTTCACCCAAGTCTTCGCAACATTTTGCAGGCTAGGCTTCACAAAGTTTCCATTAAATCAACTGTTAATTGAACACTTACGTGACAGGAGTGGTCATAAAATTATGACAGTTCAGAATGATGGTCCACACAAAAACGATGAAAAATTGCAGCCACCAAAATTCAGAAAATGATTCTTTATTTCTGTTACAGCACACAACATACTGAATTATGAAGATTCCTATTAGACACAACCACACCTATCTGTTATCAAGTGTGTATGTTATTTGTGCACTGCATCTGTACTTCTTTTTTTTTTTGAGTTTAGATTTTTTTTAAAGAGAAGAAAAAAAACAAATCAAAAAAAGAACAAATTTTCAAAACAACATAATATGAGGGTAACAATGGTTAATGCATTACATATTATTATCTTTAAGTTAGTTATTCAGGGTACCAGACATTAGCATGCAATTGTCCACACATTATTGGCACAAACCTTTATATATATATAAGATGGTTAAGATAGATACACTACCAATTTTACTTAGTTCATTGAAGAGTAAGGTTTGTGCATCTGTACTTCTATTGGTCATATGGAAATAAGTCTCGAGTTCATCTGTTTGCATAGGAGCTAACTTCTCATCCAAAGACACCTGCTTGGGTATTCACACGTACTTAATTATAACTTATATTGTCATTTATGTTAAGTATTAATTTCAGTAATATTATTTTATTTATACTTCATCATATGTTAATATTATGGTTTTATAATTCAGTACATCCCTTATGAAATGCATCCATCTGGCTGACAATCTTACCTGGGGCTTAAATTTGGGGTAGGGCTTTTTCACAAGCATACTGAAAAATTATGCTAGGGCTTATTTTCTAGTTATGTCTTATCTGGGGGGAAATGCAGGATAAAACTTGCTTTGTACTTTGATTGCAGCAGTGGTTAACAATGTGGGATTTAAGAGCAACACTCAATTGATTTTTGGCCCTGAGAAAGTTACTTTTCCACTCAAAAGTACAGTTTCTAATCTTTAGAATGTCCACAATATCAATTATTAGACAGGATTGTGGGACAGAGTAAGTGGAAAAAAAAATGCAACCCACTTAGTTCTTACACTGTACTCAATTGGGAATCTAATTCACTGATTTTTTGGACATGGTTCTGGGAAAATGGCCAACTGAAGGTTTCCTTCGACCAATCCCTAAGTAATAATTTCTTCATTTAGGGTCTAAACCTTGGGGAAATCACAGGAGCAAAATGATCTGACAATGTCAACTACTGCTGTCAGTGTATGAGAATGTGCATCAGTAAGCAGTACGACATAAAACCTTTTTCTATCTGATCACCTCCTCATTCTTTCTAGAAGGCTATGAACCACAAAAAGGGAACTGTTGTGTTTTTCACCAATATATTCATGAATATATTATCATAGTGCCTGTACATGGTCGACTGACTGGCTGAATAAATACAGCTTATTTTTCTAATCACATCTTTCGGAAGACATTCCTAACTTTCCTAATTTCAAACTTCCAGCAGTGCCCATGCTGAGGGAGAAGGAGAAAGAGGTTACAAGGAGTTTAGGAATAGTCAAGAACGTTTGCTCTGCTGTCTTAATAATGTTCAGATGTTCAGAGAGCCTAGGTTTCTCCCCAGCCCTTCACCCAAGCAGTTTGTGCAGTTGATTTCTTAGGCAGAAGAAAGACGAGATGAGATGCTGGAGGTTGTTCATCCATCCAAGAACCCAAGAAGGATAAGAAAAGTTCTGATGCTTACCCCTTTACAAGATTTAAAAGAGATTTTAGACAGGCTAAGGCTGTCCAGGTGGATCATCTGAGCCAAAAAGGTGGTGACTTCAATGAGATATACCCGACTTACTCCTAGATTATCAATGCATGACAGATCCAGAAAATCAAGGGAGATTTCATGGTCAGATATTCTATTAATTTGCAAATCTCCACAGCAGACGTGCAAGGATTGAAAGCTCTGCTCAAATTTAGTCTGAAGGCAAAAAATTAATTGGCTATTCTCAAGGTAGCATAGAGGGAAAGGTCAACTAATAATTTCATGCATTCCCTGGATGACTGAGGCTCAGACTCCAAATTTAGAAATCTGAGGCACTTAACACTGTGCCGTGGTTCATCTATTTTCATAACAGCAATGAGAGTAAGTACAAGACGTAATCCAGAAAGGGAATGTGGCCTTGATCTCAGGGCACGGGGTTCTGCAGTCTGCATTCTGCCCTAAAACTAGGATCCTCAGTTATTGGCCCCTGTAGGGAAAGGAGGAGGTGGCACATCTGAGAGGTAGCAGATTTTTAATAAAACCCAGGAGGATCAATGACAAAAAGCAAGAAACGAACCCTTTTTCCCCAATCTTCATCCCATATCCTATCTATCAGTGTCTTCTTATACAAATTTAATGTCATCCAGTATTTCATCCATCCTCTATTCTCTTCTGATTCTCCCCAGTCTTGATTTTTATGTCCATCTTCTATGGAATAATAGCCAGTATGTAAAATCATCAACAGCATCTTTCATTGTCTACATGCCATAACCAAATCTGTAAGACATTGGAGTCTTCAAGATGACTAGAACTGATAGAACAGAGATTACCATTCAACATTAACTACCTTTGAAAGATTAATAGGCCCTTTCTTGCCCCAGATTCTAGCATGCCATCACGCTGCCTCACCTTGTCTCTACTATAGGTAGTCTTACCAAAAAGAAGAGTCTTGAGTGGGAAGGATCTGAAGACCATCAATCATGACTTTGAAAAGATTTCATAGTTTGGCTTCCATACAGTCAATATCAAAATAGGGAGAGAGTGAAAGAGCAAAACCCTCATCTTTGCCATCAGTATGTTTTTGTGCTCACCCAAGAAGGCAGCAGGAACAACGAAACAAAAAGATCTCTTTGGAGATCCACTAGGGCATGGATAGCTTCAGGCTCATTGCTCATCACACCCTGTGAAGTAAGCTCTGGCAGTACAGCTGTGGCTTTTCGGTCCATCTTCACAAATCTGCAACAGAGTGAGGAGCATACAGAAATACTGAGAAGACCTCCAAACTGTCTCTTGTTGCCACTCTGTTGTTCAGATTTCTGTATCTGTGACAAATAATCTGAAGCAAATGTCTTAAAAAGAGGAACGGTTCATTTTGGCTCACTTTTTCAGAGGTTTAGGTCCATGAATATTTTGCCATACTGTTTCTGGATCTGTGCCAAGGCTAAAAATGCAGGCAGGGAATGCAAGGTAGAGCAAAGCAGTTCTCCACATGGCAACCTGAAGCAGAAGAGGGAGGCAGGGTTCCAATACACACTTCAATGGCACATGCAAGTGCCCCGCTTCCTGCAAATGGGCCCCACCTCTTAAAGTTTTCACCACTTCCCAGTAGTGCCATCAGTTGGAGACCAAGAGTTCAACACTTGAGCTTCTGGAGACAGGTTAGACCCAAGTCATAGCATCACACCATTGGTTCACAGAGCCTCATGTCCATTTCACAAGGCACAGTATGTTCAGCCAGTCCATCTCCACGAGGTACCATATTTTTTAACAGTTCCAGCACTGCTCAAAAGTCCAAATCCATAGTCTCCTTTGAGACTCAAGGCAAACCTTTGCCTGTGAGACCTCTAAAATAAAAAAGAATGTTCCACACTTCCAAGATGCAATGGTATGCGGTAAACACTGCCACTCCAAAAAGAAAAAACGGGTAAAAGCAAGGAAAAATTGGACCAAAGTAAGAGCAAAACCCAAAAGGCCAAACATTAAAGCCTGTAGCACCACATCCAGCATCTGGGGCACACAGGACAAGACGTGGGCACTAAACTGGGAAACCTCACCCTTCAAGCCTTCTACCATAGTAACTGTGCTTTGGAGAAAAGGAAATAATCAGACCTTTCTTGGATTAATGAACACTGGGTCTCAACTGATGATGATTCTGAGACATCCAAACA
Organism: Erethizon dorsatum; assembly: GCA_028451465.1. Taxonomy (NCBI): domain Eukaryota; kingdom Metazoa; phylum Chordata; class Mammalia; order Rodentia; family Erethizontidae; genus Erethizon; species Erethizon dorsatum. The sequence goes on along the minus strand of CM051842.1, from coordinate 86,931,575 downwards.
TTATCATGGCCCTCCAGTATAGTAGAAGCTTATGGAGGTCAAGTGATCAGTGGAGTCTTGGCCAAGGTCCAAATAACACTGGGCAGATGACCAATCCTGCAGTCATTTCCCAGAGGGTAAAATAGCGATAGATGATGTTAGCACTTGACATAACCGCTGCACTGTTATCCTAATCTGTGAAGTGAAGATTATCATGGTAGGAAAGGCCAAACAGAATCCATTAAAGCTCCTTCAACCTGGGAAAATAGTAAAATAAAAAGACTACCATCTCCCAAGATACTGCAAAAATTAGTGCCAGCATCAAAGACTTGAAAGACAGAGGGGTGGTTGTTCTCACCGTATCCCCATTTAACTCTATTTGGGCTGTGCAGAAAATGAATGCATCTTGGGGAAAGACACGGATTATCATAAGCTTAATCTAGTAGTGATTCCTATTACAAATGTTTGTTCCAGATGTGCTTTCCTTGATTGAGCAGATTAACACATCTATGGTACTTGGTTTGTAGCTATTGTTCTAGCAAATGCCCCTCCCCCCACCATTGCTATCTATAAAGTCTAGTAGAAGTAATTTGCTTTCAGCTAGCAAAGCCAAAGATACACCTTCACTGTCCTACCATAGGGGTATATCAACTCACCATCTCTGTGTCACAAATAACTTCACAGGGATCATGATCACCTTTACCTTTCACAGATATCCCACTGGTCCATTATATTGATAACATCGTACTGATTGGACAAAAAGAGCAAGAGGTAGCAAAACTCTAAACTTGGTAAGGCATTTGCATGTCAGAGGATGGGAAACAATCTCAAGTAAAATTCAAGAGGCTTCTATATCAGTGAAATTTCTAGTGGTGTGGGGCATGCTGAGCTATCCCTTCCAAGGCAAAGGAAAAGTTGTTGTATCTGGCCCCTCCTACAACAAAGAAAGTGGCAGAATGCCTAGTGGGTCTATTTGGATTTTGGAGGCAACACATTCCTTCCTTGGGTTTGTTACTCAGGACCATTTACCAAATGACTAAGAAAATGCTAGTTTTGAGTGGAGTCCAGAACAGTCTCTGCCAAAGATCCAGGCTGCTGTGCAGGGTGCTCTGCCACTCACTTGGGATATATGGTCCAGCAGATCCAATGACACCTGAGATGTGACTGACAGGGATGCTGTTTGGAACCCCACAGGGGAAACATAGCACTGGGCCTTAGGATTTTGGAGCAAGGTTCTGTCATCAACGCAAGACAATTACTCTCTCCTTGAGAGACAGCTCTTGACCTGCTACTGGGCTCTGGCAGAAACTGAACACTTGATGATGGGACAAGTTTCCATGAGATCTGAACTTTCCATCATGAGCTCAATCTTACCTGAGCCACCAAACCATGAACTCAGACATGCACAACAGTGATCCATCAAATGAATGTGGTGTACAAATGATCTGGTCTACACAGGTCTTGAGGCACAAGTATGTTACCTGATGAAGTGGCCAAATGCCAGTGGTTCTTACTCCTGCTATAATGTCTTCTGTCCCCCAGCATGTACCTATCACCTCGTGGAGTGTACCCTATGATCAGTGGACTGGGGAAGAGAAGCATAGGTCCTCCTTTACAGATGGTTCTGCCTGTTATGCAGCCACCACCCAAAAGTGGACAGGCACCACATTATAGTATCTTTCCAGGACATCACTAAAGAAGAGAAGTGAAACAAATTCTTCACAGTGGACATAGCTTTGAACAGTGCACCTGGCTGTACATTTTACGTGGAAGACAAAATGGCCCAATGCATGACCATAAACCGATTCTGGGCTGCAGGCAATGCTATGAGTGGAAAGCCAGGAACTTGAACATGACAGCAAGACTGGTGACAAAGAGGTATATGGATACACCTCTCCAAATGGAAGAAGGATATAGAGATATCTGCGTCCCATGTAAATGTCCAATATCAGGTGACCTCTGAGAAAGAAGACTTTAACGATCAAGTGGATAGAATGACCTGTTGTGTGCATAGCATTCGACCTCTTCCCTGAACCACCCCTGTCATTGCCCAGTGGGTGCATGAACAACATGGCTATAGTGGCAGAGATGTGGGTTACGTATGGGTTCACCAACAAGGACGTCCACTCACCAAGGCTGACCTGGCCACAGTCAATTGCTGGGCACACAGTCTTCTAGCATCAGAGACCAATGCTGAGCCCCTGATGCAGCACTGTTTTCTGGCATAATCAGCTGGCAAATCACTGGACCATTTCCATCATGGAAGGGGCAGCAGTTTGTTCTTACTGCAATAGACACTTATCCTGCCTATGGACTTGCCTTCCCTACATGTGATGCTTCTACCTACACTACCATCTGTGAACTTGCACAATGTCTTATCCACAGTCTTAGTTTGCCACACGGCATTGATTCTGACCAAGGATCTCATGCCACCGCCAAAGAAGTGCAGTGATGGGCTCACGCTCATGGACTTCACTAATTCTTACCATGTTCTGAACCATTCTAAAGCATCTGGCCTGATAGGCAGTGGAATGGCCTTTTGAAGACACAGTGACACCACCAAGTAGATGGTGATACTTTACAAAGCTTGGATAATGTTATTCTAAAAGCTTTATATGCTCGGAATCAGTGTCCAATATACCATACTCTTTTCCCTATACCCAGGATTCATGGATCTAGGGTCAACGGAGTGGAAATGGCAATGATACCACAAATTTTTGGTTCCTACTCCAGTAAACTTAGGCTCTCTTGGTGATAAGGTTCATACCTAGATGCCCCCCAACACTCATGCACTTATAGGTGGGGCTTTGGGGGAGAAGATTGGCTCATAGGAGAGTGATACTCACCAGTGGATTAGTCTACTGATGAATTTATACATAAACATGATGTTGGGAGGTGAAGCCAGTTCGGAGGAGGTGGGTCACTGGGGGCATGGCTTGGAAGGGTGTATCTCACCCTCCCTCCTCCCTCATCCCTAGATCTCTCTCTCTGCTTCCTTTCTGCCATCCCATAAGCAAGCCTCCTTTCCATGACCTCTGTCATGCCACCCTGCCTTGGAGCCAGCCAATTACAGACTGCATCCTCTGCAAACTGTGAGCCAAAACAAACCTTTCCTCCTTTGAGTTGTGGGTGTTGGCTATCGTGTCTCAGCAATGAGAAATGTAACTAAGACACTTGGCCTCGAAGACTTAGCTCCAAGAATGCTTCCACCAGGAGGCACAGCAATGGTTCTATGAAACAGAAAGTTAAGATATTCTCCGGGCAGCCACTGTGAGGACCCCATGCCTCTGAGTCACCATGTTAAGAAGGGAACTACAGTGTTGGTGTGTGTGTGGGGGGGGAGGATTAATGCAGAATATCATGGAGAAAGTGGACCACTACTTCACAATGGAGATAAGGAAGAGAATGTCTGGAGTGCAGGGGATCTCTTAGGGCATCTGTTAGAATTACCATCCACTGTTAATAACATCACAGTGAAATTACAACCCAATCCAGGCAGAATGTCAAATGGCTTGGATCCTTCATGAATGAAGGTATGGGTTACCCATTCACATAAAAAGTGAAGTCCCTCTGAGGTGTTTGCTAAAGGCAGAATGAACACAGAATAGGTAGTAGAAGAAGGTCGTTATAGATATATTCTTGTTGAGCTTCCAGGCCTTCAGCTTTGGACTGAGGATGCATCATTGGTCCCTTTTGTTCTAAGGTTTCCATCTTCTCAGACTAAGCAACTTCTGGTTCTTTAGCTCTCCAGCTTTCTGACAGCCATTGTGGGACTGTCAGCCTCTGATCATGTAAGACAATCTAACATATTCCCTTTTATGACTCTACATATATTCTATTGGTCCTGTTCTCTAGAAAATCCTAAAATAGCCACCAATGTTAGCAAAATGGAGAATATATTCCTTGAGTAAATATTCGGTGCATCGAACAGTCATCTCAAGAGTCCTCTCCTACAGGCATAAAATAGAAATCAACTTGAGTGTGTGTGTAAGTGATTTTGTGTACATATGTGTGTGTGTGTATATATATATATATATATATATATATATATATATATATGATAAAATGCCTTTATAAATCAGCAGTAATTTAGCAGAGGACATATTGAGCACCTAGGCACCTGCTTCCTCATACTTTCTCTGAACAGAATACAAATAAAAATGAAAATGAAAATCTACACCAAAGTCACACACCCATTACTACTTGGAAACAGAAAATCCTGAAACTTCAAAATAATTGTGAGTAAAAAGGGAGAAATCATGAATTCTGGCACATGATCTGTTACACTTCCATTGGTAGATTTTGTGGCAAGCAAAGACATACCAAAAGATGCAACAGATACAGTGGAAAGAATATGGTGAGGGACTTAATTCTGGCTTAAAACTATAGCCAAAAAGACTAGCCTTGGAATAATTTTGAAATACCAAAAATATATCCTGGAAGATAAAAGAAAGGTCTGCAGTATAGGTAAGCTACTCCAACAAAATATCCAAATTAAAACTGCATGTTCTCTTTCATATGTGGAAATTTAAAGGAAGGAAATTTGAAAGAAGGACTAAAGGAAGGAAGAAGGGAGGAAACAAAAAAGGAAAGGAAGGAAGGGAGGGAGGGGGTGAGAGAGAGGTAGAATGAGAAAGAGAGAAAGGAAGGAAGGGAGGAAGAAAGAAAGAAAGAAAGAGAGGGAGAAAGAAAGAAAGAAAGAGAGAAAGAAACAAAGAAAGAAAGAGCAGACCTTAAATTAGAACAGTGGCTATTAGCTAAAGTCCCTAGGTTAGGTGGAGTGGGGTGAGTGTAAAAAAAAATGGTTGGATATGATCAGTGCAGTGCTGTATGCGTGCATAGAATTATCAAGTGAATGCCATTAATATGTAAGTTCATATGCGTTAATAGCATAAAAAGGGATAATGATGATATAAAAGTGCAGGCTTTGGAACACACAGCTTCTAGAGAAAAGTAAAGGTGAAGAGGATGGGAGAAGCATCCTTGACACTTTGGAAAAGATAGGGCAAAGACCAGCTCAAATTTGAAAAGGCATCAGCTCTCCCTAAGCTAATATATAAATTCAATATCAAAATTCTACAAAGATTTTATGGACTAGGGTACTTTGATAGGAAATTTTATATATAAAAATATATTGACGAATGGCTAGGAAATATAGCAAAAGAAAACCTATGAGAGGAGAATTATGATACCAGATATTAAAGCATAGTATAAAACTTAGACAAATAGCCCAGTAGAACAGAATAGAAGACATAGAAATAAAACTAAGTGCATACGGAAATTAGTGTATGATAATGGTGGCAGATAACAATCACTGGAATAAAAAATGGACATTTAATAAATGGTGCTCTAGCAACTAAGACATTTGGAAAAAACTTATGATAGATACACATAACATACTAGATAGAAGAATAAACTTAAAATGGCTTACGGATCTAAATAAATTCCATACCATACAGATTCTTGAAGGAAATGTGGCAGAACTCTTCTTTAACCTTAATGTAGGGACAGGTTTTCTATCTACCACTAGAATTCTACAGGAAATGAAAGAAAACAGTATGAAATTTGACCACAAAATAAACAAAACTAAAGCAAAATATAAATCATAAATAAATCAAAAGGCAACTGATAAACTGAGATAATATATTGGAAGCATAGATCTCAGACAAACAGATAATATCCTGAATACACAGAGAATTCAAATATTGAGGGAAACAAATCAGTAGAAAAATGGACAAGAGAGATGAACAGATGATTCTCATGAAAACTAAAAAAAGAAAGAAGAAAGAAAGAAAGAAAGAAAGAGAAATACAGTCTTCAAAGACCTGATGCATTAAACCTTAGTGACAATTCGACAAAAGTATGTGAAAACAAGAGATGTCATTTCTTGTGAAACACATAAGCAATAATTTAGAAAGCGAGACAATGTGTTCTGTTAGTGAGACTGTGAGGAAATTCACTCTCATAAAATGCTAGTAGAAATAAAAAGTAGAATGAAGAGAGTGACAGGGAATGGCAGTGGCCACCTGAGACAGGCAGGCAGGTGGGCAGTGGTCTGGCAGGCAGGAGGGTGGCAGAGCTGGGTGACCAGAACCCTCCTGGCTGCAGTTTCTCCGAGGTGATGGGGCACTTAGCACCATGGACAGGCCTGTGAGCGCACTGGAGGACCCAGCTGGTAGCTGGTGGGCAGCAGGAGACTCCCTCAGTAATGCTCCCAGCAGCCTAGTGTGGAGACCCTGGACAGGGTCACAAGTTGTATGGTGTAAACTGCTTATACTGTAGATGCTACAATTTTTAGTCAGATTTCAGGTTCAGTCATGTCAAAAAAATGGATCCAGAAATCACAAAGCCAAGGGATTGAAATAAACTGGCACAACAGAAGTGCCACTTTTCCCAGGAGAATCAATTAAGGCCCTCATGAAAGATGTCACGTATATCTGTCCATTTATGGGAGCAGTGAGTGGAACCCTGAGAGAGCGGACCTTAAGGTTTACTTCGAAAATGTAGAAAGGGACCTGCACTTCATTCTTGATGTTCCCCTTGGAGTGATCGGCAGAGTTCACAAGATTGGAGCCATGGAGACACTTCCTGAGGTATAGAGATCAAATGCAAGGATATGAGAAACATGCAACTTGCTTATAAACAGGAGGAATGGCCCAAAAACTTGTGATATTTTCAAACCTCAATAAATATGTGTTTCCTCTTTCCAATGGGCAGGCACTATTTGCATTCTAATTATAAAGAAAAATGTTGAATTAATAGCTGCCAAGTTTATGATCCAGTGGCTGAATATAAGAGACAGGGCTTGCCAAATGGAAGTTGGCGAATATCCAAAATAAAGAGCAACAATGCATTCTAGGATACTCGCCTTCCTGTCCTTGTTGAGCTAACGAGTGTAAAAGATGATGACCTATCAACGGTGGTGGACTTTCCAGGAAAAGGTAGCATCCCTGTGTTCTCACAGATTCTTCCAGAAAGTCAGGCAATATCACCCACTGTAGCCAGTGACTGGTGGGCCCCAATGATAAATGCTGCAAAGAGGATAAAAGAAATTTGCAAAAATGATGGATGCTAATGCACAGTCACAGAAACTTAGTACCTCTGATACCTGACAAAACAATATTGCTGATACCAACAAGGGAAAGGGTGGAGGATGTGAAAGAGAAAATGCTTACCCAAATGCAGAACTTGTGTTCTTGGAGATTCGCATTGTTTGCGTGATGAGAGAGTCACCACAGAAATTGAAAGAGATCGTGTACCCATCCATTGATAAGGCACAGCGGCTGTCCAATGTGGATTCCACGCACTGGCTGGAATATATAAGGATACATCTTGCTGTGGCAGGAAGAACTGCTGATAAAACAGAATCTGGAAAAACAGTCCGTGATGGTGCATTGCAGTGATGGTTGTGACCCAACAGCCCAGCTCACGTCTCCAGCAATGTCGATGTTGGACAATTATTACCGGACCATTAATGGATTCTAAGCTCTCATAGAAAAGGACAGGATAAACTTCAGACATAGCCTTGTACTGCGAGTGGGCCATGGAGATGACAACCGTGCAAATGTTGACAGATGACCTATATTTCTTCAGTTTATCGATTGTGTTTGGCAAATGACAAGAGAGTGTTCTTCAGTATTTGAGTTTCATGAACTATTCTTGATTACAACTTTGGATCACCTTTATAACTGTCTTTTTGGGACTTTTCTGTGCAACTGTGAACAAGAGTGACTCGAAGAGGATATATATTTAAAGACTATATCTCTATGGTCTTATATCAGTAGCCAGCTAGATGAATTTTCTAAACCCTTCTTTGTGAATTATGAAAACCACACCGTATACACTATTGCCGGTCCGAGTCATTTGGAGTTATAGGAAAACTATTATGTACAGTAGAATCCATGGATGAGACCGCAGACGCCAGTTCACCAGAATCTCAAGGAACTGCTGGCAATCGGGGCTGAGATTCAGAAGCAGGTGGAGGACCTCCGGTGGGAGGTGGCCACTCAGGCCATCTCATCCTCCACCAAGTGGGGCTCCTTGCAGCCGTTGCACTCAGCCACTCCTGTCCACACCTTAATCTCACAGGCAAGGTCAGTGAGCGTCTTGGGCCATCCTGCAGCTTAGGGTCTCATCTCTTAGCAGTAGGCCCAGGGACCATTCATGTGGCTGGGTGACAGCTGCCACTGTCGGCAAGTGTTTTTTTTTATGAACAGCCTGTTACCCACTTGTTAGCTCTCTTACAGTGGACATGCCTGTCACACCCATCCTGCGAACCTCCTTCCTATCATCGAGGCAGCCTGGGAGAAACTAGAATGAATGCCCTGTAGTACTTAGGCTTAAGAAAATTTCCTGCCATCTCTTTCCAAATTCAGTCTTTCATTAGTAACGAGCATGACCACTTAAAGTCCACATTGCCAGCTATCTGGTTTCCTTCAGTTCATTGCCACAACTTGAAGAGTGCTTTTAAATGAAATGTATGGGGAGAAAACAGACCATTGCCATCTAGTCTTCAATTATCTTCATGCAAGGGGCCCTCTTGTACCAATTACTGTTGTGTACATTGAAGATATTTTTGAAAAAGAGAAATAAGTCTTTATTTTCTTTCCTATACCCCTTTTATGTTTAGAATAGCCACTGGAGGAGGTATCTGCTTAACTCTACCATGTGAGAAAGTCTTTCCCAACACACTTCTTGCTAACTTTTGTGTGGTACATTTGAAATGGGATTTTGGACATGGTCACTTCAATGACAATGTGTTACTGTCCTCAACCTAACTCTGGTACATGCCTCCTGAGGTGGCCCTGTCCATTGACAGGGTGAGCACGAACCAAGCACGCTCAGCGCTCTGGCCCTGCTGCAAGTAACCTGAGGACTCAGGCAGCTGTGTGAGGGGGCTGGCCTTCAACATTGCCTGTCAGTTGCTCATAGGCCATTGGACCATACGTGCTGCTGCCTCTTTGCAGAGGCCAGCCATCTATATAAAAGCAGGGCTGCTATCACCTGTCCTATGCCTGGCCAGGATAGTATTTCTCATTTGATCATAGTCCCTTCCTCCTCCTCCTGTTACTCACATGACTTCCTGTCCCTCTTTTAAAGCAGCCATTGTGGGCTGGTGAGATGGCTCAGTGGCGTAAGCACCTGCCTGGCAAGCGCGAGGGCCCGAGTTCGACTCCCAGAACCCACATACGAAAAAAGGGCCGGTGATATTGCTCAGTGGCACGGGCGCCTGCTGGCGCTCGAGGTCTTGAGGTCGACCCCCGGTACGCACAAAAAAAAAATAATAATAATAATAAATTAAAAAATAAAGCAGCAACTGTGCCCTGGTTTGTTGGGAAAAGCGTAGCATGCACTTCCCTTGGCTTTCCCTTCTGAGGATCAGCCTTTGCCGGCAGGGTCTCTCCCCATGGTTTTGCACCTTTGCTCAGTGATTTGCCATTCTATCATACCATCAGACCTTGCAGGAATGAATTTATGATGGACCTCTAGCTCTTCTGTGTGAGGTGCCACATCCCATTCCGCCTCATGCTGGGCTCATTTCTGCAAGTTACCAGGCTGCCACCCCACGGCAGGAGGTCAGCTTGTCCTCAGAGCCAGAGGTGGCCTTAAAAGCTCATAGGGTCACCCCCAGGACATGTGCATTTCAGTTTCCTCAGATTGGATCAGATCACTGGATGCCACACAGAGTCTTACATACTGACCCCACTTTTGAAAATATATTCTTTAGAAAAAGTTTTCTATGGTCAAATACACAGAGAACAGGTTTTTTATTCAACTTTCAACCTTCTGATTCTTATAGAAAATTACCCTTCCATAAAATACCAGAAATAGTTATTCAACATAATTTGGTAACCTAAAATCAATTTTTCATTTCTATTATCTGAGGATTTGTCTCTGCATCATACTTTAAGTGATTACTACTGATTTGTGCCTGCAACGTATCACAAAGCTATTTATGAATGGAGAAAGAATTATTCATTGATACACTGATTTTAATTGGGATATTTACCAATTTTTTCCTGGGAATATCATTTAATCTGCTAGCTGCACCAGGACTGTTGAACAGAGTGTGGCTTGATTGACTTCTCAACAGACCTGAAATGCCAACAGTGTTGTTCCTTGGCAAGGTCAGCCAGCCTGGCAGGGGTGAGGTGGGCCCTGTGCATCCTAGACAGTGTGGTGGAGTTATCTCTGCAGGAGGGTCCCTAGAAACTTCCATTTAGTTCTGAAGAAACACAACAGAGCATTGCCCTTTTTATGTTCCTAGCACAGATCTGTTTGGAAAGCAACTTGAAGTATAGTGCTGTTTTCTTTTTTTCTTTAATCTGAACAGTTCTCTTTTGTTTGTTTTATTTCAGTGTACTAATATATATATATATATATATATATATATATATATATATATATATACTGTCCAGGTTTCAAAAAATAACTTGTACAATATTGTATTTGCCTCATCTGACACACTGAATTGCAATCTCTAATTAAAACTATAATATGGGGCCGGTGAGATGGCTCAGCAGCGTAAGTGCCTGCCTGGCAAGCGCGAGGGCCCGAGATCGACTCCTGGAACCCACATACGAAAAAAGGGCCAGTGATATGGCTCAGCAGCACGGGCGCCTGCTGGCATGCGAGGTCCTGAGGTCGACCCCCGGTACCCACACACACACACACACAAAAAAAAAAAACTGTAATATATTTGCTCCCTTAAAAAGCAGAAATGCTTATAGAGAAAAATTTAGATATGCCTGACAAACCTACATATGTTCCTCACATTTGGCTCAATAATTCCACTACTTGGAATATACCATGAAGACACATTTCCACTCCTGGAAAATATTTGTGCCCAAGGATATTAACTGACGCATTGTATATGATTTCAAAATGTTGGAAACAATTTAGAAGCCCATACATAGGTGAGTGGTTCATAAACTATAGTACAGACACATAATGGTGTTTGACGCACCTATAAAAGAGAATGTTGAAAATCTTTATATCTTTATATCTTTTATAAAATACTGTGAAACAGTAGGGAGTGATACCCAGAAATGCTGTTAAATGAAAAATACAAAATAAAAAGGAGTACATATAGTATGATATTCTTCATGAAAGAAAGGCACGTAAAAAGTATGTATCTTGTCTTTGTGCAAAACAAATATGGGTGAGATTAACCCAGTCACTGAAGAGATTGGTTATGCACACAGTGGAATGTTAAGAAAGAAGTAGAAAGAAATCAGAAATGGGAACAGGGTAAAAGGGATGAAGAAGGAATGACAAGTCTCTGAATATATGTTCCTGGATAGCTCTGACTCCCTGAATCACAGTCATGTTTCACATGCCTGAAACATAAATACAGTTGGCTGTCCATCTGCCGGTCATGTGTCCATGGATTCAACCAACCAGCGATAGAAAATATTTGGGAAAATATTGCATCTATACTGAAAATTTATTGACTTTTTCTTCTCATTATCCCTAAACGACATAGCACAATGACTATTTACACAGCATTTGTGTTGTACTAGGTATTACAAGTAATCTATAAGTTATTTAAAGTCTATGGAAGGATGTGTGTATGTTACGTGCAATGTAACACTACTTAATATAAGGAACTTGAACATTCATGGATTTTAGGTGGAAAATTCATGGTGGAGCCCTAGAACCAGTTCCCTGTGGATACCATGGTAGGGTGTAAACATTTTAAGATCATCTAGGATATAGGGGGTGGGACACCTCAAAATCAAATACAAACAGCAATAAATTGAGTGAGTTATATTACAAAGGAATATGTTAACCACATTGAGGAGCTGAGGAAGAGAATATCTACACTAAGACACTTTGGAAACCAGTATTTTAAGTGTATTCTCTAAGGCTAGAGACAAAATGAATGGTACACAAACCCAAATTAATAATAAATTAATTTCTAACAGGTGTATTTGTTAGCAGTTCTGAAGTTACTTTACACACACACCCTGAAGGAATGAACAAGAAAGTAAATATATTATAGATTTTTTTTTTAAAACCCAGGTCAGAGAGAGCCTTTCTGTGAGCTTCTGGCTTTCATGTGTACATCTATAGCTAGATACAAAAGTGAGCAGAGATCTTTCTATTCACACAAGTATATACATGCAATATATTTCCTCACTCTGTCCCTGAAGTGGACTTAGCAGTCATGAAACCACAGTGGTAACGAACATATACACCAAGATACAGGTTTAAAAATGTCAGTCTCCAAGAAAAGCAACCAGGACTCCTTGCAGAAGTTATTTGAGGGCCGGTGAGATGGCTCAGCGGCTTAAGCGTCTGCCCGGCAAGCGCGAGGGCCCGAGTTCGACTTCCGGAACCCACATACGAAAAAGGGGCCGGTGATATCGCTCAGCAGCACGGGCGTCTCCTGGCGCGCGAGGTCCTGAGCTTGACCCCCCGGTACCCACAATAAAGAAAAAAAAAAAAGTTATTTGAATCCAGAGTCATGGTGGGAAAGAAAATCCCAAGATGAACTTGAATATCTTACGGTGCAAGAAGGTAACCAAGGTACACATAAGAGTAAGGTCATATTGAAAGACCATAAAACTACTGACAGAAACTCCCAGTGGCCAAAGCTAGAAGAGCTCAAGGAACAAAATGATGTTGCGATTTGATTATAACTCACAATACAACAATTACTCATGAGCACATACTGATATAAATTGAACAAATAAGTAAATGGGGGAGAAAAAATAACTCTCCCTTAAAGAAAAGTTCCAGTGAATAACTTTTAATATGAATGAGAGAAATAGAAAATCACCATTAGGTGGCATTTGCTGTAGTCACGATCCCTACGTGGATTCTAAAATCAGTGAGTCAGATTCTGAGAAGGAACAGGACATTCTCAGTCTTAAAGTATTTCCCAAACCACAATTATTACTAACAAAGGGAAAAACAATAGCATTACAGTGGTACCGAATAATTGGCACCACTTTAACCAAGTGATAAAGTTAAACATCAGTAATGCAACATATGGAGAACATGCACCTGACCCCCTGACAATGACGCATGGGAGAAAGGAATGAAATCACATTTGTGGTAATGTAACATAAGCCCTAAAACTAAAGCCCAGTAATATATGTGCCTTAATATGTGGGGAAAACTGGGAGGACTTTGACTGGTGAAAATGTCAGTTTCCCTCCCTATTGTGTTCCCATGTAAAAAGGTCCTCTTGCCAATAACCCCTGCTTATCATATAGAATGCACCATGGTGCCTGCATATGCTTCAGTAGCGGGTTTCAGTCCCTCCCCCATTGAACAGAATTGTTCAAAGAAACCAATCACCCTCCCACGAACCAAGAGTATTTTATACACTTGACACTGCTAAGATTTCTTCTATAGTCCCTGTTTTTCCCTTTCTTCCAGAATGTGACACTGTGAGGCTCTTTCTGACATAAACAGTATCTTCCTCTCCTAGTCTATGAGTACATGTGACTAATAAACTTGTGTGGATTTCAACAGCCGTGTCAAGTGCCACATGTCTGGCCACCCGCATAACATTATGGTGGGATTCCTCCCTCTTCAGTGGGATGAAGAAGAGAAGAATCAAGCAGATATTCTTGCCACAGATGAACAACTTCAATCTAGTCATAAGGAAACATCAGACAAACCCAAATAGACATTCTACAAAATACCTGACTGCTGTCTTCAAAACTATCAGAGCTGTGAAAGACCAGTAAAGGCTGAGAAATTATTACCCGGAAGGAGACTAAGAAATGAAGACCAAAAAGCAATGAGGTATCCAGAAAGGAATCCTGAAATAGTAAAAGGATATTAGAAGGATAACTGGTGAAATTCAAATAAAATCTTTAGTTAATAGTACTGTATCAATGTTATTCTCCTAGTTTAGGTAATATTTTACTGTTATAATTTAAATGTTATAATTCAAAACTTCAATGCTAGGGAAATCTGGGGGTTATTTTTAAATCTAACATTATTTCAAAATGAAGAATTACAGAAGATAAAATCAGGGGTTAAGGGGATGGCTATCTACAAAACACAGTTTATCAGTAGCTTGTCCATTTGAAACATAGTTAAAGGAGTGAACAGAAAGGTGGATAAATGGTCAGACCAGATCATTCAGTAAAATTAGATGCTACAGTGTTATATGCACAGCCATATTTACAGCAGCCCAATTTATAATAGCTGAATTTGGAAACAGTCCATCTGCCCATCAACAGGTGAATGGATAAAGAAAATGTGGTATTTATATACAATGTAGTATGACTCTGCCATAAAGAAGGATAAACTTGAGTCATTCTTAGGTAAATGGGTGCACCTTGAGACCATAATCTTAAGTGAAATAAACAAACATGCAAATTTAAATATTGCATTGTTTCTCTTGTGTGAGAAACTCAAAGAGTAAATGAGGAACAAAACGGAGGACAGATATTGGAAAGTAGGAGAACATGTTCAAATGGGAAAGGGAAGAAGGAAGGGCAGAAGTGTAAGAAGGGAAAGAAGGGAAAAGGGATTTAAAAAAGAGAATGGAAGGGGAAACATGGAAACAAGGCTTTTGTAAATGGGGAGGGGAAGAAGGGTTGAAAGGAGGGGAGGGGAATGTGTGTGAAAAAAGAAGAATTAAAACACATTAAGAATTAAGATACAGTCCCATTATGTATGGCAAATACGTACCAATAAAATTTTAAAATTACGTATTTAAAATGTTTTATAGAGACCAGTATAAAAAATGAAAATATCTACAATATGTAGGTGAATATTTATTTGCTCTTCAGATGGGAAGAGCATTTTAAGCATAGAAGAAATGAAATAAAATAGAAAGGGACCTATGTATCAATGGTTACTATTTAAAAGGATGACATATCAAAAGTAATCGCAAGGAAAACAAGACGCAATAAGGAGGGAGATAACGTTTTGAAGAAGAAAAGAAAAGGTGTTTGAGGAATTTTAAAAAGAAAATAATAAATGAGTCATACAATTGAAGCTAAGTACACAAAAGGATAAGCCGCTGCATAGAGGGTGGCAGGGAGAGTGGCCCTTTGAGCGATCCAGCTGGATCACCTTTCTTGTTAACCCCTAAACTGTTGGCCCCAGGTAATTTAGGCTAAAACAGTTATAATTTATAACCAAAGACATTGTTGAATTTACCTAATTTGAAGATTCAGAAAAATCTTTGGACTCATCCAGGAGTCCCTTTCTTACAGGATCCTGCTTGCCACAAACATTACCACCCACACTTCATGGCGCCTGGTGTCTTAAAGGTTCCTTCTCAAAAATTGATGTAGCTGGAAGAAGACTTCAATTGACTGCTTGGATCAGGTGACACCCTTTTGCACTAATCAGCTTTGTAGTAGGACATGGGGTCAGACTCCTGGGCAGAGTTCCCTGTGCCCCACAGCAGTGTAAAGGTTCTGATTACCTGCATGCTCTAACAGCTAAAATCTTATTAGCTCAAAAGTGAGGCAGAATGTCTCTGTATGTGGCCTGGGCATTTCCTGGCCAGGGATTCTACCAGGCTGGGTCTCAATCACAAATTTCAAATTTCCTGAACAATATAGCAGGGGGATGTAACTTAAAAGTGAGTAGGCACTTGGTGACAAAAGTCTGTCATATATTATTGTCCATGCTTCTCTGATGTATTAGAAAAAAGAAATAGCAGAGTGCCTGTAGTCCCAGTACTCAGGAGTCTGAGGGAGGAGGATCAGTTGTGCTTGTGCCCAGGTGTTCGAGACCATCCTGGGCAACAAGTAACACAGAGATACCATGTCAAAAAAAAAAAAAGGAAGGAGGAAGAAAGGAAGGAAGGAAGGAAGGAAGGAAGGAAGGAAGGAAGGAAGGAAGAAAGAAAGAAAGAAAGAAAGAAAGAAAGAAAGAAAGAAAGAAAGAAAGAAAGAAAGAAATTGTGCCCTTCACCAAAAAAAAAGAAAAATGTGTTCGAACCTCTGTACAGGGGGTACAGTGGTTGACAAAGGCAGCACATAGGAGAAAATTTCCACCCATCTAACAATATTACATTCGGTTCCATGATAACTAATACTTGTTTAAATGACCAATTTTTTTTTTTTGGTGGGTACTGGGTGTCGACCTCAGGACCTCACGCGCCAGCAGGCACCCATGCCACTGAGCGATATCACCAGCCCTTTTTTGTATGTGGGTTCCGGGAGTTGAACTCGGGCCCTCGCACTTGCCAGGCAGGCGCTTATGCCGCTGAGCCATCTCACCGGCCCTAAATGACCAATTTTAATCTCAACTCTTTATTCCACTCTTCCTTGTTTATTTCTCTTTTCTGCATTATTTGTCATCTTTTGGAATACAGTATACTTTTAGCATATGCTGTTTTGTTTGTGCGTGTATGTTTATTGTTTGCCTCTCTCTGTGGTACAACACAAGTTTCAGTAGGGCAGGAGCCTTTTCTATTGCTCACTAATGTATTTAAGTGCCTATTGCAGTACCTGGCTCAGTGGATACCTCAATATTTGTTGGATAAATAAATGAATTTTTCTCTGGACACGTTAGTCTTCTTTCTGTTCCTTGAACACTAACTCACCAAGCATTATGTTCACGGCATTGGGTGTTTTCCTGTAAGCCAGCCTCCTGTAGCCACCTTCCTTAATTCTCATCTCTAATCACCTCATCAGACAGGTCTTACTTTTCTGCATGACAATTAGTGTGGATGGTGTTTTTCTGCTTTGTTTTGTTCTTGTTTATTTTCTTATCATTTCTGTCTTTTACTGTGATGATGGGTAAAGAAGTTTTCGTTACTCATCTTTAAAAAGAATAGTAATTCTTTCATACTCATAAGGCTGTTGATGGTGTCTATTCAGTCAATGCCTAAAAGGGCTTAGTAGAATACTTAATACTGTTGAAAAATGAATAATTATAATTATTATTAGCTGATCGTTATCAGAATTGAGGGTCAGAGTTTCTGAGGTTCATCCCAGTCTCTATTACTTGAAGGCATTTTGTCATTTTCAGGAAGTCACTGTAAAACTTAATCTATGCTGTGTCTGAGACTGTGCTTAAATCAAAAGGTATAAGCTCTGTGAACATTAACTATCAGAAGCATGGTACCGAAAATATCAATTTTTAACTCGCCCAGAATCCAGTATCACATTTCAAATGGGGGATGAATGGTTGAAATGTTTAGGATGGGTGCCCACAAAAATTCCTAAAAAACCCCAGGCAGAGGTAATTAGAAAACTTGTTCTTCCTCCTTCAAAACACAGGACATTAGAACAATCTAATGTCATGCATTGACCAGAGAATTCTGAGTAGAAAATAACTTTGAAAGGTTAGTTTAGACTTCAACTAGTACTGAGAGGGAGACAAAGTGTCTAATACCTATCTCTAGATGGAACATTGCTTGGTGCAAGACAGCAACACTGAAACTGGTTTTTGTTTTGCTTTGCTTTGCTTCGCTTTGATCGTTTTGCAGTATATGGGAATTGAACTCCACTCCTTGAAAATGCTAAGAAAGTGCTCTGCCACCGAGCTGCTTCTCCAACTCTGCTCCCCTCAATCTTTTTGAGGTAGAGTCCCACAAATTTTTGCAGGTGAGCCATGAACTTGCAATTCTCCTGTCTCAGCTTCCTGAGAAACTTGGATGATGTAATGTAACTTAAAAATAAAAACAGGATTTTAAAGTAATTTTTAATTTTCCCATCTCCTAAAAGAATTATGAAAATAGACTTTGCATTTTTTTAAAATTACAAAAGATGTAAATTCTTGCTTCTTGTTTATTTTTAGATGCTTCAAATATATCTATTTCATTCTTGGAGCTGTAAATATAATTAAGCAATTTATGGAAAATGATCAGGTAACTTAATTGGAAAACCAGTCCTCACTTAAAACACAATAGCAAATCTGATTAGAAGACTGTTATGCCAGATATAATCTGATTTTATTCTTCAAATTATGTACTGTGTAAATACATAAGTGACTCTTTAGGACATTTCCTTCTGAATACTTTATTTATTTATTTATTTATTTTTTGTGGGTACCGGGGGTTGACCTCAGGACCTCGCGCACCAGCAGAAGCCCGTGTTGCTGAATGATATCACCGGCCCTTTTTTCGTATGTGGGTACCGGGAGTCGAACTCAAGACCTCGCACTTGCCAGGCAGGTGCTTATGCTGCTGAGCCATCTCACTGGTCCCAAATACTGTATTTAAGATGGGTAGGTAGATAATAAGATACACAGAAAGGTAAACAATGGAAATCTACCTTTTTACCTGAAAATTATAACTCGGAATTCATGAAATTCAGTAAGACATAACCAAGAAATTTCTTCCCCTGCTGGAATGAATCATAGATGAGCTGTACATATTTCTTTTCTCATAAAACTACAGTTATATTTTTAGCATTTTATTTTGTGATAATTGTAAATATTCATGGCATTGCAAAAAATAATACATAGAGATCCAATATACACATTATTCAGCTTTTCCCTATGACAGCACATTGCAAAATGACAGTGTAATATCATACAAGGATATTGACACTGATACTGTCTATTGATCATATTTAAATATTTCCAGTTTTACTTGAGTACATGTCAACACCTGTGCATGAGATTGCTATTATGCAGTTTTATTGTGCTTGTAAGCCCATGTATCTACCACAGCAGATAAGATACTAAATAATTTCATCACCAAAATGATCCTTCAAGTGTTGCCATTTAAAAACTATTCATATCTCCCTCCCTGGAAACTATTAAACTATCTCCATTTCAAAAATTTTGTCATTTCAAAGTATGGTATATGCATGCATGAAGATGTCACAATGAAACCCATTATTCTCTATAATTAATATGTGTTTAAAAGGAACTTAATAAATGGTACTTGAATAAATATGTAACATGTGTAAGGAAAAAATTTTAGAGTAAACAATGTGACATTTTAAAATACTCTATAATGGAATCACACAGTTTAAAACTTGGAATTGGCTTTTCTCTCACTCAGTAGAATTCTCTGGAAATTCATCCAAGTTTTTCTATGTGTCAAGAAAAAATCACAGGGGCCAGAGAGATGGCTCAGCGGTGTAAGTGCCTGCCTGGCAAGCGCGAGGACCCGAGTTCGATTCCCAGAACCCACATATGAGAAAAGGGCCAGTGATATCGCTCAGCGGCACAGGCGCCTGCTGGCAGGCGAGGTCCTGAGGTGGACCCCCGGTACCCACAAAAAAAGAAATCTTCACAGTTCTCTGGTCTAAATGGCCCCAGGAGATATTTCTAGCTTTTATGTTTAGTTTATGTTTAAATTTTTAAGAAATTCCCATATTGATTTGCAAATTGGCAGAATCACTGTACATTCTCATCAGAAATATATGAGTGATATAGTTCCCTGCATCTTTGCCAACATTAGATATTATCATTTTTTTAACTTTAGTTATTCTAATATGTGCATAGTGAAATATCACCTTGGTATTAATTTGCATTTCTTTGATATCCAATGAGGTTGAGATATTTTCATGTCATTATTTGCCATCTGTATATCCTCTTTGGTCAAATATTTGCTTATGGGTTATGCCTATTTCCTACCTGGATTCTTTTATTGCTTATTGTTGAGGTTCATTATTGGTGTATGTTTCCACTATATAATAATTATATTCATCTTGGGGAATTGGTACATACACGTATCGCATCTTAATCAGTTTTACTTCACCTCCCCCCCCTTGTCTTCTCCCATTCCCAAATCCTTTTCCCATCTCTACATAGTCTGCCTCCCTACATCCTATCATTTCTCTTTTATTTTGCTCTTTAAATTATTTATAGTTTGGGCTTCTCATATAAGAGAAACCACGTGATATTTAACCTTCTGTGTTTGACTTATTTCACTTAGCATTATGGTCTCAAGATCCATATATTTTCCTATAAATGGCTCAAATTTACCTTCCCTTATGGCTGAGTAGCACTCCATTATACATACATAAATTTTTACACACATATGTGTGTGTATCACATTTACTTTATCCATTCATCTGTTCACGGGCATATAGTTCACTTCCAAAATTTAGTTATTATGAATTGTGCTGCTATAGAAATGAGTATGCATGTATTACTGTACTATGATGCCTTTAACTCTTTTGGCCAAGATAAACAGAAGAGGTATAGCTGCGTCAAATGGGATTTCTATATTTAGTTTTGTGAGGTATCTCCAGACTAATTTCCATACTGATTGCATTAGTTTACATTCCCACCAACAATGTAGAAGGGTTCTTTTTTCCCACAACCTCACAAGCATTTGTTTTTTTCTGAGCTAACGATGATAGTCATTCTTTCTGGTGTAAAATTTCATGTTCTATATACCAATAATTTCTTAGACATATTGTTTGTAAGTATTTTTCTCACTCTATAGTATGCATTCTTTCATATCTTTGATGGAATCTTTCATACAGCAAAAGTTTTAAATTTCATTGAGCTCCAATTTCTTTCTTTTTGCATTGTGCTATTGATGTCAAGTCAAACAATTTTGCCTAGACTTAGATCACAAAGATTCTCTTCTATGTTTTTTAGAAGTATTATAGGTTAGCATTTTATATTGAAGACTGTGACCTATTTTAAGTTACATTTTTATGGTTTGTGAAGTTTAAAACAAAGATTCTTTTCTTTATTTCTTTCTTTTACTTTCGTCCTATTGATCATCAAGGTCTTTACTATAATTTCTTGAAGACTATGACCTATTTTAAGTTACATTTTTATGGTTTGTGAAGTTTAAAACAAAGATTCTTTTCTTTGTTTCTTTCTTTTACTTTCGTCCTATTGATCATCAAGGTCTTTACTATAATTTCTTGAAAAACATTTTCTTTTTTTTTTTGTCTTTTTTTTTAATTTTAAAGAGAAGAAAAAACAAAACAAATCAAAAGAAGAACAAATTTTCAAAACAACATAATAGGAGGGTAACAATGGTTAATACATTACGTATTACTATCTTTAAGTTAGTTATTCAGGATACCAGACATTAGCATTCAATTGTCCAAACATTATTGGCACAAACCTTACTCTTCAATGAACTAAGTAAAATTGGTAGTGTATCTATCTTAACCATCTTATATATATATATATACAATTTTTTTTCCCTTTCCCTTCTTTCTTTTCCCTATTCCAGTCTCTCTTTCCTTTTGACCAGTTTCTTTTTGATTCACCATGTCTATTGTACATTTTGGAACTTATTTACTCTTTCAGTTTCTCATACTAGAGAGACAATACGATGCTTACACATGTGCTTCTGGTTTATTTCACTTATGAGTATTTTCTCGAGTTGCATCCATTTACCTATAAAAGTCTCCAGTTTATCCTTCTTTATGGCTGAATAGTACTCCATTGTATAAAAATACCACATCTTTCTTATCCATTCCTCAGTTGATGGGCATTTGGGTTGTTTCCAAGATCTGGCTATTACAAATTGTGCTGCTATAAACATGGGTGCACATATATCGCTGTGGTACGATGTTTTTAATTCTTCTGGGAAGATGCCCAGAAGGGGAATAGCTGGGTCAAATGGGACCTCCAACCCTAGTTTTTCGAGGAATCTCCACACTGACTTCCACAGTGGCTGTACCAGTCGACACTCCCACCAACAGTGAAGAAGGGTTCCTTTTTCCCCACATCCCCTCCAGCATTTGTTATTAGTTGATTTCTTTATAGTAGCCATTCTTTCTGGGGTGAGATGGTATCTCAGTGTTGTTTTAATTTGCATCTCTCGAATGACTAGTGATGTTGCACATTTTTTTGTATATTTATTTCCCATTAGTATTTCTTCATCTGAGAAATGTGTATTCATCTCAGATGCCCATTTTTGGAGTGGGTCTTTAAATTTGGGAGGTCTGATTTTTTTGAGTTCTTTATATGTTCTCGATAGTAATCCTTTGTCTGAGGAACAGCTGGCAAACATTTTTTTCCCACATTGTGGGTTGTCTCTTCACTCTGTTGGTGGTTTCTCTTGCTGTGCAAAAGCTTTTTAATAAGATGAGATCCCAGTTGTTGATTCTTTGGGATAGTTCCCGTGCGGTTGAGTTTTTATTCATAAAGTCTTTGCCTACACCAATGTCTCCAAGGGTTTTACCTATCCTACCTTCCAGCAGATTTAATGTTTCTGTTTTAATATTTAGATCTCTGATCCATTTTGAATTTAGTTTAGTGCATGGTGAAAGATATGGGTCTAGTTTTAGTCTTCGGCATGTGTAGAGCCAGTTTTTCCAGCACCATTTATTAAAGAGGCTATCTTTCTTCCAGCGAATGTGTTTGGCACCTTTGTCAAAGATAAGGTGGCTTAGTATGTCTGGGGTTGTTTCAGCATCTTCTAATCTGTTCCATTGATCTTCAGGTCTGTTTTTTTTGCCAGTACCACACTGTTTTTATCACAGTAGCTTTATAGTATAATTTCAAGTCAGGGATTGTGATGCCCCCTGCCTTGCCTTTGTTGCCCAGAATTGCCTTTGCTATTCTAGGTCTCTTCTGATTCCAAATGAATTTTAGGATTGTTTGAGATATGCTGTTGGAATTTTGATTGGAATTGCATTAAATCTGTATAACAATTTTGGGAGTATGGCCATTTTCACTATATTGGTTCTTCCTATCCAGGAGCAAGGGATATCTTTCCATTTTCTGATATCCTCTTCAATCTCCTTTTTCAGAGTACTGTAGTTCTCAGTATAGAGGTCTTTTACATCCTTTGTGAGGTTGATTCCTAGGTATTTCATTTTTTTGGATGTTATTGTGAAAGGTATTGTTTCCCTAATTTCTCTTTCAGTAAGTTTGTTATTTGTGTACAGGAAGGCTATTGACTTTTGAGTATTGACTTTGTATCCAGCTACACTACTGAATTTGCTTATTAAATCTAGCAGTTTTTTAGTGGAGTTTTTGGGGGTCTTCTGTGTAGAGTATCATGTCATCTGCAAATAATGATAATTTAACTTCTTCCTTTCCAATCATTATTTCTTTTATTTCTTTCTCTTGTCTAATTGCTCTGGCTAAAGTTTCCAGAACTATGTTGAATAAGAGTGGGGACAGTGGACATCCTTGTCTTGTTCCTGATTTTAGAGGGAAGGCTTTCAGTTTTTGGCCATTTAGTATAATATTGGCTGTTGGTTTGTCAAAGATAGCTTTTACCAGATTGAGATAAAGACCCTCTATTCCAATTTTCTGTAGGGTTTTTATCATGAAAAGGTGCTGGACTTTGTCAAAAGCTTTTTCTGCATCTATTGAGATGATCATGTGATTTTTGTCTTTGATTCTGTTAATATGGTGTATTACATTTATTGATTTACGTATGTTGAACCATCCCTGCATCCCTGGGATGAATCCAACTTGGTCATGGTGTATAATCTTCTTGATGATTTGTTGGATTCTGTTTGCCAGTATCTTATTAAGGATTTTTGCATCTATGTTCATTAGGGAGATTGGCCTGTAGTTCTCTTTCTTAATTGAGTCCTTCTCTGGTTTTGGTATCAGGGTAATGCTTGCTTCCAGGAATGAATTTGGGAGTATTGCTTCCCTTTCAATTTCATTGAAAAGTTTGAGAAGTAGGGGCATTAGGTCTTCTCTAAATTTCTTGTAGAATTCGGCAGTGAATCCATCAGGGCCTGGGCTTTTCTTTGTTGGGAGGTTTTTAATTACATCTTCAATTTCATTGGTTGATATTGGTTTATTTAGGATTTTTAAATCTTCTTGATTCAGCTTTGGTAATTCATACGAATCTAGGAATCTGTCCATTTCTTCTGCATTTTCCATCTTAGTAGAATATAAGTTTTCAAAATAGGTATAGATGATCTTCTGGATTTCTGCAGGGTCCGTCGTGATATCACCCTTTTCATTTTCAATTGCATGGATTTGAGTCTTTTCTTTTCTTTTTTTAATAAGGTTGGATAAAGGTTTGTCAATCTTATTTATTCTTTCAAAAACCAACTTTTTGCTTCATTGATTCTTTGTATTGTTTTTTTAGTCTCCAATACGTTAATTTCTGCTCTGATCTTTATAATTTCCTCCCTTGTACGGGCTTTTGGCTTAACCTGCTCTTCTTTTTCTAGAAGCTCGAGGTTCACCCTTAAGTTGTTTATTTGCGCTTGCTCTATTTTCCTGATATAAGTATTTAATGCTATAAATTTCCCTCTTAGGACTGCTTTCATTGTATCCCATAAGTTCCGGTATGTTGTACTGTCATTATCATTCAGTTGTAGAAAGTGTCTAATTTCTTCTTTAATTTCATCTGTGACCCATTGGTTGTTCAGGAGGGTGCTGTTTAATTTCCATGTGTTTAGGGAGTTTTTGTGAGATCTTTTGCCATTGATTTCCAATTTCATTGCACTATGGTCTGATAATATGCATGGGATAATTTCAATTCCTTTGCATTTACTTAAGCAGGTTTTATGAGCTAGTATGTGGTCTATTTTGGAGAACGTCCCATGTGCAGCTGAGAAAAATGTGTATTCTGATGTTGTGGGATGGAACACTCTGTAGACATCTACTAAGTCCATTTGTTCAAAAGTTTGGTTCAGTTCTACTATTTCATTATTGATTTTCTGTCCAGTTGATCTGTCTTTTTGTGACAGTGGAGTATTGAGATCTCCCAATATAATTGTATTAGTGCTTATTTGATTTTTCATGTCCTTTAGTACTTGTTTTATATAGCTGGGTGCATTGGTATTTGACGCATATATATTTATGATCGTTATCTCTTCCTCTTGGATTGTTCCCTTTACAAGGATGTAATGACCATCTTTATCTCTCTGAATCCTTCTTGGCTTGAAGTTCACTTTGTCTGCAAAAAGAATAGCTACCCCTGCTTTTTTCTGGGTTCCTGTGGCATGGAGTATTGTTTTCCATCCTTTGACTTTCAGTCTATGAATTTCTTTCTGAATTAAATGTGTTTCTTGTATACAGCATATTGTTGGATCTTGTTTCTTGATCCATTTGCCAGTCTGTGCCTTTTGATTGGTGAATTGAGACCGTTAACATTGATGGTTAAAACTGATATGTATTGACTTATACTTGTCATGATATTTTCCTGTTGTTGGTTCTCACTCTTTGTTTTTCCCCTTTCCTGCTATTTAATTATCTGCCCTGCCTGGTGGTTTCCTTCTGTTGGGGTTCCTATCTCTTTCTAGAATGTCCTTCAGAACATTTTGGAGTGCTGGTTTGGTGGTCATAAATTTTCTCAGATGTTCTTTGTCATGAAAGTATTTTATTTCTCCATCAATTTTGAAAGATAGTTTTGCAGGGTACATCAATCTGGGTTGAAAATTATTTTCCTTTAGAGCTTGAAATACATCATTCCAAGCTCTTCTTGAATTGAGGGTTTGTGCTGAAAAGTCAGCTGTGATTCTGATGGGTTTTCCTTTATAGGTGATTTGTCTCTTCTCCCTAACAGCTTTTAAGATTCTGCCCTTCTGTTGAATTTCTGGGATCTTGACTATAATATGTCTGGCTGAAGTTTTTTTTTGATCATGTCTAGTTGGTGTTCTAAAAGCTTCACTTATAGGGGCATCAAATTCCTTTTCTCTTCCAGGAAAGTTCTCCCTGATTATGTCTTTGAACAAGGTTTTAATGTCATTGATGCTATCTCCTGCTTTTTCATTTATTCCAATTATTCTTAAGTTGTTTATCTTTGAGTCATCTAGCAGCTGCTGAATTGATTTTTCATGGTCCCTTGCTGTTGTTAAGAATTCTTCCTTTTCATGATCACTAATTGCAAGCCTGTCTTCTATATCTGAGATCCTGTCCTCGCATTTGGCTTAATCTGCTACAAATACTTTCAAGGGAATTTTTGTTCTCTTGGATATCTGCTTGAATCTGCCTTATGGATTCCATTTCTTTCCTATGCTGAGCATTCATGGTTTCTATAGTTTTCTTAAGTTCATCTATTTTTTTGTCTGTATCAGCTATAGTGTCCTTAAGCATGGTCTTCATTGTGGACATTATCTCTGCAGTTATCTGTGAGATTATTTCTGTTTTAATTTTTTCCAGAGCCTCATTCAGTTGCTTTGTTGTTACCACTTCCGATAGGCCAGGTGGGCGGCTTTCAGATTGTCCCACCTCGTTGCCCCCTAGGTTTGCCTTTGGTGAATTGGATGTGTGGGGTTGCATCTTGTTTAAGTGTCGTCTCATTTTTTCTTTCTTTAATTACTGGGGTGATGTTTGCAAATTACCTATGGTAGGTTACTTTATTGCTAGTGTTTAAGATCTTTAGAAGATGACCACTTCTCTGCAGTATCTTCCAAGTGGAGCTTGCTTTTGGGTTTTGAGCTTTCTGCCAGATCCTACCTCTTCAATTCGTTGGGTATGCAAAGTTGCTACCTGTTTGGCCCAGTCCTTGATTCTTTGGTACTGTGCCACTGTATTTTCTGTGTCCCTTAGTCAATCTCAATCACTAAATATCAGGAAGGAAAGATGTTTAGAACAATTATTTCACATTTGGCTATAATGTTAACTAAAGCATCAAACACAGCCTAGAAAATGACAGACTGAGCTAACCAGTTATTTACCACTTTTAGCTGTATAGAGTTGCAGTTATATAACAAAATCTAAAACACACCAGAAAAATTATATGCAGTATACAAGTCCTATGTATGTCAATTTTTCCCTGAGGAGTTTAAATTTAAAATGAGTTAAGGAGGAAATAGAGTGTTGGGAGAATAGGAAGGAATTAGATGTAAGGTTAGAGGACCAAGAGGGATCCCACTAAAATTGGGACACTGGTGCAGAGGACTGGTGGTAAAAAGAGAAGGAAGGGATAAAAGGAAGAACAGATCACAACCACAATCACAAAGAAGTTAGAGGCACTGTTTACACTCATATAAAAAACCAGAGAGAATAATGAAGGAAAGAGCAAATACACATACAGAAACAAAAACGAAGATAAAAATAATAAAACAGACAAAACAAAAATAAAACCCCACCAAGAAAAAAAAAAAAAAACCCTTCGCCAGAACAAAAAACAAATGAGTGAGAAAAAAATAAAAAAAAATAAAAAGAATCAGTTCCAGGTGTTGACTCTGCTGTAGGCAGGTACCGTGTGGTGACAGAGTCCTGTTCCATGCAGGTCGGTCCCAGTGAGCCAGGAGCGGCCCTCTGGCGGGCGATGAGCAGAGGCCCGTACTTTCAGGCAGAGACCAGTCTAGCTCGCCTGCCGCTCTCAGTGCCCTTTCACTATCCCTGGGCCTGAGAGGCGCAGCGCGCTGTCCGGAGCGCGGGTTCCCTGCACTGGTTTCCCGCCACTCTGATTTTCACCATGCCCCCCACAATGGCGCCGGGCCAGTCGCTCTCTGGCGTGGGGCAGGTGTGGCTGAGAGACCAGTCTCGTTTGCCTGCTGACCTCAGCACACTTTCATGGGCCTGAGAGGCCCCGCGCTGCCCTGTCCGGAGCACGAGTGTCCAGCGCTGTTTTTCTTTCACGCCGCTCTGAGTTTCGCCACACCCCCCACAATGGCGCCCGGCTGGTCGCTCTCTGGAGTGGGGCAGCTGTGGCTGAGAGACACTCACCGCCGGCCAGCGCAGTTCTCCGCCGCTCCCCCGCCTCGCCGCTGTCTCAGGATCCTCCGTGGGGGCTTCCTGGGCGCCAGCTGTCACCGTGTGTCCGCAGAATTGAGCTTCTGTCATGCTGCGATTCCTGGGATGGTAGAAGGTGCGCGCGCGCGGTCTGTTCCTTCTTCTTTGTTGGAAATCACCCTTCACTGGTGCCGGGCGTCCCAGGCTGCACTTCAGAACTTTTCTGGGTTCCGGGGAGGTATCTCCCCCCCCTCCTGCGCTTTCCCGGTCGCTATATTCCCGTGTTCCAACGGTAACTTTTAGAGAGAGTTTCGCTGCCTGCTTCTTACTCATCCGCCATCTTTTTCCTCCCCCTCGAAAAACATTTTCTTTCTCCATTAAATTGCTTTTGTGCCCATCTCAAAAATCAATTTAGTGTATTTGTATGATTCTACCTGGGGGCTCTTCATGCTGTTCCATTGGAATATGTATCCACTTCTCTGCCAATAGATGGCTATCGCTATATAGAACTTTGCCATTCCATAGATTAACTTTTCCCATTTTATTATCTTTGTCACAAGTATCTTAGCTACTTTAGATTTTGGTTACTGCCATATAAATTTTAGAATGACAGTGTCTAAGTCTACAAATATTCCTGGGATTTTCATGGAAATTGCATTATGCTTATAGATCAATTTGGAAAGAATTGACATCTCGACAATGTTGTCTCTTCCAGTTCATGAGCATGATATGTATATTTTTCTACTTTTCTCTCTCTCTTTCTTTCTTTTTTTTGTGGGTACCGGGGGTCGATCTCAGGACCTTGTGCGCCAGCAGGTGCCCATGCCGCTGAGCGATATCACCGGCCCCTTTTTCTTATGTGGGTTCCGGGAGTCGAACTCGAGCCCTCCCGCTTGCCAGGCAGGCGCTTACACCACTCAGCCATCTCACTGGCCCTCTTTCTTTCTTTAATTTTATTTTTATTGGTACATATTTGTCATACATATTGACCACATTCATCATAGGGAATTTGTACATGTAGGTAATCTATCTTGATTCTTATTTTCCCACCCTCCTCCCCATTTACAAAAGCTTTGTTTTCATTTTTCCCTCTATTCTCATTTTTTCCCCTTCTTTCCCTTGCCTATACCCCCCAATTCCCCCTCCCATTTGAACATGTTCTCCATACTTCCCAATATTTATCCTCCACTATGCTCCTTGTTTACCGTTTGGATTTTTCACACAAGAGAAGCAATGTGATATTCAAAGTTGTGTGTCTGATTTATTTCACTTAAGATTGTGGTCTCAAGGTGCGTCCATTTACCTAAAAATGATTCAAGTTTATCTTTATTTATGGCAGAGTAGCACTACATTGTATTAAATGCCACATTTTCTTTATGCATTCACCTGCTGATGGGCATATGGGCTGTTTCCAAGATTTAGCTATTATAAATTGGGCTGCTATAATCATGGATATGCATATATCACAATGGTATGATGCTTCTAACCCTTTTGGGAAGATACCTAGGAGGAAAACAGTAGGGTCAAGTGGAATCTCTAGTTTTAGTTTTATAAGGAGTCTCCATACTGCTTTCCATAGTGATTTCTACCAGCAATGGAGCTGGTAGAGGAACGATTGTGCACCTACTGGTGCATAAGGTCCTGAGATCGACCCCCGGTACCCACAAAAAAAAAGAAAGAAAGAGAGAGAGAAAAGTAGAAAAATATACATATCATGCTCATGAACTGGAAGAGACAACATTGTCGAGATGTCAATTCTTTCCAAATCGTTCCTTTTTCCCCACAGCTTCACTAACATTTGTTATTGGTTGATTTCTTGATGACAGCCATTCTTTCTGAAGTGAGATGGAATCTCAGTGTTGTTTTAATTTGCATTTCTCAAATGACCAGTAATATTGAGAATTTTTAAAATATATTTGTTTGCTATTTGTATTTCTGCATTGGAGAAATGTCTATTCCTTTCAGATGCCCATTTTTGGATTTGGTCTTTAAATTTGGGAGGTCTAATTTTTTTGAGTTCTTTGTAAATTCTAGATATTAGCCCTTTGTCTGAGGAATAGATAGTAAAATATTTTCTTATTATGTGGCCTGTCTCTTCACTCTGTTGGTGGTTTCTTTTGCTGTGCCAAAGCTTTTTAATTTGATGGTATCCCAGTTGTTCATTCTTTGTAATATTTCCTGTGTGATCGGGGTTCTGCTCATAAAGTCTTTGCCTACACTTACATCTTCAAGAGTTTTATCTGTTCTATCGTCCAGCAGATTGTTTCTGTTCTAATATTTAGACCTTTGATCCATTTGGATTTTAGTTTAGTGCATGGCGAGTGATATGGGTCTATGTTCAGTCTTCAGCATGTGGAAATCCAGTGTTCCCAGCACCATTTATTAAAGAGGCTATCTTTTATCCAGTGAAGGTGTTCAGACCCTTTGTCAAAGATAATGTAGCTAGGGCCAGTGAGATGGCTCAGTGGTGTAAGCGCCTGCCTTGCAAGCGCGACGGCCCGAGTTCGACTCCCGGAACCCACATATGAAAAAGGGGCCGGTGATATCGCTCAGCGGCACGGGTGCCTGTTGGCGTGCAAGGTCCTGAGGTCGACCCCCCGGTACCCACCAAAAAAAAAAAAAAAAAAAAAGATAATTTAGCTAAGTGTGGTTGGAGATGTTTCTTCATTTTCTACCCTGCTCCATTGATCCTCAAGTCTGTATTTTTTTTTTTTTTTTTTTTTTTTGGCCAGTACCATGTTGTTTTCATCACGGTACCTTTGTATTATAACTTCAAATCAGGGTTTGTGATGTCCCTTGCCTTGTCCTGTTTGCCAAGAATTGTTTTTGCTATTCTAGGTCTATTCTGGCTCCAGATGAATTTTAAGATTGTCTTCTCTAGTTCTGTGAGATATGCAATTGATATTTTGATTGGGGTTGCATTAAGTCTGTATAACAGTTTTGGAATTATGGCCATTTTCACTATATTGGTTCTGCCTATGCAAGAACAAGGGATATATTTCCATTTTCTGATATCCTCTTTGATCTGTCTTTTCAGAACACTGTAGTTTTCAATGTACAGTTAGATTTATTAGATTAATTGCCAAGTATTTTATTTTTCTTGATGCTATTGTGAAAAGTGCTGTTTCCCTAAATTCTTTCTCAGTCAGTTTGCTATTTGTGTATGGAATGCTAGTGATTTTTGAGTGTTGACATTGTATCCTGCTACACTGCCAAATTCGGTTATTAATTCCAGGAGGATTTTAACATAGTTTTTGGTCTTCCATGTAGAGTATCATGTCATCAGCAAATAATGATAATTTAACTTCTTCTTTTCCTATCCTTATTCCTATTAATTCTTTCTCTTTTCTAATTGTGCTGGATAATATTTCTAGAACTATCTTGAACAGGAGTAGCAATAGCAGGCGTCCTTGTCTTGTTCCTAATTTTAGGGCAAATCTTTCTGTTACTGACCCATTTAGTATGATGTTGGCTGTTGGTTTGTCATAAATGGCTTTTATCAGATTGAGATAAGGACCTTCTAAACAAATTTGCTCTAGTGTTTTACCATAAATGTCTGTTTGACTTTGTCAAATGCTTTTTCTGTGTCTTTTGAAGTGATCATATGGTTTTTGTCCTTGGTTCTATTAATGTGGTGTATTACATTTATCGATTTGCATATGTTGAACCACCCCTGCATCCCTGGGATGAATGCTACTTTGTTGTGGTGTATAAACATTTTGATGATTTGCTGCATTCTGTTTGCCAGTGTCTCACTGAAGAATTTTACTTCTATGTTCATTAAGGAGATTGGCTTAGCTTTTTATGTTTCTTTGTGTCTTTTCTTTTCTTTTTCTTTTTTTTTTTTTTTGCCTTATCTTGTTTTGATATTAGGATAATGCTTGTTTCCAGGAATGAGTTTGGGAGTATTTCTTCACTTGCAATTTCATTAAAGAGTTTGAGGAGTATTGGCATTTAATCTTCTCTCAAATTCTTATAGAATTCAGCAGTGAATCCATCATGTCCTGGGCTTTTCTTTGTTCATAGTGTTTTATTCTTCAATTTTGTTGACTGATATTGAATTATTTAGAATTTTTATAGCTTCTTGAGTCAACTCTGCTAATTTGCCATGGCTGGCCTAGTATCCAATTCTTTTCTATGTTGGCCATTCATGGTTTCCATTTCTTTCCTAAGCTCCTCTATTTTTTTTTTTTTTAATCTGTATCTACTCTAGATTCACTAACCATTTACTTCATTATGGTCATCATTTCTTTAATTATCTCTGTTTTGGTTTTGTGAAGAGACTTATTTGTCTGTGTTTTTGTTTGTTTGTTTGTTTTTGTTCTTTTTTCTTCCACAGCTACCTTTTCATAAAATTTAGCTGGGTGGCATTTGATTTCTTCCACTTCAATGCCCCCTTGATTTGCCTTGGGTGAGTTGAGGGTTGTGGGTAGCATCTTGCTTCCATGTTTTCTCATTTTTCTATTTATTTTGTTTATTTGCTTTCTGTGTTGAGGTTTGTAAATTGCTTAGGTAGGTAGCTTTATTACTAGTATTGAGACCTCTTTGGAAAATGACTACTTTTCAGAGATGTCATCTAGGCATAGCTGGCTTTTGGCTTTGAATCTGTCCCAGGATTCTTCCTCTTCAATTTATTGGGGATGAAAGCTTGCTGCCTGTTTGGCCTAGCACCCAGTTCTTTGTTACTGGACTATAGTATTGTTTATGGCCCCAGACAATCTAGGTATTGGTGTAAAAAGGAGATCGATTAACACTTCAACTATGTTACCTTGGCTAAAGTGGTGCAATCAGTAATAACAATAGCATTAAGCACAGACTAGAAAATGATGAACTTCGGTAACTATAAACTTGCTGTTTTTACCCACAGGTACCAGATTTATAGTTATATACATATGTATATCTACATGTAAATTAATAATTGCAGAAAAATGAGTAACAGTATCAATATATGATTTTTTCATGTAAAATTAAAGATCACCTATAAAAAGTTAAAACTAATAGCAGAGATTCATAAGTTAACTGAATGAAAGACTAAAATGGTTTGTGAAATATATGATTATGTGGCTTATGTGGCAATTACTCCAATATCTTAAACAGCCTTATGTGCTTTCTTGTACTGTAGAGACCAGAAAGTTAAAAACATGAGAAGGAACATATACACACACATAGGAACATGCAGGCACACACAGGCATGCACATTTCCCAGGGCCCATTTGATCTCTGTAGTGATTCTTCAACTGTACATCGTAGAGTCAAAGCAACCATAGATACAGCATCATCAAAGCTGGGCTCTGGTAACACTTTTTGGTTACTGGTATGAATTTCATATAATGTTAACATTTCTGAAAAAATATTATTTCTTTGTTTTTTTCCCCAAACATTTAAATAGGTGTAAACCCTTCTTAACTTTCAGGTCACACACAAACAGATGATGGGCCAGATATGGCCTATGGGCCATAGCTTATCAGCCAGTGCTCTACACTAATAGAAATAGCGCTGAGCATAAAGTCTGTAAAATGAGGTGGCAGCCATTAGTGGGGTCTTCTGAGAGGTATGACCCCAAACCTAAGGCTCTAACAAGTTTGTTTTATTCTTGTTTTCATACTCTATTTCATGGAGAGTTTTAAAATGTAGCTTCCTGAATCTGACTCCAATTCTTCAGTTGTTCTGGGTTTCACCTTGTTCTAATGATTCATTCAAAGGCCTCAATTGGCTCTAATATACAATTAAGTTTGGCAACTATCTCAGCAACTTAGATGAGGCAAGTTCAATATTTTATAATATTGCATTAGGCCAGGCATGGTGGTGCTTGCCTGTAATCCCAGCACTCGGGAGGCTGAGGCAGGAGGATCACTGCAAGTTCAAGGCCAGCCTGGGCTACAAAGTGAGTTCAAGCCCAGCCTGAACTGCATAGTGAAACCCTGCCTCAAAAAATAAAAATAAAAAAAAATAAAAATTTTAGGGGCTGGGATGATAGCTTAGTAGTACAGTGCTTGACTAGCATTCACAGTGCCTGTGGATCGACTCTCAGCACTATGTATGTGTGTGCACGTGTGTGTGCATATGTGTTTGTGTGTGGGGTAATATTTTGATTTGGAAAAATCTTTCCAAGCAGTCCTTATGTTAATTCAACAAGTCTGTATTTTGTAATAAAATTAAAGCTATTGAGAATGGATAAAAATTTCAGAAACTTTACAAAGAGTCATAAAATCAAATTAACTTCTCATTTCTCTTAAATGTATTTATTAAAGAAAGCTGTCTTTGAGATAAAAATACAGAACTTCTGAAAATATCTGGCCTGAAATATTTATACATTCCTATAAAATATATAGATTCATAAAATCATTCATTTAGTACTGTTTGATTTGTTTTCACATTTAATAACTTTTGCTTCTTCAGTGTCTATTCTATCAATACTATCCAATGTAGTTTTCATTAAGGGCTTATTTATATACAGTAAAATTTACGGTTTTCAGTGTGGAGTTTTATGAGTCTTGACAAAATATATCGAGTCATGTAATTACAATCAAAATCAAGATCTAGAACAATTCCAATGCATCAAACATTTCCCACATAGTACTTTGTAGTCACTTGTTACTTAATC
This sequence comes from Erethizon dorsatum, assembly GCA_028451465.1. Lineage (NCBI taxonomy): Eukaryota > Metazoa > Chordata > Mammalia > Rodentia > Erethizontidae > Erethizon > Erethizon dorsatum. The sequence continues at coordinate 86,897,527 of CM051842.1, read as the reverse complement.
TCAGTCTCTAGCAACAACTGATGAATTTTTATCTTTAACAGTATATTGTATAAATGGAATCATATTATGATTGTTGATAAATTTGTCAACCTGTGTAAGATGAACTACATTTTTCAGGATTTTTTCTCTGCAGTTGTTTTGCTAAGGTGGGTTACAAGAGAAATTATCTGGGAGATTTAGAGTATGGAAAGGAAGCCACTACTCTTTGTAGTGTATACATGTTGTGTAATGCCTGGCCCATCTCGTTGTTACAAATTAAGGAAGCCTGTAACTGTTTCAACTTTTCCAAATATCTTCTTTGCGTCTGATTCCTGGTCCTAGTATGTGTATTTAGAACCATGCTGAAGGGTCCCAGATTTTGCATGACACCCATGCCATCAACTATAAAGACAATGATAACAGTTTGTCTTCAGGGGTTCCCTCTTGTATGTGTGCATCATTGGTTGCTCTTATTTCCCCCACTTTATGCAAAGCTTCCCTTTCCAACTTCCTAACCTGTACACTTCAAGCTTCAGTATTAGATATGAAGAAAATAGCCTTACGGAAACTATTTCATCAGCCTCTATAACTATGGAAGAATGAATATCTGTAATGATTAGCTGAATGCGAGGAGTCCAACTCCAAAGAGACAGAATACCTTCTCCAAATCATCCCTCACTTATTCCTTCAGCTCCGTGTTCAGCTTCTCCCAGGAGTAGCCAGAAATGGTGACAGTGTTCTCCAGCCAGGCTTAGATGAAACTCATGTGGTCTTAGATGTGAGTGATGTGAATATGTAGGGAAAGGAGTGAGTTTAAAGAGCCACAGAAGTAAATAACTGGAACTTCTAATTTACTTTATCAAGAATCAACTTATTTTGCTTGCAACAATTCATCTGTACAGAATATATCACAATGGAATAATAATGAGTGTACAAAATTTTTAGCTAAAATGGTGTATCCCTCAATCCCCACAACACCTTTCTCTTTTGATAAAAATTACACTACCGCTGTGGTTTAAACAGTGTACTCTAATATTCTAAATTCCATGTGTCCTGTTCCATTACTGACAGACATTTGGCTTTACAAGAGTTTTTTTCCCCTATTACATACTGTGCTACAGTGCTCATTGTGTAACCTAAATACCAGCAAATTTGAAAGCATATTTTGTTCACATAGATTTAGAAATGGCATTATGTGGTCAGAATGTCTCTACCTTGGTCCTAATAGATGTTTCCTTCCTTCATTCACTCTAGGTGCCTTTATCACAACTACTGGGAATATACAGGAATCACAAATCATATAAATTCTTGCTATGCCTGATGTGAAGTCTCACAATTTCTTTCCAAGAAGGTTGATGTTGGGTGAACTGAGGATATAACTCAGGGCTTCTGGCTCCGACAATCTTCAAAATCCTTCCTTCATGTCCTATAGGTTGAGCTCAAAGTCCTAGAACAGTTCCTTATAAAGTGATTCACAGTCTTGGCTTTGGGCAAAAAAATCTAATTTGAGACATTAATCTTACCACCTTTGTCATCTTAATCTTTCATTTTTGTGTCTGTCCTATAATTGTGGTGAAAATGCAGCTTATCCAAGAGCCAAATTTTTTCTTGTAGATACTAATCCACCAAAGGGACAAAGTTGCTTTTTGTATTTGTCCCCCCAGAATCTCTTTTTCTTTTCAAAATAGTGATATTTGTTGTTTGATTGATTTATGTTGTGTTTTGCATGTCTTAAAGTATTCTCTAACCATGAACCAACAGGGTCAGCACTAAAAGGCCCTGCCTCTCCACTCAAACCAGGAAAGTCTAGCATTTACATCATTGTATTATTGGAGATTTATAATTAAAGCTTGATAATCCAGGATACATGTTGAATCTGTGGAAGTGTGTAAGCACATCAAATGCTGTACCTGGAGGATGACAGCAGCAGAGATGTTACCTTCTAAAAGTGTTTTTACAAGGGATGCCTACAGGTTGATGGAGGCATTGCAACTGAGGAAAAACTTACAAATGATCAAAGAATCAAATCGCATTAACCTGATACCAAAACTATACAAGGACCCCCAAAGGAAGAAAACTACAGGTCAATTTCATTAATGAATATAGATGCAAATATTCTCAACAAGATCCATGCAAATGGAATGCAGAAATTCATTAAAAATGATCCATAATGAGCAAATTGGCTTCATTCCAGGGGTGCAAGGATGACTGAAGATACATAAATTAATAAGTATAATACACAAAATATATAGAAGTAAAGATTTTACTATCACCTCAAAAGACAGATGCAACAGCAAACAGAAACACTGAAACTACACCCAGGATTTGGAGGCAGATTTATTTTATGTAGATGGACACTGATCAGGATCATTCCCAAAATATCAGGCCCTGATCTCTGGTGGTCTAGAGCTTATATGGGGTAAGCAAGCAGAAAGTACAGAGGCAGAATGGCTTGTCAATTGGGGATTGGTTCTTACAATATGCATCATAGTGACCAGGTATGCATCACAGAGACCAGCTGTTTCTATGAAACAAAATAACAGGAACTGTAACTGGAACTATTACCTGGGCAACTAACAAACTGAAGTATACTGGCTGCGGGGGGCATCTTCTGCTACACAAAAACAAAGACTTTGACAAAATTCATCATACATTCATGGTAAAAACCCTGATGAAAATAGATATAGAAAACCTTACCCAAAACTGTTAAAAGACATTGATGACAAAACCACTGCTAATATCATACTAAATGGGAAAATAATTGAAAGCATTCCCTCTAAATTTAGGAACATGACAAGTGTGTCCAATCTAGCCACTCTTGTTCAATATAGTACATGAAACTTTAGCTAGAACAATCAGGCAAGAGAAATAAATAAAAAGGGTATGAATAGGAAAGGAAGAAGTCAAAATATTTTATTTTTGCCTTTATCATTCATATTTTTGCCTTTATCATTCTTTACATAGATGGCTCAATAACTCCACCAGGAAACTCTTGGAGCTAATAAATATAGCAAAGTGGCAGGATATGAAATTCACACACAGGGAGATTCAACATGGCTGAATAGAAGACTAGCCTTGTTCAGAGCTACTCAGAGAAATTCAACTAAAACGCAGGTAATTGGAAGAAAGGGGAGGGACATACACCCTGAAACTAAAATTACTACGACAAAAGAGACTAATGTAGATTAAGCCAAACATAGATAAAGGACTTAATAAAATGGCCACCCAGCCCACTGGGCTGCCAGTGGGCCACCAGATCAGGACAACTGCCCACTATACTTGGAATCTTAAAAGAAGAGAAAAGAAAAAGGTTATACTAAAATAGTGTGGCTAAATCAAGCCATACAGGATAGACAAGGGATATAAGGTCCCCTGCCTCTTTTGCCTTCCTCCAAACAGAAGACGCTATAGTCCAGCAATAAATTCTGCTGACATGAAATGCTCCCTCCCTGAGGATCGGCCAGTTTTCCTTGTTTTTGATTTTGTTCTTTCCTTTTTTTTCTTTTCTCTTTTCTTTTTTTTTCTTTTCATTTCTTTTCCTTTTCTGTTTTCTTTTCTTTCTGTTCCTTTTGTGCACCAGAGCCCTAACTGGAACCACCAGGAACAAGATTAAAGACTACAGGGGTGTGTAGTAAATGAAACAGCTAACCCATCCCTTGTGACCTGTGATTAGAGAGGCGTGGGGAATTAAACAGCTTTGCACCTCAGGACTGTGCAGCCCTGGCTGTCCCTATGCAGCCAGGGGTGGGAGCAGAAAGGCACTCCACAGCATCCCCCATCACAACTGAGGAAGTTACAGACTACAGCAGAGGTGTGTGACAGTGGCAGTGGAACTTGTAAAGCAACAAATGGGAAGTTGGCACCACACCTCAGGAGAGGAGTAAGAATAGGGACTGAACAGCCTTGGACTGCAACAGCAGGAGCAGTGGACCAGACCATATCACAGTGTTTCACCCCACCCTGCAACAAATGACCTGAAAGGGCAGAGACTTGCCAGTGGAAGAGGAACACAGAAGGCTGAGCAAGGACCAGGAGGAGCCAAAGGTGCATGGGGCTGGGACTAGCCCCCTGTCTCTGTCTGAAAACAGCACAGCAACTGGGAGAGAGACACCACAAAGAGAAACAGAATAAGGAGTGGGAGGCTGCTAAGGGACATACAGAAAGCACTGGCTGAAAAGTCTGGCCCCAGGCCCCCACATCTGGAGGCCAAGATCAGCCTTAAATCTAGCACAAACTCTACTGAAGGCTTGACAGTGTTATCTGGTAGTTTAGGACTCTCAGTGGGCACCAGAGGAATTCTGTTTTTATATTTTATTTTATTTTTCTTCTTTTTTCATGCTGATTTGTGGTTCATTTCCCATTCATTTTCCTTTTTTTTTGGGGGGGGTCTTTTACCTATATATTTGTTCTAATCTCTTTGTCTTCTTTCTCCCTTTCCTCAATTTACCTCTCTAGACTGAGTCATATTTTCATGAGTGAATAGTCTTTCTAATTTTTCTGGCCAACTCCAATAATCTCTTGCTTACTCTTTCATTCTTTCTCTTCTGCCCTCTTCTCTAGTTTCCCAAAGCTTGCACGATCAACCTTTGTCCTCCAGCCTGGTTTCCACTTTATTTCTTTTCATTTATCTCTGTTCTATCCACTATCCTTCTTAAATTTCCCCACCACAGGGTAAAACCACTCTACCAAGAGGAAACACTTTGCATATAAGCTCCCAATTTACAATCGATTCTAACTGTGGATTTTGCTTTTATGGTTAAAGGCACAAAATTAATACCTACCACAGTTTGTCAGTTTCTAAACTGTGCTTGATGCTATTGTCAGTACTAATTACACTACTTTAGCTAGGATGTCATATCTGTTTTAATCAGTTGTTCTCACTTCTTCAATACTGTGGGAACGGGATTTTATCTGAGTCTGAGTTTAGGCCTGAAGGATTGTTTGATCCAGTTTCGTGCAGGAATAAGAGGTGGACTATAACTAGAGCTGTAATGATAAATGGTAAGATAAGATGAAAAGCAAAGAATTGGGTTAGAGTTGCTTTGTCTACTGAGTACCCCCCTCAAATTCATTCGACTAAAGTTGTGCCGATATAAGGGATGGCAGATAGGAGGCTGGTAATCACAATTGCTCCTCAAAATGATATCTGTCCTCAAGGTAGGATGTATCCTATGAAGGCTGTGGCTATGACTGAATAGAAGAAGGATTCTGACATTTCAGGTTTCTGTAAAATGTGTAGGGTCCATAGTAGATTCCTCCTCCTACATGGAGGTATAGGAGAATAAAAAATATAGATGCTCCGTTGGCATGGAGATATCGGATTAATCATCCATAATTTATGTCTCAGCAAATATGGGTGACTGATGAAAATGCTGTGGTCGTATCTGCAGTGTAATGCATTGCTAAAAATAGGCCTGTAGTAATTTGTAAGAGGAGGCATATACCTAACAAGGATCCAAAATTTCATCAGGCTGAGATGTTGGAGGGAGTTGGAAGGTCAATAAATGAGTGGTTGATAATTTTAATAAATGGGTGGGATTTGCAGATATTGGTCATTAGCTTAGTTCTTATAGTTGAATTACAACAGCAATTTTTCATGTCATTAGTCATGGTTAAGTTCCATGTGGGAATTATGATTTTAAATATTATTTGTTTTAAGTATTTTATTTGTTTTGGGTTTTGTTGGTTTATCTGCAAAACCTTCACCTGTTTATGGAGGATTGGCTTTGGTTGTAAGTGATGGGATTGGATGTATGATTATTTTAAGTTATGGAGGGTCTTTTTTTAGGGTTGATAGTATTTTTAATTTATTTAGGAGGGATAATGATAGTGTTTGGTTATACGGCTGCAATAGCTACTGAGACTTGGGCATGCAATGTTATTATTTGAGGTTCTTTATTGATGGGGACGATTATAGAGTTTTTGTTGTTGTATTGATGAGTAAAGTATGATTTCATTGTTCCGGTTGGATATTATGGTATAGGGGAGTGGGTGATTTATCACGATGAGGGAGTTGTAGGTTTCCTTCCTGAAGATCCTCCTGGGGTAGCTGCTATTTATAGTTATAATTGTTGGTTAATAGTTCTACCTGGGTGATCTTTGTTCGTGGGTATTTTTATTGTGATTGAAATTACTCACAGCAATTAGGAGATAGGAATTATGGCTAAGATAATTGAAGTAAGAAAAGAGAGGAAATAAAATTTAACTAGTCCTGTTTGATTGGATGTGGAGGTGGATGCGGTCATTAGTGAGTTAGTAATGCTCTTTTGGGCCAGTTTTTTGAATCACATTAGGTCAGTTATTGAGGTTGCTAGGTTTTGACTCATTAGTAGATTTATGTGTGGGGGCAGTCAGTGAATTAGTGTAGGGAAATATCCTAGTATGTTTGAGAAGTTAAATGCTTTGGAGGAGTAGTTGATTTTCAGGTTGCGGGTTATAAAGTTCAGTTCTATTGCAATTGTAAAGCCTATAATAGTTATTATGAGGGCTGAAACGTTTAAGTAGTTAGGCATGGTTATTTGGGGGACATCTAGGGAGAGATATTGTTCGAGATGAAAAATCCTGCAAAGATGCTGCCAATTGCTAAACGTTTAATAAAATTAATTAATTTTGGATTGTTTTCGTTTATGTTTAATGGGAAGGTAAATCGGGGGTTGTTTTGGAGGGAAAAGAAAATGATTCGAGTGCTGTAAACAGCTGTCAGGGATGTTGCAACAAGGGTAAGAAGTAGGGCTCAGGTGTTGGTATATGATGTAGTTGTAGATTTCATAATGAGGTCTTTAGAGTAGAATCCAGTGAGAAAGGGCATGCCTGTGAGGGCAAGGCTTCAATAATCAATGAAGAAGAGGTAAATGGTAAGGCTTTATAAAGACCTCCTATTTTTTGAATGTCTTGCTCATCATTTAGATAATGGATATTTGAGCCAGAGCATATGAAAAGTATTGCTTTAAAAACTGCGTGTATGCAGATGTGTAAGAATGCCAGATATGGTTGGTTAATACCAATAGTTACTATTATTAGGCTCAGTTGGCTTGAGGTGGAGAATGCTACAATCTTTTTAATGTCATTTTGTGTAAGTGCACAGATAGCTGCAAATAATGTGGTAATAGCTCCTAAGCATAGTGAGGCAGTTTGAATAGGCTGATTATTTTGTATTAGTGGTGAAAAGCGGATTAAGAGGAAAATCCCTCCTACTACTATTGTGCTAGAGTGAAGTAATGCTGAAATTGGAGTAGGGCCTTCTATTGCTGAGGGGAGTCAGGGGTGGAGGCCAAATTGAGCTGATTTTCCAGTTGCTGCAAGTAGTAGGCCTATAAGGGGGATAAAGTTTAATTCATTCTGTATCATAAAGAGCTGTTGAAAGTCTCATGAGTTAGTATATAGGATGAATCATGATATAAATATGATAAATCGGATATCTCCAATTTGATTATATAGTTCTGCTTGTAGTGCTGCAGTATTGGCATGTGTTTGGCTGGACCATCATCCAATAAGCAGGAAGGATATAATACCTACTCCTTCTCAGCCGATGAAGAGTTGGATTGAGTTGTTTGCTGAAACTAGGATTATCATCGGAATGAGGAATAGAAGTAAGTATTTAAAAATTTGTCAATGTAAGGATCTGAGTGTGTATATCATAAGGAAAATTCTATGATTGATCATGTTACAAATAAGGCTACAGAAGTAAACAAAATGGAGAAGTAATCTAGTTTAATGCTTGTGTTTAAATGGAAGTTTTGGATTGTCAACCAATTTCAGTTAGATATGATAGCTTCATGATTATAGTTAAATAATGTGAGGGTTGGGATAAGACTGAGTAGGAAGGAAATGAAAATAATAGATTTTACATATGTAGGGTATGGTAAATTTTGGTGAAGATTAGTAGCAGAGGTTAGGATAGGGAATGTGACATTCCTGAAATGATAGCAACCAAAGTAAAGAAACAAATCCATGAGGCTATTGAGGAAATCAGATCAGAAACAATCTCTCAGGTAAAAAAAGAAATGTCAACATTTATAAAGGAATTGCTCAGCAAATCTAGAGTAGAGATAGATAAAAAATAGATGATGATAGGAAGAGGATAAAAACCATGAATGATCATTATAGGAAAGAAATAGAACGCATGAAATGGATTCAAACAGATATCTAGGAAATTTAAAACTTCATGGAAAGATGGCAAAACTGAAAAAAACTGAAGACAGACTGTCAGACCTTGAAGACAGGATCTTGGCTAGTGATCATAAAAGGAAAGATTTCTTGAAAATAACAAAAGATCAGGAAACAAAAATTCAACAGCTGCAAGACAACACAAAGAAAAATAATATAATTTGTGTCAATGAAAAAGCAGACACCAACACAAATGGTATAAAAAACTATTTGCATAGATAATAGCAGAAAATTTCCTAAGCATGGGAAAAGAATCTGACATACACATAAAAGAAGCATATAGAACTCCAATTAGCTATAACCAAATAAAATCTACACTCAGACATATAATAATCAAGATCCCAGAAATTCAGGACAAGAAGAGAATATTAAAAGCTGTTGGAGAAAAGAAACAGATCACCTATAAAGGAAAGCCCATCAGAATCACAGCAGACTCTCAACACAAACCCTCAAGTCAAGAAGAGCTTGGAGTGAAGTATTTGAAGTCCTGAAAAAAAAACAACTTCCAACCCAGATTGATGTACCCTGCAAAACTAACTTTCAAAATTAATGGAGAAATAAGATACTTGCATGACAATGAACAACAGAAGAAATTCATGACCACCAAACCAACCCTACAAAGAGTATTAAAATATATTCTAGATAGAAATAAAAATGACCACAATTCCAAGAGCAACAGAAAGAAACCACCAGGAAAAGCAAGTAATTAAGCAGAGGAAAAAAGCATGAAACCAACAGTGGGAAAATAACATGACAAAGGTAAGCCAATATATATCAGTTATAACCATCATGGTAAATGGCCTCAAATCACCAATCAAACAGACTGGCAGAATGGATCAAGAAACAAGATCCAACATTATGCTGTATACAAGAAACACATTTACCTCAAAAAGAAATTCATAGACTGAAAGTCGAAGGATGGAAAACAATCCTCCATGCAACAGGAAGCCAGAAAAAAAAAGGTAGCTATTCTATTTGCAGAAAATGTGAACTTCAAACCAAGAATGATCAAAAGAGATAAAGAAGGCCACTACATACTTGTTAGGGGAAACCTTCAAGAGGAAGAGATAGCAATCATAAATATGTATGCACCAAATAAGGGAGCACCCAACGATATAAGACAAATATTAATAGACGTGAAAAATCAAATAAGCAATAAAACAATTGTAACAGGGGACCCTAATACCACATTGTCATAGAGAGATAGATCAACTAGACAAAAAATCAGCAAAGAAATAACAGAACTGAACCAAAACTGTGAACAAATGGACTTAGTAGACATTTACAGAGTGTTCCACACAAAAATATCAGAATGCACATTCTTCTCAGCTGCACATGGAATGTTCTCTAAAATAGACCATATACTAGCCCATAGAACATGCTAAGTAAATGTGAAAGAGTTGAAACTATCCCATGCATATTATCTGACCATAGTGCAATGAAATTGAAAATTTATGGCCAAAGAAATTGCAAAAACTCCCTAAACAGATGGAAATTAAATAACGCCCTTCTGAACAACTAATGGGTCACAAATGAAATTAAAGAAGAAATTAAACAATATATACAACCAAAGAAAAATGCAAATACATCATACTGGAACCTGTGGGACACAATGAAAGCAGTCCTAAGAGGGAAATTTATAGCAGTGAATTCTCACATCAAGAAAACATAATGAACACAAATAAACAACGTAATTCTGCATGTCATGCTTTTATAAAAAGAAGAGCAAGTCAAGCCCAAAGCCCATACAAGGGAGGAAATTATAAAGATCAGAGCAGAAATTAACACAATTGAGACTAAGAAAATACAAAGAATTACTGAATCAAAGAGTTGGCTTGTTGCAAGAATAAATAAAATTGATAAACTCCTAGCCATAGTTATCAAAAGAAAGAAAGAAAAAAACCTCAAATTCATGCAATGAGGAATGAAAAGGGTGAAATCATTACAGATCCTGTGGAAATTCAGAAGATCATCAATAGCTACACTGAAAATCTTTACTCACATGGGATGGAAAACACAGAAAAAATGGACAGATTCCTAGAAATGTATGAATTACCAAAGCTGAATCAAGAAGATATACAAATTCTGAATAACCCAATATCAGTTAATGAAATTGAAAATATAATTAAAAAGTTACCAACAAAGAAAAGCCCAGGTCCTGATGGATTCACGGCTGAATTCTACAAGAAATTTAGGGAAGATTTAATGCCAATACTCCTCAAACTCTTTAATGAAATGGAAAGGGAAGCAATTCTCCCTAACTCATTCCTGGAGGCAAGTATTACCCTGATACCAAAATCAGAGAAAGACTCAACCAAAAAAGAACACTCCAGGCCAATCTCCCTAATGAACATAGATGCAAAAATTCTCAGCAAAATACTAGCAAACAGAATGCAGCAAATCATCAAGAAGATTATAGACCATGACCAAGTGGGATTTATCCCAGGAATGCAGGGATGCTTCAACATATGCAAATCAATAAATGTTACACCATATAAACAGAGACAAAGACAAAAATCACATGATCATCTCAATAGATGCAGAAAAAGCTTTTGATAAAGTCCAACACCCATTCATGATAAAAAACTGACAGAAAAATTGGAATAGATGGTCTTTATATCAATCTGATAAAAGCCATCTATGACAAACCAACAGCCAACATCATACTAAATGGACAAACCTGAAAGCTTCCACTCTAAAATCAGGAACAAGACAAGGATGTCCACTATCACCATTCCTGTTCGATATAGTTCTGGAAATATTAGTCAGGGCAATTAGACAAGAGAGAGAACTAAAAGGAATAAGGATAAGAAAGGAAGAAGTTAAATTATCATTATTCACAGATGACATGATACTCTACATAGAAGACCCCAAAAACTTCACCTAAAGACATCTAGATTTAATAAGCAAATTCAATCTTATAGTTGGACACAAAGTCAGCACTCAAAAATCAATAGCATTCCTGTACACAAACAACAAACTCACTGACAGAGAAATTAGGGAAACAATACCCTTCACAATAGCATTAAAAAAAAATGAAATACTTAGGAATCAATCTAACAAAGATAGTAAAATATCTATACATTGAAAATTACAGTACTCTGAAAAAGGAGATTAAAGAGGATATCAGAAAATGCAAAGATGTCCCTTGCTCATGGATAAGAAGAACTAACATTGTGAAAGTGGCCATAATCCCAAAACTGTTATACAGATTTAAGGCAATCCTGGGCCGGTGACATGGCTCAGCGGTGTAAGCACCTGCCCGGCAAGCGCGAGGGCCCAAGTTTGACTCCCAGAACCCACATACGAAAAAAGGGCCTGTGATATAGCTCAGTGGCACGGGCGCCTGGTGGCGTGCAAGGTCCTGAGGTCGACCCTCGGTACCCACAAAAAATAAAAAAAAGATTTAAGGCAATCCTGATCAAAATACCACTAGCATTCCTCACAGATCTAGAGAAAACATTCCTAAAATTCATTTGGAAACAGAAGAGACCTAGAATAGCAAAAGCAATTCTGGGCAACAAAGGTAAGGCAAGAGGCATCACAATCCCTGACTTGAAATTATACTACAAAGCTATTGTGATGTAATCAGCATGGTACTGGCAAAAAAACAGACCTGAGGATGAGTGGAACACATTAGAAGATGCAGACACAACGAAAAACACACTCAGCCACCTTGTCTTTTTTTTTTTTTTGTGGGTACCGGGGGGTCGACCTCAGGACCTTGCGCGCCAGCAGGCGCCCAAGCCACTGAGCGATATCACCAGCCCCTTTTTCGTATGTGGGTTCCAGGAGTCGAACTCGGGCCCTTGCGCTTGCCGGGCAGGCACTTAAGCCACTGAGCCATCTCACCGGCCCCAGCCACCTTGTCTTTGACAAAGGGGCCAAACATTTTCACTGTAAGAAAGATAGCCTCTTTAATAAATGGTGGTGGAAAAACTGGCTTTCCACATGCTGAAGCCTAAAAGTAGACCCATGTGTATCACCATGCACTAAACTGAAGTCAAAATGGATCAAAGATCTAAATATTAAAACTGAAATGCTAAGTCTACTGGAAGATAAATAAGTAGAAATGTTGAAGACATAGGAGTAGGCAGAGAGTTCATGAAAAAAACTCAAACTGCAGAGGAAGTACTTCAAAAAATCAACAACTGGGATCTCATCTCATTAAAAATTTTTCCACATGAAAAGAAATCGCCAACAGAGTGAGAAGAAAATCCACACAGTGGGAAAAATTTTAGCCAATTCAAAGATCCAATCCAAAAATGTGCATCTGAGATTAATATGCACTTCTCAGATGAACGAATACAAATAACAAATAAATATATGAAAAATGTTCAACATCATCGGTCTTTAGAGAGATGCAAATTAAAACTACACTGAGATTCCATCTCACCCAAGAAAGAATGGCTGTCATCAAGAAATCAACCGATAACAAATGCTGGAGGAGCTGTGGGGAAAAAGGAACACTTCTCCACTGTTGGTGGGAGTATAGACTGGTGCAACCACTGTGGAAATCAGTATGGAGACCCCTCAAAAAACTAGGGTTGGAGGTCCCATTTGACCCAGCTATTCCCCTTCTGGGTATCTTCCCAGAAGAATGAAAACATCATACCACAGTGATATATATGCACCCATGTTTATAGCAGCACAGTTTATAATAGCTAAATCTTGGAAACAACCCAAATGCCCATCAACAGAGGAATGGATTTTAAAAAATGTGATATTTTTACATAATGGAGTACTATTCAGCTATAAAGAAGGATAAACTCAAGGCTTTTATAGCTAAATGGAGATAACTTGAGACCGTACTTATAAGTGCAATAAATCAGACTCGAATGTGTAAACATCATATTGTCTCCCTAGTGTAAGAAACTGGAAGAGTAAATAACATCTAAAATGTACAATAGATACTGTTAAAAGGGAAGAAACTGTTGAAAAGGAAAGAGCAACTGGAATGGGGGAAAAGAGAAAAGAAGGAAGGGAAAAGAAAAAAAATATATATACACAAGATAGCCAAGACAATACTACTAATTTCTATTAGTTCATTGAAAAGTATGGTTTGTGCTTGTATTATTTGATCAATTTTTCATGCTTATATCTTGTAATCTGAGCAACTACTTTGAAGATAACTATACACAATATATTAACCTTTGTTAATCCCCTATTTGCTTGTTTTGAAATTCTGTATCATTGTTTTTATTGCCTTTTCTCTTTAAAATAAAAAAAAATTAAAAAAATAAAAATTGATGCACAAAAACAATGTTCCTGTACATCGAATAAAGAACTGACCTAGAAAGAAATAAGGAAACCAAACCCTTTCATGGAAGCTTTAAAAAAATCTAATACCTAAGAATTAAACTAATCAAGAAAATGAAACCCCTCTCTGATGAAAGCTATAGCTTTCTGGAAAAGAGATTGATGAAAGCATTAGAAAATGGAAAGACATCCTCTGTGCCAGACAGGAATAATCAATTTTGTCAAAATGGCCATTTTACCAAAAATTTTATATATATATATATATATATATATATACATATACATATATATATATGTATACATATATATATAATGCAATTCCAATTAAAACACCAACAGCATTCCTCACAGAAATTGAAAAAATAACCTTAAAATTTGTATGGAACCAGAAGAGATTCAGAACAGCCAAAGGAATCCAGGTCAAAAAGAAAAGTAGGAGATGTTACAATACTGGATGTTAAGACATACAACAAAGCTACAGTAACAAAAAGAATGGTAATGGCCCCAAAATACGCATGGAGACAAATGGAATAAAATTGAAGATACAGGAACAGTCCTATACACATTTAGCCATCTGGTCTTTGAAAAAAGAGTCAAAAATAAATACTAGAAAAAGCCCCTTTTAAAAATGTTGCTGGGAAAACTAGTTATGTGTATGCCAAAGAATGAATCTAGAGCCGTATCTCTCACCCTGAACTAAAATTAAATCAAAATGGATCAAAAACCTAGATATAAAAGCAGAAACACCGAATCTGCTGGAAGAGAAAATAGGTAAAAGCCTTGAAGCACAGATATAGGCAAGGACTTTCTATAGAGAAACTCAGTAGTCTGAGAAATAACACTCAAAACTCAATAGGTGGGATTTTGTCAAATTAAAAAGCTTCTCCACTGCAAAAGAAACAAACAACAGAGAGAACAGACAACTTACAGAATGGGAAAAAAATCTTGCCAACTATTCCTTTGATAGAGGACTAATTCCTAGAATATATGAAGAACTCAAAAATTAGATCCTTAAAAACCAAATACCCAATCAAACATGGACAATGGAAATGCACAGACACTTCTTTAAAGTGCAAGAGTTAGTACATGAAAAATATGTTCATCATCTTTGGCCATTAGACAAATATAAATCAACAGAGACTACATTTTAATCCAGTAAGAATGGCTATCGTCAAAGACTCCAAAAACAACAAATACTGGCAAGGATGTGGAGAGAAAGGAATACTTCTATATTGTTTGTGGGAGTGTAAAGTAGTACAACCACTATGGATTTAATATGGAAATTCCTCAAAAAACTAAAAATCAAAATTCCATTTGACAGAGGTGTACCTTTCCTGGGTGTCTTTCAAAAATATTTGAAACCATCATATTACAGTGATACATGCATACCCATGGTAACAGCAATGTAATTCACAATAGCTAATTTGTGGAAATAGCCTACATGCCCATAAACAGAAGAATGCATAAAGAAAATGTCATGTAAATACACAAAGGAATACTACTTAGCCACAAAGGAGAATAAATTACATCATTTGTTAGAACATGGGTGGATCTTGAGACTATAAAGCTAAGTGAAATAAATCATATGGAGAAGGATAAATACTGCACAGTTTCTCTTATATGAGAAACCCAAAATATAAATAATTTAAAGGTGAAATGAAGGAGAGATTGCAAGCTATAGAAAGGGAAACTTTTTGGAGATGGGGAATAGGATTTAAGTAAAGGCAAAGAGACCAGGGTAGGAGGGAAATGGGGATTAAAAATTATCAAGATACTATATGTATATGTACTAATTCCCTAAAATAAATGTAATTATTATATATTGCAAAAATATACTAATAAGAAAGAAAATAAACTAATAAATACCTCATATAGTTCTACAAAAAGACAAACAACCCAATTTACAAACAGGTAAAAGATTTGAATAGACATTTTTCAAAACAATATGGAAATATCCAGTAGGCATACAAATTATGATCAACAGTATTAGTCACTAGGGAAGTACAAATCAAACCCATGACCAGATAGCACTTCACACACACTAAGATGCTGTAATTAAGAATAGTAAGTGTTGACAATATGTGGAGTGATTACAATCCTATGACATAGCTGATGAAAATATAAAATTTCTCAGCTATTTTGGAAAAGAGTTTGATTGTTCCTCAATAACTTTAACATAAAATTATCATATAGCCCATAACAGCATTGCTACAAATATGCCAGAATAATAAAAAAAACGAACTCAGTAGTTCAACCAGAACTTGTATATGAATGCTCATAGCAGCACTGTTAACAATATCAAGAAAGTGGAACCAACCCATATGTCCATCAGTTGTTGAATGGATAATGAAGAATTATTGCTTAATATATGTAGGACTTTCTTTTGGATTCATGAAAAATTTTTGGAACTAGAGAGGGATGATGGTTGGCAAACACTGAATATACTAAATGCCACAGAGCTGTGCATTTCAAAATGTTTAAAGTGTTGAATTTTATTTTAATTAAATTTCCCTCAATTTAAAAAGAAGAAATAATTTAGATAGTATAGTAGACAGAATGTTAAGGTGCCCCCAAAGCAACTCTGAAGATCTCTGATTCTTCAAACACCGATCAAGGTACTTTTCTGTGATTTGATTTTGTACATTCAATAAAGTGCCTAATGAACTGACCTAAAGTTACTGAGATTACATTATACATTTGTCCTAATATCATGAACCAATTAAAAGCAGTGCTGCTCTCCAGGTAGTTGCAGAAGAGAAAGTCAAGGAAATTTCGATTGTGAAACAAATTTAAAGTGAACGCAAATCTGTCTTGCTGAGGTTGAGGGACCCACACTGAAAGATATTAGAACAGCATATAATTGCTAAGAGCAGTCCCTGGCTAACAGCTATCAAGAGAACTAAATTCTTCCAAGAATGTGCTTCAAAGCAGGTTTCTTCCTTGTTCTGTCACTAGGTGAACACACAGACAACACCTTGATTTCAGCTATGTGATATTCTGAAGAGAACTCAGGCATGCTGACCTAATTTCTGACCTGAAGAGTAATAGTAAGAACATAAAATTTTATTATTTTATGCCTCTAACTTTGTACTAATTTTCTTACATAGAAATAAAAATATATATGGCTTGTATTGTATTTATTAATGTGGAAATATGACCAAATACACTGTTAGGTTGAAACTAGAGCAAGTAAATCTCAGAAAAGAACATATGTTTCAATCAAAACATATTCCTATTCATTCTGTGTCATTTTAGTAACATTTTAATAAAGCAAAAAAGATTAATTTAAACCATTCTTATTAATATTGTTAAGAAAAACTGAGTTTTAATAGCCTTTGAAGACAATGTTATCTTTTTCAAATCTTGGTAAGCTTAACAAAGTTATATTTTATGTTACTTGGTAGAGTTTTAAAACAATAAATTTCAATTAGTCATTGCTGTGTGACTCATAAAGCTTCAAATATTCTAAAGCATTGGACATAACTAAAAGAAATTCTAAGATCATGAAATTTTAAAAAATTTTAGCATTAGACAAAAGTATATTAATTTTCTTTTTAATTAGTTGAGTGGTTAACAATAACTTTTGGTTCAGGGGAGTTAGAAAATGTAGTGATATTAAAACTTTATTTTTTTCAGGCTTTTATCTTGTAGCTAAGAATAATTAAGTAACAAATTTAAAGGAAGAATGCACACTTGTGATGGAGTTTTCTGATTTAACAAAGTTTTCTTTTTTTTCTTTTTTTTTTTGTGGGTACCGGGGGGTCGACCTCAGGACCTCGCGTGCCAACAGGCACCCAAGCCGCTGAGCGATATCACCAGCCCCTTTTTCGTATGTGGGATCCAGGAGTCGAACTTGGGCCCTCGCGCTTGCAAGGCAGGCGCTTACGCCGCTGAGCCATCTCACCGGCCCACAAAGTTTTCTTTTGCATAAGTATATTTATAGAAAACAATTGCCAATAACATACATTATGTTGGATAATGGCATTGTTTGATCTTTGAAAATCACAACTTGTGTTAAAAATATTTTTGAAGGATAGAATGCAATAAAAAGGGAAGAAATTATGGATCAATAAGTGGTATTTGCACGTGGGAGTATGCGTGCACACGTGTGTATGTAACTAATTGCAGGGTTTACCAAAATTGTTTATTTTCATGTACAGAACCTTAGAGAAATGCATTCAGTTTAAAACTTTTCTATTCAAACTACAATTTTGTTATTGTTACCCTGCTTAGCAGCATCCTAAGTATTAAATAACAACTTTAAATATTATTTCATCTTTGTGTCAGCTAAGAAGATATTCCTTTAGATAAATATTTTTAAAATAAAATTTTTGGAGAAATAAAGAGGAAACTCATTCATATTTTATAGTAAACATATCTATATTGCCTTATTTTTAAAGCCCAATAGTTATGGTTTAGATCTAGAAAGCTCAACAAAAGTCTCATGTGTTCAGAAGTGGGGCTATTGGAAAATGATTGGATCATGGGAGCACAATACTTCTTAGAGAATTAATCCATTGTTGAGTTCATATCTAAATGTGCTATTAGGAGGCAGGGTCTGGTGGGAAAATGTTGCTTCCTAGCTGCCATGGGGTGAGCAGCTGTGCCCTGTCTAGACCATTCCACCATGCCCGTTCTGCCTTGAAGTCAGCCAAATATGGACAGAAAGCTCTCAACACCATGAGCCAAAATAAACTTCTTTTCCTTTAAGTTGTGACTGTTGAGTATTTTGTCCTAATCATGAGTAAATGACTAAGACATCAGTCATTAAATATATTTTCAAAATAGAATTTGAGCTACACTGAGTTAAAGAAAATAAGTCAGCAAATTAATGAGACTACATATTTTTTAACCCATTAAAGCATTTCATGAACTTGCCTAATCTTGTTAAGTGCCTGGGGTACATCTTAAAAGTATAAACTCTCATGTCCTATCACACACTTATTAAAGTAAAATCTGAGGAGGATAATTTTGTGAATCTAGGTGTTACTTACATATCCACGATGTCACCCAAGAAAGGACAGACTTAGGAAATCTGGGCAGATCAGATGTGATAAAGAATATCTTAAAATATAAATACAAAAATAAAATTTGTTGAGCAAATGAAAGAAATTACAAAGAATCCATGCATAAGTATGCTCACTGAAACAATGCTTGTAATAGAAAAATGGGGGGAAATCTGAATTGCATGAATAAGAAAACTAAAAGTGAATAACAATGCCAATAATGCAAAAGAATGTAGGGGCCAGTGAGATGGCTCAGTGGCGTAAATGCCTGCCTGGCAAGCGCGGGGGCCCGAGTTCAACTCCCGGAACCCACATATGAAAAAAGGGCCGGTGATATCGCTCAGCAGCATGGGCGCCTGCTGGCGCGTGAGGTCCTGAGGTCGACCCCCGGTACCCACAAAAAAAAAAAAAGTTATAGTACGGTAAAAATAAATGACATACATATATCAATACAAATGAATTTCAAAAACATGATTCATAACATGTTTATGTGTGTGCATTTTATGTGCACATATATACATACACATTTAAAGAGAACAAAATAATTCTGTGCTTATATGTATACGCACATGAATATATATATTTATACTATGTATATCATATGAAAATATGTTTATATGCTGTATTTCAGCTCATTGCATATGATTTAAATATTTCATATGTTAATATGATTAGTTATAATCTGTGTTACTGAGGTTATGAACAGACTATCTTTTTGGACAGGCATCTGCATATACCCATTTATTGAAATTATACATATAAAAATAATATTAATATAAATAAACCACAGATTAACTAGATACATTGTGATAATTTCAATACTCTTGAGACATTAAAATAAGTTGTTAATGTTTACTCACCTGAAAATATTTTTAATAACCTGACAATATTTTCAAGAAAATAAAAACACAAATAGCAGAACCATTAATGGCATATAATTCCATCAAAATAGATGCATGCATGAGTAAATTGTATGAGTGTGAGAGTAACAAACATTTAGTAAGAGTCCATGATAAAATATTTATCTTATACATTACATGCTTGTATATTTTTAAATATTTACAAGAAATCTGTAAGGACAAAGAAACTAATCTTTAAGAAAATGCTATATAGAATTAATTGTACCAAATATTGTACATGACTATTTAGTCTTCAATTGATTCCCAATTGGCTAGGCAAGACGAATGTCTTTTATATGAAAAAAAAACTGATATTAAACACATGTAGCAAAATTTTAAGAACTGGGGAATGTAGGGACAGGCATTTAGGGGTTCCTTGTACTATCCTCAAAACCATTCTTTAAGTTTGAAATTATTTTATAATATGCTTTAAAAGACTATGTAACTACAGGAAATTTGTTTCTTTGTATTGTTTTGGTTTTATTCCTATGAAAAGACTTAACAACCATATCTTGCATTAAGAATTATGTCAAGGAATTTCTTAAAAGTAGGTTCTCTGACCTGACTCCAATCTACTAGAAATCTTCAGGAGTCTAGGAGTATGAACCCCAAAGGTGTGTTATGATGTGGGAGAGTCAGAAAAGACTACCTAGTAACCTTGACAAGTTTTTAAAGACAAAAAAGAAGGAAAAATGAAATAAACATTCAAAATAAAATAAACCAGCATTGCTCAATATTGGTGGACACATGAGAAAACAGAAATGGTCATATATTATAGAAAACAGAAAGGGAAAACATTTATTAAGACTGATTTCTATGACCACTGTAAACATCCAAATTCATAAATAGCAATGATAGCTGTAGGAATTTAAAATCCTAATGTTATTACCAAAATTCTTTGTACAAAGAAGTTCACTCAACATTTTCTCTGGTAGTGAAAACTACAAACACCCTTATTGTCCATAAATACATGCTTGAATAGGTTGTTTATTATCTTTCTTTTAAAGGGAAATATTTGGACTTATTTACAGTAAAATGTGAATGGTATATTTCTTGGGGCAGAAATCAAGCTTTCATCCTTCTATCCTATCTGTATTTTCTATTTTACTGAGGGCTTTTTAGGCACCTTGAAAACTTGTGCAGTCCAGGCTTAGGACCACTCAAAAGTGCCAGAGGTTTTCACATCCCCAGAGTAACATGCACCAAGAATGGACTCAAGTGTGTGAATAAATACTCCAGCTTCTCATCACTAACTGGAATAATTCTGAGGGGCATTCTGTACTCAGACTTAGAGGGTCCCTTGAATTAAGCAAGAATTAAGCCACTTGTTTCCTTTTGGAAGTGTCAGTCTTTGATGGTATATCAATTAAAGAACTTTTCCATCCTAAGATAATATATAAAATAATATTTATTATATTTTATCTTAATGATTTTATGTCTTTGTATCTAAATATTTAGCATGTATATTTAAGTGTAGTTTTTTCAAAGCAGCATATTTCTTTACCATCATTTCCAGATGGGATGTGGAGGGAAGAGGGGTGAGTGGAAAGGAAGGCAGAAAAACAATGAAAGACTGAGCTAAGTGCTCTTATTTCTCTGTACAACATAAATGTACTTCACTATATCCCATAGACAGGCTGAAAATTTTGTGAGTTATATGCATGACTGCTCGCAAGATTAAATGGAGTGTTGAATGAAACGATTTATTAATGTGTTTATATAATTTATAATCTTTAAGCATTTGTCTCATAAATATAGATTACAACTTTACATATGCTACACAATTGGTTTTCCCCACCAAAATATTTGGGCTACATAAAAAATTGACAGCATTTTACTACTGTATTGTACTTTCTTTACTTTCTTTTTCTTTTCTTCCTCTTTTCAATTTATTCCAGGCAGCTTCTCTACTACCATCACCTTGCTCATGACAGCTTATTTAAAGAGGTGCCAATAATGTGTTTGGTGCCACATACATGACAGGGTCAGAAGCAAACCCACGATGAGACGTGTAGCTGCCACTATAGCTATATAGGTTAATACACTCAGTACTTCAGAGATGGCAGAGATATAACCATCCCCATCCATCCTATGAACAACCCATTTTATTTTAAAATAATAACTGCCAGGTCTTCACTTGCAAAATTCTACCACATTTTAAATGATACAACTCTCTTTAACAGTGGCTATGGGAATTCAAGGAAATTATAATCTCCACAAAATCTTTTTTTCCCCTCAAGGTCCATGAAAGTGCTAATTTTCCCTTTACAGCTGTTACATAAAATTCTGATTATGAACTACTCAGCAATTTAATCCCACCATCCATACAATTAGATGTTCCTTTCAGCAAGGTCAAACGCCAGTGATGTAGTCCCTTTGTACGCCAGAGGTTCTTGACATGATACAAGTCCCTAGACTGAAATATCACTGCTGCAGTCTTCAAAATGTGAACAGAACTGGTCAATTTCTGCCAGTCTTTTTTGTATGAAGAAGACTCAAGAACAGCTTGGCAGCCAGGCATGGTGGGACACACCTGTAATGCCAGCACTCTGGAGGCTGAGGCAGGAGGATCACCTTGAGTTTGAGGCCAGCCTGGGCTACATAGTGAGTTCAAGGCCAGTCTGAACTACATAGTGAGACCCTGTCTGAAAAAACGAAATGAAACAAAACAAAACAAAACAAGAGAAGCTCGGCAGGGCCCACAGCCCTCCTGCCAACATCCAGGCTCACATACTTCACCAAGTCTGAGAGGCTGAGGCGCAGCAGCAGCAGCTTCACTTAGGCTCTGATGATGGTCTTCGGAGTTTGAAGCCTTTATACCACTAGATGGTGGGTTGGCGTCAGTGGATGGAATTCTTCCACTTATTTCTATAAGGGGTTTATTTATGTTTATCACATTTTTGCACTGGTCTTTACAAAAGCCGCATAAATGGAGTAAGTGTAGTCCTTAGCATCTCTCTCTATGATTTCTCTGACATCGATAAGATCACATTTATTGGGCTGGGAATGTGGCTCAATGGTAGAGTTCTTGCCTTGCATGCATAAGGCTCTGGGTTCAATCCCCAGCACTACACACACACACGCACACAAAAATCACATTTATTTCCTGCAATGGCAATTATAATATTAGGTGGGCCATGCTGTTGAAGTTCCTTTACCCAATTCTTTCATGTTAAAAATGTCTCTTCTTTAGTGATACCATAAGGAGTATAGCTGCAGCCAGTTCTTAGTAATATATTGGTGTTAAGGCACAAAATCATTCTTGTCCAGCTATCTCTAAATCAGAAATTTATGTAGCTCATTTTGGTATGGACAGTCTTGGTCATAAAAGATGCTCCTATTGTTGGGTCGGTCTTTGGATCAAAACTGTCTTTCACAAACCGCTACACAATACTCAACTTGCCTACACCTGTATCCCCCAACAGACACACTTTGAGGTCCTTTTCCGCCATGGCCCAGGAGCCAGGAGCACGGGCCCACCTCAGCCCTAAATCGAGGAAGGACAGGCCTGGCCCAGCAAGAACACCCTCAGCACCACCAAAGAACCACCCAGCCACAGCAGCGGGGAGTGCTCACTGGCTTTCAGAGAGCACTGCCACAGAAGACTACTAAAACTGCCACTAGGAGAAAAGTCTAGTCCAGGCTAGGCTCTGAGCTCACTTTCATAAGGGCCATGTCACTGTGAGCTCAGATTCCCAATTATCATTCACAGGTGTAGTGGCATTGGAGGAATGGGGTGGGGGCCCACCCTCTTATTTCTGAGTTCACTACAAGCACCAGGCTGGCTACTGCTGCCCTCACCACAGGGTACTACCCTATGCCCACTGATTTAGTTTTCTTATTTAGCAATTTCTGAGATTAAAGGGTCATAGTATTTTGTACGGTGCATCTGCCTGATTTCTCTTGGAAATTTAAATGGCACTTATCTATTTTCCAGATTTCCTACCCTCACTTTCTCTGCTTCCACCCCTCCCCCGCCTAGGTCTCAATCTGGAACAAGACCAACAAGACTGTTAGAATAAATTCTGGGATTTACTCGCTGCAGAGTGATATGGGTATGTCTATGTGGATATAGAGAAAGAAGTAATTAATTCTCTTTAGAAGTTTCAAGTTAAGTTTGATTGATTGATAAATTAATTAATTATGAGACAGTGTCTCGATAAATCACAAAATTGCCCAGGCTGGGCTCAAACTTGCAATCCTCCTGCCTAAGCCTCTCAGAATGTTGGGATTACAAGCATATGCCACCACACCCAACTCCCCATATAGCCTATTTTGATCACATCCATTCCCATATTATCCTCCTTTCTCCCTCCCCTTTCCCTCTCATTTCCCTTATACCCTTCCTCTTGTCTAAAAATACTCTCCCTTCTACTTTCATGTTATCTTTAAAAAAATTTTTTTTTGGATTTGACATACTGGGGAAAACATGCTATACAGTATTTGTCTGAGTTGATTTATTTTGCATAACACAAGCCCTATTATTTTATGAATTTAATATGCACTAATAAAATGTATTTAAAAATAGCTTTGAAAATAATTATCTTTGATTACAAAGCTTATTTCTTAAAGGTATAGTAGTCTGTCAATAGGCAGAGAAAATAAGTCCTGAGACAAGATGGAGGAGAAATAGAAGATGATAACATTTGAATAAGAAAATCCTTAAATCAACAAAAAAGCTTGTGTACCCAATACCAGACCTTTGATCAAGTAAGTGATCAGTTCTGGCTATTGTCACATTTCTGTCTGCAGGTCTTTAGGTACAGGTTTCTTGGCTCAGCAGATTAAAAGATTAAGAGAGAAAGGCTGTTTCTGATCCCCAGCAGGTAGGTGTTATCTGGGGCCCTCTGGTATAGAGGTATAAGTATCAGAAAAGAAGCCTGTGGCTAGTGAGGGAAGGTAGGAATAGAATGGTATGATCTAGGGTTTCCCTGGAAGGTTTATCACAAACCTAGGTTACTGAGGTCTGATCTCTTAATTACTCCCTCTCCTTTAACCCATCCTACACTTTGGTGGGAGGAATGGCCTGGGGAAGGATTTTCAGGGGAAATGGTGGGCATTGAAGCAGGATTGGGTCTGGGGCACCCCTTAGAAGGCTTTCAGTTAGGAAAATCATTGCCATTCAGAGCTCTGAATTCTATTAGAAAGCATTCAATCCCTTGTCTTGTTTTTATCTCCTAGAAAGAAGAAGCAAGAAAAAACAACGTGGAAGAAGCCTTCCCCTTAGGAAGTGGTGAAGGCCAGCAGCCTGCAGGAAATATTAGAGGAGTTTGGGCTCCAAATCCCCATAATTTTGGAGAGAATGTGTCCAATAGACTTTTTAATAGTATAGATACAGATATGGGTGATATGGAAAGGTTGATGGAGGAGATGAGAGAGCTAAGGAGAAAAATTAGGGAGCTTAAATTGAGGACAGTCTATGCATTCTTATAGGTGACACCCTTACCATGGTCATCATGATGAGTTTTGCCTTATGCCTTGAATCTTGAGGTTAATAATCATAAATCCCCTGCTTTCCAAACTTGCATTTTCTTGGTGTCCCCTTGACTGTGAACCGTTATAAGTTATGCTACTTTCTGATTGGAGATTTTACTTTGACCTAGCCTGTAAGTTTGTCTGTCAGCAGGGGAGTTTTATCATCTTGCATGGGAATATATTAGTTACAGAATGTAAATTTAGTAGCATGACTTAAAAAATTGTCTATAGATATGCTAGCTCATTAAAAGTATGCATATTTACACTTTCTATATATGAAATATGTATTTTTCTATTTAATACAGTTGGCATTTCTAATTTTCTTTGTCTTTTCTTTTAATTTTTAAAATTTTATTAGTATGTTTGCAATACATAATGATTATATTCATCATGAGGAGTTGCTACATGTATATAACATATTTTAATTCTTTTTACTTCTCTTTCCCCTCTGCTTCTCCCCCCATCCCTTTATTTCTTGATCCACAGACCATTTGCAAAAGATCTATCTTCCTGTTTCCTATTATCTATCTTGTATTTTACCTTTCAAGTGTATCCTTCTTTATGGCAGAGTAGTAGTCCATGGTGTATACATACCATGTTTTCTTTATCCATTCATCTGTTGTTAGACATATAGGCTTTAGCTATTAAGAGTTGCGCTGCTATAAACATGGGTACACATGTATTATTTCCTTTTTCTTACTTTTAAAAAATGAATATGTATCTTATAGATGTCAGGAAAAGAGTAAGAAGCAAGGAAATTGCCAATTGGTATTTGAAAAGAATAGGGCAATTAATAAATAAAACAGAAAAAATTTTAAGGGTATATTACTTCATATTACCTCTGGACCTCTTGTTTAGAAACACATACTTGCTAATTATTACATATATATTTATTTAAAGTCAGCCCATTCTATAGAATGAAGATAATATATGCCTTAAGGGGCTGTTGTGAGAAGGATATGAGGTGATGACTGATCTCTTTAGCTAGCTCTGTCTGCATATTCAAGACTCCAATATTCTAGATGCCTTTCATTTTTAGGCAAGTGTCAAAAAAGTGCCAGGATATCCAATTGACAGCCAAGTGAGTAATGCTTTTCTATTCCTCTGCTCCTCAATCTGTAAATTTTCTGGGTAATGCCATAACTACTGGACACTCTGTTCTGATGGGTTTTACTGGCTGTTGTCCCATTTGTGTCTGCAAGTCTTTAGGTTCAGGTCCACTGGCCCCCACCACTGCTGTTATGCTGGACTCCTAAACGTGACAGACTCGCTAATCTCTGTGTAGCTCTCAGTAGTATGAATTCCCTTTTGGCCCTTTCAGAAATGTAGATGGTGCCCTTCTGTGCTATAGCATTATACGATACCTGCTATAGACATTATCTACCAGGTGGATAATTCACCAGTGTTGCCTAAGAATGCAAACAGCCCTTTATGATTTTCTCAGATTTCTTTCCTCACCCCCTTCCTCTGGACAACTCTGAAAGACACTTGGTGAGCTCAGAATTGGACTATGCCTTCCATCAATGAATATGGCCCAGTCTCCTTGACTCTCCATTTTCTGTGAAAAAACCTTTTGTGGAACATCAAGGTAGCAAGTTAATAACTTTCTAATATGGGAGTGAGTTTCTGCATAGAAACTAAATCTAATGAACCAATAGCTTATATTAGGACTATTCTTTGCAGACTTTTATTAAAATATAGCAAAGTAGTTACTAGAACACAAATGACCATAAGAAAAATGATATTCAGCTTTATTCTATAGTTGAGGAAGTTGAATTTGGAGTCATAAATTTCCACTTAATCTGCCAGCTTGGCAAAATGGGCCCATCTGATCCACTATTGATCAGGTTATACTGAATGAGGTGCTTTTACACACTACTATTCAGTAGTGTACATTGGAACAATGTTCTGGAAGTCATACTGTCAATAATTATCAAACTTAGAAATGTAAATTCTCTTTGACTGCCATGAAATGTTACAGCCATAAATTTACATCATGGACATAATTGTAAAATTTTGAACAACACTGTGTATTGAAGTATTATTTTAGAATCATTAATATTAAAAATTAACTTTATATTGACAAAGCTATAATATACATCAGTTTAAGGGAAAAGGGACATCTTTTACTGGATAGTTGTCAATTTTTGTTTCTTTTTTTGATTATCAGGCATTTGACCTATTAACTATATTTAGGGATTGGTTGGTCATATTTAGTATAAAATGGGAAAATGCTGGAAATTGATATTTGAAGCTTTTGTTCACTGTGACATAGGCATATATCTTAGATCCTTCCATTCAGAATGAACTGCCACAGACTTTATGTTGATTAAAAATTTTATTTATTTATATATTTATTTTAACTGCCATATATAAATTACACATATTTTAAATGATACATAAAATGATACATATTTATGGCATACAATGCAGTGTTGGATATACATAAATAAAAAAAAAAAAATATATATATATATATATATATATATATATATATATATATATAAGAGAGAGAGAGAAGATAGATATCTAAGCAAGTTTTATTTATGTTGAAAACATTCAAAATCCTTCTAGTTTGTAAAAAAAATACAGTACACTGTCATTATCCATAGTCACCCTACTGTGGAATAGAACACCAGATCTTCATTCTCCTATCTGTAACTTAGTTTTTACTAATCATCCTTTCCCCATCCTTCCATTTCCCCTACTCTCCCCATTCTCCGATAACCCCCATTCTACTCTCAACTTCTATGTGATCAACTTTTCAGATTTCACATATGAATAAGACCATCCCATACTGGTTTTTCTGTGTCTGAGTTACTTCACTCAGTGTAATGACCTCCTGTTCCATGTTGTCATAAATGACAGGATTTTATCTTTTCTATGGATGAATAGAATTTCATTGTGAATATGTACATTTTCTTTATGCATTCACCAATCGACAGACACTTAGGTTGGTTTCTTTTCTTCACTACTGTGAATAGTGTAGCAATGAATATGGGAATGCAATGTCTCTTAAATATACAAATTTCATCTCCTTTGAGTATATATACTCAGGTGTGGGATTGGTGGATCATATGGCAGTTCTCTGTTTAATTTTTGGGAGAAGTGCCATACTGTTTTCTATAATAGAAATTTACATTCCCACCAACAGTGCATTTTTTTCCTACACCCTCACCAGCACTTGTTATCATTTGTAGATTTGATAATAGTCAGTTTAACTAGCATGAGATATCTCATTTTGTTTTTGACTTGCATTTCCCTGATGATTAGTGATGTTGAACATTTTTTCATGTACCTTTTGGCCATTTGCATTTCTTGTGAGAAATGTCAGTTTTTATCACTTACCTGTTTTTAAATGGAATTCTTTTAGAGTTGACTTTATACATGTTGGATATTAACCTCTTGTCAGATGTATAGTTTGGAATATTTATAGGCTGTCTCTTCACTCTGTTGCTTGCTTTACTTTGCAGGAGCTTTTTAGTTTGGTGCAATCCAATTTGCCTGGTTTGTTTTTTCTGTGTTTTTTGGGTCTTATTTAAAAAAAATCTTGCCAACTCTAATCTCCTAAAGTATTTTCCCTATGTTTTCTTTTAGTAGTTTAAGTTTCAAGTATTGCATTTAGGGTTTTGATCCATTTTGATTTGGTTTCTGTATATGATGAGAGGAGTCTAGTTTCATTCTTACACATGTAGATATGAATGAAATTAGTGAAAGCAGATATCTTTGTTTTCTTCAAATCTTATAAAGACATCTTTCAGCTTTTCTCCATTCAGGATGGCATTAGCTTTTGGCTTGTTCAATACAGCTTTTATTGTGTTGAAGAACATTCCTTACATACCTAATTCATTCAGAGTTCTTATCATGAAAAGATGATAAATTTGATTAAGCACTTTTTATGCAACTATTGAGATGATCATGTGCTTTTTGTTCTTCATTCTGTTGATGTGGCATATCACACTTATTGATTTTCATATGATGAACCATCATTGTATCCCTGGATTGAGTCCCACTTAATCTGGTGAACAATCTTTTTAATGTACTGTTTTATTTTGTTTGCCAATATTTTGTTGAGAAATTTTGTATCTATATTCATCAAGAATATTAGTCTGTAACTTTCTCTTTTCTTGTGTCTTTGTCATATTTTGGCAGAAGGGTAAGGCTGGCCTGATAGAATAAGTTTAGGAAAATTCCCTCTTCTTCAGTGTTTTGGAATAATTTGAGAATTGTTGTTAATTTTTCATTAAGTTTTTGGCAGAATTTACAATGAGCCCTTCTGGTCCCGGACATTTCTTTCATAGACATTTCATTGATTCAGTCTTTTTAATCATTATTGCTCTGTTCAAGTTTTCTATTTCTTCATGATTCAACTTTGGTAAGTTGTAAGGTTCCAATAATGTGTTCATTTTTTTAAGGTTATTAAATTTGTTGACATAAAGTTATTTATAATTGAAGTTATTAGTTTTTGTTTAATGAATTAGTTGTTCTCTAGTGATCCTTTGTATTTCTGTGGTGTCAGTTATTCTTTCTTTATCTCTGATATTATTTTTTCTTTATAACTGATTTTACTTATTTTGGTCTTCTCTCTTTATCTTTGTAACTCTAATATATTGTTAATTTTATTTTTGCAAAACCCAACTCTCTGGGTGGTTTTTTGTATTGGCTTTTTGGTCTCTGTTTTGTTCATCTCTTCTCTAAACTTTATTTCTTTCATCCTAGTAATGTTGAGTTTTGTTCTCCCTTGAGCTATAACTGTATGTTATTTATTTGAGATATTTCTGCTTTTGTTGATGCAGGCACTGATTGTTATAAATTTCCTTCCCAGTACTAGTTTTGTTTTATCCCTTTTATGTTTATATCTAGATGTCCCCACAATGTCTTATGTAGTTGTAGGTGGGGCTTTTGGGAAGTGATTGGATCATGGTGTCATGATACTCATCAGTGAAATAGTCTATTGACAGTTTATAGCTAAATGTGCTGTAGTGAGGTGAAGTTTGGTTGGAGGAGGTGACTCACTAGGGGGCATGGTCTGGAAGGGTATATCTCCCTTGTTCCTCCCTTGATTGCTTTCTGCTTCCTGCCACCATGCCATGAGCTGTTTCTCCTCTGCCATGCCCCACTACCATGTGTCCTGCATTGGAGCCAACCAACCATGGACTGAATCCTTTACAACTGTGGGCCAAAATAAACCTCTCCTTCCTTAAGTTATGGATATTGAGTATATGCTCCCAGCAATGAAGAAAGTAACTAAGACAGATTTGGTACCAGAAAAGTAGGGCTGTTGTTGTGATGCTATTTGATCATATGGTTCAGAAGCCTTTGGAACTGGCTTGCAGAAAGTGTTTGGAAAAGTTTGGCTGCTAACTGGAGAAGCAGTTCTAGAATGCTGTGAGCTGAGCTTGATGGGACATTCTGGTTGGAACTTAGAAGACCAGAATGTTGACTGTAATGCAGCTGATAAATACAAGGCTCAAGAAGTTTCAGTTGGGAAGAATTCCACTGGCGGTTTGACTCCACACCGTATGTGTTATGGTCTGGCAGAAAATTTGTCTGCATTTTACTCAATGCCTGAGTCTTTGTGGGAGACTGAGATTAAAAGCTTTAGACTCATTAATCTGGCAAAGGAAATTTCAAGGCAGCATAATATTGAGGCTGTGGCGTGAGTATTGCTGGGGGCTTTTAGCAGGACCTATGTTGGGAATCAAGAGCAAATGGCACAGCTGAATGATTTTTAAAGTTTTGAGTTTGACCCAAAAGGAAACTGTGATAGAATTGGGGCCTATAAAGATGGAGCAGAGGAGAGCACGATGTGAACTCCAAATGCCTTGGGTAGCCCTAACCCTCCAGCATTACGTGGTTATAGCCTTCATAGCTTCTCTCTTGGGCTGGCTTTGCTCACTCTTTGCAGCTTTCCTCAGACAATCCACATTTCTGGTTTTTCCAACATTCTGGTGTCTCCACTGAACTTTCAGCTTCACTCTCACAGCTTAATGCACTGCTCTCTCAGGAACAAACTGCATGGCCTCCCAAGCCTTCTTTTGAAATCTGGGTGGAAGCTTCTCTGACCCCACAAATATTGCATTCTACATGCACATAAAACCAGCACTACCTGGTCAGCTGCCAGCTGGAGCAGTAGCTGAGCTCATTTATATATTTCCAGCAGTTGCAGAAGCCTATGAGTGCCTGAAGGGCTCAGGATGGTGAACTGAATCCCAGGAAATCAATTCCTGTCCCCTTCACTGTTGCTATTCTGGAGTGTGGTGCCCTGGGACTCTATTCTCAAAGCAAAGTCTTCCACATTTATAATTTTGAACCTGCACAGTATGGAGACTTTCTGTTTCCTCACATTCTTACAAGGCATTTTTTGTATTGTTCAGATCCAAAGTAATTGACTTCTTTTTAATGCTTATCTTCTGATCAACTTGAAATTATTAAAAATATTATTAAAAAATAAGACAATCCCTCCCGTCTCTGTTGTTGTACCTTCATTTTCATTTGTTTCAAGATTTTTCAAGTCTCCTTCTTAATTTCTGCACTGATTCATTGGTTGTTCAGAGTTATGTTTTAAAATATCCATTCATTAGTATAGTTACCAAAGTTTTTCTTGTTATTGATGCATAGTCTTTTGCACAGTAGTCAGAAAAGACATTTAATAATATTTCAAGTTTTGAAAATTTGTTAAGACTAGCTTTAGAACCTACCATATAATGTATTCTGGAGACTGTTCCATATGCTATTATTAAAGGAATCAGACCAACACCTTTAGACCAAGGCAGATTTAAAACACCCCTTACTTCTCATGTTCCTAAAGTTTCAATTTCCTCAAATTTGCAAGCTGTCTGCCTATCCGTCAGCTCCCATAAACTGCTCCTTTGAAGGTCAGTCATGCTCTCCTTATTGACAGTACACAAGCTACCAGCTAACTGCTTGAAGGACAACCATACCAGCTCAGATCCAACTCCCCTTCTCAGCCCCCTCCCCTTTCTTATCCCTATAAAACCCCTGAGTCTGTAAGAGATGGGCTGCTTGGTTCTCATACCAGCAGTCCCTCTTAGGTTTTAATCCCAATAAAACCTGTCTTCAGCTCTGGAACTCAATTTCCTTTTCCTTTCTCCCTAACAATTAAAAATTTGTATTTTGCAGCTGATGAGTGGACTGTTGTATAGATGTCTGTAAGGATTATTTACTCTATAGTGAAGTTTCACTCTACCATACCTTTTTTGATTTTCTGTCTAGATGATTTTTTCATTACTGAATGTGGAATGTTAAAATCCCCCACTATTATTACATTGTAGTTTATTTCTTCCTTTGCTTTAAATATTACCATTTGCTTTAAATATGTAAATTATTTCATATTGGGTGCATTTGTGTTTAGAATTGTTATTTCTTCTTGCTGAATTAACCCTCAAGATCATTGTATAATGATTTTCTATGTCTCTTTCTAATGCTTTTTATTTATTTTATTTTATTTTTTGTGGGTACTGGGGGTTGACCTCAGGACCTCGCGCACCAGCAGGCGCCCGTGCCGCTGAGCGACATCACCGGCCCTTTTATCGTATGTGGGTTCCGGGAGTCGAACTCGGGCCCTCGCGCTTGCCAGGCAGGCGCTTACACCGCTGAGCCATCTCACCGGCCCCGTACTGCTTTTTATTTAAAATCTATTTCATCTCATTA
Organism: Erethizon dorsatum; assembly: GCA_028451465.1. NCBI lineage: Eukaryota > Metazoa > Chordata > Mammalia > Rodentia > Erethizontidae > Erethizon > Erethizon dorsatum. The sequence goes on along the minus strand of CM051842.1, from coordinate 86,865,069 downwards.
AATATGGCTACTTCTGATTTCCTTTAGATTCTATTTGCATGGAAGATTTTTTTTCTCACTGCTTCATTTTCTATGAATGGATGTCTTGCAAGTTGAATAATCGATTAATATTAATCATTTATAATTATTAACTAATAATTAATTCTGTAAGCAGAATGTAGTCAGGCCTTGTTACAATGTCTCTTTTAACTGCACAAGTTAATTCATTTCCATTTAAGGTATCTATTGATAGGTAAGGTCTTACTATTGACATTTTGTAACCTTTTTTCTAGGGGTTTATTTGCCTTTACGTTTTTCTTTCTCCCTCTCTTATAGGTTTCATTGTGGATAAATTATTTCTCTACTAGTGTGTTTTGATACTTTCCTATTAGTTTTTTTTTTTTTTTTTGTGGGTACCGGGGGTCGACCTCAGGACCTCGTGAGCCAGCAGGCGCCCGTGCCGCTGAGCGATATCACCGGCCCTTTTTTGTATGTGGGTTCCGGGAGTCGAACTCGGGCCCTCGCGCTTGCCACTCAGGGGCTTACACCGCTGAGCCATCTCACCAGCCCCTCCTATTAGTTTTTGGTGTCTGGACAGCACGAAGTTTACAAAAAACATCTTTTGATTATAAAATGTATTATGAAGATAGAGTAAATTAGCAATGACCATGAAAATAAGGAGAAAAAGGGGAAAAGTACTGATAGAATCTACATTTGCACTCCATTTCTCCCCAACATTTTGAATTTTTTTTTTTTTATATGCTGGTACTGGGAATCAAACTCAGGAACTCACGCTTGCCAGGCAGGCGCTTATGCAGCTGAGCCATATCACCAGCCCAACATTTTGAAGTTTTGATGTCCACATTACATATTTTTGTTGCTTACCTACAACATATTAATATAGTTATTAATATTTTAATCATTTTATTTTTTAGTTTTCCTATTAATAAGTGGTTTGCACACCATGTTTACAATAGTAGACCATTCTGAATTTATCAGTATAATTACTCTTACCAATGAGTTTTATAACTTCTGAAGTTTCCTTCTTACTCAATAACTTTTCTTGTTTGAGAAACTCTCCTTATGATGTTTCACAGAACAGGTCTGCTGGTAATGGATTCTCTCAATTTTTGTCTGCCTGGGAATGTGTCAATCTCTTTTTCAATTTCTAAAATATAGCTTTGTTCTGTACAGTTTTCTTCCTTTACATTGAATAACTCATCCTTCTTCCACCTGGTCTGTCAGGTTTCTGCTGAGAATTCTTATACCAGGTAAATTGGGACGCACTGATGCATTTTTTTTGTTTCTTTTCTCTTGCTATCTCTGTCCATGTTGTGCTGCCTAGGGTTGGAGGAGCATTGCAGTAGGCAGTTCTGAGGCATCAATGCTGCAACACTGACTCACATCCACAGACTGTAGCCAAACAAGACAAGCACAGCACAAGGAAAGGACTAAGGTCTATGCTGTTATTGTTTACATGGTTTGAGACTGCTTTGGTCAGCCAGAGGTGTTGCTTGCCATAATATGAGTTCGTCACACTGGAGCAACAAGTCTCTCTGTCTAGCACTAAAGTGGGTCTTGAAACTCTATTCATGGGCACAGACCCAGAGACAAGGGCTTTTATCATCTGCCTAGTGTTGTGTTTCACAAGCCCAACACTAAGATCCAAGGCAAAGTCCTGCACTTACTCCCCTGTCTAAACCCTCAGCAGATGCATTCTTTTCTTGACAACATTGCCTGAGGTTGAGAAAGGGGTGGTAGAGGCAATCTTTCAGCTATGAAGCTAGTGTGGATCCTAGGGTCAATCTGTGAGCACTGCCCTGAGGGCAGGAGCCATGAGGTTCCTCCCAGTATTGGCTTTCACTGTGACAGGACTTGTACTGAGTTCCAAGACTAAGGTCTAGACTTCATTCCATTTCCTTCCTCCAAAAGAGTTGTTTCTCTCTTCATGTTACATTGATTGGTGTTTGGAGAAGGCTAGTAAAAGCAACTCAGTATTCTTAACTTCTTCAAAAATTTTTTATTTATTATTATGATAAAATAAGGTACTACAATGTCTCACTATTCTCACTTAGCTCTTGTACTTGAATAGCTATTCACATTTGTGCTCCTGTGAGGAGACAATTACTAAAGGCTATGCTGCCACCATTTTGCTCTGCCTCCAGTAATATTTCTTTCTTTTTTTGTTTGTTTGTTTCATTTTGTTTTTTGAGACAGGGTCTCACTATGTAGTTCAGGCTGGCCTCAAATTGGCAGTGATCCTCCTGCCTCAGCCTCCAAAGTACTGAGATTACAGGCATGCACCACCATGCCTGGCCTCCAGTAATATTTCTATACACAACACCAAACTGTATGAAAAAGAAATCAAGAAAGTAGTCTCATTCACGGTAGCTACAAAAACTAACAAAATACTTTGAAATAAGTTTGGCCAAGTTGGTGAAAGATCTACACACTGAAACAATAAGCCATTAATGAAAGAAATTGAAGAAGACAGAAATCAATTGAAAGATATCTTATGGTCTTGGATTAGAAAACTTAATAACGGTAATACATTCAATCTACATGAAGCTATCTACAGATTCAATGAAATTCCTGTCAAAATACCAGTGATATTACTCACAGAAATAGAAGTATCAATCCTAAAATTCATATGGAAATACAAAATAGCCCAAAAAGCCAAAGCAATCTTGAGTAAGATGAACAAAGCCACAGTCTTCACTCTACCTGATTTGAAAAGCTACAACAAAGTTAACATAATCAGGACAATATGGTTCTGGCAAAAAAAGAACACATAGAGTAGTGAAACAGAATAGAGGTACCAAAAATGAACCCACACTTTATGGTCAGTTTGATTTTGACAAAAGTTTCAAGAGCACATTAGGCATAAAGGATAGTCTCTTCAACAGAGTGCTGAAGAAACTGGATTACCACATGCAGAATAATAAAATTAAAACACTATCTCACATCACACACAAAACTCAGTTCAAAATGGATTAAGGACTTAAGCATAAGACCTGATACTGTAAAAGTACTAGAAGAAAATACAGGGGAAAAGTTAATGAATTTGTTTGGACAATGATTTTTTTAGATCTACCCCCCAAATTACAGGCAACAAAAGAATAATTTATAAATGGGATTACATTAAACTAATATATTTCTGTAGAGCAAAGGAAAAAATCAACAAAATGAAAAGACAATCTATGGAATGTAAGAACATATTTACAAACCATACATGTAATAAGGGATTAATATTTAAAATCTACATGGAACACAAACAACTCAATAGCAAAAAAAAAAATCTTTTTAATGGTAAAAGTACCTGAATAGACTTTTCTCAAAAGAAGACATAAAATGGCCACCTGGTATACAAAAAAAAATGTTCAGTATCACTAACCATCAAGGAAATGAAAAAAAAAAAAAAAAAACCACAATGAGATCTCACTTCACATCTTTTAGAAAGGCTATTAAAGATGAAAGATAAAACATGTTAGTGAATATGTGGAGAAAAAGTACTGTTGTACATTGTTTGTATAAGTGTAAATTAGGACAGCCATTATGGAAAATAGTATGGAGATTCCTAGAAAAATTAAAAATAATACTACCATGTGATCCAGGTATCCCACTACTGGGTATATATCCAAATGACATGAAATTGGTATGTGGAAGAGACATCTGTACTCCTATGTTTGTTGCAGCACTATTTACAACTATTAACAATAGTCAAGATATGGAAACAACTTGGATGGCCATCAATGGATGATCAGATAAAGGAAAATGTGATGAATATAAACAATACAATACAATTTAGCCATAAAAATAAGGAAATCCCAGCTGGATGTGGTGGCATGCACCTGTAATCCCAGCATTCTGCAGGATAGAAAATTCAAGCACAATCAAGGCAATTTAATGACTTTAAGAGACATGTCTCAAAATATAAGAAAGGGCTAGGGATGTAGCACAGTCCAAAAGCCCTTGGTGGAACCTCCAGTCCCCCCACATCACAGGAAATATTGTCATTTTTTACAGTAAAATAAGCCAGGCACATAAAGACAAATACTACATGATCTCACATATATATAGAATCTAAAAAAGTAAAACTCATAGTAACAGAGAGTAAAGTGATGACATACCAGGAGCTGGGATCAGGGGACTTAAGATGTCAGTAAAAGACACAAAATTTTAGATAGACACTCAAGAGGTTGATTGAACATCATAGTGACTGCAATTAATAAAATATTATATACTCATAATGAAGTATTATATTCTTGAAAATTGCTCAAAGTAGACTTTAAGTGTTCTCACCAAAATAGTGATGAGTACATATGTTAAATAGCCTGAAAGTATTGTGTTGTACATCATAAATATATAGAACTTTTACTTGTCATCTAAAAAATTAATAAAAGTATAGATATTAGGATGGTGCTCACAAGAAAAATGGCTATGTGAGGGTAAAATAAGAAGGAAAAAAAATAAAGAAGAATAAAACTATACTCAGAATATACTTTGAAAAACAAAACAGGATTTGTCAAAACTTATGAGATACAGTTTAGCAATGCCTAGATTAAAATATGTATCTGTAGATGCTTGCACTAAAGAAATGCAAATCTCACATCAAAAACCTGAACTTCCACCTTAAACAAAACTATAAAAAAAGATGATCAAGTTCAATCAAAGAAATCAGAAGAAAGAAGGAGGTAAAGATTATAGTGGAAATAAATGAGAGAGAATAAAATATTATGAAGCTCAAAGTTGAGTCACTGAAAAAAATATATATATACATATACATATATATATATACATATACATATATATATATATATATACACACACATATATATATATTTTTTTTTTTTAAACTGACAAAAGTTTAGCTAGACTGGCCAAGAAAATAAGCTGAAGATTGAAGTTGTTAAAATCTGGAATAAAAGAGGGGACATAAATCCTAACCCTACAGATACAAAACAGATTATAAAGTAATACTATGAGCAACTGTATGACACCGAATAAGACAAGATAAATGAAATGGGAAAATTCCAAGAAAAATGCAGCTAACAAAACTGATTTTAAAAGAGACAGAAGGACGAATGTCCTCACAAAAATGTCAAAATGTGTTTTCTTCCTGGTTTTTTTTTTTTTTTCTGGCTTGCCAATAGATGCCTTCTTATTTTGCCCTCACATAGCCTTTTTTCTTGTGAGCACAGTCCTAATGTCTACACTTTTATTATTTTTTTATGTGGGTACCGGGAGTCGAACTCAGGACCTCACGCTTGCCAGGCAGATGCTTATGCCACTGAGCCATATCACAGGCCCTATGACAAGTAAAATGTCAGAGTATGGAATTCCAGGGCTCCATAATATGCAAACAGTGAGCTAGAAAGGTCTGTCACACAACCAACTTTCTCAGAACTCTAGAATTTAGTCAAAAAATTACATCATCCAGAAAGAAACTTCAAAAAAGAAGCTGCTTCTTTGTGGTGAGAAATTTTAAATCGCCTACTTACCATTCCCCAGATTGTCAGTAATCTGTTGATGACAGCCAATTCTCTTGGTTTAGATTGCTAATACCAGAGTTTCAGGATTTGGACTTGGTCTCATAGACTTGTGGTTGTGGGTTGTGGCTAGCCTGGAAGCTTCTCACGGACCAGCACTATGATTTTCCTTTATTCCACCAGACAAGGAGCTCTCTCACAATAAGGGTGAATTGACTTTCTGGTGGCTTTTTGGCAAAAGTACTTAAAGTACCAGGTATTAGCCATAGCACTCTGGAGCTAGGAAAATAATCAGGTTACCATAAACACGCTAAGAACACTGGGAAGGAAGAGTCTGGAAAAAGACATCTATGGGGGAACAAACACTTTTAAAAACACTCACATATGGGCTGGGGTGTATAGCTCAGTGGTAACACCTACATAGCATGCTTGATCCACAGCACTGCAAAAAAATAAATAAATGAAAAAATGAAGTGTGTCTATTGGTAATAAAAGGTTAGGGCATTATTTAGTGATAAAAAAACTCATATACTGGAAAATCAAGAAGGATATATATGTCAAGAGTGGCACACATTCAGAAAAGACCAGGGAATATACAAGCTTCAACTTTGGGCTGATCTTCAGGCTCTACACAAGCAGAAAGTAAAACATTAAAAATGCCCCAACTCAAAGCTAATCTGCAAAAACTAGGAAATCATTTTTCGTGTTTTATCCTTTTGTTGGCTCTAGGCATTTAAAGTGACAGAAGCTGAGCAATAAACTAATAAAACACAGACTTAAGTAGCCACACATGACAAAAAATACAATTTACAATGTACTTTAAAAGACACTAGGGCCGGTGAGATGGCTCAGTGGCATAAGCGCCTGCCTGGCAAGCGCGACGGCCCGAGTTCGACTCCTGGAACCCACATAAGAAAAAAGGGCCGGTGATATCGCTCAGCGGCATGGGCGCCTGTTGGCGAGTGAGGTCCTGAGGTCGACCTCCGGTACCCACACACACAAAAAAAAAAACTAAAGAAGAAAAAACTGACCCACAACAAAGAGCAACAGCAAAATACAGGGAAAAGGAGGAATTTGATTGCCAGAGTGAACATGTTCCAAAAAATATACAAATTCTAACAAAATTTTGTGAGGCATACAAATAATGAAGAAATCCTAGCCTGTTCACAGGAAAGGGAAAAAAATTATTAAAAACTATCCCTAGGAAATCCATATACTGCACCAAATAGACAAAGACTTTTCATTAGCTATCTTAAATATTCTTAAAATATTAAAGTAAACCACAGAAAAAGGAAAAAGGACAGAAAGAAAGGGAAACAATTTCTCACCACATACAGAATATCAGCAGAAACAAAAGTATAGAAATAGAAATCATAAAATAAATAGATTCTGGAGCTAAAAAACATTGAATTCAGTTATTGAACTGAAATGAAAAGCTCACTGGGGAGATATAACAGCAGTTAAAAAAAGAATGAACGTGAAAGTAGGTCAGTTGAGATAATCCAGGCTAAGGAGCAAGAAACAAAAAGAATGACGAAACATGAACAGATCTAAAGAAACTTGTAGGTCTCCAAGTAGGGCCAGAAAAGAAAATTTTAATGAATGGCTGAAAATTAATCAAAGTTGGTATAAGACCTTAATTTATGTATTAAATAATTCAATGAATTCCAAATAGGATAAATTCAAAGGGATAAAAAAAGACACGTTTTTGAAATCTTGTCAAATACACAAAATATAGCACTGCACTGTAGCAACTACAATACTGGAAATTTTCTAGTTCTTTAGACTAGATGGTGGTTTCACAAATATGAACAAAAATGAAAGAAAGAAAAAGGAAGTGAAAGAGGTAAATTAAGGAGCAAGGAGTCAATCATAGGTGACCACTGAATGAAGAGTTATGATGAAGCTGCATCCAAAGTCCATATTAAAATACTTAATGCTTTCTATGTTAGCTGTCTGACATTCTCTTTCGGTGAAAACAGGTCACATGTTCCAGGGTATTTGAAGTGAGCAGAGAGGCCAACAGAGATGACAAGAAGGAAGTTGGTGAAATCATTTTGGGATACATAGACTTGTGTCCCAAAAAGTGTTAATTACATAGAATGTCCCTAAGGGTCATTCAGGCAGTGATGTCACATAGACAGTTTACAGGGAAGGACTGAGATATGGGGAGGCAGTAGCATGGAGATGTAGACTGGGGAGTCATTGTTATTTAGAGAGCACAGATGAAATCACCCAGGGTGAGAAAATAATGCAAACCCAGCAGAAGACGGAACCCCTGGGAACAATGCCACTCAGGGTGGCTACTTGGTTTCCTAGCAGGCACCTCCACCAAGTCAGGCAGAGCTGGCTTTGAAAGTGGTTATGGGGTTCAAAAGCTGAGCACCCCTGGCAAAGTGTAGTACCATCTCTGAATGGTGGTCACAGTTAGTAAAAATGGGTATCAGAGAGAGAGATGTGGTGGGAAGATTCTATGATATGCTCCAGGTAAAGCACCTCAAGTCAGGAAGCTTTACCTTTCTTCTCTGGTCTGTGACACCACCCCCCTTTCACAACTTTTTGGTCCCTCTGGGAGGAAGTAGTGCAAGGAGGTCATGTAAACTTGGGTGATGCTATGCTCACATGACTGGCTGCGCACCAACCTAAGCTGTGTTCCTGTCTGCTTGCCCTGTGACCTTGTAGTTGGATCCTAGAATAATTTCCCAGAGCTGATGAGCAGCAGGATAACAGCGGAGGGCTTCTGGGAGCCCAAGAAGGTGTAGGCATGTCTCTGGACCCAGTAAGTCAGTAGGAAGGTGAATGCTGCCAGTGGACTCCTGGCAAAGTGGGAGGTCCATGGCAGCAATATCCCTTAGCAGCACAGGGGAGGGGGAGGGGGAGAGAGAAAGGGAGGGAAGGCACCCACAGTAACCATCTGCCTTTAAGACTCCCTCATCCCTCTATCCATTTCAGAATGGAGGGGTACGCAGAGGCAGTGCAAAGGTGAACATAAACTCCTTGAGGAAATAAAACCTTCTTTTACTTACATTTTGCATCTATGGAGACAAATTGACCTGGACAGAAAGGGGGAGGGAGGGAGCCAGATTGTCTTCTGGGACTAAATGTAGTTTGGAAAGCATCCTGATCTGGTGGCCAAATCCTGAAAAGAAATGGCGTCTGGGGCTTGGGAGGATGGGGTGATAGAAGGAAACATCAATGAGAAGGGCCCAGATTCAGGAAAGGGACCCAAGTCCCTGTGAGCCCACTCATTGCACAACCCCTGCCCCATGTTCTATGTGTTTGGAGGTGTGCGCATCTGTTGTGTCAGTGCTCTATAAGGCCTAGAAAAAAAGAAGAAACCTTTCCAGGTTCCCAGCAGGTCAGTGGAAGGGTGGTAGCATTCACAAGGGCCCAGAGGGTTGAGAATATAGAGGGTACTGCACTGCCATCCCAGACCTGGGTAGAATGAGGGGCCCAGAATGCCCGCTCCCACCACATACAATGCACACACCTTTCCATGCTGAGGGAACACAGAAAGAGACAGGGCCTGTCAGGGAATTGTTAGCTCTCAATGTATTGGATGAATGTGATGTGAGTGGAGGGCACAAGCCACACCTGGAGGCCAAGCCAGCTTAGGAGAACCCTCACAAGGGAGATGCAAGTCCTATCTGGACCTACGTTCCACCCTGTGCCCTGAGTCTCCTATGTCTACTCTTCCCTCCACCCCTACCACCAGGAACAGAAGGGGAATCTCGACATGGAAAAAATCTGCAGTGAAAATGATAGAATGCCTTCAAACCAAGGAAAGATGGGAAAGAAAGAAAAGCTATGGGATGAGAGAAAGCCAGAAGCTTGTACTCCATAAGTGAAGGGAATGCTAGAAAATGAGAGAACGACAGAAGATGAAGAGATGCTAAAGGATAAGGAACAGCCAGAGAGTGAGACAGGGGCAAAGGAGGAAGGAAAGCCAGAAAGCCAGGGGAAGGAAAATGATGGGGGGAAATCAAACGAAGTGGTGAAGGCCAACAGTGACCCAAAGGCAAAAGAGGATGGAAAGTCAGAAAGCCAGGGAAAGCCAGAGCCCAAGAAGGGCTGCAGGAAAGCACCCTGCTAAGGATGACATACAGATACTCTCTTTCTTTAACAGCCTGCCTATTTAATGACTGTTCGGATTTATGACCAAGGCATGCTGTTCAGACTTACCACCCACTGCTCAGACTTATGACCTGCCATTTGGACTTACCACGCAGGAACATGAGGGGCAGTACAGTCTTCTGGTGGCTTCTTCTACTGTACTCAATTCTATGGGCTAAAACTCCACAGATTTCTCAGTGAGTATACCGTCTACAGTACATTGTCTACAGTGTGTTCTCAAAAGTGAATGCAGCTATATTAGAACTAGAGGCTGTAGTTCTAAATGTTGCATGATTCACAAAAGTGGAATGGCAAATGAGTGAGCTTTTATGATTCTACCATGATGATTATGAAGCAAAAAGAAAATGACAAAACAAACCACACTAATGAGATTCTTCTCGAAAGCTACACCCAGGACCCCTACTACTTGTTCTTCCATTTCTATTTCATCATCTCCCTTACCTGGGCCTTGTGCATCTCCTGATCATAATTCCTATGATGACACTGATTGACCCTGATGAGGACTTTGAAGGATTCAATGGCTAAAATATTACCTTGAATGTCATTTTTGTACAGTTTTGTACATCTCGTTTATAGACCCTCAATGTATTTTTTGTACAGTATAACTTTTTATAAGGTATTGTAAATTTTGCTGATTGTACTACATAGTACAATAGTGTAGTTTTATATTCTATTATACATTACAGTATTTCACGTAAGAGTTATGCAAATGAAGCCAAAGTCAACAAGTTGGACTTTCCTTTGATCATTTTTTTGTTCTGAATATTGTAATGTACAAACTATATAAAATTCCTCATTTAGCAGCCAATTCATAATGACAGACATAGGAATGGCACTTGGTCATTAAATGAGGAATGTCTGTACCCAGAAAAACCAAAAGGAAAGCCAACCAGGGGCTGGCTCAGTATGTCAAGGAATATAAAGAGGTCATACATGAGATGAATTTCAGCACTGAGGATTAGATAAGAGAAAATGACAATATGGCTAAAGGATCACATGAGAAATGCAAACTTAAACCAGGATACAAAAAAATTTACAGGCCCCTTTCTACCCAAAGGGCCTTCTGGAATTCAGAGATGGCTACAGAGCCCCAGAAGGGGACATTGAAGAAATCCCTTATGTGCAGTGTTCCTGGCAGGCATTTGCCAGGTGCAGTGCTTTAACCTTATGGTAATATGTTGCTTAGCCATCCCCCCTTTTACCAGCAGCCATTTTGAACCAACTACAGTATTCACTCCATATTTCAATAGGAATTTTCTCCAGGTATATTATGATTCTTGAAAAAACAAAGTAGCTTCCAATATTATCTTATAATATCTTTTTGTAAAAATATAGATATGCACAAGGAAATTAAACATGATCACTAAAGGGTTAGAGGTTTTTTTTAAGTAGTGAGATTATGAGTGATTTCATTTATTTTTATATAAACTCATCTGTTTAGTTTTTTCTTAAAAAACACAAAGTACTTTTTTCACAAAAATATAAAATATTTTAAAATCAGAAAACTACATAAATACCAATGAAAAGAATTGTTCGGTGGCCTTATGAAGGCAATGGAAACACTTAAAAAGTCTTGTCAGATTTTAAAATTTTAAGTAAAATTTATATTACATCTGGAGCTCATATCTGGAGGAATCAATCTAGGGTTATTACAGATCCATTGCTCTAAAGGGAAGTCTTGCCATCTGTCCAGTGCAGATTATACTTGTTTTCTAGAACTGCTGAGTGGATCTGCTGAGGTACAAAGTATGTCAGGTGTATTGAGCTTGTGTCTACCTTCTACACTACACTAGCAGAACCAAAACCCTGTCAGATACTCGGAGGAGGACAGTGGTACTTCTCACCTGCACCCAGGAATAAGTCCAAGATGCTGAAGGGTGGGTTCCAGCTTCCCCTCTTCTGGACACTGTCCTTTCTCATAAATTCTGCACTCTCTTAAGACTCCTAATCCTGATGATAAACTAGACTCTTCATGATGACAAAGCCCTATGGATTTCTTTGGAGTCCCCAGTGAGCCAACTGCACTCTACCCACTTTATGACAATTGTAAAAGTGTGGATAACACTCTTTTCCTCACTTTAGAGTTATATTTAACCAAATGAGCAATATGTCAGTGATACCTTTTGTCCTTGCTGGATATCAGATTTTTTTAGTAAAAGAATCCTGACTGTGTTTTTCAGGTTTTGATAGTGTTTTTGCATACAGTCATCTCTCTACCAGAGTCAGATATGGGAGGCTGGGGTAAAATTTGAGTGACACTCAATGGTGTTCTCATCTGTCAATGCCTTGTCTAATTCATTCCTTGTCATTAGAGGAAATTCTGTCCTAGGCAACTCTTGCCAGGCCCCACAATACCAGTTTAACATACCTATGAGTTTTTAGAGAATTTCTACTCAAAAAGTGGCTCATGGGCCAGCTGCATAGGCATTATCTGAGAGATAATTAGAAAATATAGAATCTCAGGTCCCTCCTTCAAACCTCCTGGATCAGAATCTCCATTTTAGCAAGATTTGTAGTCGATTCCTACACACATTAAAGTTTAAGAACCTCAGATAATAAAGAGACATTACTTAGCCTCCCCACTCCCAACTCATGAAATATGTGCCTAGAAGGATAGATATATACATTATATAATATAAACATCACAGGTTATTAAATAGATCTGTGTTGTTAGACTACAGTTTCACCCTTCTACACTAGTATAAATTAAAACTAGTAGTCATGGCCTGCAATACTTTTAATGAATTAAGATACAAAAGAACCAGAGCCAGAGAGTAATTATCAGATCATATTGCAGGTAGAAAGATGAGTATTACTTTGTGATATCTGTAATTCTCTTACGTGCACTATTATGGTTGAGATTCAAAAAGTTCCCCCAAAAGGCTCATTGTGTTGAAGGCTTGTTTGCTGATGGACTTCAGGTCATGAGGACTCTAACTTCATCAGTGGATTAAAGCACTGGTAAGATCATAATTTGTTGGGAGGTGATAGAAATGGTAGGTGGGGCCTAGACGAAGGGAATAGATCATGGGGACATGACCTTTGGAGTTTTATTGGTCCCTAGCCTCTTCCTCTCTGGCTTTTCCCCTCTCTCTGCTTCCTGGCTGCCATGAAATGAGCAGCTTTTCACTGTCATGCCCTTTGGCTGTGATGTTTCTGCCTTGCCATAGGCCCAAAAGCAATAGAACTGATAGATCATGGACTGAAACCTCTGAAACCATGAGCTAAAATAAATCTTTCATCTTTTAAATTGTGCTAGGTATTTTGTCACAAAGACAGAAAATTGACTGTGACTTATACGTGAACGTGTGTATGATGAACGTGTGTACATCATAATTTGTTGGGAGGTGATAGAAATGGTAGGTGGGGCCTAGAGGAAGGGAATAGATCATGGAGACATGACCTTTGGAGTTTTATTGGTCCCTAGCCTCTTGCTCTCTGGCTTTTCCCCTCTCTCTGCTTCCTGGCTGCAATGAAATGAGCAGCTTTTCACTGTCATGCCCTTTGGCTGTGATGTTTCTGCCTTGCCATAGGCCCAAAAGCAATAGAGCTGATAGATCATGGACTGAAACCTCTGAAACCATGAGCTAAAATAAATCTTTCATCCTTTAAATTGTGCTAGGTATTTTGTCACAAAGACAGAAAATTGACTGTGACTTATACGTGAACGTGTGTACACCTGAGTTATTTGCACTATGTATTGCTGACTAGGCCGCACTTTCAAAAAATTGAGAAATATTGGATTCTGCTTCTCAAAGTACAACCAGAACTTCATCTTGGTATCCTTAATGCCTAGCACAGTGCCTGACAAGTAATAAGTTCTTAATAAATTTGTAAATAATAACATCTGAGTCAAGAGTTCTTGTCCAAGATCATTCCCTGTCTACATATATAACTGTGGACTCTATTTCTTTAGCAGTGTTTACTTACAGTTTCCAGATGAACATCGTGGAGAAGGGTGTATACCACAAATTTAACCCCATATGGTTTTATCAATGCATTTTTAAAGTGTGGTGATGTTTGAATGTAAGAATCACCAAAGGACTTTGTTAAAAATGTAAACTCCTGATCACCACTTAAGTTCCACTGAATGGAGCTCTAGAATCACCATTTTAAACAGGCTTCCTAAGTGATTCTCCTCAACACTAAAAGCTAATGGGCACTGATTTAAGTATTCATTATGATCTTAGTCACATTAAGTGTAAACCATAAAATAAGTGAAAGAAATGATTTTCAGAGTCTCTTTTGTTTTTGTGGGCTTGGAAGAGGTGGCAATGAAGTCCTTTCTAAAGTATAAAACAAAGTTTGGGAGTAAGAATTCATAAAGGCAAGGATTGCTACACCTACTGCACAGAACCCGAAGTATCTTTAGAGAAAATCATGCCTATAAACAAAGGCAAAGGCAAGGCATATAATAGTATGGTGTATTTTCTGCTCCAGATTCTATGATAACTGTGGCAGCTAACCAGTTCCATTACTAGAGAAGATGCTTGGAACCTCAAATATCAGTGCTTGCAAATCTACAGTTTATTGCAGAAAAAAAAGATGCAGCATAGCAGTGGCATTAAGAATATACTCCATAGCCAAGAGCCATCTCATAGCAAGGGATCTAGAGTGGCTAGATATGAACTCCACCTGTCTTTCTTCTCTATAAAAGCACTGACTAGAGGTCCTTCTTTTGAACAGGAACCACTGATTGAGTCAGATAAGTGAGGCTCAAAAGGGAGACTCAGTCTAGGTCTCTAGTTCAGTGCTGGTTATACAGGTATTTTCTTGCTATATACCCACCCCCAACAGCAGAGCCCCTTGGTAGGAAGGTTCATCTACACCAGGTGCAAATGATCAATATCAATTTAATCAACGTAGCTGACAAGCTGGTACAAATCACCTCAGACTCCTCAGATCCCTGGTTATGAGCATGGTTATTATACTCTTAATTCAGCATTAAGAGTGGGGCAGTGTCATGCAGGTACATTTCTTCTTCTTTGGTAAAAGAGCTCAAGAGTTGACCTTGGCAAAATAATAATCCGTTTTGCCTTTCTCCCAGAGAGTACTACTAACAATGTGCTCACTTGTGTGTTGCTTTATGTTCCAAGGAAGATTGCTCTGTAGGGGCCACATCAAAAGGCTCCCTTGTCCTCTGGGATCCAGTGATGAAGAATGTAGTCAGTAAATTTTCCTCCCCACTTGTTCCCTGCTGTGTAATCAAATGCTGGCAAAAGTCCCTTCTTTCATGGTTCCTAGAAGGTGGCCCTCTCCGCAAGTTCTGTGTCTTCAGTAAACCCTATTCTCCCTTGTCTCTCAAGCGTATTCCCAGTAATACCGTCTTACTATCTATGGACTATTGCACTGTCCCTATGATTCTCCAATGTTCTTTCTGCATCTGTGTATATCATCCGTTGTTATAAACTCCTCTTAAATTTTCCAATGTAAACATGTTCCCATTTCCTGCTATGCACATCTCAGCTAGAGTAACAGATACCAACATTTACTAAAAGTATTAGACAGTTTTACTTTTTTTACCTATTTATATATTTTATTGATGAAAAAGTAAAACTTCTGAATATTAGAGGTCATCATAAATAAAGTTAAAAGACATCAGGGAGCAAAAGTTGCAACATATTTTTACATCCTAACAACATCAAACTGCTTTCTAATTTATGTTTTTATCTTTTTGAATTTTTTACTAGTACATGTTTGCAATACATAATGAATACATTCATTAATGATTTAGATGATATTTTGACTTTTGAGTTGATTTTGTTAATGGGAAGTTAATCTAATACTACTCTATGTGTTGCTAAGAAGAAATTTTACAGATGTAAATAGGGTCTGTTATAGCTTGTATCTAGATGTCTCCCCAAAGCCTCATATGGTCATAAGTAGGGCTTTTCAGAGGTGGCTGAATCTAGATTGTGTGATACTGGGATTAAGTGTGTGATGCTGGGATCAAGGGTATGTGATTACTAAGTTAGTCCACTGATTGGTTTCGCATAGTTCTGTGTAGGATTAATGTTACCCCACCCTGAGTATGAGTGCTACCTGTCCTAAGGGGGGGTAGCCTGGATAAAATATAAGGGACAGAAAGAGGGCCAGTGTTGTTGCTTGCTGGCTTGCTGGTTTGTTACTTCACTTGCTCTCTTCAGATGAGAACTCAGTCTGGCTGACATCTTGATTTGAGCCTTGTCAGACCTTGAGCAGAGAATGAGCCCATATAATGTCAGTCTTTAACTATGACCTACATAGTTGTGAGTTAATGAATGGGTGTTTTGTTAAGCTTCTAAGTGTGTGGTAATTTGTCATGCAAGAGTAAGTTATTATGTGACGGCGCGCAAATATCTTTACTATTTGTGTACTTCATGAGTGACTGATCTACAAACCCATTCACTAAATATTTTAATCATTAATTGTCCAAATTAATTGTCTTCAAGTCCATGATCAGCCAATCTTTTAGTCACTGTTGATGAAGCAGGGTAGATACATACCTCCAGCCATGGTAAGTTTTACACAAAATGGAGAATCATATGAAGCACACAAAATCCTTTCCACTGGAAACACATCTCTTTCGCATTGTTTCTTTTGATCATCACTGAGTGACCTAGGGTGAAATACCTATCCACGTGCATCTGCTATCAACATACCAAGAAGATACACCCTTGACTTAGGCCACTGTTTTATCTTTCTTTTTCTAACTCATCAGGAGGATGAGGAACTTTGCACAAGATCCTGTAGGATACAAGTAACGTGTCACTCAGCTTTCCAATATTCTAATGCCTGAGATAAATCAACTCACAAAGAAAGAAAGTTTATTTTTACTCATAGTCATAATTTTGGAGGTTTCAGTTCATGGTTGGTTGGCCTTGTTGCTTTGGGCCCATGGTGACACAGTACAACATTATGGAAACACATGGCAGAGGAAGCCAGTTCACCTCATGGCAAAGTGCAGAAGGGAAAGAGAGGCATAAAAAGGCTGGAAACCAAATATCTTCTTCAAGGGAACACACCCAATGACTGGAAGACCTCTTACTAGACCACTTTCCAATAGTGCAACTCTGAGGAATGAGAATTTGACACACGGGCCTTGGAGGACATTCCAGATCCTCACTATAGCATGTAGGTTGAGAGAGGCAATGAAACAGCAGAAGCACGCTTCAAAAAAGTTGGATCCAACTGCGAATACAATATACCTGTGCATCATGACTTACTCAGGCCCACTATTTTAAAGCCACTTGCAACTAATGGTAGAAAGCTAGTGCCCACACCAAGCATTATTATTCAACAGAGTAGACAGAAACAAATTCATAATGTGTGGTTTATCTATGAAGAAAATTAATGTCTCATGATCACTTGTTAAATCTCTACTAGGGTTTAATAGCAAGCCAGGACCAATGGTTTTGCCGCTAGAACTCTAGGGCTGAGTAGTCTAATTCTGCTATTGGAGTTTTCCAAGATTTTATGAAGCCTCTATGTCAGACATACACACAATACTGTTGGATCTGCCGGTGATATAGCTCAGCGGCATAAATGCCTGCCTGGCAAGCACGAGGTCCTGAGTTCGACTCCTGGTACCCGCACATAAAAATAATAAATAAAAATAAATAAAAAAGAAAGAAATTTATCATAACTCCTGACATACACACATGCATGCATACACAACTAAAACATATTTTTCGTAAAACAATATTCATCATACTTATAATTTGATCTTTCATATTTGGCTCTATTTGACTATATTGTATCCTATTTCATCAAAAAAGTTGTATGTTTTGAACTACTGAACTGATTTTAAGATCAACTTTGAACAAAAGAATAACTGTATTTTGACAAACATGGGTCTATTGAATAATACGTTGTGTGTGTCTTATATAATATATAAATTATCCCTTCATGTACATATTTCATGTGAAGGTGAGAGCAGGGAACCTGAAAAGAGTCTTCCTTAAGCAGCGGTTTCTCAGATTTCTCAAGGTTTCTTCGGACACCTTGGGATCTTATTAAAATGAAGATTCTAACTCAGTAGGTTTGAGATAGAGCCTGGGATACTTTTTTTTTATTTCTAATTAGCTTTCACGTACTGCTGATGCAGCTGCTTTATGGACCACATGTTCACCAGTAAAGATTTAAAACTCAAAAGCATTGAAGGGTTTGTTGAACTGATAAGGTGGGGCCTCTATGACACTCTCATAGATATATTTTTCTGGCCTAGCCTGCAATGTCTGAATTTTTTGAAATTATTTATGTTTGTAAAAACACATGATCACATCAACAAAATATACAAAAGAGATCATTTTTCTGCAAAAGGATCTGGAAGATTTTTACTAGGGCCCAAGCAGCACCAGTAACTGGTGACAGTAACTCCTAAGTGATGAAAGGACTTTATCCAATTCTGTTGGAGTCAAAGGTGGTGAACACTGGCTCACCAGTGATAAATTGACATGGTTTTAGCCACTGTAAAGCCCTAGTAGGAAACAGTGCAGGGCCTACTAGAAAGAGCACTGTGCCTAGCAGACATGGAAATACACAGAACAGAGTGGTGTCTACCTCTTAAAGTGCCTGGACCTATTCATGGCCCCAAGTGAGACTTCCTTCAGCCCTCCCTCGAGTGTCTGATTTCATCCATGATTCTGCTACTCCCAAGTACTCACTCCTCCCAAGTACCTGGTTGCAGACTAGTTTATACCACAGCTCATATGTTTAGCACGTCATTTGATCCACTAGGCAGTCCTGTAAAACAACTATAGTCCTCATTTCAAGATGACAATACTAACCCTTACAGCAATGGATCTGTAGTGACAGGCTGAGTCTTTTAGCTATGAGTCCAAGAGGAAATGTGACTTTCGCTTTTTTTCCATCCTGACAACAAAAATTGTAAGTGTCTTTTTTGCCCTCCAAGCTCCCTCAACAGTTCAATTGTTTGCTGGCTTTGCCTTTTGAAAATTATAATTATGGCAAATGTAATCCATATTCATTGGGGGAAAAGTAGAGATTATTAAAAAAAATGAAAAAAATGTAGAACAAGAAAATACAGCTTGACATGGTTGTTCACGTCTGTAATCTCAGCACTTTTGGAGGCTAAAGCAGGCTGATCATAACTTCGAGACTAGCCATTGGAAACTTAGCCACATAGCGAGACCTTGTCTCAAAATCAAAAATTTAAAAAGGGTTCGGGATGTAGCTCACTACAGAGAACTTGGTTCAACCCCCAGTACTGAAAAAGAAAAAAAAAAAATCAAACAGGGAAGAGCCATAGGATGACTGAGAACCCAGAAAAAAGGGCAAGCAGTGCCCACTGGCCTAGATACATCTAGAGAAAACCCCACGTGGGAACACCAGAAGAAGAATGGCATAGAAGTACTTAACCAACAGGTATTCAGTCGCATTTTTAAGTACAAGTGAGACCTGTTCTTAGTCACTGTGTAGGAATAATTATTGCCTACTTTTTAGTGTATAGTCGTTCAGAGTCTTCTTCTGCACAATTGCATTAGGTGAGCATATTTACTATTTTATAAAAGTTGGCTGATACTATATATGTGGTTCTGCAAACTGCATTTTTATTATTATTTTACAACATACCATGAACATCTCTTCCATGCACATGGGAGAAAATCCAGTACTAAAAGACAAAGCGCAGTAGGTGGGAAGGAGAGTGACACCTAGAGCAAAGTATCAGCTTAAGGTTAAACCACAGGGCCTGGCAAGTATCTACCAAGGGAAGCAGGGGCAGCAGTATTTTCATCAGAGAAGTCAGAATAGAAGGCCAAAGGCATTAAAGGTATGGGATATCCGGCAAGCCTCTTTGGCCCTTACCTCCACCTCTCATTCCCCTGACACCCCTTGGGCCCCTTGGGGGATATGAATCCAATAGCTCTCTTTGCATCCAATAAAAATTATTTATCCTCTGTTTTTTCCTTAGCTCTTCCTGACCCCTTGACATATCTGCAAACTCTCTCATCATCTCCTCCCTGCTCAAATGGGTATCCTGTAAATTCTCCTGAGAGTCTTTGGGGGAATCTTCTGTTCCCCTATCAGTTTTTCTTTTTGCTTTGCGGGGCACATAACCTTCTGCCAGGTGCTTTTCAGCGGGCAACTGCTTGCTCGCTGGCTGTGCCTGGGATTCTACCATGCCTTCACCCTGTGGGTTGCCCTCATCTCCCAACTTGGTCTGCATTTCAGGCTTGCCTTCATCTTCCCCTTGTCCCTCAACATCTGGCTCTCCCTCACCCTCTAGCTTCCCTTCAAGTGCTGGCTTCCCCTCATGGTCAGGCTTTTCTTCCTTTTCGGTCTTCCCTTCATCTTCAGGCTCTATTTTGTCTTCTGCCTTTCTCTCCTTTTCTGGCTTTCCTTCATTTTCACTGCAGAGTTTTTTCATACCGAGATTTCCCCTCTTGTTCCTGTCCTAGAGGTCAGGGTGGAAAGAAGAGGAGACGAAGAGGAGAGGTGGAAGACTAAGGGCACAGAGATGAAATCCAGGTACAAAACGAACTTGCATCTCCCTCATGACGGTTCTCCTAAGCTGGCCCAACCTCCAGGTGTGCCTTCTGCCCCCACTCACCCCATATTCCTCCCACACAAACCAGGGCCCCACATTCTACCAAGGGTTGGGGAGGCAGTGCCCTCTGCACTCTCAATCCCCTGGGTCCTTGTGCATGCTGCTGCCCTTCCACTGACCTGCAAGGATCCTGAGCAGGTTGCTCCTTCCTTTCAGTCCTCACAGAGCGCCGGCCACAACCGATGCGCGCACCTGAAGACACACACGACACAGGGACAGAGACTGCGCACTCAGGGGGCTCACCCGGACTCGGGTACCTTTCCTGAATCCGGGCCCTTCTCACAGCCATTTTCCTCCATCACCCCTCCTTCCTCACCCCAGTCGCCATTTCTTTTCAGAATTTGGCCACCAAACCAGGACGTATTCCAAACTATATTTGGGCGAAAGCAGACAACTTGCCCCCTCCCCCACACCCATTCTGTCCAGGTCCATTTGCCCCCATAGGTGCAGAGTGTAAATGGAGGGTCATTTCCATAATGAGTCTAGGTTTCAGTGTCGCACTGCGGGGCATCTCCCGCCTCTGTTCTAAAATGGATGGGGAAGGGGGAGCTCTAAAAAGCAGAGGATTGCTGTGGGGTCTTCCCTCTCTTTCCCTCTCCCATCCCCCTCCCCAGCTCAAATTGCGCCCTCTCCTAGCCAATCTGGCTGATTCGGTTTACCGCCCCCTCCCAGTTGTTGTGGGATGCTGCTGCTCCCCACCTCCACTTCTGCTCAGGGTCTGCCGGCAGCGTCTGCCGCCTTCACACTGACCTGCAAAAACCGAGGACAGGCCTGTGCCTCCTCAGGCTCCCAGTAGCCCAGGCAGCTCAAGGAACTGGTTCTGAGTGGGCGCCGGGTCCAGGACCAAACCGCAGGGCTGGCAGCCGCGGGGGTTGTTCCCACATAGTCGCCAAGCGAGTCACGTGAGCTTCGCGTCACCGGATCTTGATATTCCCCACACCCACCTCAGTCTCCCACCTATTCTGTGGGAACTGGGGACCTGAGGATAGTTGGCGTATGATAAAGGGGAGTGGCATCAGCAAGCAGAGGAGGAAGATAAGGCTTCTTGACCCCAGGTGCTTTACCTCACAGCACCTTCCCTCAGCATCCCTCTCGGATGCCTATTTTCACTGTGACAGCAGTTCCGAGATGATGCCCCACAGTTGCCAAAAGCGCTCAGCTTTTGAATCTCATAACCACTTTCAAACCTGGCTCTGTCTAACTCCTGATCTTGGTGGTGGTGCCTTCCAGGAACCTGAGCAGATACCATAAGAGGCAGTGTTCCCAGGGGTTCTATCCTCAGCTCCTTGGGTTCATATATTTTTCTCTCCCTGGGTGATCTCACTCGTTTCCCTCTAAATACCAATGGTTCTTCATCTCCACACCATACTCTCACAAAATCTCTGGCCTTCCTTGCCAACTATCTGTGGGACATCACTGTCTGAATGACTTTTAGGGACCTGAAAGTCTCTGTAACCCAAACTGATTTCACCAGCTTCCTATTGGCCAACAATTTTGGCCTTTCTCCACACTTGAAACTTACCCTCCAACATTTGACTTGTTTTCATGGAGGGAGAATGTGAGGCAGCTAAGGTAGAAAGCATTAAAACATGTTTGAAGGCGGACCTCAGATGAACAGATTAATAACCTTTGTTTCAAGGCATGCTCTTATGAGTCTCCCTTGTCTTGTCCTCTTTTCTTCCCTTCCCTACTTCCCTTCTCTTCCCTTCTCTTTCTTTTTCTTTCGCATCATCCAACCTGAAATCTAGAAAATCACCAATATTGTAGTTTATACAGTGTAATGTCAACATATCAATCTACCTATATATGTATGCAAACACACAGGTACACATATATACATATGCAAATATACCTATATACACACATGTGTGGATTTTCTGTGTACATAGACGTATGTGTATATGTGTGCATAATGTGTTTGTGTGTATAAATACAAGAAACCAGCTTCTATTATTTTTTGGGGGGGGTACTGGGAATCGAACTCAGGACCTTGCCCTTGCCAGGCAGGCACTGTGCCAGTGAGCTATATCCCCGGCCCCCAACAGTTTCTATTTTGATTTACCAAAAATATCTTGTTTTCACAATTATGAATTATGTGTGCAGCACAAACAATTGTGATCTTAGTTCTATTATATTGTTCTTTATTTAGTAAAACATTTATCTTCCTATAATGTCTTGCTTCAACAAACTGTGTATTCACATCATCATCACATAACAAATAATTTTATCTGTACAATAATGTAGAACTTTTTAACTGAATTCATAGTGCTATTCATAACAAGGCTGGGCATTAATATAAACTTCCATGAAATTGTTATTATTTCATGAATTGGATGGAAATATTATCAAATCACTGTTAGAATTAGCTGATTATATTTTAAATTTTCTAATGATATTAACTTGCCATCAATAATTGGTATATTCTTTGATAATAGAGCCTAATAACTATCACTCCTATTTTTAAATATGCCCACAAAAACTTAGAATTGAAAATTAGTACACAATATTAGAATAAATATAATTTTATCTAAATTAGAAGTTCCATTCATAAAATGAAAGGTCAGCACTACTTCATTTGCATGTTACAAGTTGACACATCCTTTTTAAAGTAATTACTACCTTATGAAATATATGTAAATGCTTCAGCAGGTTTATAGATTTTGAATTTCATGAATTTAATGATATCACTACAGTCCCCTTGATGCACAGCAAATGTCAACAAAAATCTTTTGCAAGTTAAATGTTTAACATCAACTTCTTATAAAATTGAATGTGGCTTAATTTGTTGTTCAATAGGCACTTTGTTTCGTAATGCAAAATTAAATAATCATTCCCAGCAATAAAATAAATATAGATATAGATTTATACTGTATAATAAATAACAAACTGTATAATAAGTAACAAGTATAATCAATATCATAACCATTAGGTGATATGATAAGAAATATGTTTGCTAATTGTACTCAGTTCCCAATACAGAGCTTTTAAATCTTTTGGGATTTCCTAAATGATAATAAGGTGATTTTTAGTGGGTCCTAGATAGTTCCAGTATGGAAACCAGTTGTCAGAGAAACTACCCATGTGATTAAAATGTTTAGAACTTTCAGTCCTGTTCCTGGACCTTCTGAAAGGAGAGTGGAAGTAGAGAAATAGTCAATTACTCAATAGTCAACAATGTGACAATCATGCCTAAGCAATGGAATTATCATGGAAACCCCTTAAAATGTAATCTAATAAGCTTCAGACTTGGTGAATACATTCAATTTGCTGGGAAGGTAATATATCCAAAGAGGACATAGAAAAAGTTCATTACCATTTTGCAGCTATGTCTTACCCAATGTATCTCTTTCATTTAGATGTATGTCAGCTATATCCTTTATAATAAATAGGTGAGTATAAGTAAAACATCTTCCTGAGTTCTATGAGACATTGTAGCAAATTATTGAACATTACTAAGGGATCATGGGAATCCCATGAGCAGTCAGTTGATCAGAAGGAAGCACAGGTGGCTCAGGACTTGCAATTGGCACATGAAAAGGGAGGAGTCATCTGGAACTTCAGGTAGAATAGAAGAAATAAAAATAGGTAGAAAGGTGACAAGGAAATTTATAATTTTAAAATTGTACTCTTAGAAACTTCAGCTTCATGACCCAAACAGTTACACAAGCCTTCTACCATTCCAGGAAGGATAAAAAATTTCCACTCAAAAAAAGAAAAAGTAAGGGTTTTAAAAATGCAGTAAGCCTGTACATTGGGCTTTGGATCCATGCTTTTCACCTGTAAATTGCCCTTTCTCCCACAGTCCTCCATCTTCAAGAAAGAAGCAATATTTATGGGCAGTATATCCCAGCTTCAAACACAGGTAAACAGTTTGCATTCTAACATATCCCACTAAAAGAATAACCTGATAGAAAATAGGAATACACAACTTAGATCACCCAATTTGAAGGCACCCTCAACACCACATAAACCCCCCAACCCCAGACTATAATGCACCTCTCTTGACTGCCTGCACTCTATTATCTGTGAGTGTGTGCTTTTTAAAGATTTTAACTAATAGACCTTTTTATGCTTCTCGTCGATGTGTCTTGAAAATTCTTTTCCTGTGACAGAAGTCAGCAAACCTACAACCTACCCCGTGGGTGGGGTAAGTTGAGGTCTCCATCACTTCTTTAGGACATCGTGTGGTGGCAGGACCTAGCTGGTAAACCTGTGCAGATTGATGCTAACTCTGGATTGCTAGAGTCAGAATTGTGTTGAATCGTTGGACACTGCTATGGTTTGCATATGGTTTCTTCCTACCAAAAGTCACACAGAGGCTTGGTCAGTGAGAGGTGGTAGGACCTTTAAGTAGTTTTGGGGTCATGAAGGAGCCATTTTCATGAAGAGATTAATGCCATGTCTTGGGAGTGAGTCCTCATTCTTGCAGTACTGGATTTGTTACCCCACTTCCTAATAGCACCCTCATTCGCTGAACTCACCAGTAAATGAATCCACCAATGAGTTCAGCATCTTCCAAGATTCAACCACCTCCCCAAAACACCACTTCTGAGCACATAGGAGTTTTGGGGTCATTCTTGTTCTAAACCATAACACGGCCTGAAACAATGTACTCCAAACAATGGTTAATTGGTGTTTTTAGAAAGGAACTAATAAAAAATTTTTTAAAATAGGAAGTAAGAACAAAATGTGAAACCAAAAAGGGTGGATATATTTTAATTCTTTTCTTAGATTTATAAGTTATGCTTGAGAGATGAAGCAAAAAAGTATAACATTATATGATATGGATCCCAATATATGTACAGAAAATATTTAAGATAATTATATGTAAACAGTAGAAAATAAAGAGGCTTAAAGCATGATAAAATTTCTGCACTTTATGTTGGCAAAATGTCAACAATAGACAATGATACATATATAAAAATATTTTGATGTACCATTATAAAAAAGTCAACACATATAGATACAAAAAAGCATTAAACATAAACAAAAATAGTTCTAAAATTTGTTCAAGTAACCCATAGGAAAGCAGTGGGAAAAAAAGCAGAGAAATGAAAAGGCAGGGAACAAATGTAAAAGAAAAAGTAAAATAACAGACAAGCCATTATATTTCAATAATTCATTAATGTAAATAATCTAAATGTACCAATTAAAAGGCAGATATTGGCAGAAAGGACTTAACAAACAAAAAAGCACTGACCCAATTCGATGATGTCTACAAGAAATTTACTTCAGTGTTATACATTGGTTGACAGTAAAATGAAGGAAAAATATAAAGCAGGCAATTTTATAAAGAAAAAAGAATAAGCATATTTTCATCAGATTAAGTAGACTTCAGAGCAAAGATAATAATGAGACATAGAGAGAAATATTATGTAATTATAAAAGGGTCAATCCACCAACAAGACATAAGAATCTGCCTTTTTTTTTTTTTTTTGGAGCACAAAAAAACAACAGTGCTGCAAACTATGTAAAGAAAAAACAGAACTGAAAAAAGTAAACCAATCCAAAACTTATACAGACTTCAACACTCATTTCTCTATAATTGATACAAGATAATCCCTGTCATTCATTTGATGCCATTGTACTATTTATATTTGTTATTTTGTAATATTTGGATTCAGATTTACCACTTTATTACTGTATTTGTTTTCTCTTTATCCTTTCTGGGTTTTGTTTCTCTGTTTCCTATTTTTTGGTATTTGAACATTATTTCATACTCAATTTTAATATTTTTCTTTTGATTTTACTAAATATTTTTATGTAATATTTTAGTGGTTGCTTTAAAACTACCTATTTGACTTTTCACAGTCATTTTAGACTTATATTTTACCATTTCAAGTGTAATTAGCAACCATACCACATTATACAACCTCTTATATTCCCCCTTAAAACTATAATTTTTAAATTTTATTTACATTCATTGAAATCTGATCAAATAGCATTATATTATTTTTAATTTGCTTTCAACAGCGAAATATTTAATGAGTTCTCAAAAGAAAGACAAATACTTTTATACTTAAAGTTTCTGTTATTTTTCCTCTAAAAATGCAGTCATGGTATTTATTTCAAAATATCCTCCTTACATAACTTTATAACTTGCTTTTATTCTCTAGCAGTACATATTAAATGTTTTAAAATACCAATAAGGGGCTGGGGATATAGCTCAGTGGCTCAAGCACCTGCCTGGCAAATGCAAGGTCCTGAGTTCGATTCCCGGTACAAAAATAACTAAATAACTAAATAAATAAAAATAACAAAATAAAATGCTAATAAGTAACCACCTACATCATATCATTTAGTGCCTATAAAAATACTAAAGCCCATAGAAATGAAAGTATTAAAACTACCCAGAATTTTAAAAGCAATCCTGGGAAAACAACAAAAGCAAAACAAAAGGCATCACAATCCTGGATTTCAAGTTACATTACAATGCTACAGTGATAGAAACAGTATGGTACTGGCACAAAAACAGGTATCTGAATCAATAACAGACCTGAGAGTGCAGAACAAATTCCAGGCGTATTCAGCCATCTGATCCTCCACAATGTGTCCAAAAACATGCTGGAGAAAAGATAGCATCTTTAACAAATGATGCTCAGAAAGCTGGTTATCCACATACAGAAAAAATGAATCTAGACCCATATCTCTCACCCTGTGCTAAAATCAAACAAAATGGATGAAATACTAATAAGTCTAGATAGAACAGATAAACTAAGTCTACTGGGAGATAAAATAGTTAAAGTTCTTTTAGACATAGACATAGTAAAGGACTTTCTGAACAGAACCCCAAAGGGACAAGAAATGACAACGACCAACAAATGGAACTATGGCAAATTTGGAAGCTTCTGGCACAGCAAAATAAACAACAATGTGAAGAAACAACCTACAGAATGGGGGAAAATTTCGCCAGCTATTCCACCGACAGAAGACTAACATCAAGAATATATAAACAAAACAAAAAGTTAGACTCCCCAAAATAAAAGACCCAATCACAAATTGGGCAATATAAATGAATGGACAATTCTCAAAAGAAGAAGTACCCTTGAATCTTAACACCAAGAAGTACAAATGGCCAATAGGTGCATGAAAAAAAGTTCAGTATCTTTGGCTATTAGAGAAATGTAAATCAAAACAACACTGAGATTCCATGTTACTTGAATCCAAAGAACGTTAATTTTCACCAATCCTTGCTCCAGGTAGCATTCTCCATTCTTCAAATCTTGGACCTGAAAAGACCACATAATTCAGGCTTTTCTCCTCAAGGAGAGCAAAATTTTCACTCCAGTCAAGTTACAAGAGGAGAGGTTTTCCATGTAGAAACATGGCGGATGTCTCAGGACCCACTTGGCTCTTGTCTTCTGGAGAGAGGAAAATAATCAGCCTGGGCCCTTACTGCCCCTCACTCCATCACCTCCTCTCCTCTCCTCTCCCCTCCTCTCCTCTCCCCTCCTCTCCTCTCCCCTCCTCTCCCCTCCTCTCCTCTCCTCTCCTCTCCTCTCTTTTCCTCTCTTCTCCTCTCCTTTCTTCTCCTCTCTTCCATACTCCTCTCCTCCTGAGTGTCATGTTGGTGACAGAGGGATCCCAGAATCCCTCCTATCCTGTGTGAACCCAAGGACAAGACTTCATGCTGACCAACTAAGGCATGGTGAGTCCTAAAGACAGTGTCTTGTTACCAATGTTTTCACAGGGTTCTTCTGAAGAGAATCTGTGTAGTCTGAATCTGGGAGTTTGAAATAGATTAGGGGAACTTCTGAGAAATACAAAAGAAGGTGCTTTCATTACAAGCAGCTAAATTAAATAGAAATTAATATACAGTCAGAGAGGGACTGGGCTGTCAAGGAAGTCAGAAGAAAAAATAAAGACATCAGAATTGTCGCTGGAGGTACATCTGAAAAAGACCAGGCCTCAAGATAAAGATGACCAGACCTGCATGCCTCCCCTAAGGCATAAGCAGTAACTTGGAATTATACTACAATTGGTACCTGGTCCAGTAAAGTCCAGATAGACATCAGTCACCCACGTAGGTGACCAGAGCATCCGGACCCATCTTTTCCCCAAAATACCTTTGTTCTTTCCCTGTACACTTGCTACGTGACCATGCTTCTCTACTGGATCAATATTAGCTAAGTGGCTATACTTATAATCTTATTGGTTGATTATAGTTTGACCCATGTCGTATTCACCTTGTGATTTTGTACCCATCTCATTATTTTGCTTAATAAAACATGCTTAAAGAAGTTTTCAGGTCCCCTCCTATCTCTCAGGAGTTATCTCTCAATAAATCTTTCCTACTCTTAACCTCTGTTGTTCCTTAGAATTCGTTATTCAATTTCAGGGCACACCAGCTCAGCGTATCTGACATCAAGCAGGTTGGGAATTATATTTTCCCCTAAATCCCTTCGTCAGGGCTACATTACAAGATGGAGTACTTATAGGAAATTCTACCCCCAGGGGCATAGAAAGGAGAGACCTGGGGACAATAAGAGACTTAATTTCCTGTTCTTATTGTCCCCTCTGAGTTCTCTACATCTGGGAGGTGTTTCCAACTGAGCCTCCCAGGTAGAGAAAGCCAGCTAGAGTCAGAACTCTTGGGACCCAGGTACTTGTTGCTATAAATACAGGGAACTCTACATTCCAGATTTTGTGCTGGTTATAGTACAATATATTCCTTCATCCTGCAAACCCAGGGAACTCGTGAGTGCCTACTGTACTACAAGGTGCTGTACTTACATTACACCTGTATTTTCACATATTACTTACAAAGGGACTCTGGTCTCAGAATCATCAGGTTTCTTACATTGCTAAGGCTTAATGAGGCACAGGAGCTTTGTGGAATCATTGAGATTCTACTTGCAGAAACATAGACTAGAAATGAGTATTCTGGAATGGGGAAGACACCTCCATGAACAACATTATTAAGTCATATCAGAGTGAAGTTTTCTTAGGATAAAGTAAACAGAATATTCTGAATTTAGTCACATGGCTGGAATCAACTCCAACCCATCCCAGGGGACAGAACACACAAATCAGAACTGAAAAATAAGTAAATATCAAAAGTTTATTAGATCACTAATGATCTAATGAGAGTAGAAAGAAAAGTAGTCAGGGTAGATAGATGCTTCTACTGGTTACCGCCAGAAATGTAGCTCAGAAAATCTCAAGCTAGAGAGGCTTGCAAGAAAAGGAAAGTGGGTGGTACCAGGGTTTGAGTACATCATTCAGAACCTTCTGGAATATTTCAGCTTTGTTGGAAGTCCTTTCTTAGGTCTCTTTGTCCTGAGAAAGCATGTCTAGGCGCTGAGAGAGAGGAAGAGAAATCAACATATGAGAGTGTGTAAACATTTGGTGTCAAGAAAATATGACAGGAAACAACACAGCTACAAAAATACACTCCCAAGTCAGAAGGTTAAGTTTTTATATTTCAGTGACATTATCATGGGAACATTTTTATAAAATGGTAAATGTTTTGGCTTGAAAGTATGTGTCTCCCCCAAATTCATGTCGAAGTTTAATCTCTAATGAAACAATTTTAAGATGTGAGGCCTTTAGAAGGTGACTAAGTGATGAGGGCTCAAGCCATATCTATAGGATTAGTGCAATTATGAAAGGGCTTAAGGCAGCAATTTTCTCCCATTATTCCTTGTCTGCTATGTAAGGATGCAGCAAGAGGCACCATCTGTGCAACAAAGAACAAGCCACCACCAGACACAAAATCTACTGGCACATTGATCTTTGTTTTTGTGCTTTCCTTTTTTGGGGGGGAGGTTGTTTTGCTTTTGACTTTTACTGTTTGATTAGTTTTCTCTGTCCTGTCTCTTTCTTTCCTCAGTGTTTTTTTTTTTTCCTAGTTTCTTTATGTGAGTGAACATTGTCTCTAGTCTTTCTGGTTAGCCTCAATATTTTTCTGTTTTCTCCTTCATTCTTTCTCTCCTGTCCTCTTCTCCAGCTTTACAAAGTTTGGGTGATCATCCTTTGTCCTTCAGCCTTGCTTCTACTATATTTCTCTTCAGTTATTGCTGTGTTTTGTCTCCTATTCCTCTTAAATTCCCCTTCCCTACAGGATAAAATCAGTCTGCCAAGGAGAAAACTCACTGCATACAAGTTTCTGGATTATGTTGGATGTTGTTATGTAAAAATAGATCTTGCTCTTATGTTTAGAGATACCAAATCAGCAGTTACCACAGATTGTCAGTTTGTAGGCTGTGCTTGATGATATTGTTATTGCTAATTGTGCCACTTTACCCAGGATGCCATACTTGTTGTAATCATTTGTTCACCCTTGTATGACAACACCGTGATAATCTGGGGTCATAACTGCTGAGGACCAGCTTGACACAGTACAGAGCAGGCAATAATTAATATTAATGAATTGGCACAAAAATGAATTGAGATTCTGTTCTAGGCCTACATGACCTGTGTTGAGACCCATGGCTGGTTTAAAGACAGATTAATCTTTAAGCCAACAGCCAGAGCTGAGACTAGCAAACAGTCTGTGAAGTTCTGGTGCCTCAAAATAAGATAACATGATAGCTGAGGACTTGACTCATGAAAATTCCTTCTAGCTCAGTAATCACAGTTAGCAGACAATCAGGTTACTAGTTAACCATGATCTGTTCCTGTGTGCTTTAAAAAATGTATTGTTTCTCAGTTCTTGAGCCTTGACCATGTCAGCAGTTCACCCCCACTGCTTCCTGCAGCCCAACAGCACACCCCCC
Source organism: Erethizon dorsatum (assembly GCA_028451465.1). Lineage (NCBI taxonomy): Eukaryota > Metazoa > Chordata > Mammalia > Rodentia > Erethizontidae > Erethizon > Erethizon dorsatum. The sequence goes on along the minus strand of CM051842.1, from coordinate 86,834,200 downwards.
AATCAAGCTGTGCACCTAATAAAGGCCAAGGACACCATGCCTCATGGTCTTAGTCCTTATTGGGCTTTGACCATCCTGTTGGCTCTTGTAACTAAAATATATATCATGTCTGTATTTTATTCTGCCATCATACCTCTGGGCAATAGATCCGTGGTCCTAGGCCAGGGCCCCAATACATAACCATCCCCACAGTCCAGTATCAAAGGACTGGGTGCTGACCCAAATAGTTAGCAACTCCTCATCCCTAATAAAATGGGAAGGTAGGATCTAGGGACAGACTCAAAGACCAACAGCCAGCTACATCTAGAAGATACCTCAGAGGAATAGTCATTTCCTAGGGAAGCCTTGGTACCAGTGATAAAGCTACTGAACAAAAGAAAAATACAAGCAACAATACAGAAAACAAATTGAAATTAAAAAAAAATGGAAAATGGCAAGACACAGAAGCAAAATGCAACCCCAGACTTCCAGCACACCTAGAACAAATCCAGGGGAGAGCAGGATAGAGGAAATCAGAAGCTACCCACCTGAATTTTCTGGAATGACAGGCAAAGAAATAAAAAACATATACATGAGGCTATAGAGAAACTTAGAAGAAAAATCATTTCTCAAGTAAAAAAAGAGATGAGAACCACAATGAAGGACTTGGTTGGCAAATCCAGAGTAAACATTGATTAAAAAATAGAGGAGCATAGGAAAATGATTTTTAAAAAGACCCCACAGAGAATTGGAATAGATGGTCTTTATTTTAATCTGTGCTTGGAAGAAAACTTGTAGCTGGAAATGACTACATTAAAAAGAAAAATATTTCAAATAAGTAATCTATCTATATGCCATAGGGAACTACTAAAAAGAACAGTGAATTAAATATAAACATAGCAGAAAGAAAGGAATTGTTATAATTACAGCAGAGATAAATGGACTGAGTCTAGAAAAACAAGAGAATCAACAAAGCCAATGGTTGGTTGTTTGAGACGTTCAAATAAGTTGAGAGCTAGAATGATTAAGGACAAAAGAGAGAAGCTTTAACTAATTAAATCATTAATGAAAATGGAAACACTACTGCTACCTTATTGAAATAAATAGGATTACAAAATAATACCATGAACTATGATATGCTAAAAATTACATAATCTGTGTGAAATGGACAAATTTCTAGAAAAACACAAATGACCACAACTGATTCAAGAACAGACGAAAAAAATCTCAGTCTCAATAGATTTATAACAAGTAAAAGAGATTTAATCAGTAATTGGAAACCTTACAACAAAAAAGTCCATGATCAGATGACTTTATTGATGAAATCTACCAAATATTTAAAGAACAATCCCAATCCTTCTCAAATATTTCCAAAGATAATAGAAGAGGAAGGAACACTTAACTCATTCTGTTAGAACAAAATCAATCATAAACAGCAATACTATAGCTTAATATCCTTTATGAGTTTAAAGGCAGGAATCTTCAGCAAAATGCTATAAAGCTGAATCTGGCAGAATATTACATAAATTATACTTTATAACCCAGTAAGATCTATCACATCAATGAAACAGTGGTTGAATACTTAAAATCAAACACTGTGATACACTGTGTTAATAGAAAAATGGAAAATACAAGATCACCTCAATTGTTTCAGAAAAGCATTCAATAAAACTGAACATCCTTTCAGTATAAAGGCACTCAGAAATGTAAGAGTAGAATAGAATTTCTCTAACATGATAAAAAGAATTTATGAAAAATCCACAGCTCTCATCCTGCTCAGTGGTGAAAGGACCAAAAGTTTTCCCCCTAAGATCACTAAGGGAAGGATGTCCACTTTCACCACTGCTATTTAACACTATGCTGGAAGTTCTAGCCAGAGAAATTATACAACATAAATAAATAAGAGGCATCCTCTCTGAAAAGGAAAAGCTAAAACTACCTCTACTCACAGATGATGTGATCCTATATATAGCAAATCTAAAGGTATCCCCCCAATTTTTTCTCTGTTAAAGATCAGAGCAGATATGATGGGAAGAAAGCTAACACTGCCCTTGTGGAAGATGCACCAAATGTCAAGCTGAGATTTTGACCAAGGTTTTCACTTGAACCCTTACAAATTTCCCTTGAGTTAGAGTCAGGATTTCATTTGACACATTAGAAAGATAAAGACAAAGAGCCAGTGTCACATCACTATTTGTCTGACTCCAGGACTTATGTTCAGAACTAGGAGTAAAACCATCCTCTTCAGTTGCATTACTCAGGCACAGGGAACTGATCAATACCACTGGTGAGTGTACAGCAATTTGGAGAACAAGATAGCAGCATCTAGTAAAATATCTGGTTAACCCAAATATGATTCTATGTTATGACCTAGTAATTAAACTCTTGGTATACAAGCTGGAAATCATCTGCCATGAGAGCTCAAGGAAACAAATTAGAGGAATAGTCACTGTCACAGTATTTATGATAATAAATCTGCAGGAGGAAACTATTCATCAATATTGGTAGGTTATTGAAAAAACACACTGTGGCACATTCATACAATAGAATCATACACAGTGGTGAAAAATGAATGGGTATCTACAATAATAAGCCTACAGAAGCATCTGTGAAGCTCAAGGTGGAATGCCAGCTTCAAGGGATATGAGGACACCTGTATAATGAATTCCAATACATATGTAGAGTTACAAATATGCAGAAGAATACATTCTGATTAGGGATATAGTCATTGGTACTGAAAGTATAAATCATAAAAATGAATTCCAACAGAGTGGTTAGCTCTGAGAGAAGGGAAAGTAGAATTCAAGAGAAGTAAGAACTGTAGTTGCAACATTTCATGTCTTATCCCATGTTCACAGCTATTATATTATTTCTAACATCTTTGAAAGTCTGTAATATTTCAAAATTAACAAGCAACACTATGTGGTCTTTATTATTACTCTAATTTTAGAAATATTAGGAAATTCAGACATGTAAGAGATTCATAAAATCTTTTTGGAATATCATCATGCTCTAAGATTAAACCTCATTTCTTAGGAGGAAAGCCCAGCATGTAAGCATAATGGGAATGTGTTGATTTCTGAGTAGGTGAGCATGGCTCAGGCAGAAGCACAGTTGCGACTGTTTTACAGGTGACTTTCAGTAGCATAATAACATTGTAGAGTTACTATAAACAAAATGTAGGTTACGTTTTATATTCTTTAACCCAGCAGTTATACTTCTTACATTACCTCCAATGTGCAGATTAGAATTCAGCAAAAAATTGAGCAAACAGCCTTGTAAACTTGTGAGTAATTAAACCTGGAATTACTCTATAAAGTATTTCCCATTATGCTCTGAAGCGTTCAGGACTTTGATGGCTCTAATATCCTGGGTCTTGGCACTTGATGTTTCCCAGTGTATTGCTCAGTTTCAATTATACTGAATTGTATTTTTAAAATAGAAACATTATTGAAATTTAAAAACACTTTCAAACTGGCAAAAAGGTGAAAGTTGTGTGAAAACTCAAGTGAAGTTATTTATGAACTGTACATAACACATAAAGCTGAAATGTTTGAAGTGTGAAGCACATTTATTAAGCACAAGTATCAGCAATGAGAATTCACATAAAAATATATACGCACAAAAAACAAATTTTAACATACCAAAACCACAAGAAGTAATAAAGTGTAAATAATAATTGAGATAAATTGAGATATTAAACGAGAAACCAGCTAAAATGAGTAGGTATCATGTGAGTATAATTTTGGAGAATATGTGAATATATATTTAGGTATATGTAAATAAAAGTCAATACTCCACCTAAAGATAAGCACATTTGGAGAATAGGTACCAATCTACTGACAGAGGCTTCCTTTAGATCAGAGGATAAGGATCAGGAAGTTAAGAGATACAATTTAATTGCACTATAATTTCATTGTATAAATACATATACCCTTTTTCTTTAAAATGCTATAAATCTGGAAAAGTATCAAAATAATAACTTGAACAAATTTGTAATGAAATTGATTTAGAAAGATGTCCATGTCAAAGAGAAATACATGGACACTGAGTAAAAGCAATGAAGACATATTTTACTCAGTATTATTACAATAGGAGAAAAAGACTACAGTATAGAACTGAGCTCAATTTCAAATACAAGGACAAATGTGGATTATTCAGCCACAGAACAGAGTGAGGGGGTAAAAGGATGCTTGCTGATTTGATGTAAAAGTGTTCTTCCCAAAGGTAAGCCAAAGTTATCAGGTATCAGTGGTGGGAGATAAGGAACTAGACAATATATCAAGAATGACCATATATCAAAGAAGGAGTGATAAACAGTGTGGCTCTGTGCTAAAACTTGCTCCAACAGGTGAAGGAAAAGGACCTCAGGATGAGATCAAGTCAAAAAGAGGGTTCAAACGAGCCTAAGTTTGGTCAAGGAGAGAATTTTGGTATGCACACATATGCACCATTTTCAAAAGGTACAGTTTAATGGGAGATGCAGGTTAAAAGAATTGCTTTAAGGTAGTAGAATTGCTTTAACGTGTTTGTGTGAGTATGTGAGTGTGTGGATTTCTCTGGCTGAAGCATAACAAAGTTGTGTGTGTGTGTTACTAGGTTTCTAAATCCATCACCCCATACACATACTCCCTGGTGCAGCTTTATCTCCAACTTAGACAGAAACTATACTTCCTATCTTTGGATTTAGACATGACCCAAAATGATAGATATAGAGGGAATGGTGCCACCAGGTAGAAATTTCAACAAAACCACATCTGATACAATGAAACTCAAGTCCCCATCTCCCTCCCATCACTCTTGATCACTCTCCATCTGGAATTCCTAAAGCAGCAAATTGGAAAAGAGTATCTGTATCAATCTTGCTTTCGGTTCTCCTTTCCTACAAATTAATAATCCTAATTTTTGAAATGAGAAAATGTGTACTATTCTTTAGAATAATTCAAGAAACAGTGTCATGAGTATATAGCTAATGCTGCTTCAAAAATTCTTATGTATATTAAAAAACTAAGCAGAAGCGTCTTTTGATATTGACACCATATATTTTGTTAATTGCCCGTGTACTATCCCTGCTCTGTTCCCTCAGTGTTAGCTAACCTGTCCACGCTGTAGATATGTCCCCTCCCAGAGATCAGGCCGTTAAGACTCCAAGACCCCATGCCTCTTCAGGCTGCCTACACATTCTCCCCACCCTCTCTCTGTCATCTTCTCTCCAGGAGCCTACGGACACAGCTGCCCAGACACCTTTCGCTGATTCATGCTCTGAGCTCAGAGGCAGGCTGTTGCATAGCAACAGAGGCTCAGAGCCAAATATAGGCATTGGAAGGAAGAGCAACAACAGGTAATGCTGGATTTATTTGGAAAGTGAATAAAAATCATACCTCCAAAACACTCTCAGAAGCAGCCATACTCCTCTTCTACCAAGCCTCTCCCCCACCCCCGGCCCCACACACTGATACATGTGTGGAGCACTCTGTGCTCTGGCGAAAAGGCACCACTGCTTAATCCCTCCGTTTTCCAAGCACCACATGGTCTTATTAACATGAAGGGCTTCTGTTTGACCAAGATGTGTTTTACAAATACACGGGATAGGGGTCCATCTTCAGGATGGTCCTATAAGGCACTGGTGTCAATCTCCTTCCTTGAGATGAGGAAACTGTCTCCAAGATGTCTAGAACCAGAGCTGTCTCTCCTTAAAAGTCAGCTTGCACTAATTCATGAGATGAGCACAGATCTGAGGTTTAGCAGGCCTGGATTCTAGTTCCCATTTAGGAAATCATGTAAAAATACTCTAAAGTCCTCAGGACATCTAATTACCAGGTAATGTAGAGACCAGTCTTTTCCCTGCTCTTACTGTTCCATTCAAAGAACTGGATAGAACAATCTGTGAGTGTGAAAGTTTAACATTTATTTAGGGCAAAAGAAGAAGAAAAGAAGAAAAAGAAGAACAAAAGAAGTGCTCAAGAGGAAAGGATGCTCTGAAAATAAGTGGTCTGGAGAGTGAGTGTGAGCCAGTTAAAGGAGGAAAAGTATACCCTGCAGAATGCAAGGTGGGCTGGTGAAAAGGCTCATAGCAGCCATGAGCTTAATGGCCACTGTCTTTTATATCCCCCATTCTGACATCAGATCTAGGCCATCCCATTAAAAATCCTCTTGACCTTGTGCCAGAAGCTTGGTACCAGGGGCAGGGCTTATCTTGATCTCATGTCAGAAGGCTAGTATCAGGTTCAGAGCTTGGCTTGATCTCATGCCAGAAAAACTAAAGACAGCATTCTCTGTGGTGAGCAAGTCTCTGTGATTGATGCATCATGCTCACTTGCCCAGATGATTTGCCATGCCCTAATCTCCTACCTTATTTGCCACTAAGAGACATAAGTACCTATAATTCTTTATGCATTGCTGAGGGAGTGGAGATCTCTGTCTTCATATAGCTGCATCTGCTGAAAGTAGGCCCTACATACTGGAGATTATATACTTTCTAACTACTGTACCTTAGAACGATGTGGCTCACTGGCTGAGCTGAGGAACATCTGTTAGAAGAAAATGAGAAAGGAGTTAGTGTCTATATATGGAAAACTGTTGAGCTGCCTGTTCAACTAAAGAGAGCTTGGTGAACCTGTCAGGAGCCAATGGAGACAAAGAGGGATATTAGATACGTTGTCAGTCACCATTTACAGTAACTGCTGAGTATGTCTCTTATCTGTCTGCATTTTCTTTTGCTGAATTTTTTATATCTGATCTTCAGCTCCTCTAAGAGGCCGTATTCAAGCCTTTCACATAACTGATCCACCATTTCACATGGTATTTTCAGTACTTCTCTTAGCACGTGGGAATATTTGGGGTTCTCAGACAATGCACCTCTTTGTTTTTATTTCCCTGGTTCATGCTTAGGCCTCAGCTCTGACAGAAAATTGTGTGAATCAGGGAGCAGCACTGGAGATGGCTCATAGAGCTGTACTCCTGTCTCTCTGCAGGGACCTCCTTCCTGTGGGGACTGGAAGGCCACTACCACCCAAGCACCTCTGGGACCACTCCCAGTGAGTGCCCCTCTTCGTCTTGATGACCAAAGCTGGGCTGGTGGCTGGGACTTAACCTGAGGACTTTTCAGTGGAGGAGCATGACACACAGCCCAGAAGCCCCACATTTTACAAAGTCCTTCCAGGCCAGTCTTTTGTGGAGTTAGTTTGTTAAAGAGGCCAAGCTATCTCTGACATGTTAATTTTAAAAACCTGAAAATATTAAGCAGGCTGGAGCCAGCTGAGAAGACACTGACCAAAACAGTGACCTTGGGTGAGCAGGCTGCCCACCCACTTGGCCCTGGGAAATGGCCTTGCTCATCTACCCACCTGAGAGGATGTGCAGTTAAGGTGTTAAGAAACAGCTTCTTACTCAAACTGGCTCTGCCAGCCCAGCTGGAGGAGGCCCCTCTTTGTTTGTGTTAGGGCCAAGATACTCACATTTTCTTAAAACAGGAAGCAGAGGACATATATTGAAAAGTGTATGCCAAACATCGTAGAATTGCTAACTCCTGGCTGGTGTGTGGTTGTGGCCTAGAAGTGGTTTGTCTGGCTCAGGCACTGGGCCCCTGTAACCACACTGACCAGAGCGCTCAGCTCCTGTCTCCACAAAGCCCAATGTGGTGTCTTTGTCTCCAATGAATAAAATTCTTTCTGGCTGACTTTTGCAATTAGGTCTGGGCTTTGTGGCTCAGGGAAGGGAGGGGTCATGAAGTAGTGTATGTCTTGCCCCCTTGGGTCTCAGGTCCCTGACTGGAGGAGGCTGCAGCCACCTGCCCTCATGGTTCTGAACAATCTGGGCCAGGGCCCTGCTAGCTTCATCTTTCTGTTCTCTGCCCAGGAATCTGGCACGGCAACTTGTGTGACAAAATGTGAGAATTTATAATTTCTGTGCAACTAATCTTGAGGGCAAACCGCTTTCTCCAGGCTTGTTTTTCCATCCACTTCCTTGAGCCCCTCTAGCTTGGCTCAGTGGTAGTGCCACAGGTAGATGAGCTTCTGGGGAGGGAAATTCTCCCTGCAGAGGGGCCATGCAGTCTTAGTGTTGCACCACTCAGTGATGCACTCTTAGCAGAAGAGGTGGGCCACAGGGCGTGGCCTTTGAGTGCCTGAGAGCCTCCAGTCACAGCGCGCAGAGCCAGAGCAGGGCTCTAGACTCCACTCAGTCTTCCAGAGAGCTCCTGTGGTGGGACAGGTTGCTGTGCACCTGCCACTCCTTGCGGGTTTGCTGCCTCTGCTGGAAGCTGTACAGCTATAGAGCCACAGAGAGCACCAGGTGCATCAGGGAGAGGAGCCCTAGCAGCCAATAGCTGGCATGCATCATCAGGTCCTCTCCCAGCAGGTGCCTGATGCGGAGGTAAGTGATCCTGGAAAGCCTCTTGGCCAGGTGGTAGAAGATGCCACAGCTGTAAAACCAGGTGACATGGATCAGGTAAAGGTAGGAGAGGCCCTACCTGAGGACAAAGGTCATGAGCTGCAGCGTCTTCCTCTGCTGTTCAGTCAGGGTGGCTGCTTGGCTATATACCCAGCACTGTACCTCTGACCAGCTGTGCCACCAGGCACCAGGCTGCTCTGTGAGGGCCAGGCTCCATAGCCTTGGGCGTGCAGCTCCTGCTGCAGTGGTAGCGGGGCCTTTTCCAACAGGTAGGGCAGGACTGCATGGAGCACAACTAGCATACCACATGGAGCCTGGAGGGCACACAAGCCCAGGACAGGTCCACTTGAACTATGGCCACGTATTGCTCCCTGAGCGTCTGGTAGCCTGCAAGTGTGGTGAGGCCAAAGTAGGCTACATCTGAGAGCAACTCAATCCCCTTCCTCTACTCCAGCCATTTCTTCTCACCTGCCAGGATGTGCAGGGCACCACCAACCTCCATCGCCAGACCACTGCCATAGTACTAGTCCTTCTATGCGACTAGATCATTTCCATGGGGGCTGGCACCGATGACCCCATGGTCCTGTCAGAAACACCCACATTTTACATTTCTAATTGCATTTCTTTGTGTCTTTCTTCCTGGTTTTTAGTAAGGTTGGCTAAGGGTTTGTCTATATTACTAATTCTTTGAAAAAAACAGTTCTTTGATTCATTGATTGTTTGCATTGTTTGTCTCTGTTTCATTAATTTCTGTTCTTATCTTTATAATTTCAATAAGCTCTATGTTTGGATTGTTCTTGATTTTCTAAGATTTTGAGATGCATCACTGGGTTATTTATTTGGGCTTATTCTATTTTTCTGATTTGGGCATTCACTGCTATGGACTTCCTTCATAGAACAGTTTTCACTGTTTCCCATAAGTTCTGGTATGTTGCACTGGCATTATCATTTAATTCTAGGAACTGTCATATTTCTTTCTTAATTTCCTCTGTGACCCATTGATTATTCAAGAGCACATTGTTTAATTTTCATGTTTGCCTAGTTTCCATGGTTTCTATGGCTATTACTTTCTAATTTCACTGCACTATGATCTGATGATACACATGGTAAAATTTTAATTACTTCGCATTTGCTTAAGCATGCTTTATTCACTAGTATGTTGTCTATTTTGGAGAAAGTGCCATGTGTGGTTGAAAAGAACGCATATTCTGTTGCTGTTGAGTAGAACACTCTGTATATATGTATAATAACCATTTGTTTGAGGGGTTTGGTTCAACTCTGATATTTTTTCATTGATTTTTTTTGTTTAGTTGACTTATTTGTGATAGCGCTGCATTGAGATCCCTCACTGTAACTGTAGTAATGTTTACCTGATCTTTTAAGTCCACTAGAGTTTGTTTTATAAAGTTGGGTGTGCCATGGTTTAGCACATGTTTGTAGTTGTTATCTTTTCCTGTTGAATAGTTCTGTTAACCAATATGTAATGTTCTTCTTTGCTTCTCTTGATCAGCTTTGGCTTAAATCTGCTTTCTCTGAAAATAGGACAGCTACCCCTGCTTTTTTTGTTATAATTGCATGGAATATTTTTTCCATGCTTTCATTTTTAGTCTATGAATTTTTTTGCGATAAATGTGTTTCTTGTATGCAGTGTACTGCTGGATATTTTTTTCTTGATTCATTCTGCTAATCTGTTCTTTTGATTGGCAAAGTTGATTCCACTTATGTTGATAGTTATAACTGATAAATATTGACTTATTCCTGTCATTGTATAAGTTTTTCTGTTGCTGTTTTGCTTTTTTTCCCTTCTACTTAATAGCTATCCCTACCTAATGTGTTCATTTTGTTGCTTCTTTTGGCATTGTTAGCTTCATTGTCTCCTTCTAGGATATCCTTGAAAAATTTTTTGAATGTTGGTTTGGTGGTCATGAATTTCTTTAAAATTTTTTTTTGTCCCTGGAGTATCTCATTTCTTTATCAATTTCAGAAGATAATTTTGCAAGATACAATATCTGGATTCAAAGTTATTTTCTTCAAGAGCTTGATACATTTCATTTCTTGCTCTTTTTGCCTTTAAGTTTTCTGTTTAGAAATCTGTTGTAATTCTAATAGGTTTTCCTTTATAGATTTATTTTCTCTAGCAGCCTTTAATATTTGGTTCTTGGGGCTGGTGAGATAGCTCAGTGGCATAAGCGCTTGCCTGGCAAACATGAGGTCCTGAGTTCGACTCCCGGAACCCATGTAAAGGAAAAAAAAGGGCCAGTGATATCGCTCAGTGGCATTGGTGCGTGAGGTTCTGAGGTCAACCCCTGTTACCCACAAAAAAAAAAAAAAGATTTGGTTCTTGTGTTATATTTCTGGTACTTTAATTATTATGTGGGGTGGAGAGATTTTTCTGATCATGTATATTTGGGGTTCTATGTACTTCAATTATCTGTACATTATTCTTTTTCCATGTCTGGAAAGTTTTCTGCTATTTCTGCTTTTCATGCCCTTGGTACTGTTTTCTGATATATATATATATATATATATTTTTTGCTAATTCCATTTTCTCTTATAGTAGTCTTCTTTGAGTTTTCCAGGAGCTATTAGATCCATTTTTCATGTTCCCTTATTGTGTTTAAGGTATCTCTCATTAATTGTTCATTGATCACAGCCCTGTTCTCTAAGTCTGACACTCTGTCTTTACATTGGTTGCTTCTGCTACCTATACTTTCAATCATGCTTTTAGTGTCCTGGATTTCTGTTTGGAACTTTCTAACGGACTCCCATTCTCTTCTTTGCTGGGTGTTATGGCTTGTGTCTGGATGTCCCCTAGAGCTTCATGCAGTCATAGATGGGGCTTTTCAGAGGTGGCTAGATCTAGAGTGTGTGATGCTGGAATTGAGGATGTGTGATTACTAAATTAGTCCACTGATTGGTTTGGCATAGTGGATAATGGGAAGGCCCTCCCTGGATATAACATAAGAGACAGAAAGAGAGTTGCTGTTTGGTGACTGCTTCCTGCTTGCTGCCTTCTACCTGCCCTATTTGTCATGGACTTTTTATCCTCTGTGATGCCCCCTGCCAAGCCACCCTGCTTTGCAGCCAGCCAACTATGGACTGAAACTTCTATGCACTGTGCACCAAATAAACATTTTCTCCTTTAACTTTGGGTGTCAGGTATTTTTGTCTCAGCAATGAGAAAAGTAACTATGACATTGGGCATTCATGTTTTGTATCTCTTTCTTTAGCTCCACTAGCTGTTTATTAGTGTCTTCTCTAGAATCTCTGATCTTTTGTTTCATTATGGTCATTATGTGATCAGTAATATCTTCTTTAAATTCACCAAGCACCTTATAAAACTGTTTTACCTCCATTGGTAACATTTCAGACCTATCTGCTGTGTAACTTCTCATTTCCTCCCTCTCAACACACCTTGTATTGATCATGGGGAAGTTAGGAATTTTTGGAGGAATTTTGTTGACTTGCCTTTTCTTGTTTCTGTTTGTTGTTGTTTGATTGTTTTTTGTTTGTTTTGCTGGAGTTTGCAAATCCTTTGGCCCAGTGCCCCATTCTTCTGGAGGAAACCACAGTACTGTTTATGAATCCCCCCCACCCTGGTAACCCAGGCATTGGCATAGAAAGAAAAAACAATTTCTGGTCACTACTATGTTATACTGTCTATGATATTAAATTCAATGACAAAAAAATGGTTTCCAATGTCAACTGCATATTGACAAACCCTAGGAAACACTCATGAACAACTCTTTCCCAAAATAAAGAGGATTCTGATTTTAGTGAAGATAATTAGGCTGCCTTTATATTAATCTATCATAATTAAAAGTATTGATTTCTCCTGGATGTTGATGCCCATGACAAAGCTCATACTTACCCATTAGACTAAATGGTTTCTTTTTCAGGACAGCCCCTCTAATGATTACTCCCACTGAACCTGGCTTTCTACAACAGAATACAGGACCTCTAATCTTCCTGGTCTGAGCCTGGGTCTCCCTGCAGATTCCAGAAGATCCCTGTTTAGCTCTCACTCTCTCCAAGCCTGCCTATCTCCCAAGGCTGTCGCTTACCCAGTCTCTGTGGAAGGGTATGACTTCAGTCCTGAAGTGGAACTCTACTCCTGTATGTTAGCCTCTTTTTCAATCAGGTCTATCCATTGGCTGTCTACTCTGTTGCCCTGTATTTTGGAGACCCCAGTGACTGGTAGCATGGCATGGTGCATGATTTCTGGGTCCTCCTGGCACTGGCACGAGATACAATGGGCATCATCATCTGCTGGCAGTGGGGTACACACTTTCCTGATATTCCTGGATCTGGCACAGGGCCTGGTTGGCAGTAGCAGCACCTGGGGCTGGGCCGAGGTGCACAATTTCCAGGTCCTCCTGGCACCAACACATGGTCTGGCAGGTAGCAGCTTTCTGTTCTTTTTTGAAAGATCTGTCTTACTCTCTGGTTGATCTGAAACTGACTTGTCAGTAGCATGGATATATGTTTCTTTGGGAAACAGATAACCTTTACTAAAGCACTATGACAACGATTTTGTTCCCACTACAATAGGCCTGTGTGCTGATTTGTTTTAAAATTGCTTCAATTTACCATTTTAATTTCCCATAATTACATGAGTTACATACATTTTCAACTGTCCCATGTACTAGTCTCCATGGTTAATTGTAAGCTACTGAAGTGCCTTCCTGGCCAAGCCACAGAAGTTATTCGTACAGATTACATATAAATGGGAATTTGCCCTAACACAACTACTTGGGTGCTAGGGAAAAACCCAAATCAAAATCACAAAACAACCACAAGCTACCCTGTTCTGAAACCTCCTCTAACATTAAAAGACTTTTTCAGTTGATAATGTAAAGGTTGTTGAGAGGTTTTATCATCAGAAATTAAAAACTTTTACTGTAAATGGTCACAGTGTCTTGAAAGACTGTATATATCAAATATTTTTAAAAAACGAAAACAAAAGTCAATATCACAGCAAATTAAAATTCAATTGATTGCCCTATTTCTTAGCAAGTGTTTATGGTATAGATTTTCCCCTTAACTTTCTACTCTGAACATTTTCAAATATAAATAAATTCCAAAGAGTAGTGAAGGGAGTACACTTAGACATTTTTTCTATCCTTACATTCTTTTAATATAATAACTAAACATGTAAAACTGTGTCACGGGCATGCCTTTTCCCTCTATCTGCATTCTTTTTTTTTTTTTTTTTTGTGGGTACCGGGGGTTGACCTCAGGACCTCGCGCGCCAGCAGGCGCCCGTGCCGCTGAGCGATATCACCGGCCCCTTTTTTCGTATGTGGGTTCTGGGAGTCAAACTCGGGCCCTCTCGCTTGCCAGGCAGGCGCTTACACCGCTGAGCCATCTCACCGGCCCCTCTATCTGCATTCTATACTCAACGTTGAGTAAGTCCTTTGCTGGTCAACATATGTCTAGTATCTGACCACCACCGTCTCTCTCTTGGAATGAAGGATTAGTTCCCCCACAAGTTTTCTTTTTGTTGTACTTTATCCCTTCAAGTACTTCTCAAAATAGTATTATACCAATTTTTTTCCATATTTCTACCTATTTATCTTATTTATTTTCTGTCTCACCCATTATTCTGTGAATTCCATGAAGACAAGGGATTTGTACATTATGTTCATTATTGTCCAATGTCAATCACATATTAGCTTCTCACCAAAATTTTTTTCTGAATGCATAACATATTCTCTTAGAGTCATTAAGTATAGTGATATTATGAAAACCCTCAAGCTAGTAGTGTCTATAGATCTAACAGATTTTCTCATTTTACTAGGATAATTAATTACTTTACTGTAATCACAAACAGAAATCTACAGAATGAGCTACTTATTAGGCCAGAACTATGGCCAGATTTTATCAACTCATAATCACCTAGTTTCATAATACACATCAGCTGCCTGCTGTGTTACTCATAGTCTTTGCTATCACAGTCTCAGTTCTTTGCTGTTGTCACCTGGTGCCTTCGCTCTAGAAGCTTATAGTCAGTGAGGACAGCAATTCCAATAGGATCTAGCATTCTAGAACAGAAGCAGCACACCACAAATTGTCCTCTCTAGTCCATGTTTCTAAAGAACTCTTTGACCTCTACCTAGGCAGTGACTCCTTCTGTGTCATCTAGTGTAGAGTGTGCTGTAAAATGAATGTTGCACCATCTAACAGCATGGCATTACTTACTTTTGCTCAGACTCTGCCAATAGATATCAGGGATTTAGAAATACTCTTTTCAGATAGGGACACTGATACATAGTCCCAAGTCTGGTGTCTTTTCTTCTATTAAATAAAAAATTGACAAGCTGGGCATGGTGGCTCACACCTGTAATCCCAGCACTCAGGAGGCTGAGGCAGGAAGATTGCTGTAAGTTCAAGGCCAGCTTGAACTACATAGTGAGACCCTGCCTCAAAAAAAAAAAAAAGTGACAATACTTTGTCTCAATATGATACACTAAACTCTTTAACAATACCTTTGAATCTAGTATAATGCCCCAAATTTTTCAACTCTGCTTCTTCAACATGATAGCAGTTATGAACACATGATGATCTACTTTATGAATTTTTGAGAATATCTACTCATTTAATGTTGGAACAGAGATCAAGATTGGTAAGAACAAATTCTGAGAATACCTTGATTAACTCTTGGCTTCCTAGAGGCCTTTAGCTTCCTATTTTAAAACAAATGTGAATATAAATCTTACAGAATTTTGTATATTTACGAAAGATTATATTTACTATATGGATGTAAAATTCAAAAGACTCTGTAGGATCCATAGTAACAGAGATTTGTTGGTATGCCTACAACTGGAGTGTGACACTAGATACAGTAAGATAGGAATGACTTCTGAGAGTTAGAGTTCAGAGATAAAATGAAGCACGTAACATCAAAAGTAACTATAAAGAGCTGTTTAAACAGCTGTCACTGGACAGTGAACACATAGATAATCTGATAACTATGCCTCAGCTGAATATGAAGGAATAACAGAAGGCAGGCTAGCATCATCCCAAACAGATTCAAGTGAGGGACAAATTAAATTGAAAAGAATAGGTTAAAAACACGTCTATTAATTTATACAGCAAAATAACAATTTCTAGTAGAGCAAATGTTACTAAAATAATAGTCCTAGGAAATCTATCTGGATTGTAGACTTGGTCAAGTCTCTCAGAATCAAAAGTACTTGTGAATAAGAAAGTGGAGAGTGACTATTGATACAATTAGATGGATTAGAACTGAATGATTATGTATACTCAAAGCATGAATCTCCATGCCTACCAAGTGGTCAATAAATTATAAACTGAGGAACAGTTTCCTAGATATTCTCCAGACTACAGTCTTTAAAGCTTCTTGTTATGAAATGGTTTGACTCTCATCCACCAGTAAAGAATAAAGTAACAGGGCCGGTGAGATGGCTCAGCGGCATAAGCACCTGCCTGGCAAGCTCGAGGTCTTGAGTTCGACACCCGGTACCCACATAAAAAGAAAAAAAAAGAATAAAGCAACAATTAACCCAAGACATTCTTAAAATAAGACTTTAATAGACACATCCATATGTTTTAATTTCCTTGCCCAATAAAGCACAAGAATGTTTAAAATAGCAAAATGGTTATACAATTTTTTTTATTCAGATTTGAAAATCAGGAACACTCGCAAGTTCTTAGGAATAACTTTACCACCAGATGAGAATGGTAAGCATAATATAACCAATTTTTTTTATAAACAAAAAGACACTTAAAATGCATTTTACACAAGTAATTCAGACCATGTTCACTTATGCTTAAGAATTAAAGCAAGTGGGCCGGTGAGATGGCTCAGCGGCTTAAGCGCCTGCCCGGCAAGCGCGAGGGCCCGAGTTCGACTCCCGGAACCCACATACGAAAAAAGGGGCCGGTGATATCGCTCAGCGGCATGGGCGCCTGCTGGCGCGCGAGGTCCTGAGGTCGACCCCCAGTACCCACAAAAAAAAAAAAAAAAAAAAAGAATCAAAGCAAGTATATTACTCTGATGGAGGCATAGGAAATCTCTCACTCCTGTAATATACAGGACAGATATATATATTTTTACATCATCACAGGCACTTGGTTATAGATAATTTACAATAAAAATGACATTTCATTGGATTTTTATATGTAAAATAGCTATAAAGGAAGTAAATGAATTAAATTTTAAAGCTTGGAAATACCTGAATTAAACACTTGCCCTAATGTCTTTTATTTTTTAAGTCAAACAATCTAAGCAGTCAACATTTAACTGAGGTAGAGCAGATGTTTCTAAATTCAGGCTTTCCTAGAATAGCAAGTAAATAAAATATCCGTGAAATGTATTTTTAGAATTTTGTTTGAGTTAAAAGGGTTTAGTTTTTTAAACAAGTGAGTTATTTGAAAGCCCACAGGTCCCCGTTAGTGGCCAAAGGGACGGAGAGTGGTAGAAAGCTACAGGGTTGTCCTGTTCTGTAGTTTTTCTACCAGCACTGCATTTAAACAGGCTGGAGCTGCTCGGGATATTAAATTTCCCAAGGAAATGCAGCAGCTATGGCTCTGGGACCTGTGGGGGAGAGAGACTTCAGCTACCACCTGAGGCCCAGTCTCAAGAGGTGAGACAGCTTAGGTTTGTGTCTAGAACATCATATTCTAGAAACCAGAAAACTTTAAAAGATTTGTTGCTAAGTGAAAGAAGACTAAACAAGCATGCATATTTCAGGAAGTGATTAAAAGTAATATTCAGTATGTGTATCAGTCAGTGTTCACTAGAGAAACAGAATACAAATATATGGATTTACTAGATGGGTTTACACTGGCCACCTGCAGAGTCAGGTGGGGAAGAATGCAAAATGGCTGTCTGGGCATTGGGGATCCAACGGAACCAGTCAAAAGTCAAAGGCCTGGAGCTCACTGCAGAGGCCCAAAGGCCCACGAAAGTCTGTGTTTGGAAGCTGAAATAGTGATGGCAAAGACTGGAGCTCTTCCAAAGAAACAGAAGTGACATTTCCTTCTTCTTTCTCATTTTTATTCTACCCAAGTTACTGGCCTATTGGCTGGTGCCACCCACACCCAGGGTAGGTCTTCCCTCTTCAGTAAGTCTATCATCTAGACACACCCAGAACTATGCTAAACTAATAGCTTAGTGCTTTTTTCTTGAGTTGACCACACAGTTAACTACCACAGCCCACTCATTGTCAATGTGCCAACCAGACACATTTCCTTAAACCATGCTTACTGTCCAGAGTCAATAGCAAGTATATAATTATGTGTAATATGGTAAAATTATCCTGAATAAAAGTGGAAGTGCACTAATTCCCTTCCCTGAATAGAAGGCAAGTATTTCTTTGGGTGATGCTAACATTTCATAACTGAAACATTATAACATATTTTCACCTCTGGAATTAAGTATTCTAGGAAAGCAGAACAGAAGGTCATGGGAACAGGAAGCAAAAATTTTTCTAGTGTTTCACTAGGGGTAATTGTGAGTGGTGCCATTCCCACATTCACCCCTCGATTCCTGGACTGGTGAATCCCGACTATGGGAGACACAGTACCGTGTAGTGGACACTGATTTAAAAAATCCTCAGTAACATATTAGCAAACAGAATGCGGCAAATCATCAAGAAGATAATATACCATGACCAAGTGGGATTCATCCCAGGAATGCAGGGATGGCTCAATGTACACAACTCAATAAATGTAACACACCATATCAACAGAGCCACAGACAAAAATCACATGATTATTTCAATAGATGCAGAAAAAGCTTTTAACAAAGTCCAGCACAAATTCATGATGAAAACCCTACAGAAAATCAGAATAGATGGTCTTTACCTCAATCTGATAAAAGCCATATACGACAAACAAGCAGCCAACATCATACTAAATGTACAAAAACTGAAAGCTTTCACTCTAAAATCAGAACAAGACAAGGACGCCCACTGTCAGCACTCCTATTGAACATAGTTCTGGAAATACTAGCCAAAATTGGTAGACTAGAGAGAGAAATAAAAAGAATAAGGATAAGAAAGGAAGAAGTTAAACTATCATTATTCACAGATGACATGATACTCTACATAGAAGACCCCCAAAACTCCACCAAAAGACTCCTAGAATTAATAACCAAATTCCATAGCATAGCAGGATAGAAAGTCAACACTCAAAAATCAATAGCATTCCTGTACAGAAACACAAACTCACCGAGAGGGAAATTAGGGAAACAACACCTTCACAATAGAATCCAAAGAAATGAAATATATAAGAATCAATCTAACAGAGGAAGTAAAAGATCTATACATTTAAAATTACAGTACTCTGAAAAAGGAGATCAAAGAGGATATCAGAAAATGAAAGATACCCCTTGCTCATGGATAGGAAGAACCAACATAGTGAAAACGGCCATGTTTCCAAAATTGTTATACAGATTTAATGCAATCCCGATCACAATACCATTAGCATACCTCACAGAACCAGAAAAAACATTCCTAAAATTCATTTGGAAACAGAAGAGACCTAGAATAGCAAAAGCAATCCTGTGCAACAAAGGCAAGGCAGGGGGCATCACAATCCCTAACTTGAAATTATACTATAAAGCCACTGTGATAAAATCAGCATGGTACTGGCAAATAAAACAGACCTGAGGACCAGTGGAACAGATTAGAAGATGCAGACGCAACTCCAAACACACTCGGCCACCTTACCTTTGACAAAGGGGCCAAACATGTTCACTGGAAGAAAGATAGCCTCTTTATTAAATGGTGCTGGAAAAACGGGCTTTCCACATGCCGAAGAATAAAACTAGACCCATGTCTATCACCATGCACTGAACTAAAGTCAAAATGGATCAAAGATTTAAATATTAAAACAGAAACACTAAATCTAGTGGAACAGAAAGCAGGTAGAAATCTTGAAGACATAGGGGTAGGCATAAAATTCATGAACAAAACCCAAACTGCAAGGGAAACACTTCAAAGAATCAATGACTAGCACCTCATCTTATTAAAAAGATTTGTACATCAAAAGAAATCACCAACAGAGTGAAAAGACAACCCATAGATTGGGAATAAATTTTAGTCCACTGTCCCTCAGACAAAGGACTTCTACCTAGAACATATAAAGAATTGAAATAGATCAGACTCCCCAAATTCAAAGACCCAGTCCAAAAATGGGCATCTGAGATGAATACACACTTCTCAGATGAAGAAATAGAAATGGCAAATAAATATATGAAAAAATCTTCAACATCATTGGTCTTCCAAGAGATGAAAATTAAAACAACATTGAGATTCCATCTCACCCCAGTAAGAATGGCTATCATCAAGAAATCAAACAATAACAAATGCTGGCAGGGCTGTGGGAAAAAAGGAACCCTTCTCTACTGTTGGCAGGAGTGCAGAATGGTGCAACCTCTGTGGAAATTAATATGGAGCTTTCTCAAACTTTAGGATTAGAGGTCCCATTCGACCCAGCTATTCCCCACTTGGGTATCTTCCCAGAAGATTTAAAAACATCATACCACAGCGATATACGTGCACCAATGTTTATAGCAGCACAATTTGTAATAGCTAAATCTTGGAAACAATCCAAATGCCCGTCAACCGAGGAATGGGTAAAAAAAATGTGGTATTTTTATACAATGGAATACTACTCAGCCATAAAGAAGGATAAACTTGAGACTTTTATAGATAAATGGATGCAACTTGAGACCATACTCACTAGTGAAATAAATCAGACTCACATGTGTCAATATTGTATCATCTCCCTTGTATAAGAAGCTGAAATAGTAAATAAGATTCAAAATGTACAATACATATTGTGAAATGGGAAGTAATTTTTTAAAAAGAAAGAGAAACTAGGATGGGGAAAAGGTGTAAAGAAAGAAGGGAAAAGGAAAAAAATATATATTTATACAGAAAATAAGGTAGTTATACTACTAATTGTTCAATGCACTACTATTAGTTCATTGAAAAGAAAGTTTTGTGTCTATATTGTTTGATCAATGTTTCATGCCTATATCTTGTAATATAAGCAACTACTTTTTTTTTAATGCAGGTACCAGGAGTCGAACTCAGGACCTCACGCTTCCCAGGCAGGCACTTACGCCGCTGAGCTATATCACCGGCCCCTAAGCAACTACTTTGAAGATAACAATATGCAATGTACTAACCACTGTTACTCTCCTACTATCTTGTTTTGAAATTTTGTACCATTGTTTTTACAGTATTGTTTTTTTCTCTTTAAAATAAAAAAAGATAAACATATAGCATTGCATTGTCAGTGCATTGACATACAGTAGACTCATTATATATCTAAGAAATGTATTTGATGCAGATGTAGGAGTGTGAAGGAAATGAAAATATGTATATGTTTTTCAATCTTTTTACATACGTGAATTTTAAAGAGAACTGGGATGACATTATAGTTTCTGTTTAGTCATTTGCTTGGAGGTTTTGTTTCTGTTTGTAAAATTATGTTTTCAACTAGAGAAAAATAACCTGTAGAAAATGAAAAAAGGTTGCCACCTAGTGATCAGAATTAGAATTGTAGTGTGAAAATTCCAACTAGGGAATTTAGGAGAGCGAAGTAATGGGATGGAGTGAAAGAAATGAAAGGATTCCATCATAGAGACCACAGCTTTCTGAAAATGTGCATACACTGGTGATGATCTTTTTACATTAATTCTTATCCTGGTGTTTTTCAACTGTTGTTTGGAAATCCAATCCCATGTGAGCTAAAGAAAAAGCTACACAAGTTAGTGTATGAGTGATTAGCATGAGTTTGGGACATAGAAACACCAACACACAGAAGTAATATCAAAAAAAACATTCCGATTTGTTTCTTTTACTCAGAAAACAATATACTGTGAACATGTTCCTGAAGTAATGAATATATGAGCATTATATTACAGTAGTCAGCTCACACTCATTTTTGTTTTCAATGTTTTATATACCTTCATAATGTAAAACAGTATAAAACGCAAATGTATGAAATGATAGTATCATTTTTTTGTGTGGGTACCGGGGGGTCGACCTCAGGACCTCGCGCGCCAGCAGGCACCCGTGCCGCTGAGCGATATCACCGGCCCCCTTTTCGTATGTGGGGTCCGGGAGTCGAACTCGGGCCCTCGCGCTTGCAAGGCAGGCGCTTACGCCGCTGAGCCATCTCACCGGCCCGATAGTATCATTTTTGTATCATCTACATGTACACTCTAATTATTTTAAAAGAAATCTTTTTAATTTAGTATTTTCATGAAATAGTACATGAACCTGTTTCTAAATCAATAAATATATTTCTACAAAATCTTTATTTTTTTGGGTACCAGGAATTGAACTCAGGACCTCGTGCTTGCCAGGCAGGCTCTGTGCCACTGACCTATATCCCCAGCCCTCTACACAATCATTTTGGGACTTGCTTCAAAGATTTTCCTGTTTGGGGGTTGCAGTGTAGCTCAGTGGACAGAGTGCCTGCCTAGTGTGTGCAAGGCCATGACTTTAATTCCCCGCACTAACATTTTTCTGTGTTACAAAACTTTATTTTGATAATTTCTTCAGATCACCAGGCAATAACTTTTTGTTTAACAAATATCAAACAATATAGAAATATGTATCTAGAAGCCAAAATTGTGGTGTCTCTCTGCTTTGCCCTCACCTGCACATATTAATGCAAATATTATCTCTGCTAATTCGTTGATGATCATTAACCAGATTTTTCTCTTTATCTAATATACTAATTTACACATAATGTCACACATATCAATTTTCCCATTCTACTTTTGCAGAAATTGGATGATTTTCTGCACTATATTTTTAAGCTTGCCTATTTCATTTAATATAATTCACTTTTATTTTATACATTTGATTTGGAATGCTTCCAAGTATTTAATAGGGATTCATATGGCTTTTCATGTGCATTATCTCTTGATATCATTGACCTCTACTTATTGTTTAAAAAGTATTATATCCATCAAGGGTACAAGCACTATACACAAATATAGCTGGTAATTTTCCAATTTTTCAAACGTTTTGTTTTTTAATTTTTGTTATGAACATGGCATTTTACACTATATATTTTAGTATTTAAAAAAGAATCTTAGCACATTTTTTAGAAGTACAACTGAAACATAAATCTTTAAGATACATGAACTTTCATCTCATAGGACAAAGAGGAAAACTTAGGCTTTTGTCTAATTCCAGGCTCTGAATCTTGAGGTTACAATTTATAAGATTATTTCCCTGGTCAACTTACCTAACTTTGAATTTCTGTTCCCTGATGCAAATAATGGGGATGATTATTGCTCCTAGACACAATTATTAGCATGAAAATGAGTGGAAATGTATTTTTGATGTTAAGATTTTTTAGTTCCTAATATACTTATTTAGAATGGACTAACAATCTGAACTGACATTTCTCAAAAGGCGATGTAAAAATGGCCAACATGTATATAGAAAAATGCCCAATATAATTAATCACCAGGGAACTGCAAAATAAAACCACAGTGAGATATCTCACTCTGGCAAAAATGACTATTATGAAAAAGCCTAAAGATAACAGGTGCCAGTGATGATGTAGAAAAAACAGAACCCTTGCACATTGTTGGTGGGAATGAAATTAATACAACCATTATAAAAGACCATGTGGAGGTTCATAAGAAAATTAAACATAGAACTACAATAGGATCCAGCAAGTCCACTCCTGGGTATATATCCAAAAGAAGTAAAATAAGTATGTCAAATGCACAGCTGCACTCTTATTTTTATTACAGCATTATTCACAATAGTGAAGAAATAGAAACAAACTATGTGTCCATCAACTGATGAATAATAGATCAAAAAAGTGACATATATACAAAATTGAATAGTATTTCACCATAAAAAGAATAAAATCTGTCATTTGTAACAACATGGATGTGACTAGAGATTATGTTGAGTAATATAAATCAAGAACAAAAAAAAACTATATAGCATCTCACTCATACGTTCAATATTTAAAAAATTGTTTTGAAGCAAGCACAGTTGCATACACCTGTAATCCTAGCACTCTGGGAGTTTGAAGCAGGAGGATTCCAAGTTTGAACCCAGGCTGGACAACTTAGCCACATAGTGAGAACCTATCTTAAAAATAAATAACTAAAAAGAGGGATGGGGATGTCCAAAGGTGCTGGGTTAAAACCTTAGTGCTGCAAAGAAAAAGTTTTTTTGATCTCACAGAAGTTGATAATAGAATGGTGACTACAAGAGGCTGGAAAGAGAAGAGTGGAGGGATGGATAGGGAAAGGTTAATCAATGGTTACTAAGAGTTAAGTGTAAAAAGTTCTGGCGTACAATTGAACAATAGCGTGACTACAGATAGCAATTACACACTGCATTTATTTGTTCTCAAACTCTTCAGCAAAATCCTGAATGCTTTTGCTATTAAGAAATAATGAGGGGGGGGCCTGTGAGATGGCTCAATGGCATAAGCGCCTGCCTGGCAACGCGAGGTCCTGAGTTCGACCCCGGTAACCACAAAAAAAAAAAAAAAAAAAAAAAAAAAAAAAAAAAGAAAGACAAAGAAAAGAAAAGAAAAAATAAGAAATAGTGAGGGGCCGGTGAGATAGCTTAACGGTATAAGAGCCTCCCTGGCAAGTGTGAGGTCCTGAGTTCGATTCCCGGTACCCACATACGAAAAAAGGACCGGTGATATCGCTCAGCGGCACGGGCGCCTGCTGGCGCACAAGGTCCTGAGTTCGACCCCCAGTACCCACAAAAAAAAAAAAAAAAGAAATAGCGAAAAGGTTGTTATGTTCAACTTTATTTAAACATTACCTAATGTATATATGTATCAAACATGGCAAATCATTAATATGGACATTTTTCTTTTTATGTATCAGATAAACAAAAGAACTTTTTAAAAAAACAAATGGAAGTGGATGATGAGAAATACTTTCTTTTCTTCTATGAAGATAAATGATCTTAGGGTTTTTCTGTGTGGTTGTATAGTACAACAGATTATATTAAAGGATTTTTATATAAAAACAATTTTTATGTACATATACAGGATGTATAGTACCTTATATGTATATGTAAATGGCAAAACTGAAAACTGGCCTGTAATCAAATGTATATGGGCATATTGATACTTATCTCACAAAACTATTATGACAGAAAAAAGTTAAGTTTATATAAAAATGTCAAATTCATAAACTTGAACAAATTCATGTATTGACTTCCTTTGTGGTCACTCTCCCACAAAAGAGATGATTTAACATGAACATCTCATGGCGATCTGTTGGATTTGAAGTAGTAAAAACTGCAAAATACATATTTATTATTTAAATTTTTTGTTGCCATTTCCTTGTAGGAGGTACATTATGATGGTAAGGAAAAGGAAGCAATCATCCCCTGAATATATTTTTTAATTGACATTCACTACCTCATTTAACAAGAAATCTTTCAGAAAGACATTCACAGAGTTGGTTAATTTGGCTATTCCTTTAGTTTTGTTTAGGATCCAGGTTCTTTCTGTCCTTAGCATGTTGGCTTGTCTGGTTGTCTTGATCTCAAAATAGCCATCATTAGTCCAGTCTTCATACAAAGTGAATAGTGGCCAGAGGCAGAAAAAGAGTCTGTCTGTCTGTCTGTCTGTCTATCTTGTCTGTTTCTCTCCCCCATCCTCCTTTTTATTACTTTGGCCAAATATGTGGAACAGAAAGTTTGCCATTTTACCCATATTTATGTGTATAATTCAGTACCATTTAATACATTCACATCGTTGTACAATCATCACCACTTTTGTATTAGTCACTATTCCATCACTGGGACAAAATACCTGCCACTTGCAATTTAGAAGAAAGGCTTATTTGGTTCACAATTTCAGAGGCTTCAGTCCACGATCAGATAGCTCTAAAGCAGGAATATCATGGTAGAAGGCCAGGGTGGAGAAAAGCTGCTTACCCATGGCAACCAGGAAGCAGAGAAAGACACACACACACACACACACACACACACACACACACACAGAAAGAGAGATTCAGAGAGAGAGAGACAGAGACAGAGACAGAGACAGAGAGACAGAGAGAGAGAATACATCCTTCCAGGTCATGTTCACAGTGATCCACCTCTTCTGACCAGACCTCATTTCAAAGCACATTCACCTATAAACTCATCGATGGATAGATCTACTGATGACTATAGAGCCCCCATGATCCAATCACCTTCCAAAAGTCCATCCTTGAGCAAAAGAGACATTTGTGGGACATTTTAGATCGGGACCATAACAACTATCTGTTTCCAGAGAATCACAAAACCTCTAAAAGATAACAGGAGAAAATATAGATGACCTCCAGTATAGTGATGTCTTTTAAATACAATACCAAAAGTAAAGTATATAAAATAAAATAATTTATAAGCTAGATTTCATTAAAATTTACAACTTCTGCTTGCCTGGTGAAATGACTGGGTCTATATTTTTAATTTTTTTCTAATTAACACACAATAAGTGAACATACATATTGGTAGAGTGTGATATTTCAGCACACATGTAAAATGTGTACTAATAAACTCTGGATAATTAGCACTTCCATATACTTATCATTTCCTTATGTTTGTAGACTTCAAGGTCCTTTCTACCTCTTCAAAAATAAATAGTAAGTTATCATAAATATCCTAACTTTACTATGCTGAAGGACACTAGATTTTATTCCTTCTATCTATGTGTTGGTACTCATTCTCTAACATCATTCTATGCCCATCCACTTACTTTTGCTAGACTCTTGTAATTTCTATTCTACTGTCTTCTATTTTCAGATTAACTCTTGTAACTTTCACATAAGAGAGAACATGCAGTATTTATTTTTCTGTGCTTGGCTTATTTTGCTTAGCAAAATATCCTCCTCTTACATCCACTTTGCCTCCAGTGACATTATTTCACTCTTTTTATGGCTGTGTAATATTCCATTGGTTGTATATATAACACTTTTTCCTTATCCACTCATTCACTGATGAACATCTTGGTTGATTCCATATCTTGGCTTTTGTGAATACTGATGCACTAAGCATGAGAGTGCAAGTATCTCTCTGATTATGCCGATTCCATTTTCTTTAGATATATACCCAATAGTAGGCTAGTTGGGTCATATGGTAATTCTATTCAGTTTTCTGAGAAACATTCACATTGATATTCAAAATGGCTATATTAAGTTACATAACCTACCAGCAGTATATAAAGATTTTCTTTTATTTACATCTCTGTCAGTGTTTGTTGTTTTTTGGCTTTTTTGATAGTGGACATTCTGAACAGGGTGAGATGATATTTCATTGGCTTTAATTTACATTTTTTTGGTGCTATTTTTTCCATATACCTGTTGGCCATTTGTATGTCTTCTTTTGAGAAATGCCTATTCAGATCATCTGCCCATTTGTATTAGGACTTTTTGGTTTTCTGGTATTGAGTTTTTGAGATACTTATATAATACAGATTTTAATCCTTTGTTCAGTGAATAGTTTGAAAATAATTTCTCTTATTCTGTAGATTTTTTCTTTACTCTGTTGATTGTTTCCTTTACTCTTCAGAAGCTTCATAGTTTGATATTCTGTAGTCCCATTTGTCTATTTTTGTTTATTTTGCCTGTGCTTTTAGTGTCTTATTGCAAAAAATCATTGCCTATGTTATCATACTGATATAGTGCTGGTAATTAAATACAAGAAATCCTGTATGATAGGCAAGCATTCTACTACAGAACTACATCCCTGGCCCTTATAATATGGATTTTATGTGCAATACATATATAGTTATTAGCTAATTAAAGAATGGACAATTGTGTGTAAAAGGAATTCCAATAATACTTGGATTGTTTCCTTTATGAAGACAGCAGTTGGAGGAGTAATGTGTTGTCGCTGGATAATGTATAATCTGGGCAGCTTGCACTGATTACTATGAATGGATACCCAATTTTCCTGTAAATGTATTAACATGTTTAACACTGCAGGAACAGCCCATAGGTAATATCACTTTACATCCACCTTGTTCAACCTATCACTGAACTCACCAGGTGACCTCAAAGACCTGTCTTCCCCTTGTGTCAAACTAAATTAAATCTCCTCATATGAATGATGTTGAGTGGCTTTTGTGAAGTAATGAAAACTCAAGAACACAGAGCACTTTCTACCTCCAAAAATATAATCTAAGGGCATATCGGGAATATCTCTCTTTCCTTCTAGAAAGATATCCAGCTTCTGGATAGGCAGAATCAATACAGTCAAAATGACTAAAATTCCGAAACTGATATATATATTTAACACAATCCCAATCAAAATAGCAACAGAATTCCTTGCAGAATTGGAGAAAACAATCTTAAAATTCATATGGAACCAGAAGAGACCCGGAATGTGAAAGCAATCCTGGGCAACAAGATCAAAACAGGAGGCATCACAAGCCCAGACTTCAAGCTATATTACAAAGCAACAGTGATAAAAATAGCATAGTACTGGCACAAAAACAGACATGTGGGTCACTGGAACAGAATAGAGAATGCAGAAACAACCCTAGGCACATTCAGCTACCTGATCTTCTACAAATGGGCCAAAAACATGCAGAGGAGGAAAGAGGCTCATTAATGAAAGGTGCTGGAAAAACTGGCTATCCACACGGAACAGATTGAATCTAGACCCATATATCTCACAATCTACTGAACAAAATAAAAAATGAATCAAAGGTCTAAATGTTAAAACAGAATCACTTAGTTGACTGGAAGATAAAATAAGTAAGACTATTCAAAATATAGGCATAGGCAAGGACTTTCTGAAAAGAACGCCAGTGGCACAAGAAATAGCACCAAGAATCAACAAAAGGGGTCATATCAAATTTAAAAATTTCTGCACAGAAAAGGAAATACACTTTTGTCTATTGTTTGAAATTTTCTAATCAATAAAATAGTATTTTGTAAAAATTTCAACACTGAGAATGTTAAAGAAATACTTTGAATATATATTCCTTACTTTGGAAAAGAATTGTATTTGATTTTATGGGGAAGCAAAGTAGATAAAACTAATTTATTTGGTAATGTACCTATGTTTTTGTCTGTGTGTGTGTCTCCTTTAGCTCATTACAAACTTGTAAGTGCAGCTTTACTTTCACATTAGATAGGGCCTGCACTTCCAAATTTAGGTTAGATAGTCCAGAAAATGATAGACATAAAATGATTTTTGCCAGTGGGAGATCGATTCTAGAAGACTTTGAGTGTTACCATTAAACCAAGCTCCCATTCTCCCCCACTCAGCCTTTGCTGAGTTCCATGGTCTGAGATTCTCAGAACTACAATCCTGGCTTTTGCCACTATCTATATCTATATCTATATCTATATCTATATCTATATCTATATAGGTTTTTTTGCATTTTTGTTGTTCTTCTTTAAAGAAAAGGAGTATATTTTGCAAAGAATGACAAGTGTCTTGAAACAATTTGTTTACTATAACATCAATTCTGTCTGGGCAATTTATATGTATATTAGAGCAATTCCATTTGCTGTTAAGCCCAAAACTACATTATACTCATTGATTTATCTCTTCTTTAATCATTGTAGGCTGAGGTATCTCCATTTAAGATACTGCAGTTACTGCAGATACTGCCTAGACTCTGCCCCAACACCCCCATCCTCTCACAGACCCCCTGCCTGCCATTAGCTGCCCTATGCCTGGTAGTGATTGCCAAGGTGTGCTAGAGATACCTTACTGTCTCATCACATGGATGCCCTAGGCCTACAGCATATGTTTGTAGTCTTTGTTATGCGTAGTTTGTATCTTGAATGTCCCCCAAAAGCCCATGTACTAAAGGGTTGGTCCACGTGGTGGCACTATTGGGAGATGATAGAAACTTTGACAGGTGGGAATCTTACAGGAAGCCCCTAGGTCATTCAGGGTGTATCCTTGAAGTGAACTGTAGGATTCCAGCCCTTTCTTCTTTCTTTTTCTTCCTAGCTGCAAGGTAAGTGGTTTGGCACTGCCAGGTACCCGCTACATGATGAGGTGCTTTACGACAGGTCCAAAGCAATGGAGTCAACCTATCGTGAACCTCCAAAAGTATAGCCAAAAGAAACCTTTTCTCTTTATTAATTATCTCAGGTATTTTCTTACAGTGACATATAGCTGACTGAAAGTCTTTTATACCTGTCAGTATTTTCAAAAGAATCATTCTGTACATGGGTTCATAAACTGAATTTTAAAGGAGGTATTCTTTTTTTGTTCCCTTCATACACTTTTTGTAGTTTGAAAACGTTGCTATGTTAGTGACACCTTGAGAAAGAAGACTGAACTACAGCTTGACCAGTAAGGTAGGAGGGCAGGACTGAGGCCCAAACCCACCAGACAGAGCTTTCTGGAAGTCTGAGTGGAAAAGGCAGGTATTTTATGGTGTACAGGGATACCAAGGGACTCTAGACAGGAACTTCTATTACTATGATAAAGAGAAAAGTCTGTGTACACAGAAATAAATGATCATTTTTATTTTTACTCTGAAACCTCTGGATAAAGGCCTATATAAGCAAAAATAAATCTGTGTCATTCTCAACCTTAATATTTGGTCACTCTTTTTGTGACTATCTTTCCATGAAAATTCATTTCTGTGACAACATTTTCAATTTCTTTTTGGTGGGAGTGATTTTAAGATAGGGTCTTCCTGGTCCAAGCTAGCCTTGAACTCATTATGTAGCCCAGGCTAGACTCAAACTCACAACAATCCTCTTGTCTCAGCCTTCTGAGTGCTGGAACTATAGGCATGTGCCACTATGCTGACCAATTTTCCATTTCTTTACAATAAAATTTTGGTCTTTGTTTTTATATAAGTGTAATGTTTCATTACATAGACACCTCAAAATTTATTCCACCAATATTTTAGTGGTGCAAATTTAGTTCCATTATACTTTCTATTACAAACAATGTGGATGGGAAATGAGACAAGGATGAAAAATAAGATGGTGATACAGAGTCATGGAGTATCACAATCACAGTGTCATCAGAAGGCCGATACCTTTGAGCTTATATGTGAAGGTAACAGAGCAAAAGCACTGGACTTGGGGAAATAAATGCAACGGACCATTAGGAAATGTAGAATGATCTTTTAAAAACTGCTTAAGATCAATTTTTAATTTCAGTAAATTTATGAGAAAAACAAGTTTTTAAAGGCAAATAGTAAATTCCCTTCCTTATTACAGAACATTATTTACTCTCCTTCTCTCTGAAAGTTAATATTGTAGCTCTATTTTCTAAATAACTTTTTCTGGTTTTTGGAGAAAAAAGCAGCCCCTTAAGGGACAACCCTATGAGGACACATCTAGTTGTGCCTCTGGGATTTAAAATATACCCTGCAAGTTTCACGTATGTACACAAGAGTTTCTCCTGGGGTCTGGGAACTGGGGTGATTAGGATGCTTATGGGCACCTTACTTAGAAGTGACTTTGGAGTTGCAAAAATGACTTCCTGCCCTTTTTAGGAGGTCATTGTGCCTTCAGGGAGCTTAATCTGGTAAGAAATTTAGGAAGGAGATTTAAGAAAGAGAAGTTCTTCTTTCTAAAAACAGAAGGCCTGTGTCTTTGGGCCTGAGGCATAATAAATGATTGTATGTGTATTAAAAAAAAAACAGTGGCATCCTTTGTAAGCATTCCTGTGTAATAGAATCCTGAAAGTTTTCTTACAAAGCTATAAAATCTATATTGTATATTAACACTTTACAGTCAAGATATTATTATAAATTTGTGTTCCTAATAACACAATATGAAAGTGCTTGCTTTTCAAACATTGGAGATGTAAATCATTGCTAATGTGATTGGCAAGGAATCATCTGTCATTGTTTTCATTGTAACTCATTTTCAATACCTGCCTAGAATTCCATCCTATGGATGTAACAATCAGTTTTCACAATGTGACTAGCATCTCTTATGAATCTTTACACTGATGAAGGGCACACAGTTCAATGCACAGTTCACACAACTATTTGCACTGGTGAGCTGAATGTATCCTATTTGATCCAGAACACTGCTGTGGGAGTGTTATGGTTTGTCTGGAAGTCCCCTCAAAGCCTTATGCAGTCATGGGTAGCAGGCTTTTCCGAGGAGGCTGAATCTAGAGTTTATGACTGATTCATGGTCTAATGCTGGGATTAAGGATGTGAGTGCTACACCTGCCCTAGGGCAGGTAGCCTGCATACAGTATAAGAGACAGAAAGAGGCTTACTCACCCCTCCTCCCTTGTTGCTTTTGGTATATATGCCACTGCAAGAACTGCCATACCACCCTGTCTTGGAGCCAGCAGATTATGGACTGAAACCTCTACAAACTGTGAGCTAAATAAACCTTTCCTCCTTTAACCCTGGATGTTGGGTATTTTGTCTCAGCAATGAGAAAAGTAACTAAGACAGGGAGGATTCTAGAATTGTGATAATAGAACCTTGCTGTTTGAGTGAGTGAGTGTGTGTGTGTGTGTGTGTATGTGTGTACTGATGATCACATTTCCCTGTTTACTTCTGCTACTTCATAGCTTTGTCCCTATTCTTTTGATGAATTACTGTGTTCAGTAGTAGGAAAGGTCAAATATTTTCTTGGTTGAGCCTCCAGACAGGGCAGTGTGCACTATTATGATTGATCCCTTCCATATCTCTTGTGTTCTTTTTTTGAACTACAGTTCATGAAACACTTGTTAGTGAAGAAAAGCATATTGACAGAAGAGAAAGAAATACAAAAGTAAAGAAAAGAACAGACTAACATGTAATAAATTAATCTCAGAATTCATCACTCATATTAATCATGTTGTTTCAAAATTTTGTTTGGATATTTTTTTGTGCGTTGTGTATTTCTCTGTGTTGCCTATGCCTATTGAAAACACATTTCTTAAAGTGAGCCATGCTAAATAAAAGCTTTAAAAACTCTGAAAATAACCCAGGAAGTCTTAGTGTTGTACGTGGAGTCTTTTCAAAGTACTCTTGGTGAAGGTCATCTTCAGCTGCTTTGCTGACTGGTAACCTTTTACTCTAGCATTGGTTGATGTCCAGTAGTACTATATAATCAGAATTGAGCTGGAATGCATCATTTACATAAATTCCTATTTTGTTTTTACTTCAATCATTCTTTGTGTTTCTCTGAAACCTTATTTGAACATGCTCTTATTATGCTAGAACTTATCCTCTCTTATTTCTCAGGCAATTTCAGGCCTGGTTTATTCAAACATAGGGCTTCATAAGACATTAGCAAAACTCCAGAAGAAGAAAGGTAAGAAGAGAAAATGATGCAGTACAGAGAGTTGTAGATATTTCTACTCTATAAATTTCAAAATCAGGTTCACCTTAATAGGGAAAGATTTTCCAAGGCCCTGTGCCTGGAAAACTGCTTTTGGCACATGTATCTGCAGCCTTTTATAGCAGACTGATCCTCTCTAGGAATGTCAGACATCTCTGCTGTTGCTGGGGAGCTGGCTGAAATTATATTTTCTAAGAACACCAGCACTGACACCAAGATCCTACAAATTGTGAAAGGTGCAAACCTGTTTGCAGAAGCCAAGGCACTTTTCAATGCCATGAATAGTGAGATGTGGCCAATTAATGTATTTTTATTCATTTTGAAAGTCTGTCACTTGTTCTTTTGGGGATTACTTATTTGTAAATAATTCACTCATTCCTTAGCTTCTCATTTTCACAGAAAACATTATATTACTTGTATTTTCTCTATCAATAAGTCTTTTTTTTTTTTTTTGTGGGTACCAGGGGGACGACCTCAGGACCTCGCGCGCCAACAGGCACCCGTGCCACTGAGCGATATCACCGGCCCCTTTTTCGTATGTGGGTTCCAGGAGTCGAACTCGGGCCCTCGCGCTTGCAAGGCAGGCGCTTACGCCGCTGAGCCATCTCACCGGCCCTATCAATAAGTCTTAAACCTATTTAGAGTTGTTTTTATGGTTGAACTCTGCAGAGGTTTATGTTGCATATAGGTTTTACTACACAAGACTTTTCTAAATTATGAACCAACCAGGATTGTCTCAACAGTACCACTGAGAATCATTTTGGTATGTCTGTAAATCTTTTGCTTTCCTTGTAGTAACAAAGATAATTTTCATGTAATTGATTTCTAAGTATCAAGAATTTTTTACTTTTATTTTTCTTTATATTATGCATGGAAACATGCACATATACACAATGCTCCATACAAAATTTTATATGAATTACAGTAAATTTATCAACTAATTTGTGTGAAAATTGATCTTTGAGTCTTGAGTTTTTTTCTCAACAGGCAGTTCCATGTGTTCAACCCTTTTAGTCCCTTTATACACTTTAATGTTTTCATGACTACACATTTTCTACACAATTTTCACCTAAATTATGTGCAGAGTTGAAGCTGTTTAACTCTCTTAAGTAATATTTTATTGGTCTGCATCTACTATTTTTGCCTTTCTTCAGGATTTTCTAGTCATGCTGTCCATTCAGTTTGAAAATGGCAATTCATGTCATCATTTCTATAGTTACCTTTCTTGCTTGGATGTACTGTATACTATTCCTGAATAATAACCAATATTTGGTACCACAGAATTGCTTAACATGCTCCTAATAGCAGGGATGCCACATGAGACTGTGGATGCTGGAGCTTCTCTTTCCTTTTAGAGATATCTGATTAATCAAGTTAAAAAGTTATTCAAAAACTTCCTGCTTTCAAAGAGTATTTAATTAACATAAAATATTGACTAACAACAAATAGAGTTTTACAACTCCTGAGAATGTATTTTTCAGCTTTTTTAAGTACAGTTGGCAAATGAAAATTATATAAATTCAAAGTGTACTATGTGATATGTTCATATTCACATGCAATAAAAATGATTGCCACAACCAAGGTAATGAACATATCTACCATCTCATGTAGTTGTTATTATGAAAAGAATACTTAAGATCTACTCTTTTATAAAATTTTAAGTATGCAACATATTGTTATGAACTATAGATAGCACCAGGCTGAACATTTTTCTCCAGAACTGACCTCCAGAACTTATTCATCTTAAAACTGTAAGTTTATACCTTTTAACGAACACCTCATTTCCTCTACACCTGACCCATGAAAACGACAATTCTACTCTTTGTTTTATGAGTTCAACTTTTTAAATTCCATATATAGGTAAGATCATGCAGTATGTTTTTTTGCATCTAGCTTTCACTTGGCATAATGTGCTTAAGGTTCACCCGTGCTGTTGCAAGTAGCAGATTTTCCATTGTAGGGTGAATAATATTCCAGTGTGTGCATGCATGTGCATGTGTGTGAGCATGTGCCTATGCATATATGTGTGTGACATTTTCTTTAATCATTCATCTGTCAATGGACAATTATATTGATTCTTTATCTTGACTATTGTGAATAATAGTGTCATGAGCATGGGAGTGCACGTATCTCTTCAAGATAAACTGTATTTCCTTTGGATATATACCCAAGAGTGGAATTGTTGGATTATTTGATAATTTCATTTTTAATATTTAAGCAACCTCCATAATGCATAATATAATAGCTGCATAAATTTACACTGCCTCCCATAATTTATAAGTGTTCCTTTCTTCAACATCTTGGCCCACACCTGTCTTCTTCTGACTTTTTTATAATAAGATTATGTATTATTGTACTTTTTTTTTTTTTAAAGAGAAGAAAAAACAAAACAAATCAAAAGAAGAACAAATTTTCAAAGCAACATAATAGGAGGGTAACAATGGTTAATACATTACGTATTACTATCTTTAAGTTAGTTATTCAGGATACCAGACATTAGTATTCAATTGTCCAAACATTATTGGCACAAACCTTACTCTTCAATGAACTAAGTAAAATTGGTAGTGTATCTATCTTAACCATCTTATATATATATACAATTTTTTATTATTATATTATTGTACTTTTTGTTTGCACTTACTGATAATTAATGATCTTAAGAACTTTGGCATGTACCTATTGGCCATTTGTATGTCTTCATTGGTAAGCTATATATTTAAGGATTTTTTCTTTTTTAATGGGATTATTATTATTCACTTTTGAGTTGAATGAGTCCCTTATATATTTTGAATATTAACCTCTCAGTAAGGTTGGGATATGCTTCGTCCCCCAGAGGTTAATGTGCTGGAAACTCAGTTCCCATTGTGCTGATGTTGAGGTGGAGAAAACTTTAAGAAGTGAAGCAGTTAGGGGCAGAGATGCATGCTGGTAATCTCAGCACTCTGGAGGCTGACAGGAGGATTGCAAGTTTCAGCCCAGGGTGGGCAACTTACTGGGTACAGCTCAGTGTGGAGGCCCTGGGTTCAATCCCTGTATTGCAAAAGAAGAAATGGAAGGAGGAGAAGAGGGGTGGAGTGGGAAGAAGAGAAGGGGAAAGAAGAGAAAGTTGGCCTTGTAGAAGCTAATTAGATCATGCGCCCTGCATCCTCATGAATGCATTGCTGAGCTATGGCTTGGATGTGTTTTGTCCCCCCAAGAATATGTGCTAGAAGTTTGCTCACCAGTGTGGCAGTGTTAAAGAGGTGGTGAGACTTAAGAAATTGAGCACAGTGAGTGATTCATAGCTCACTGGAAGCATACCCTTGGTAGGGGTGGAATAAAGTAGTTCTTCTGGGACATTAGTCCCCAGTCTTTCAGGCTGGCGTCTCACCCTGTGCTCTCTCCCTTTCTCACACAGTTTCAACATCGTGATGCCATCTGTCATGAAGCCTTCATCACAGCCGAGCCCATATCAATGCCATGCCTTTGAACCTTCAAAACTATGAGCCAAATAAACGTGTACGTTTCCCAGTCTCAGATATTTTATCATTTGGACTAATATATGCTGTCATGTGGGAGTGGATCAAGTCTGGTACAGTGGATTAGTTCACATGAGAGCAAGTTGTTATGAAAAGAGTGAACCTTGCCTCTCTCCATCTCTTGCCTCCTTACCTACTATGTCATCCCTCCCACACACACTCTTGTCATTTCGATGCCATCTGCCATGAGAACATCACCAGACTCAAGTAGATACTGGTGCTATGCTCTGGAACCCCCAGAGCTATGAGTTAATAAACCTCTATTCTTTATTAAGTACCCAGTTTCAGGTATTTAACAACACAAAATAGACTAAGACACCCCTTATCAGGTATTAGAAGTGATCAAAATATACAGCAAATGTTTAAGTTAAAAAATATATATATACTAAAAGACACATTACCATTAATCCCCCTCAAAATATCCTCCTTGTTTCAAACACACTTATCCCACTTTCTTGCCACTTTCTGAAGCGCTTCTAGAAGTTCTCTTTTGTGGTTGTCTTTTTGAGGTATGATCAAACATACAATGAATGTTGCTGCCAAGTGCCATCCAATGGAAAGGCAGGCTCATAAAAACATTACAGTGCCTCATCATCCATCTTATTTTCCATATCTGGTACCATACAATTTCTGTCTCTTCCCCAAAGTCAAAATGACCATGAAAGGTAAACATTTTGAATCAACTGAAAACATTCAGGCAGCTGTGACAACACAGCTAATGCCATTTTCCTGCTCCCAGCCTTTTCTAACCACTCGGCTGTGCCAATCTCCTCAATATATTGGGTGGGGCAAGAAAGAACTGAGCCACTTGGGCTGTATTCACATTCACTATCCTCTCATTTCCCCTTGTGGGAAAAATAATTTGCTTTCTGTGATTTACTGCCAGTGCATTGCCTAATAAATCAAAAACCAATCAGGTATCATGCAAGATGCCTGTCATTTTTATTTTCTGCACTTGTAGATTAACATATTAGTAAACACAAAGTTACTTTCTGATGAATCAGGTTTAATTTCAATTCCGTATGTCTTCTAAATTACTGAGATTGGCTTTATACTAGTTTAGGGAAAGGAATCAAATATGTACTTTTCCTACAAGCTTCACTTCATCAGCTGCTGAAGGAGTATTGACTGTGTAATTGCAACACTTTTATAAAATATTCTAGGGATTACTCCTAAGATGGAAATTGAGAATAGTCAAAGAGACACTGTCTCAGGCCATTTATGCTACCATAACATAATGTTTTAAGCCTAGTAACTTATAAAGAATAGAAATATATTTCTCATATTTATAGAGACAGGGAAGTCTAAGATCAAGGTGCCAGCGTTTGGTGTCTGCTGAGGACCTTCTTATTGCATCCTCACATGGTGGAAGAGTGGAAAGGCCAAAAAAAGATCACTTAGCTCCATGGAGCCCTTTTATTAGGCACTAGTCCATCCATTAGAGCTGAGCCTTGTAGCCTAATTACCTACCTCTTAAAAGCCTCACCTCTTTGTACTGTTGCATTAAGTTGGGCATTAAGTTTCAACATGAAATTTGTAAGGGACAAAAACATTCAAACCATAAAAGACAGTGATCTTCACAGAAAATCTTATATGTCCTCACTTTGTCCATGTTGATATGTAGTTAGTGACATTCTATTTAACACAGGCTCAGTGTTTATGACTGAATCTCCATTTTATGATAAGGGGAGAAGGCTATCTCATTTGTTATTGAAAGATACAGACCTACGAGTGCAAAGAGGTGAGGAAATTGGCAAAGTCAAAGATAGGAGCATTAATCAGGTTTTCCTCCATCTCTAGTCAAGTCTACCTAGGAAAGCAAGTTCTTCTCATTGTCTAGTCAACTCTGCTTGGGATGAATTTTTGGAATTTAATGCATCAAAACCAGTAGAAATGATGTATACCTTCGTGTGTCACAAATGAATGATTTGTTGAAGGCAGGGTAATTTATGTGAAGTGTGTGCCCCCTCTCTATAGAATATCCTTATTCTGCTTAGAAACTGAACACCAATATCTGACAAGCAAATATCTGGTCAAATCCCATTATGCTCATTTATTTAGTCTTGTAGCAATCTCTCCTCCTTACACCATTGAAACTTCAACACCATGCACACGACTGTCACTGGTGCTGCCCTCAGTATAGATAAATATCTCACTTTATACCAAATTCTGACACAGTCACAGAGTTACAGCTATTGCTCTCTTATTTGGACTTTGACACACTACACCAGACTAACGACACTATCCCCTTCATACAGACACCCTTGTTATGCCATTCATATTTCAACATTCTGTTTCTGGCCATCTCTGTTCACTCTCACTGCCTACATGCTGGCCACTTGCTCGGTACACCTATGCCTAATTAATTTATTTTTTATTATTTTGAAATAATAATACATTCACTAGAAGTTACCAAAACAGTACAGAAATGAATTGTGTACACTTCTCTCAGCTTCTCCCAAAGATAATGTCTTATATATAACTATAGTACAGTAACGAAACTAGAAAAATGACATCAGTACAATTTAAAAAACATATCTTACAATTTATAGTCAATCATTTGCATTATAGGCAATCCTTTGTATTTGTGTATATACTTATGTGCAATTTTGTCAAATGTGTCTATTCATACAACCACCACAATTGAGACATAACCATTCTATCACTACAAATATGCCTCTATTGTACTCATCATCCTATTCCTACATTACCATCTTTAACCCTTCCCAGCTACCAACATGTTGTACACCTCAAAAATTTTTTGCACTTATAGAATAATATATAAATGCAGTCATACATAACAAAATTAATCAGGCAAGTCAGTAACATTCAGTATATTTACAACATTGTGTAATAATCACCTCTATCTAGTTCCACAATATTTTTATCACCCCACAAAGAAATGATTGAAAATTCACTGTCCATGATAAGTTTGGGATTTGGAAGTTCTTCAGGAGGCAGGACCATGAGAAGAAGTAACAAACAAGCTTTATTCAAGCTTTGCTTGGATCGGGTTCCTTGAAAGGGAAAGCCCTTCACAGCAAAACACCATTCAGAGACAGTGGCATGAAGCTACCACCCAGAAGGGAAACAGAACAAAGGAACTACCAGTGAAGAAGGAAAACTAGAAAAGGGTCTTACATGTCTATGTAATGTCACTCAGTAGCACGGTGGTGGGTCTCTGGGACAGGGACCTCTAAAGAGCAACAGCGATTTGGGATCTTTTTCTACCCACAGTGTTTATCTTACCTATGGCTAACATAGGTAGGGTACAACTCTGTGGGGGTGTGCAAAGTAAATAGTTTTAAACACCAAAGCAGTATATCTTTATATTTTAACTAGTATATTTTAACTAACTGGATGTGTATTTTTTTTTTTAACTTGGCATGAGTGAGCTTTGGACAAATTGTCATAGCCTACTGTGAAGAAGTGGCAATTTAGGTCAATACGTAGAGGCCATCTCTGCCCACCACCCCCTCTTAGGGTACTGGGGATTTAACTGTTGAACCCAGGAAGCAATGATTAAAAAGTTTTTAAATCTTGAAACACTGTCACAGTAACTCGTGCATACTGGCCTCAAAGTGTAATCCCCTCATGAAACAGTTGTCTTCCTCCCTCTCTCTGTCTCTCTCTCTGTGTCATTCTTTACTTCTCTCTCAGTGCTGAGGATTAAACTCAAGGCCTCACACATGCTAGCCAAGTGCTCTACCACTAAGCTATGTTCCAAGCCCCCTGGTGCATTTTTATAACTATCCCCCCCTTCTAACCTATTACAACCGCTAGTGTGCTTTCTGTTTATATGATTTACGTGTTTTGAGTGTTTCATATAAATGGAACCAAACATTATGTGATTTTGTGTGTCTGGTTTCTTTCACATTTAACATTTAATGTGAATGGTTTAACATTCTTGAGATTTCAT
Source organism: Erethizon dorsatum (assembly GCA_028451465.1). NCBI lineage: Eukaryota > Metazoa > Chordata > Mammalia > Rodentia > Erethizontidae > Erethizon > Erethizon dorsatum. The sequence goes on along the minus strand of CM051842.1, from coordinate 86,794,137 downwards.
TTTGTAGAATGCATCAACGTTGCATTTCTTTTTGCAGCTGAATAATATTCCACTGTGGGGCTATACCACCTTTGACCTACTGTACATAGTGCTGCTATGAACATTTGTCAACACATATTTGTTTTAATATGTTTTCAATTTTGGAAGTATATACCTAGGAGTAGGACTACTTACATTGTAATTACATGATTCACTATTTGTAAAACTACCAAACTGTTTTGTACAGCAGAGGCAATATTTTATATCCCCACCAAAAATGTATGAGGGTTTTAATTTCTCTTCAACTTGCCAACACTTGTTATTTTGTGGAGTTTTTTGTTTCTTATTTGTATTTATATAGTCACCTTAGTAAGGGGGATATGGTATCTTATTATGGCTTTGTTTACATATCCATAATAACTGAAGATGCAGTACATCTTTTTTGGTGTGTTTTGTTCACTTATTTCTCTCCATTTGGACAAATATCTATTTTAACTCTTTTGCCTATTTTTAATCAGTGTATCAGACATTTTTGCTATGGAGTTGTATGAATTTTGTACATGAATAATAACCCTTATCAGATATATAATTTTTCAAATAATTTCTCCATATCTGTATAATGTGCTTTTGCTTTCTTGATAATGAACTTTAATGCAAAAATATTTTATTTCTATCTTATTTTATTAGTGCATATTGATTATACAGAACAATGAATGGGTTTCATTATTATATCTTCATACATGTATACAACATACTGTGATAAAATATGTTAATTTTGATTAAGTTCAATGCATTTTTTGTGCTTTTAATATTAGTTCTTTTAAACCATTGTCAAGTTCAAGGTAATGAAGATTTGCCATTATTTTTTCTAAGAATCGTGTAGTTTTATTGCTTACATTTAGATCTTCAATCCATCTTCAGTTAATTTTTATGTATTTAAGAGCCCAATCTTATTATTTTACATGTGAATAATTTGTTGTTCTTACACCTTTTATTGAAATGACCATTCTTGCCCCCATTGAATGGTCTTTGCATTCTTATGGAAAATCAATTCACTATAGATACAAGAGTTTCTTCCTAAACTCTAAATTCTGTCCCATTGATATATTTGTCAATCCTTATTTAAGTATCACACTCTTTTAATTATTGCATATTTGTAGTAAGTTTTGAAACCAGAAAGTGTCTCTTCCAATTTTATTCTCTTTTTCAGATTATCTTGGACATTCAAGTCCCTTGCAGTGTCAAAAGACTTAAGATTAGCTTTTCAATTTCTGCAAAAAATACTGGATGAGTTTTTGATAGGGACTGCATTGAACCAGTAGGTCACACTTGTAGTATTGCCCTATTTAAAAACAGTAAGCCTTCCAATTCATGAATAATGGGTGCCTTTCTATTTACTTACTTCTTCTGTCACCAGTGGTGGTTTCAGTGTTCAAAGCATCAACTTTCTTGATTAAATTTATTCCTAAATATTTTATTGTTTTTATGCCATTGGAAGCTAAATTGTTTTCTTATATTCTTTCAGACTGTTGCTAGTACATGAAAATACAACTGAGTTTTGTATATTGATATAGCATCTTGAAACTTTCCTGAATTCATTTATTATCTCTAGTAGTTTTTTATTGTGTACTTAAGATTTTCTACATATAGGATTATGTCATCTATGTTTAGAGATAATTATACTTTTTTCCTTTATAAGTTTTATGCTTTTTATTTCTTTTTCTCTAATTGTTCTGGCTAGAATGTCTAGAGCAATGTTGAACAACAGTGCCTAAAAACTGGTTTCAGTCTATACCACTGGGTATAATGGCAGCTGTGGATTCCATAAATGGTCCTTATTTTGTTAAGAATATCCCCTTTACACCTAGTTTTTTGAGGTTTTCATGCAAAAGTATGTTAGATTGTGTCATGTGCTTTTTCTGCATTAACTGGGATGATTACATGATATTTTTCTCTTTATTCTGTTAATGAGGTATATTAGTTGATTTTTGTTGAACCACTGTTATGTTTTGAATATGGTTTCATTGTGTCTCCGAAAGGTTTGTATACTCGAAGCTTGGCCTCCAATGAGGCAGTGTTGAGCTGGTGGAAACTTTCTATATGTGTCTGTGAGGTTTGTGAAACTGAAAGCCGATCATCTGTGAAAAACTATGTTCTTCTCAGGTCTTTACTGAGAATGGGTATGCATATGCATATGATTTTCTTCCCTGGACATGCACATGATTTTCTTCCTTCACCACTATATAAGGACACTTGAAAAGGTCTTTTTCCCCATCTGTTTCTTCTCCCAGCCTCTTCCTCCTCAGGATTTTCAGTTTATCTATTGCTTTCTCTGAGTATTATTCTTTGTCCTGCTGTTTTCCAGTGGAGTGTTCTGTATATGTCTGCTCAAGTTCTTTATTGCCTTATCTACTTTCTGTTTAGTTGTGCTACCAATTATCAATTCTTGGTTATTGAATTTTTGAGCTGCAACCAATACATGTTTGTTAAAAATGTTTTTGTCGAAAACGGACTAGGAAGCCTCTCTGGCCTAAGGAATAATCTGAGTAAGGCAAAACTAAGGGAATTATTTATTTCAGTTCTTGAAGAAAGCACCAGATAGACTGAGATCTACCACCACAATTTTTGAAAATAAAGACAGTATTACTTCCTCTGTCACTAGGAACCTGTACCAGGAATGTAGGTTGTTGTCCTAATGGATGCTGCTAATATGGGTTTTGGGCAATAGTATGCAGGCAAAACACAATGTCATAGTGCTCAGTTAACTATAAAACATCAGCTTCTTTCTTCACCACACTTTCTTTTTATTTTTGATTAGATTTCATGGTTCTACAAAAGTTAATTCTGACAGTTCTTGCCAAATTACTAACTTGCTTTGGGAAAAAGAATTATCCCTGGAGTTCTCATTCCACTATTTTCGGTTATGTCAGTGTTGTAGTCAGGGTTTACAAGGGAATATATTTAATACTGGACACATAATTTATAGGATTATTTTATAATATTCACCCAAAAAGTCAAATACAGAAGAGTGCAAGGGATCCGTCCATGCACTAGAGACCCAAAGAATCCAGGTGATGGCCTGGATCCCATGGCAATGTCCTGCATGAGACCAGCTGAAGAGCTAGAGCCTATGGCAATGTCCTCTACATGTCCAGCTGGGAGGCCTAGAGCCCATAACAATGTCTCATGCAAGTCTGTATCAAGAATCTGCACTGGGAAGGCCCAAAAATCAGTGGTGGAAGCTAGAAAGTCTGCACTAGCAGGATGAAGGATCTGTGCCAGCAGGCTGAGGGATCTGCACTGGTGCCAGGAAGCAATGTTCAACATAAGGACCAGAGCTCCCCCAAAGAGAACCGCAGCCATCCTCAGGGACAGCAAGGACCTGAGCTCCTCTGATGGGAACAGCTGAGTTCATATCAGTAAAACCAGTGAGACAAGTTTCTCCAGGAGAATCAACAGCACACCATTTCCCCCTCCAGTTCTCCTTTTATGTTGTTGGCAACAATCCTCAGGGAGCCTTCCACACTCAGCACCACGCTGATTCAGTTCAGCTGGGTGTTACAGGTGGACCATTAGTTAATCCACCATAGTCGGTGAACTCTAATTGCTTTTGTATTAAATTTTTCAAGAGGATAAGCAGAAGAAAACAAGTAAGGAAGGGAGATGTGGTTTAATTTTTAAGAGAATTTGAAATGTAACCTTTGTGTTAACCTATGGGACTAATAGTCTCATATTCCCTGGGCATTAGGATTGTGAAAGCATTCACTGAGGTAGAGTTTCCATGAGATCAAAGCAATTTTCATTGCTGAAATCCCATGGAAGATCACAGTCCATACTTGTGTATTCTTGACTGATTCAGTGGTGTTAGTTTTAGCTGACAATCAAAGTACCTCTATTGTATCTTAAAGTAGTTTATTCTCATTTATAAAACAGCCCAACTAACATCATTCCAATCATTAATCTTTTTGTCTCCTAAGCTTATGGGTCCTTTTCTTTCTAATCTGCAGTTTTAATATTTATTAAATCCAGACTATTAAATAGTCTGGATTAAGAAATCACTGTTTGTCTTAGTTAATTTTCTCATTGCTCCGACAAAATACCTGACTCCCAAAGTTAAAGGAGGAAAAGTTTCTTTAGCTCACAGTTTGGAGAGGTTTCAGTTCATAATTAGCTGGTTCCAAGGCAGGGTGGCACGGCAGAAGGGCATCACAGAGGAGAAACAGTTTGTGACAGGGAGAAGGCAGAAGGTGGCAAGACAGCAAACTACAAGTGACAAGCAATAACTCTCTTTTTGTCCCTTATGTTACATTCAGGCTACCTGCCCTTATGGTGGGCCACCCTTAATCCTATCCAGAATATGCCAACCCAATCAGCTGACTAGTTTAGTAATCACACACCCTTAATCTCTGCATTACACACCCTAGATCCAATCACCTCTGAAAAGCCCCACCTATGAGGGCTTTGAGAGGACATCTAGACACAAACCGTAATACTGTTCCAATTCCCTTTCTTGTACAGTCCTCAATATTTCTACCTTATCAATGCAAGACATTAAAACCCAAGGTTTGCGATAACAGGGTTGAACAGGATTCCTTTCGTCCCTCGAGATTTGGTATAACCTCTCCTCATAATGCAGCCCATTCAAATATAGAAGAATAAATATCAGGTACTTTTTCAGAGAGAAGAAATGAGATCATGAAGGAATAGCAAAGAAAAAAATATCATATTCCTCCTCAGTCCTCGTGGCTCAATGTCCCAGAAAGACTATCACTGGTTTGGCCCCAGTCACCTTCTCACACTTTGAGTCACTGTGCCTCGGGGTTGTGGGTCTTTTATCAGATAAGTCAATGAAAAGGGAAAATAGATTGCTCTCATCTGGATACTGCATTATCCTAGTGTTATACCTGATTGCAAGTCATGGTGACCGTGTTTTTACAAATAAAAGAATAGGGCCGGTGAGATGGCTCAGCGACATAAGTGCCTGCCTGGCAAGTGCGAGGTCCTGAGTTCGACTCCCGTACCCACATACAAAAAAAGAGCTGGTGATATCTATAGAAGAATATAGACTGGGAACAATCAGAATCAAATAAATATGAATTAATTCAAATAGTGATATTAGAGTCTGGTGAGCTCGAAGTGCACATTGTTTCTTGAAATATGTATTTACTATTTTTGTGCTGCTTCAGGGTCCTTGGTAATGTATCTGATTGAATCAATTCATTTACATCCTGTTGAAAAAAGTCTGGGAGGCATTTCCCCCAGGACAGAAGTGCCTCTGAGAAGCGTGTAAGTATGCACTCTGCACTTCCTCCATTGCCCCGGGAAGGTGGTGTCTGCAAGAGGGGTGTAAGGACACACGCCCATGGCGGGTGGACCAACCAGAATGCCGAGACCCAGGACAACAGCCTGGCACCGGGTGCAGGGACACACACATGCCTTTGGAGGGTGGAGTAATCAGAGACCAGCAATGTGGAAGCATCTGAAGCAGCAGTGAGGAGCCAGCAGTTCGACTCTGGAGAACTGCACCAGCAGAAGATCAGTCCTGGCCCCCACATCCAGAGGGCAAGATCAGCTCCACACCTAGTCCAGCACCCATTCATGATAAAAACCCTACAGAAAATTGGAATAGATTGTCTTTACCTCAAACTGATAAAAGCCATCTATGACAAACCAATAGCCAACATCATACTAAATGGACAGAACCTAAAACCTTCCACTCTAAATTCAGGAACAAAACAAGGATGTCCACTACCACCACTCCTATTCAATATAGTTCCAGAAATATTAGGCAGGGCAGTTAGACAAGAGAGAGAAATAAAAGGAATAAGGGTAGGAAAGGAAAAAGTTAAACAATCATTGATTGCAGATGACATGATACTCTACATAGAAGACCCCCAAAACTCCACCAAAATATTTCTAGATTTAGTAACCAAATTCAGTATCATAGCTGGATACAAAGTCAACACTCAAAAATCAATAGCATTCCTGTACAAACAACAAACTCACTGAGAGAGAAATTAGGGAAACTGTACCTTACACAATAGCATCCAAAAAATGAAATACTTAGGAATCAATCTAACAAAGTAAGCAGAGGATCTATACATTGAAAATTACAGTATTCTGAAAAAGGAGATCAAAGAGGATAGCAGAAAATGCAGAAGTATCCCTTGCTCAGGGAAAGAAACTACATAGTGAAAATGACCACATTCCCAAAAATGTTATACAGATTTAATCCAATCCCAATCAAAATACCATTAGCGTACCTCACAGAACTAGAGAAAGCATTCCTAAAATTCACCTGGAAGCACAAGAGACCTAGAATAGCAAAGGCAATCCTGGGCAACGAAGGCAAGGCAGGAGGCATCACAATCCCTAACTTGAAATTATACTACAAAGCTACTGTGATAAAATCAGCATGGTACTGGCAAATAAAACAGAACTGAGGACCAGTGGAACAGATTAGAAGATGCAGACACAACTACAAACACACTCAACCACCTTACCTTTGACAAAGGGGCCAAACATGTTCACTGGAAGAAAGATAGCCTCTTTATTAAATGGTGCTGGAAAAACTGGCTTTCCACATGCTGAAGACTAAAACTAGACCCATGTCTATCACTATGCACTAAACTAAAGTCAAAATGGATCAAAGTTCTAAATATTAAAATAGAAACACTAAATCTTCTGGAAGAGAAAGTAGGTAGAAATCTTGAAGACATAGGGGTAGGAAGAGACTTCATGAACAAAACACAAACTGCACAGGAAACACTTCAAAGAATCAACAACAGGGATCTCATTAAAAAGATTTGCACATCAAAAGAAATCACCAACAGAATGAAAAGACAGCCCACAGGGTGGGAAAAAGTATTAGCCAACTGTCCCTCAGACAAAGGACTTTTATCTAGAACATATAAAGAATTGAAAAAAATCAGACCCCCCAAATTCAAAGACCCAGTTCAAAAATGGGCATCTGAGATGAACACACACTTCTCAGATGAACAAATACAAATAGCAAATAAATATATGAAAAAATGTTCAACATAATTGGTTATTAGAGAGGTGCAATTTAAAATAACACTGAGATTCCATCTCACCCCAGTAAGAATGGCTATCATGAAGAAATCAACCAATAACAAATGCTGGCAGGGGTGTGGAGGAAAAGGAACCCTTCTCTGCTGTTGGTGGGAATGCAGTCTGATGCAACCACTATGGAAATCAGTTTGGAGATTCCTCAAAAAACTAGGATTAGAGGTCCCATTCGACCCAGCTATTCCCCTTCTGGGTATTTCCCCAGAAGATTCAAAAACATCATACCACAGCGATATATGTGCACCCATGTTTATAGTAGCACATTTTGTAGTAGCTAAATCTTGGAAACAACCCAAATGCCTATCAATGGAGGAATGGATAAAAAAGATGTGGTATTTTTCTGCAATGGAGTACTACTCAGCTATGAAAAGGATAAACTTGAGACATTTATAGGGAAATGGATGGAACTTGAGACCATACTCATAAGTGTAATAAATTAGACTCACATGTGCCAACATCGTATTGTCTCCCTAGTGTAAGAAGCTGAAAGAGTAAATAAGATTTAAAATGTACAATAGATTTGTGAATTAGGAAGATGCTGTTACAAAGGAAATAGAAACTAGGATGGGGCAAAGGAGAAAAGAAGAAAGGGAAAAGAAAAAAAATATATATATATACTCAAGATAGTTAAAATAGTTATAATACTAATTGCTATTAGTTCATTGAAAAGAAAGGTTTGTGCCTATATTGTTTGATCAATTTTTCGTGCCTATATCTTGTAATGTGAGAAATTACTTTGAAAGTAACAATACGCAGTGTACTAACCATTGTTACTCTCCTACAATCTTGTTTTGAAATTTTGTACCATTGTTTTTATTGATTTTTCTTTAAAATGAAAAATATATATTTATTATTATCTTCATATTTCTTATCAAATAAGGTCTCAAAATACAGTAAAATTTTCATATGGAATTTATGTCAAATGTTAAGAAAAAAATTTTTGGATCTGACCCAGTAAGTGTCTATAGAAATATACCTCCTTTGTTTCTTCTGGTAGCATCCATTGATTTTTTTAAAGGTACATTAGTAGTGCTGATAGAAGCAGAACAATTGGAATTTACATTAAAAGTAAATGTGATGAATAAAAAGCAGTACTCTATAATATTGGAGTCTTGATTTTGCTTTACCAATAAGTTCTTAAATCCAACATAGAGAAATCCTGAAAGGCCAAAAAAAAAAAATGAAAGAAAGAACAAATGATACAAACAGAAAATGACACTGGGGACTTGGTTTAATACATATGTATTTCAGTTTGATGGTTGATTTCATTAGCAAATCTCATTGTTATGCAATGTCTGTTCTTCTGCAGCAAAATGAATATTGTATTCTCACAGGCTCTGTGTGTATTTATTATGTTTCAATTACTGAAAATATACACATTTGTAGGTTTAAAAAAGAAATGAAAAAGTTCTGGGGGGCATGTTTATTATATTAATATTGTTTTCCTTGACATGACACTTAAAATGTTTTATTATTGCAGTAAAAATAGTTTTCCTAATGGGCACGATGGCTCATGCCTGTAATCTCAGCACACTGGTGCGCTGAGGCAGGAGGATTCTAAATTCAAGCTGAACTTGGACATTTTAGAGACTTAGCAAGACCCTGACTGAAATTTTTTAAAATTAAAAGGCTAGGAATGTATCTCAATGCAAAGGCCCTGGGTTCAATTACCAGTACCTTGAAAAAGTTGTTTTCTTTAGTTCAACTTTAATCATAAGGCACAACATTAGAGCATGAGTCCTTATTTAGTCCCTATCCTCCCATACCCCCACTCTTAGAAGTTATGTATTTGCTTTTTTCATTCTCTCAATGAATTAAAATCAGATATATTAATTTCCTCTTTTGGTCTTTAGTGACAAGTTCCATTTTTTCCTTTCATGATGTCGGGTTAAATATGTTTCAGTCACTCTCACATTTTCAATTCCACAAACTAATTATGCTAGATTTTTAATGTTAATGAACCAATATTTCTATTTTCTTTCTGAGTTTGCTAATGGAATACAGCCAAAAACTCACAATTATCACAATGGATTCAATATATTAAAGTAGTTCCTCAAATAATATAGTAATGTATGAGAGTAGTATGCTAAAGTAACGATGGGAAAACATTTGTATGGCATATTGACAAACACAAGCATTTTGACACAGCCAATGAAAATTAAGTGAAACATCATCTTTTACTTTTACTTTTACTTTTGTTTTACTGAACTTGTGCACAATTTTGCTCTGAATATGTGTTTTGACAAGAACCTTTGTTTTCCAGAAATTTTGTTTCAGAAGTGTAAATCAATCTAGTAACACCACTCTAGGGACATTACTTGCCAATAATTTCAAAGTAGTTTTTTTTCAGTCCCTTTGAACTGAAATGTCTTTTTGCAATTCCTTTAATAAGATATCTCTAATATTACAGAATAATAATGAATAATTTCCCAATAAGGAGGCTTATTTGTCCTTAATTCTGACCCTAAGGATGATAATGCTATTATTTCAACATGGAGAAACTGAAAGAGTAAAGAAGGTCTAAAATGTACAATAGATATTGTGAAAAGGGAAGAAATGGTTCAAAAGGAAAAAGGAACTAGGATGGGGGAAATGGGAAAGAAAGGAAGGGAAAAGGAAAAAAATATAAGTTAGTTATACTACTGGTGTCTCTTAGTTCATTGAAAGGGAAGGTTTGTGCTAATATTGATTGGAGAATTTTTTATGCTCATATTTTGTACTCTGAGTAACAACTTTAAAGATAACAATACTCAACGTATTAAATATTGTTATTCTCCTATTATTTTGTTTTGAAATTTTGTTTTACTTTTTATTATAAAATGAAATAACTATTATATATTAGCAACAAAATTTGAACCATCTACTGATAATTATCCCTAGATTTTCTTCTTTATTTTCATGCAACAGAGTGAATCATTTTTGTATTTTACCAAGAGTGAACTGTTCCTGTATTATTGTATGGACACTGGGTTGCCCTTTAATATTCATCTTTTAATAAGAAATCAAATTATATTCCTAATATTTTTATGTTGGATTATTGTGTGTTCATTTATAAATACAACTGGTCAGAACTCTTCTCAACACTCTTTTAATTAGTGATCTTATATTTTCTTCAAATAAAATTTTGATTGTTTTCTTTATAATTTAGAAATACTTAATTACCAGTAGAAATATCTTTTCCTTAATCGTCTCACAGGTTATATCCCTAGAAGCCTAGATATTTGTGATGGTTGCTTAGTTATCACAATTTCTTCCATTTTTATTTTTTAAAGTCATAAATTTCTGTAATTTTTCCATAAATTCATACAGTATATCAATATTTTTGAATGTGTTACAATAAATTTCCACAGCAATATCCCAGTAATTTAAAAATGTTTCCTACTATATTATTTTCTTTTTCTCCCTGTGTAGTTTATATAGAGGTGTAATTTAATAAATTTTTCCTTGCCAATAGCTCTCATTTATTCACAAATGTGGAAGTTATTTTTCTAAGAGATAAGTATTATAATGCAAACAATTTTAACTTGGTAAATACTTAAGGATGTAATATACATACATACAGACGTTTGTACCATACAATAGTTTGTTTGAGAGAGAGAGGGAGAGAGAAAGAGAGAGAGAGAGACTGACTCTGTTTGGAGACTGGATTTTGTTATTTCTCCTTAAACATTTAGTGAAGGTCTTTCTTTCTTTCTCTCTTTCTTTCTTTTTTTTAAAAGAACTGAAAGTAATGGCTGGTAAGCCAAGTCCCTTATTTATAGAAGGACCATGCTCCCCCAAGTCAGAGTATTACTCCTCAAGCAAAGCTGACCCAGGACTCTGAAAATAGCAAATTCTGGATTAGAAGACAAATAGCCTGAATGTAGTGAGCATCATACTTCTGGTATTATGGACTTGGGCTATGGAAGCTAGAATCTTTCAAGGCCTTAACCTGACATCTCTACAATGTTTGTGCACCAAGGACATCTTTTCAAAATGGTTTTTAGTGGAGACCAAAGGAAGCTTCCAGAATTCTTGCTTTCTAATTGGTTTATGTCAGAAGACTCTTTAATCATATCTAAATGATGTGGTTTATTGACTTCTTGCACTACATTTTGATTGTAATGCAATCAGCTGTCGAGTGTTTCAGTTAGCTTTCCCATTGCTAGACACATTATCTGATACCCACAACTTAACGAAGAAAAGTTTTATTGGCTCATGTTTTCAGTACACGATGGGTTGGTTGTAAGGCAGGAACATCATGGTTAAGGATATGGCAAAGCAAAGCTGCTTAGTTCTTAGTTCAGAAAGTAGAACAGATGAACGGTGCCAGAGACGAACTGGCAAGGGACCATGTATAGTAGATTATACCTCCATGACTCACCCAGACACACCCAGAAGCATGCTTTTAATAATCTGCTAAGCATTTCTTCATCCAATGAAGTTGACATATCAATATTAATGATCACAATTCAACTCTTGTCAACTTCACATGTAAGCATATTTCCTTGAACCACAATTAATCTACAAATAAAAGCAATATCAAATTCATAATTCTGCCTAATACAATACAACTAGCCCAGGTACAACCAAAAACAAAATAATCCTTTGCCCAAAGTCTCAAAAGTTCCACCATGTTTTTTCTTTTTTTTTTTTTTTTTTTTTTTTTTTTTTTTTTTTTAATGGGAGAAGGGGCAAGGAAAGAGTCCAGAGCAAGAGGAGGGTGAAGGATGCAAGCGGGAGGGTAGGGGTGACCCGGAAACAGAGGTGACAAGAAAAGGAACAAAGAGGGAGCCACCATGTTTTTTCAAAACTCCAAGTCCAACAGTCTTCTGAGATGCAAGGCAAACTCTTAGCTAGGAACCACTACAAAAAAAATGTTACACAATCCCAAGGTACAATGGCACAGCATAGGGAGAAATAGGGAGATAAAAAAGAATTGGACCACAGCAAGACTAAAAAATTCAACAGGGCAAACCTTGAGAATTGTAGCTCTATATGTGGTACCCGGGGCACATGGTGGTAAAACGTCAGTTCCAAAGGACTTGGGCAGCCCCACTCACGTGGCATTGCTAGTTGTAGCCCACATGCCCTCTCTCTTGGGCTAGTTACACTCACAACCTTCAGCTTTCCTTGGCAGATATTCCACATTCCTGGCATGCTAACTTCCTGGTGTCTTCACTTCAAATTTGTCCCCTCTAAGGGGCTTCCTGGACTTCCTTTGACCCCACAACTCTTGCATTCTGCATGCTGGTAAAATCAGTATTACATGGATGACATGGATGACACCAAGTGCTATCAGTGGAAACAGTAGCCAGGTTCACTTGGACCATGGCTGCAAAAGGCGCTGAGGTGCCTGGATGGCTCAGCAGAGTGAAATGATTCTTGGGGAAACAATTCCATAGTAGGCCCTTCTTGAGCAGGTGGCCCAGGGACTCTTCTTAAAAAATATGTTTACAATTTTGCACCTTTCAACCTTCAGTGAGTGGTGTCTTCCTGATTCCTGAAATGTCCTCAAGGCATCTTTCTTCCTGTCCTTGTACAAAGTACTTTGTTTCTTTCCAATGGTGCTAACCTCTTTGGCAACACCACTTTTGGCTTCATCTGGGTCAAAATTCAAGTTTTTCAAATTTGTCTGCTCTGCCTTTTTTCTCCAATTCTCTCTATAAATCTAGCTAGAAGTAGCCACCAGTATCATGACATAGTTTAAATGTTTGGCTGTCTTGAAATTTCCTCCACCAGACTGATTAGTTCACTGCCTTAATCTAATTCTCCTGCAAAGTATCAGGACAAGGACAAAATGCAGACAAATTTTCTCCCAGAGTGTAACATACCTGGCCTCTAGTCCAATTGCCATTGGAGTCTGTTCCCAACTGAAACGTTCTGAGCCTGGCCTTTACTGTCTGCATCCCTGTCAGCATTCTGGTCTTCTGAGCTCTGATCAGAATCACCCATCAGGCTCTGATTACAGCATTCTAGGACTTCTCTAGCCCACATCTCTAAGCCTTTCCAGACTCCTCCAATAAAAGTTTCAAAGTCTTCTAAAGTCAAAGTCAAAACAATGATTTCACTTTTGTGGTACCAATTTTCTGTGTTAGTCAGCTTTTACATTGCTGGACACAATACAGGACACCACAATTTAAAGGAGGAAAGATTTAATTGGCTCATGTTTTCAGTCTATGACTGGCTGGCTCCAAGGCAGACACAGCATGGGGGAAGGACATGGAAGATCAAAGCTGCTCAGTTCATGTCAACCAGGAAACAGAGCAAGACAACAGCACCAGAGAGGAACAGGTGATGTACCATATGTAATATCCAATGTCAAGCCTCCATGACCCACACAGACACATCCAGAGGTGTGTTTTACTAATTTGTTAGGTGTTTCTTCATTCAATAAAGTTGACATACCAGGATTAATGGTCAAATCGAGTCAACTCAAGACCTTACTGAATATAAGGCCTAGAAATGGGTCACATTTCTTTTTCTACAGCCATTATCTATTTCCCAAAGTGATGGATAGCTGTGTTGCCCAAAGTTGAAGGAATAAGTGGTGGAGACAGTCCCTTGGCCACCAAGGCAGACACTAAGCTGCATCTCACCTGAAAACTCATAGACACAGGGATCTGTGCAGTCTGCTGTGTGTTGGGGGAAATTACAGACTAATTACAAGGCTGGCAATGATTTAGACCAAAACTTAAGTCAGTCCCACTAGCTCACAGGTCTGTACCTAATCCTGAGGCAAGTCCACAGGCTCTGTCTGTGAATTTCAGCTTTCATATAGAGTATTTGGTTTGTACCCAGGGCTGGGTTTCTCTATCATATTCCTAGTACTAAGCTCCAAGACAAAATTCTGGCGCTCACTTTTGTGCCCTACTCCCCAGTAGGTGTAGTCTTTCTCCTCCTCTGCTGCCTAAGTAGAAGCTGTCAGCCCCCAGCTAATGCCATTCTAAGAACTCAGTCTATAAATATTGGCATGGAGGAAGGGGTTGAAGTTGGGGGCTCTTCACAGGAACAGATTTCACTGTAGCAGATTTGGTGCTGAGTTTGAAGTCCAGGATCGGGACTTCTCTTTCCCTCCCGCAAGCAGGAGGTGTTTCTCTCCATAGTATGTGTAGTTGGGATATGAGTGATGCTGGAAATTTTTCCTCTATGCCATCTTCAATGTATCTTTTTATCATACTGAAAGCAGGCACTATAATCTCTCATCTGGTTTCCTTAACTCTTATGAAGGTAGTTAGGTACATCAATGCTGTTCAACTTGGTGTGCCTGTGGGAAAACAAGCACTGAAGGATCTTACTCAGCTGCCATCTTGCTCTATCTCCCTAAATAATTTTTTGTATTACTAAGTTGCATGCACTATTTGGAGCATACTTACTCTTAAAACTTTTATTTATCATTAGAAATAAAAATTTAGCTGAGTCTCTCATATTTTATTTGATAATCCTAAAACGCAGATCTCCAGCAACTTCTAGAAGGCATATTACCAGCAAGTTCAGATTAGTTGATAACATTTTGAACTCTGGGATTTTTGGTGAGCCATGGTTGTGTTTTCTCCAACAAGATCTTGATATCAGCCATAAGAGATAGGCTTTTCTTTTAGATGCATATCATAAAATATTATTGCATTCATTCATTCAGTATTTAATGACCCTCATACAGAAGGCCAGGATCAGCCAGTATATTTTATTCTTATGATCATGGTACATGTATCTACTGGCCTCCAGACATTCTATTACTCATAAGTAACCTTCCCCCTGCACACATGCATTAGCAGGTAAGAATATCTGATCAACAGGGAGAGTGGATACAATCAAAGCATGATGTATTCATGTACGGAAATGTCACAGTAAAAGTCACTAATTTGTACAATTAATGTGAATTAATAGTTATAGTAAAATAAAGAATATCTGACCCATCTAGTTTATTCCAGCCAGTATGAGCCTTACTTTCCAACTTCTTTTTTTTTTTTTTTTTTTGTGGGTACCAGGGGTCGACCTCAGGACCTCTTGCACCAGCAGGCGCCCGTGCCTGAGCAATATCACCGGCCCTTTTTTTGTATGTGGGTACCAGGAGTTGAACTCAAGACCTCGTGCTTCCCAGGCAGGCACTTATACCGCTGAGCTATCTCACTAGCCCCTACTTTCCAACTTCTTTTTTTTGTGTGTGGGTACCAGGGGGGTCGACCTCAGGACCTCGCGCGCCAACAGGCACCCGTGCCGCTGAGCGATATCACCGGCCCCTTTTTTGTATGTGGGTTCCGGGAGTCGAACTCGGGCCCTCGCGCTTGCAAGGCAGGCACTTACGCCGCTGAGCCATCTCACCGGCCTCCAACTTCTGAAATCAAAAAAAGTGTAGAAGAATGGGAGTACAGTGGATTTAGAGTCAGAAGTGAGTTAGAATTCCCACTCTGATTTTCCCCAAGTTGTCTTTGGAAAACAAAGCTAACTTTTTTGACACTTGTATCATGAGACCGTTGTTTAGATTTCATGGGAACATCTATGCAATTGGCCCATTCCCCTGTGGTTCACTTTTTTCCCTTCATTTGCCTCTTCTCTCAATGCTAATGTTCTTAAATGAGTACTGGCGAATTCTGATGTAAGTAATATGAAGGATAAGGGGAAAATATGTAAGCATGTATTAATTTCCCAGGGTTTTCATAACAAAGTACCACAAAATGAGTGTGTTATGCATGAAAAATGTATTGTTCCACAGTTCCGAAAGCTAGAAGTCAGAAAATCAGGATGTCAGCAGAGTTGGTTCTTTGTGAGGGCTCTGAGGGAAAGATTTGCTTCAGGCTCTCATTGGCTTATAAATGATCATCTTCTTCCTGTGTCTTTTCACATGATCTTCCCTTATGGTTGTCTCTGAATCAAAATTTCCCCCTTTTATAAGAATATAAATTCTATTGGATTAGGTCCCACCCTAATAACCTTATTTTATTACCACTATAAAACCTTATCTCCAAATAAGGTCATGCTCTAAGGTACTGAGGGTTAGAATCCCAACATATCTTTCCTGAGAGGACAAAATTCAACTTATAACAGAGGACGACTGTCAGATTTTAGATAATAAAGAGTGAATGAGTAAAATAACACTACAGTCCATCTCTATAATCTTTATAGATGGGGTGGGGCTCATGAATGGGAGGAAAGGAACATGGATCCTTATCCATAGAACTTAAAATTAGTATTATGTTGATGTTACACCAAAGAATAATAGGACAATAATCACATTTCATCTCATAGACTTATTATTGACAGGTAACAGTCTAAGAAGTAAAGATGAGTTCAGGAAATTTGGGATTAGACCTTGATTTCTCAATGTAGGATCTTATACAAAGATGTAGGATCTTAGAAAATGGAACACACAGTTCCAATTCTTAGAAAATAAAGATTATATTTCCACATTTCATAATACTTTGGTGAAATATATGTGTGTCTTAGTCACTTTCTCAAGTACCAGACAGCTCCAACTTAAAGGAGGAGAGGTTTATTTTGGCTCATGGTTTTATTCCATGGTTAGATGACTTCAAGGCAGAAACAGGGTGTCAGAGGGGCATGACAGAGGAAAAGGTGCTCAATCCATGGTAGCCAGGAAGTAGGGAGAGAAAGGAGGACCCAAGGCGAAGAATACACCATTCTAGGTTACACCCCCAGTGACCCTTCTCCAAACCAGGCCCCACCTCCTAACAGACCCACTTCCAGCCAAGCCCCACACCCTAAGAGCACATTCAGCTACTGAATTTATCATTGGATAAATTCACTGATGAATATGATGTCTCCTTGTTCCAACCACCTTCAAAACACATGATACTTTTGGGGGGACATTTTAGATAAAATCCAGGACACTAAGGGAATCTGTATCAGGCACACAGTATTCCTTGACAAGGCAAATAATCTTGTAAATATCCCTTGCTTTCAAAGCAGTATCAATGGGCTTTATAAAAGCAGTCTTAATATTATATATTATGACAATTATTTCATAGAGCTTAAGTTAATTTCTAATTGATACAATTTTAAACTATAAAGTCTATATCAACTTATAGTAGTTCCCTATTTAATGAGACTCTGTTCTTTCATTACAAGTTTATTTTGTTGCTTATACTTATGGTACTGTATTCTATTCAAGAATTCATTGCCAAATCCAAGGTTTTATAGTTTTAGCTTTTATAGTTAGGTTTTTGATCTATTCCATCTTCAATACAACTTCATTAATTTGTATGTGGATATCCAATAGTTTCAGCATCATTTGTTGAAGAGATTACACTTTATGCATTAAATGGTCTTACCAATCTTATCAAAAGTCAATGGACTGCAGATGTACGCATTTCTGGAACTTCAGTTTTATTCCATTGGTTTATATGTCTATCCAAATGCTAAAACCACAATTTTCATTATGGATATTTTGTAGTAATTTTGAAATTGTTAAGTGTGAGGTCTCCAACTTTATATTTTTCAAGACTATTTTTGGTATTTGAGGTCTCAGTGATACTTTATCAATTTGAGTATTGACTTTTACATTTCTGAAAAAAGGTAGCTGGAATTTCTATAGAGATTGCATGTGTAGATCACTTTGGCAGTATTTATAATATAATAATAGTAAATCTCTAATCCATGAACCTGAGATGCCTATCCACTTACTTAGGTATTCTTCAGTTTCATTCAGTGATGTTTGGTGGTGTTCAGTGTGTAAGTCTTTTACCCCAATTAAATTTATTCCTGGGCATTTTATTCATTTGGGTGTTATTCTACAATGAATTGTCTCTTTAATATTCTCAGGCTGTTAATTGCTGATGCGCACAAACACAACTGGTTTTGGTATATCAATTTTTTGTGTATTGATCTTCTCCCTTGCAAATATGCTGAATTTACTTATTAGGAGTTCTAAATTTTTGTGGATTATTTGAAATTTTCTACATATAAGATTATATCATCTGCATACAGAGATGATTTCATTTATTTCTTCCCAATTTTTATCCATTTATTTCTTTTTCTTGTATAATTACTTTGGTTAGAACTACTACAATATTGAAAAGAAGTAATGAGAGCAGGAACTTTATCTTGTTCCTATCTTAGAAAGGAAAATTTCAGGCTTTCACCACTTAGTATGATGTTACAGCTGTGTGATGAAATATTTTTAAATGTCACAGTTGATGTGAGATAAGTGTTGGTTCTCACCCATTGTTAATGAAAATGTAAATTAATATAAATATTTTGAAATTTATTGGGAAAAAACATCTTAAAATATAAACACGTATATAGGTTTGCCTGGATTTAAAAAATCAGCTTTCAAGAATTTGTCCTCAGAAATGGGTACAAAAAGAGTGCATTCATTATTATATCCATAATGTCATACTATCATTTGCTTTTTTAGGTGTTTGGTGAAATCATGAGCATTTTTCCATTTATACCCTCATAAAAAAGGCTTTTTAAAGACCCTAGAGATGACCTTCTTAATACTGAAAGGAAAATTACATATAATAATAGATCCCTCTTTAAATGGAGCCAATTCAATTTCACAAAGGCCCAGAGAATCCATACCTCTGCAGCACTGGAATTCAGCCTTCTCAAGGAACAATACTGATTGCAGGGATTTCATCTACAGAGACACCATCTGGGCAGAAAAGTTTTCTTTCCAGGACTTACATTTTGCCTGGAAGAAAGAATTTAAAAAACCTCTTGAGTTACCCTTTTCAGAAAGTTCTTACTAATGCATCACTCTAATTAAGCAATGGATATGGTGGCTTTTCCATAGACAGGAAGTCAAGTGATAAGCTCAGATCTGTATGTTCATGATTTGATGCATAACAGTTATATCACTTTTTTAACTATACAAAGGATAGATATAAAATGGATTCATGGGTAGTATAGTGAAGTACTGTGTAGATGTGAACTACAAATGTACTTAAAATATCTCTGTTTTCTTGAATCAAATCACAAAAACCTCTGTCCTTCGTGCTTTTGAGGTGTACTTGGGAAATACCTATATGCATGATGAAAGCCAGTTAGCTTTTCTAACAGAATGTCCATGACAGAACTGGAGAGGTTCCCAGACTTTTACACTCTATTAAAATCACATTCCTAGGCCGCATCACAGACTCACTCAGGTTATCTGAGGGTTGTGCAGGAATCTGGACCCTTACGAAAATTCCAGATGAACTCAGGCATGGTGATGCACGCTTGTAATCCCAGCACTCGTGAGGCTGAGGTGAGAGGATTGCTGTGAGTTTGAGGGCAGCCGGGGCTACAAAGTGAGTTCAAGGCCAGCCTGAACTACATAGTGAAACCCTGTCTCAAAAAAGACAAAAAAAAATCCCAAATGATTCTGATATTGTGAGATCATCAGTATTTGGGGTCAAGGGCTTTCATCTAAGCCCTTGTCCTCACAAACTAGTGTTTCTGGACCCTTCACAGAAGCCTAAGAAAAGACTGGAAGCAGTGGATATTCATGAAAGCAAATTATTTTTATTATTATATTTGTTGGATTTAATTCTGGACATTCACCCACTTAGCAACAACAGATAGAAATAACACAACTGTTGCAGCCATCCCACCCATGAGAGACCTGGGCATAGGTTTTTCCCGAACCCTCTCAGACTACGCAGTGCTGACAAATCTGGAGGAGTAACCACAGAGAATATACCTCATATACAGTACTGTTTATATTACAGTTACTTGAACTAGCAGAGACCCCACTCACAGGAGTCCTAGAGAAAGTGAGTCCTCAAGTTCTGACACAGTATACACAAAGTCAAAACTCATCAAACACAACCTAAGAAACCACAGGGAAAGTAAAGATAAAAACAGTTTGGAATTAAAATCAACCCTACACAACAAACCAATATCCCAGGCATATTACCAAGACAAGGCTGTTCAGTAAGAAAACCTTTATATTAAAAGTGAAAAAGATGTCCATCTCATGTGCAAATCTCAACACAGAAAGACAAGAAACCTAAAAAACAAGATACAATGACTCCTCCAACAGATTATAACTCTGTAAAAGGTGAATCCAAAGATATCAAAGTAGATGAAATCCCATTAAAATAATACAAATGATTTATTTTCAAAATTATGAATGAACTCAAATAAGATATTAATAAGCTGCTGAATGAATTGAGAAAGGCTATGCAAAATATAAAAGAGCATATCAATAAAAAGATAGAGATTCTGAAAAAGAACAAAACAGAAATCTTAGAAATGAAAAGCTTAATAAGTCAAATCAAAACCTCAACGAAAAATCTCTCCAATACATTAGTTCAAGTGGAAGACAGTATTTCAGAGCTTGAAGAGAAGGCTGATGAATTATCACATTCAGATAATAATGAAGAAAAAAATAAGAAAATATGAACAAAATATGCAAGAATTCTGGAACAGGATTAAAAGAACAAAATTATGAATTTCCAGTATGTAAAAGGGCACTGAAGCACAACCTAAAGACACAGAAAATCTACTCAGTGAAAGAATAGCAGAAAATTTCCCAAATCTCAGGACAGTTATGGACATTTGGGTACAGGAGACATTTAGAACGCCAATAGACATGACCAGAAAAGAACTTCTCTAAGACCTATTACAGTAACTGCCAAGAGTACATAAAAAAGAATATTAAATGTTGCAAGAGAGAAATCTCAAGTCACTCGCAAGGCAAATGCATCAGAATAACAGCAGATTTCTCTGCAGAAACTCTAAAGGACAAAAGGTCATGGAGCGATGCATTTCAAGTCCTAAAGTAAAATAATTACCAACCTACCTTACTATATTTAACATAGCAATTCATCAGAATCTAAGGAGAAATAAAGTCCTTCCAAAATAAGTGTAAAGTAAAGGAATTCATGACCACTGATCCAATATTTTAGAAGATAAAGGAATCCTATACCCATAGAGGAAGAGTAAGTAAGCAAATGGGAAATAGGAAAGAATCAAACATTTAAAAAGCAGTAAGAATTGTATATGCTTTTCAATAATAAATGGACTTAATTCTCCAATTAAAAGACACAAGCTGGAAGACTGGATTAAAAAGCAAAAACCAGATATTTGCTGCCTACAAGACACACACACCACTGGAAAAGACATACACAGACTAAAATAGAAAGGATGGAAAATAATATTCCTTGCCAATGGAAGGACTGATATACCTTTAGCCAAACTAATCAAAAGAATTTGATGACCCAAATTAATAAAATTAAAGGAGATATTATCTTGGGGATCATTGAGGAATAGTTTAAAAACCTATGTTCCAATAAGATGGAAAATCCAGAATAAATGTATAAATTTCAGGACACATATAACCTACCAAAACTGAACCGAGAATATATTTAAAAAACACTAAAGAGATCAATAACAATCAGTGAAATTGAAGCAATATCAAGGTAGATGAAATACTATAAAAAGTCTTCCAACAAAGAAAATCACAAGACCAGAAAAGCACAGGACCACATAGATTCACTGCTGAATTTTACCGTACCTTTAAGTAAAAACTAACTCCTATGCTTCTCAAAATATTCCATATTCCATGAAATATAAAGGGAATAACTGCTTCCAAACGCATTCTACAATATCAGTACCATCTTGATGCCAAAACTTGATAATAACATAACAAAAAAAAAAAAACTAACAGTATCCTTGATGAACATAAATGCAAAATTATTCAATGCAATTCTTGGTAATATAATTCAATAACACATTTAAAAGATCATATACTGTGATCAAGTTGGTTTCGTTCCAGGGATACAAGAATGGCCTAACATATGCAAATCAATAATATAATATCCTACACACATAAAGTCAAGTATAAAAATCACACGATCTTCTCAATAAATGCAGTAAAAAAGCTTTGACAATATTCAAAAATGCTTCATGATAAAAGCCCCAGAGAAACTGAATGTAGAAAGATCTTATCTCAACATAATACATTCTATACATGACAAACCCTCAGCCAACATCATTTTGAATTGGGAAATGCTGAAAATGTTCCCTATAAAATCACATAGAAGACAAGGATCGCCCACTACTCCTATTAAATAAACTTCTTGAAATTGTAGCCACAACAATTAGGCAAAACAAAGAAATAGAAAGGATACAAATAGGTAGAAGGTGAATTATTCCCACTTGCAGATGATATGATCCTATATTTAGAAAGTCCTAAAGACTCTTCCAGAAGACTTTTAGATTTCATAAACATATTCAGCAAAGTAACGAGATGCAAAATCAATATAAAAAAACAATAGATGTTCTGTTCACCAATAATGAACCTATTAAGAGAGACACCAGCAAAACAATTTTATTCACATTATATGTAAAATAAAATAAAATAAAATACTTAGGAGTAAAACTAATCAAGGAAGTAAAAGATCTCTACAATAAAAATTACAAAGCACTGAAGAAAGTTCATTGAAGAAGATGCTAGAATATGGAAAGATTTCCCATGTTCATGGACTGGCACAGTTAATATTGTTAAAATGATCATATTATCATTTAATAAATTCTATGTAACCCCATCAAAATACCAATGATACTCTTCAAATAATTAGAAAAGTAATTCTAAAATTCATATGAAAGGACTAAAGATCTAGAATACACAAAGTAATCACAAACTAAAAGAGCAATGCTGGGAGTATCAGAATATACAATTTCAAAATATACTACATAGCCCTAGTAACAAAAACAGCAGGCATTGCTATAAAAACAGACATGTAGACCAGTGTATTGGGGTAGAGGACACAAAAATAAACCCACACAGCTACAACCATATGGCTTTTGACAAACTGGCTAAAACATGTTAAACAAGAAGAGTCTCTTTAGTAAGTAGTGCTGGAAAAACTGAGTAGCCATATGTATGTGATCAAAATGATCTCTTCAGGCCGGTGAGACAGCTCAGTAGCACAAGGGCTTGCTGGCAAGTGCGAGGTCCTGAGGTTGATTCCCGGTACCCACATAAAAAATAAATGATCTCTTCATCCCAACCTGTATAAAAATCCACTCAAAATGGATCAGATACCTAAGTGTAAGACCTGAAACTGTGAAACATAGGTGAAACACTTAAAGATATAGGCACAAGCAACTTTAATACGTCTCCAAGAGCTCAGTAAGTAATAGCAAGAATCAACAAATAGAACTGTATCAAATTAAAAAGCTTCTGCATAGCAAAGAAAACAACACAGTGAAGAGGCACCCTACAGAATAGGAGAAAATCTTTGTCAGCTGCTCTTCTAACAGAGGATTAATATCCAAAATACATAAGGAACTCATAAACTTCACAGCAAAAGAACAGATAATGAATAAGTGGACAAATGAATGGAACAGATACTTCTCAAAGGAAGTACAAACGGCCAGTAATTATATGAAAACATATTCAAAATCTTTAGCCTTTACAAAAATGCAAATCAGAACTACACTGATATTCCATCACACCCTAGTTGAATGGCTATCATCAAGAATACAAAAAACAACAAATGCTTGTGAGGACTCGGCAAATAGTAACTCTTTTACATAGTTTGTGAGAATGTGAATTGGTATGTAGATTCCTCAAGAAACTAAAAATAGAACTACCATATGATCTAGCGATACCACTCCTTGGTATATACCGAGGAAATTAAAGTCAGCATCCTGTGGAGATATCTGCATATGCATTTATTGAAGCACAATTCATAATAGTCAAGTTATGGGATCTGCCCTGGTGCTCTTCAACAGATCAGTGCATAAGGATAATGTGATATATATACACAATAGAGTATTACTCAGCCATAAAGAATGCAATAATGTCATTTGCAGAAAAATAAATGCAGCTGGAGATCATATTATGTGAAATAAGTCAGCATAAAAAAAGACAAGTATCAGATATTTTTGGTCATATGTGGGATCTAGAAATGAAAAAATATGTACATACATATCTAAGTAGAAAAGAAAGGAGATGAGTAAAGGAGGATGAGTGAAGCAGAATGGGAGAGTAAGGACTGTTAAAAGGTGGGGATGAATATGATGAAAGTATGTTATATACAAATATGAAAATGCCACAGTGAAAGTTCTCATTCTGTATAATTAATATGCTTATTGTTATTGCAACAGTATTGGATATATCTCAAAAGCATTATTCTGAGTAAAACTAGCCAGACATACACACACAACCTTTTTATTGATTGAATTTATGAGTTCTACAAGAATGCTTTCACAGTCTAGTAACATCCAACCCAGAAAAGTTGTCTGGCAGAAAGATTGCCATTATAGCATGATTATTAGCACTCTACAATTCAATGTTTTTACTACACATAACCAGATTTTAGTTTGGTCCATAGTGACAGATATGGTCCAGCTTTAATATTTTGCATATAGATAGCCAGTTTTCACAGAAGCATTTGTTAAGTAGGCTATTTTTCCTGCAACATGTTTTTGGCTTCTTTGTTTAAGACCTAATAGCTGAATGTGTTGGGGATGTTTCTGTACCTCCGTTCTGTTCTATTGAGCCACATGTTTAATTTTATGCCAGTACAATGACGTTTTTATCACTGTTGACTTGTAGTATAACTTAAGGCCAGGTATTGTGTTTTGTTCTTCTTACCCAGGATTGCTTTTGTTATTCTGGATCTCTTCTGGTTCCATATGGATTTTAGTATTGTTTTCTCTAGTTCTGTGAGGAATGCTGTTGGTATTTTGATTGGGATTGCATTGAATCTATATATCAGTTTTGGGAGTATGGCCATTTTGGTAATATTCATTTGCCTACCCAGGAACAGCGGACCTTTTTCCATTTTCTGATGACCTCCTCAATATCCTTTACCAGAGGCCTGTAGTTTTCATTGTAGAGGTCTTTAACTTCCTTGGTTAGGGTAATTCCTATGTTCTTGATCCTTCTTAATGCTATTGTAAATGGTATTGTTTTCCTAATTTCTTTTTCATTGAGTTCATTATTGGTATACACTAATGTTACTGGGTTTTGTGTATTGATTTGGTATCCTGCTACATTTCTGAAGTTGGTTATTAATTCTAAGACTTTTGGGTAAAATTTATTGGGTCTTCTATATAGAGTATCATGTCATCTGTAAATAATGATAATTTGACTTTATTATTTCCTATGTGTAACCCTTTCATTTCTTTCTCTTGCCTTATTGCTCTAGCTAGTGACTTGCATACTAAATTGAACAGAAGTGGTGATAGTGGGCATCCTTGTTTTATTCATGATTTTAGAAGAAAAGCTTCCAATTTTTCCCATTTAATATGATGTTGGCTGTTGGTTTGTCATAAATGTCTGTTATCAGATTCAGGTAAGGTCCTTCTATATCTATTTTCTTCGGGTATTTTTAATCATGAAACGGTGTTGCATTTTGTCAAAAGTTTTCCCTTCATCTATTGATATGATCATGAAGTTTGTTATCAGAGTGGTGCTGGCTTACAGAAACAAGTTTGGAAGTACTCCTTTCCTTTCAATTTGATATAAGAGTTTGAGAAGTATTGGCGATTTAACACCCGTAAGGTTTTGTAGAATTCAGCAATGAATCCATCAAGTTCTAGGGTTTTGTGAGTTGGTCAATCTTTTTTATTACTTTCTGAATTTCATTGCTTGTTATTGGATTGTTCAAAATGTTTTATGTCTTCTTGGTTTAGTTTTGGTAAATTGTATCTGTCTAGGAATTGTCCATTTCTTCAAGGTTTTGCAATTATTGAAATACAATTGTTCATAGTAGTTAATGACTATTCTCTGGATTTTGGTGGTGCCAATTGTGATTTCACCTTTCTTGTTTCAAATTGCATGGATATGAGTCCATTATTCTTTTTGTAAGTGTGGTTTAGGGTTTATCTATTTTGTTTATTATTTCAAAGAACAAGATCTTCAATCTGTTGATTCTTTGTATTGTTTTCTTAATCTCAATTTCATTAATTTCTCCTCTGGTCTTTATTTCTTTCCTTAATTTTGGTTTTGGCTTGGATTATTCTTGCTTCTCAAGTATTTTGAGCTTCCTCTTTGAAGGAGAAGAGTCCCTAAGCCAAGACTAGTGTCAGGATCAGCTTCTGCCTATTAGCTGAAGGATGGAAAACTGAAAAGAGGGGAAATTCATGTGGCTGCATGCAAACAGACCACCACTAAGACAAGAGAACTGTGTGGACACTCAAGCTATGGAACAGTGAACACATGGGAATTGCATGTACAAGGTCTTATTAGAGTGTTTGAACTGTATTTTAGCTGGATCTTTGTTTTTACTTTTTCATTTCTTTCTCTTTGTTTCTTCTCTTTTCTGCTTTGATTTAGTCTCTCTCTCTCTCTGTCACTCTCTCTTTCCCTCCCTCCCTCCCCCCACTCTCCCTAATCATTTTCTTCAATTCTTTCTTCAATAAGTAAGCAGCCATACTACTTACTTATTTTTTACTTGTTTCTATTCTTTTTGCTGCTCCTTATCTTACCAAGTTCTTCATCTTCCCTTGCCTCTTCTCTACATAAAGGTGAACAAAAATACCAAGGGGTTCTGACAACTTTGAAGATTCCTCAGTCTCAAATTATATTTTCCTTCTCTTACATCATATCCACCACAAGTATCTTCTCAAAACCCTCAACACTACCCATACATCCCAACTATAAAAGACCTCCAACAGAACCTGACCCCCATCCAATTTTTACCTATCATTATTTCTCCTTTCTAACTCTCCCCCTACTGACTTACATGCCTCTTTTACCCATAACTACATCCCTTCCCTTCTTTTCTCCCTCAACATCTCAGACTGCTAATAACAATAGGTTATAAAGGGTGTGGATAAATGGTATAAGTGTAAATGCAGGGCATAACACATACAAATGATATATAATAAAATCCATTGATGCTGTTATACCAGTAGTAATTCCCACCTCACAACACAGTGACACAGTCCAAATCATTTAAATAAAATAACAGAAGGAGTGACACTATCTCTGGACAAATAAAGCAGCAAACAGATCATAAGGAGATGGGATCTAATTAAAAAGATCTCCATATTAACTACAATCTCTCTTCACTCAAAGTCTCCAAATTCTCCCATCCCAAGGCAAATCTAGGAGGCACAGATTGTGAAGGAAACAAACACCAGGGAGCAGAACTTTACAAATTGTTTAAAGAAGAGGTAAAGAAACTTAGCGAGTTCAAAGAGGACATAATCTAAAAGATTACAGAATTGTCAAACAGAATGACTAATGTGGATTTGAGAGAAACAAATATAAATTTGGAAGAGTGGACCAAAATGATTCAAAAACATAAATGACAAATTACCAAAGATATAGATTTGATAAAAAGATATCAGATAAAAATATCAGATACAAAAAACTGTATAGAATTCATAAGCTGCAGAAATAACCAATGTGAAGACAGGGTTGCTGAAATTGAGAACAAAATGGTAAATTATGATGAATTACTCAAACAAGCCTCAAAAAAAAAAAAGAAAAATTAATTCAATATCTATTAGATGACACAAAGAAGACCAACCTAAAACTAACTGGAGTTAGAGAGAAACCAGAAGATAGCAAAAAAGAAATAATGAAGTTGTTTATAGAAATCATAATAGAAAACTTCCCAAGTATGAGGAAAAATTTCAACATACAAGTCAGCAAGCCTTAAAGAAGAAATTAAACAGTATCTACAGTTAAACGGTAATGACAATACAACATACTGAAACTTGTGGGATGTGATGAAAGCAGTCATAAGAGAAAAATTAATAGCGGTGAACCCTCAATCAGGAAAACAGAATGAGCTCAAATACACAACTCTTTATTGAACTGCAAACTTTTAGGAACAGAAGAACAAATCAAGCCCAAAGCTCATACAAGGGAGGAAATTATAAAGATCAGAGCAGAAATTAATGTAATTGAGACTAAGAAAACAATACAAAGAATCGATGAATAGAAGAATTTGTTCTTTGAAAGATTAAATAAAATTGACAAACTCTTAGCCAACCATATCAAAAAAGGGAAAGAAAAGACTCAAATTCATGCAATTAGGAATGAAAGGGTGAAATCACAACAGATCCTGCAGAAATCCAGAAGATCATCAATACATACTTTGAGAATCTTTACTCTAATAAGATAGAAAACACAGAAGAAATGGGCAGATTCCTAGATACATATGAATTACCAAAGTTGAATCAAGAAAATATAGGGCCGGTGAGATGGCTCAGCGGCTTAAGCGCCTGCCTGGCAAGCGCGAGGGCCCGAGTTCGACTCCCGGAACCCACATACGAAAAGGGGGCCGGTGATATCGCTCAGCGGCACGGGCGCCTGCTGGCGCGCGGGGTCCTGAGGTCGACCCCCCGGTACCCACAAAAAAAAAAAAAAAGAAAATATAAAAATTTTAATAACCCAATATCAGTCAGTGATACTGAAAATATAATTAAAAACTTACCAACAAAGAAAAGCCCAGGTCCTCTTAGATTCACTGCTGAATCCTATAAGAAATTTAGAGATCTAATATCATTAATTGTCACACTATTTAATGAAATAGAAAGGGAAACAATACTCCCAAAGTCATTCCTGAAAGCAAGTATTACCCTTATACCAAAACCAAAGAAGGACCCAACCAAAAAGGAGAACTACAGGCCAATCTCCTGAATGAACATAGATGAAAGAATTTTCAGTAAGATACTGGCAAACAGAATGCAGCAACTCATCAAAATTATAAACCATGACAAAGTAAGATTCACCTCAGGGATGCAGGGAAGGTTCAACATATGCAAACCAATAAATGTAATACACCATATTAACAGAACCAAGGGCAAAAACCATATGATCATCTCAATAGATCCAGAAAAAGCATTCGAGAAAGTCCAAAACTCATTCATGATAGAACCCCTACAGAAAATTGGAATAGATGTTCTTTATCTCAAACAGATAAAGGACGTCTATGACAAACCAACACTCAACATCATACTAAATGGTCAAAAACTGAAAGCTTTCTCTCTAAAATCAGGAACAAGACAAGGATGCCCAGTATCACAACTCCTATTCAGTATAGTTCTGGAAACATTAGCTAAAGCAATTAGACAAGAGAAAGAAATAAAAGGAATAAAGATAGCAAAGGAAGAAGTTAAATTATTTTCATTTCCAGATGACATGTTACTCTATATAGAAGATTCCAAAAATTCCACCAAAAGACTTCTAGATTTAAAAACCAGATGCAGTCCAAGAGCTGGATACAAAGTAAACACTCAAAAATGAATAGCATTCCAGTACACAAATAACAAAATCACTGAGAAAGAAATTAGGGAAACAACACCCTTCACAATAGAATTTTAAAAAATGAAATATTTAGGAATAAACCTAGCAAAAGAAGTAAAACATTTCTACATTGAAATCTACAGTACTCTCAAAAAGCAGTTCAAAGAGGATATCAGAAAATGGAAAGATATCCCCTGCTCTGGGATGGAAGAAACAACATAGTGAAAATGGCCATACTCCCAAAATTTCTAAACAGATTTAATGCAATCCCAATGAAAACACCATTACCATACCTCACAGAACTAGAGAAAATATTCCTAAAATTCATTTGGAACCAGAAGAGACCTACAATAGCAAAACAATTCTGGGCAGCAAAGGCAAAGCAGGAAGTATCACAATCCCTGATTTGAAATTATACTACAGAGCTACTGTGATAAAAACAGTATGGTACTGGCATAAAAACAGACCTGAGGATTCATGGAACAGATTAGAAGAGGCAGAGACAACTTCAAACACACTCAGCTATCTTATCTTTGATAACAGGGGCAAACACACTTACTGGAAGAAAGAAAGCCTCTTTAATAAATGGTGCTGGAAAAACTGGCTTTCCACATACTGAAGATTAAAACTAGACCCATGTGTAACACCATTCACTAAACTAAAATCAAAATGGATCAAAGATCTAAACATTAAAACAGAATCACTAAATCTGCTGGAAGAGAGAATAGGTAGAAATCTTCAAAACATAGGTGTAGGCAGAGAGTTCATGACCAAAACCCTGACTGCATGGGAAATACTATAAACACTCAACAACTGGGATCTGATCTTATTAAAAAGCTTTTGCACAGCAAAAGAAATCAACAGAGTGAAAAGACAACCCACAGAGTGAGAAAAGATCTTAACCAGTTGTTCTTCAAAGGACCAATATCTAGAAAATATGAAGAACTGAAAAAAACAGACCTCCCAAATTTAAAGACCCAGTCTAAAATTGGGCATGTGAAATGAAGAAACACTTCTCAGAAGAATAAGTACAAATGGTAAATAATTACATGAAAAAGTGTTCAACATCACTGATCATTTGAGAGATGCAAATTAAAACAAAGGTGATATTCCACCTCACTCCAGAGAGAATGGCTATTATTAACAAATCAACCAATAAAAATGCTGGTGGGGCTGTGGAGAAAAAGGGACACTTCTCCACTGTTGGTGGAATTGTAGACTGTTGCAACCACTGTGGAAATCGGTGTGGAGATTCCTCAAAACACTAGGACTAGAGTTTCCATTTGACCCAGCTATTCCCTTTCTTGGTATCTTCCCAAAATAATTAAAAGCATCATACCACAGCAATGTATGTCCACCCATGTTTATAGCAGCACAATTTGTAATAGCTAAATCTTGGAAACAACTCAGATGCCCATTAGTGGAGGAATGGATATAAAAAGATGTGGTGTTTTTATACAATGGAGTATTATTCAGTCATAAAGAAGGATAAACTTGAGAGTTTTATAGTTAAATGGATGCAACTTGAGACCATACTCATAAGTGAAATAAATTGTACTCACATGTGTAGACATCATACTGTCTCCTTAGTGTGAGAAACTGAAAGAGTAAATATGGTTCAAAATGTATAATAAATATTATGAAATGGGAAGAAATGGTTCAAAAGGAGAAAGGAACTAGGATGTGGGAAAGGGGAAAGGAAGGAAGGGAAATAGGAAAAAATACAAAATAGTTTTGTTTTGTTTTAGTACCGGGAATTGAACTCATGACCTCGTGCTTGCCAAGCAGGCGCTGTGCCGCTGAGCTATATCCCTGGCCCAAGATAGTTATACTACTAGTGTCTCTTACTTCATTGAAAAGAAAGGTTTGTGCTAATATCATTTGGAAAAAGTTTTATGCCCATATCTTGTACTCTGAGTAACTACTTTGAAGATAACAATGCACAATGTATTGACTATTGTTATTCTCCTATTATTTTGTTATGAAATTTTGTTTTACTTTTTTTCCATAAAATAAAAAAATAGATATTGTGAAATAGGAAGTAATTGTTAAAAGGGAAAGGGGAATTTGGGGGGATGGAAGGGAAAAGAAAAATATGAGTAAAAAAGAACAAATTGGAAACAAAACTTTGTAGATAAAGAGGGGAAGACTGGTTGAAGAGAGCTGAGGGGAATGGGAAAAAAGAGGAACTAAAATATATCATGTACAGGTACAAATTTTCTATGATGAATGCGATCATTATTCATATCTAAATTGTACCAATAAACTTAATTATAAAAAAATCAAGTAAGCAAACCTTACAGAATACCCACCATGATGAAAAAAGAAGCTCTCCACAATACATAATTAAAATGCTTGATGTCCAACAAAGAACAAAATTTTAAAAGCTGTCAGAGAAAGCAAAAATCACATATAAGGGTAAATGCATCAGAATCACAGCAGACTTCTCAACACAAACTCGAATGTCCAGAACAGCTAGAAGTGAAATACTTCAAGCTCTAAAAGCAAACAACTTCCAACCCAGGTTAATGTGTACCCAAAACTTTCTTTCAAAATAGATGGAGAAATAAGGACATTCCATGAAAAGAACAACTCAAGAGATTTATGAATACCAAACCAGCACTCCAGGAAACACTAAAAAATATCCTAGATAGATTTGATGAAGCCAAAAGAGGCCAAAGATACAGATGGAATGAATACATCAAGCAAGGTAAATAAATAAACAAAAACAGGAAAAGAAAAACAACAGTCATCAACAGAGAAAGAGCACAATGATAGGAATTAATCAACACCTCTCAGTAATAACTGTCAATGGCCTCAACACCCCAATTAAAAGAAACAGATTAGCAGATTGGAACAAAAAACAGAATCCAACAATCTGTTGCATTTAAGAAATTCACGTAATGCAAAAAGATATTCATTGACAAAATATCAGAGGCTGGAAAACAGTTTTTCATGCACAAGGACCCTATAAACAAGCTGGAGTAGCAATTTTACTCTCAGAAAAAGTAATCTACATGCTAAAATAATCAGAAGGGGCAAAGAAGATCATTATGTACTAGGTAGGAAAATAATCTATCATGAAGAGACAACACTTGTAAATATATATGCGATGAATACTCGATGACCTAACTTCATAAAACAAATACTGCTGGACATAAAAGACCAAATAAACACTAGAACAATGATAGCGAATGACCTCAATACCCCACTTTTGCAAAGAGATAGATCAACTGTACAAAAAATAAAGAAAGAGGGCCGGTGAGATGGCTCAGCAGTGTAAATGCCTGCCTGGCAAGCACGAGGGCCCGAGTTCGACTCCCGGATCCCACATACGAAAAAGGGGCTGGTGATATCGCTCAGCGGCAGGGGTGCCTGCTGGCGCACGAAGTCCTGAGGTCAACCCCTGGTACCCACAAAAAAATAAAAAAATAAAATAAAATAAAATAAAATAAAATAAAATAAAAGAAAGAAAGAAATATGAAAGTTCAATTACACCCTTGAACATATGGGCCTAATAGATATCTACAGAGTGTCCCAGCCCAGTAAAAAAGAGTAAGCATTCTTCTCTGTAGCACACAAAACTTTCTCCAAAATATACCACATGTTAGTCCACAAATCCTGCTTAAATAAATATAAATAATTGAAATCACTCCGTACTTATAATGAAACTAGAAATTAATCATAAAAGAAATCACAGAAAATTTAAAAACACCTAGAAACCTAATAATATACTCCTGAACACTTCTTCTATAGGTCATAGAAGAAATTAAACAATTTCTAAAAGCAAACAACAGTGTCACTACAACACTCTAGAACCTATGGGACACATAGAAAGCTCTTAAAAGGGAGGCATATTGTATTAAATATTTTAATAATGAGCATCTTTCATTTTCAAAAAAAATTGTAAAGTAATTAGTCCAAATAATATATACAAGTAGGTGTAAATTTTTATTACTATTATTACACCAGTAAATTAAAGCTCAGAGAATTTGGATTACTTGCTCAAAATTCTACAGCTATTAGATTATTGGAGCAAGAATTTGGACCCATGTCTGATTTCAAAGACCACACACCTTCAATGATATATATCCTGTCATTGATAAGGGGAAGTTGAAACCTAAAGATATGCTCAAAACTTTTCCACACTATCTATAACCTTTCAAACCTAACTGGTACCACATTTTTTTATTTTCAATTTTTTTAATCTTTAACAAATTTCTTGCAAAATTTAGAAAAATAAAGAGAATTTTTGTATGTATTTCAATTAAATTTTTCAAATATTATTGTCTTCTATATCCACAGAAAAAGTTACCTAATTCAGACCATTAACATTGGCACAAACTTCTTTAGGGACTCTGTGATAGTTAATTGCAATATCTACCTAAATGGATTAAAAATGCCTAGCAGGTTAGTGAAGCACAGTTCTGTATGTGTCTGTGGATGATGGCATGCAGGTGGCAAACTGAGGAGGGAAGACACACCCCAGATATAGTTGGTACTAACCAATAGGCTTGTAGCATGGATGAAATAAAAAGGGAAGGAAGAAAGAAGTCTTACCTTTTGCTTCTTTGGAAGAGCTCTAGTCTTCACCATTGCCTTTGGATGGTTGTTTCCAGTTCCTCTGGGCTTCTACTGCAGACTCTGCAGCCTTCCAACACAGACCCGGATTCACACTGGACACTGCAGTGAGCTCTAGGTCTTTGTTCTTTAACTGGATCCTCCAGCTCTCCAGCTCACAAACATCCATTTTGTGTTCTACCACCCCTGATTCTGCAGGTAACCTCTGTAAGACTACTTAGTAAAACCATTATATATCATATATTTATATTCTATCTGTAAATCTGTTGCTCTCATGACCCCTAATGGATACAGACTCCTAGGATTATTCTAGTATATCTAGTTGACACTTAAGTAAAATAGTGTATGATTAAGAGCAAAGGTTTGTTACCAGACCGATATGGGTTATAGTCTATGTTATTTAACCAGCTCATTGTATGGCCTTTGACACTTCCTGTAACTTCTCTGAAATTCTGTTTCTTATTTTATAAAATAGACATATTAAAATGACTGTATCTAGCTATTATAAAAATTAAAGTATGCAGATGCTGACAACAGAAAGTCTGGAGCCCAGTTTCTTTTTCACAAGAAAGAGAACAATGAGTTGAACATGGCTAAAAGTGATAAGGCAATTGTGGAGATTTCCATTATCTCTCTGTGCTCTCCCTCCCCTCTGTTCCTACTATAAAAGATCTTTGCCCACCTGTACACAGTGAGGTGGTGATTTGAGGCAAATAGGCCCCTCTATCTCCTCAGAGCTTGTTTTGAATATGTCCTTTTTTCATTTTGTCTAAATACATGGCCTACCTTGATTTGGTCAGCAGTAAGCAGGTGAATCTGAGGTTACGAATCTAAGTGGCCAAACATTACCTTATATCAAAGGCCACCTTTATACCCTTCTTCCACTTCCCACAGTATGAAGGATGATGGAGCGTCTGACATTGCAGCTCCAAGGTAGGGCTCCATCATGAGGTCCTGGCTCTCATCTCCCTGACTTTCAACACAATATCCTTTATACCCCTCCATTTTAGCTTGGGTAAATGAAGACTCATTTTCAGGGTGACTATCTTCATATGTTAGATAGGTTCCTTATGGAAAAAAAGTCACTTCTTAGGGCACAAAAATTTCTTCAAGAGTGTTAACTGAGGAGCAGATTCAACCCATCCTGGGTACCAGGACCTATGCTAAGACTATTATCACAAGACAGGGAAGAAAATGTGAATGTCAGAAAATAGACTGAGAGGAAGTAAGTATAATCGTACTAGCCATCACTGTAAATCTATGCCCACTCTCACCTCCTCTCCATCTGCCCCAAAGAGATCTATTAAACAGCCCCACATTCAAGAAGCTCTAATATTTTATATTCACAACTATATTTTTAGATCACTTCCAGTATGAAAGTTCATATTCTCCAGAAACCATAGGCATAAAATTCCTACCATTTCCATTTACAGTTTCCCTCTTTATGTTTCAAGATTTCACCAGGAAACCTATACTTCTCACTAAGTAGCATTTTCGGAGCCTGGGTCAGAGAAAGACAATATTCATGTGCTACACCTTACCTTCTGGCTCTCACCACTTAAATATACATCTAACAGGTCCTGAATCCTTAATAATTCACCTGCTATTAACTAAAGCTATATTAAATCTGTATGAATAAATTCCCTTGTGCCTTAAAACAAACAAATAACTATTTGGAACCTAAAAACAGGACCCACTAGTACTACAATAGTGACTTCTTCATAGTTTGGTTGACAGGAAGACTTCTAACTACTTTTAATATAGTTATTTATCTGGCCTTAATCAACTAAAAAATCATTTCATTACCATTTTGCCATGTTACTTAGAATGATATCACATACTTTGAAGTTGCTCTGTTCTTTTTGTTGCTGTTGAGGTTCTGAGGACTGAACCCTGGGCCTTTGTACTGAGGTACATCTCATGTCTTTATTTTTTTTTTAAACAGGGTCTTGCTAAGTCATTAAGTTGCTCAAGGCTGGGTTCAAACTTGCAATCCTCCTGCCTCAGCCTCCCACAGTACTGGAAATATAGGCATGTGTGACCACACCTGGCTGAAGTTACTCTGTTCTAATAAATGCTTACCTAATCAAAAATACCATGTTTTGGAGGATACTATTTTTATAGTTAAACTCGGACACATTCCAAATTTAAATTGTTCAATTTTTTCTACAGGCTCACAAATCTGTTTTATATTCCAGTCCAAAATTGTATTAGTGACTGAAATTAAGCATTAAAATGGCAAAATGATGGTAAAATTATGGAAATATTTTATAATCTTGGTTTATTAAAACCTTCATTTTTCTCATTTCCCATGCACTACAACACCAAGACCAAACTAAAAAAGGATGGTATGATATAGTAAAACATAAATACTATCTGAGTTCTAATTTGTCACCAAAGTGACATGAAATCTGACAAAGTTTCTTCACCTTGTTGGATACCTCTGTAAAAGAATAGTGACCGGGTTATAGGTTCCTGTTAGATTGTTCACTTAAAGTGGTCACATAAATTGCCTGGACATGTGTGTTACTGCCCAATTCATCAGGTGCTTACTCAGTTACCTTAATGTATTTGGAAAAGGGCTGCCTCTGTCTAAGACAGTTTCTGTAATTATGGTCTCTTGTTTTGTGTTTCACAGTATATATAATTTAGCCTGTCCGTGAGGTTAAAAAAAAAATGACTGCCTGTATCTTTACAGATGCTTTCACCAGCCCTTGGCATTCACTACCCGAGTGATCATTCACCCCCGCCTAATAAGTGAGGCCCTAGTATCTTGAACAGACCCAAACCACAAAGATCAAGTTTCAAGGATGGACTTGATGTTTTATTTAGCTTACTGGGCTTTTGGACTGCTGGTAAACTGGACAGGTGGAAAGTCTATGGACTGATTTCCATCTTGTTTATCTTAACTTGATATTAATTCCGTTATGGTCTTTTTTCTAGGCTTTTTCTGTATTTATTACATGTGTTTAAAAAAAAACTTCAGGCAAACTGAAATTAATAGTTTATTTGAGCAAAGAATAATTCATGAATCAGAAAGTGCTCAGAGCCAGAAGAGGTTCAAAGATTTCACTCCATAGGATAAGCTTATAGGCAGAACATGGAAGAAAAGTAACCACTTGGCTAGCTACAAATAGGTATTTCCCTCATTTAGGAAAAATTTGATGAAGAATTTGCTTTATTTAAACATGGTGTGACCAGCTGCCTGTCTGTGATTGTCTGAAACTCAGCTGTTTCTTACAAAATTGTAGTCAGAGTTTACAAGGGAATAGATTTAATACAGGACACATAATTTATAGGATTATTTTACAATATTCACCCAAAAAGTCAAATGCAGAAGAGCACAAGAGATCTGTCCATGCACTAGAGACCCAAAGAATGCAGCTGAGGGCCTCGATCCCACGGTAATGTCCTGCATGAGTCCAGCTGAAGTCCTAGAGCCCATGGCAATATCCTCTACAAGTCCAGCTAGAGGCCTAGAGCCCAAGACAATGTCTCATGCAAATCTGTATCAAGAATCTGCACTGGGAAGGCCCAAAGGTCAGTGGTGGAAGCTAGAAAGTCTGTGCCAGCGGGATGAAGGATCTGTGCCAGCGGGCTGAGGGATCTGCACTGGAGCCAGGAAGCAATGCTCAACGTAAGGACCAGAGATCCCCCAAAGAGAACCGCAGCCATCCTCAGGGACAGCAAAGATCTGAGCTCCTCTGACGATGAAAACAACTGAGTTCGTATCAGGAAAACCAGCGTGACAAGCTTCTCCAGGAGAATCAACAGCACACCATCTTCCCCTCCAGTTCTCCTTTTGTTGTTGGCAACAATCCTCAGGAGGCCTTCCACACCCAGCACCACAATGATTCAGTTCAGCTGGGTGTTACAAGATGACCATCAGTTAATCTACCACAAAAAATATACCCCTAAATTAGTCATCTGTTTGGCTCATTATGTAGTAACTCAAAGTAGGGAGATAGCCTCAGGCCAATGGCTTGCTGCTTTTTTAAATTTAACACATGGCTAGATGGGTAGTTAGAGAGTTAAGGCTTGGCTTATGAGCAACTAATATACATTCAGTCTTGGAAGCCAACTTCAACCGTGATATATGTCTCCCAATAAACAAAACTGAATAATGTGTTAATATAGCTAGTCTTTGATTACCTCTATTAAATATAACTCTCTTCATTGGAGATAAGCATGAATCATTAGGCTTAAAGTTAGTTCTAAAGTCAAAGGTTTATAAGGGAAAATGAAGTGTAAGATGGGTAGCCTTTGGTTCAGGGTGTGGCAGGGTGATTTCTGGTGGACATTAAGTCCAAGTCAATAAGATTTCAGCACAGGCGCACATCATAAGTCTCAATGTAAATAACTGATATAAGAAAGGTCAATGCTTGGCAGTGGAAATAACTTATATAACCAAGGTCATTAATGGCACATAACCACTATTGTGTAGACCGCTATATATAGTTGGACTGCCATGAAGGCTGGAGGGCAGGCTAGAGTCCTGAGTACAGCTTTGAGTGCACAGTGGCTATAGCTACAGGAGTGGCTAAACAAATGGACTATGGCTAAGCAGCTGAATAAAGATGCCTAATCCATTCTATGGCTCTGTGTCTCTTCTTTGGTCTTCCTGAATCTCAAGTTAACCTCTCCAGTCTGAACTGGTGACAAATCAATTGGCATAATTGGTGGGATTCGTCACAGCCTAAGCCAAGTCAAAAACTTCCTTAAGAGGAGGTACACACGGCAAAAGGTTAAAATAAGAGACCAGTCTGCAGCAGAACATTGAAAGAAGAGATATATATGCTGCTCGTAAATTGTGTCCAGAAAGAATGCATGCTGACAAAATAACAGAGCTCATCAATACAGACTGCTCGGGAGCTGAGGAAATCAAGCTGCTTCCTTACAGAAAGGTCCATCCAGTGATGATACAGAAAGTGAAGCAGTGAACCACAGCCTAGCAATGCCATAAAGGTAAAGTTTTGCAGCACTGGAGCTGGGATGGGGGCAGAGCCCACTCCTGGGGCTTCAAGCTTGAGCATGGAGTCCATGTTAGAGCTACAAGGAGAGTCTAAATTTGAGTCCACATCAGAGCTGGAGGCAGGCCCGTGACCCAGGCTGGGGCCACTAGAAGGAAAGCAGCAGGCAGCAGATCCTGCCCAAATGACTGACTTATGGCTGCTGAACCCAAAGATAGACTGGCTTATGACAACGGCACAGAGAGACTAAAAAGACTTTAGCCGGAGACCATGAGTTATCGGACCCCCACAAATGTACAACATGTGCTCAAGTTAATGGACATTGGTAAGACTTTATCCTGATTTATGGTACTCCTGATAAATCCTCAGCAAAGACAGCCTACACAGATTACTATGAGGGATACACCATCAAAGTGAAACCAATGACTGACTCTGGGTATAGGCTGTCTGACACCTTGAGGCTATACCTTGCACATCTCCCTGGTACCTGAATATATCTTGGGGATGGACCTTGTCCAGGGGTTGAGAATCAAGAACAGTTTGCCCTCATATGGGAAGAAAGCCAATGGATATTCAATGTGTTGCCACAGGGTTGCTTACACATACCTACTGTGTACCATGGGCTGGTGGCAAAGGACTTGGCTACATACCCCACAGGATATGCAGTTATTTCATTATGTTGGTGATTTTATGTTACCCTCTGATTCTCTTGTAGGTTTGGAGTACGCTGCTGGTGGTCTCCAGCAGCACCTTGTAGTATGTAGATGGGCTGTCAGTAAGGCTAGGATTAGGGACCTGAACTCTCTGTCAAGTTATTACAAGTTTTCTGGTCAGGTAGGACAGAGGCAAGACAAGAGGTTGTTGTGGATGAAATGTAGACGTGTCCTCACCTACCACAGTGAAACAGTTACAGACTTTCCTAAGGCTTCCCGAGTATTAGAGGGCTTTTATTACCCCAGATCTTAAAACCCTTGTGCAACCTGAGTAAAAAGGGTATAGCCTGAAATTAGACAAAAGACACAGAGTAGGCATTTGGAGCAGCAAAGTGGTATGCAGCAGGCACAAGACCAACAAGTGGCCAGCCCCAGGCACCCTTGTGAACTAGATGTTCATGTAATCACCAAGGGCTTTGGTTGGGGATTGCAGCAGCATACAGAATGGCTACAAATGCCGTTAAGATTTTGGTCTCAATTATAGAAGGAACTATTCCCTCATAAAGAAACAGTTCACCAGGGAGGTCCCCAGGAAGGTGTGAACCACCTACCCAGTGGCTGGGTGGCTATGTTCATAGATATCTGTCCCCAGGATAAGGGTTACTTAAATGCCAAGGGTAGTCAGAGAGAGCACATTTAGAGTAACAGGGTGCAGGGTACGAGTTACTTTTGTGCTGAGTTACAACAGGTGTTAGGCCCAGTGCAGTGTATGAACAACGCTGCACCATCATTCCATTCACTCTAGAAGAAAGAGGAAACACCCTACAAAGAGGGTCAGCTACCGATACTGGTAAGTGCCTGACATGCAGTCGGACTGAACCGTGGGCCAGCTGCCCAATGGATGGCTGCTGCTGTGCAGCCAAAACCAGGCAGTATCTAGTTTGATACCGGTAGCAGACAGAGTAGTAAATGGGCTGAGCTGAGGGCCATACAGGTAATGATTACCTGAAAGGAGGGTCCTCTTACAATATGTACTGACAGTTAAGTGATATATAGAGGCCTAATGTTGTGGCTTTCCATGTAAAGAGGCACAGGGTGGCTATTTGGCCATCAGCCTGTGTGGGGCCAAGCCATGTGGCAAGACCTATAAGAGGTAAGCCACACAGAAGTGGATAAACAGTAAAATAAACAGGACAGGGCATGGCCAGTGCTGGGCCTATTGTTTTGCAGATTGTGTACTACACTAAAGTCCACAAGGAAAAAGAGGGCTTTCCCCAGAGCAGAGGGCCACTTTCTATTTTCCAAAAAGGGACTGTCCAGAGCAGGGACAGCCCAACAAGAAAAAGCCCCTGTGTTTAGTTCCTGAGAAATGCCAGAGGGCCTTGGCCCAGGAAAAGAACTAGAGAAATTTGCAAAGAGTGAGAGCTAATTTGGTTCCCAGCCTTTGGCCAGCTGAGTGTATGTGCCAGACTGGTCCCCCGAGGTGATTATATGCATGGGCATACAGGAGAAAGGGACTCTATTATTGCCTATAATAAGTTCTCCTAGTATCGCTGTTAGGACACATGGGGACAAACATCACCCCTGTGGGCCTGCATACCCCCTATGAAATCACACCCCACAGCCTGAAGGGTGTAGCTTGTAAAGAAAAATGAAGGCTAAAATGGTTACACTTTGGTTCAGGCTGAATAAGGAGGGGTGGTTTCCAGGGGATATTAAATCCAAGTCAGCAAGATTTCAATGCGAGTGAACCTTATTGGTCTCAGTGTAAATAACTTACACAACCAAGGACATTACTAGCACATATCCACCATTGTGTAGACACCAACATATAGCTGCACTGCCATGAGAACTGGTGGATGGGCTATGGGTCTGAGGACTGCTGTAAGTATACAGTGGCTGGGGCCACAAAAGCAATTAAACAGATGGACTATGGCTAAGCAGCTGAATAAAGATGTCTAATTCATTCCATAGCTCTACATCTCTTCTTTGGGCTGTCCAAATCTCAAGTTAACCTCCCCAGTCTAAACTGGTAACAAGACAAGGTTATAAATAGAATGGACTAAAATTATGGGTGGCTATAAGTATATGTTTCTGAGAAAGTTGCCCCCAAGTGAACCAGAAATGATTTTTAACATCTTTGATTCAGAATTGTTCATCCTGTTGTTTCTCCTTTCCTTATTAATCAAAAATTAAATGTATAATTATAAGCATAGAAGGTTCCTGTGATAATAAACATGCCACCCCCTTACTAACAGTCTATTTATTCTGATTCCAGAATAACTGATTGAATGATACAGATTATTATTAAAATCAGTAAAACGTTACTATCCTGAAAACTATTATCTTATATCTCTCCTCGTGAAGAGTTGAGAGGCTAAAGGTAGGTCATTGTCTCCAAGACTGCTCCCTGAAATCTGAGAGAGCAATTTAATCCTGAAGCTTAACTTTCTCTCTTCTTTTTATGCTGCCCCAGAATTGAACTCCAGTCCCTACGCAAGATCTAAGAAAGAAAGGAACTGACAGCATCCTATATCAACTTCCTCAAAATCAGAAAAGACCGGAGGAAAAAGGAGCTAAAAAAAAATCTGTCTCATTTGACTATACATGTAAGCACTACCAGAAAGGACACTAAAGGATAAACTCTTCTTGGAAGTGAAAGACAACTCAAAAGTATGTGTAGGCCTATAACCTGGGTTTTTGAACCATCTTTTGCAGGAGCAAGCCAAGGATGGGTTCTATAGCTAATAATCTTGTGCATATTAGTTCACTTTCAAAATAAGCGTCCTTTAATCCTTGAGGCAATATTATGGGATGGACAGAGAGCATGGTATTTTGCTACATAAGAACCCAAGCTGTAGTCCATACTCTGTAATTTAATGTACATTTGATTTTGAGAAAGCTACTCTATTATATCTCGTATAAATAGGAACTATGATGCGTAACTAGATTAAACCATTTTGAGAATTAAACATGATAATGTAGGCAAAGTTACTGGCAAACAGTAGGCAAACAACAGTTACCTTCCTTCTTTTAGCCTTTATGTAGGTTAAAATAATGATCAGAATTTTCAGATATTGTGAATGGTTATGGCAAAGAAATTTGATTATCACAAAGTTACAGTGGTCATATGAAGATGGGACATCTGGAGACTTAGCAATATTAAATTAGTTAATATCCTTAATAGATAGGTTGGTTTTGACAGGTTGATGAAGGGATTAGTAGTCTACCTCCAGATGTAAGATTTACTTAGGATAAGACTGAATTTTTTGTATAACTGACAATTCACAATCTTTTAGATCTAAATTAACAAATTCTGCACCCTAAATGTTGGTTAAGGAAAAGGTCACAATGAGCTACATCTCTAAGAACAAATAGTGTATTCCTCTCAGTAATTCATTACAATCACTATATGTGTGTGTGTGCATGTGTGTGTGTGTGTGTGTGTGTACATATGGTATGCTTCTCAAAGAACTGATAAGAAACTGATTTAAATACTTGTATTGGGACAGGTAAACTCAGATAACTTTTTCAGGTTTAGACTAGAGAAGCATTTTCTGCTTATAAATTGTTTTGTACTATTTGTACTATTTTAACCATGCACATGGATTATTTCTTCAAAACAAATTTCAAATGGTGATTTTTTCCTCAATTAAAATATAATGCAATTCAGAAGACAGAAAGATATCCCTTACTTAAGGGTAGGAAGAACCAACATAGTGAAAATGGCCATACTCCCAAAACTGTTATACAGATTTAATGCAATCCTGATCAAAATACCATTAGCATACCTTACAGAACTAGAAAAAGCATTCCTAAAATTCATTTGGAAACAGAAGAGAACTAGAATAGCAAAGGCAATCCTGGGTAACAAAAGCAAGGCAGGAGGCATCACAATCCCTGACTTGAAATTATACTACAAAGCTACTGTGATAAAATCAGCATGGTACTGGCAAAAATAAAACCAGACCTGAGGATCACTGGAACAGATTAGAAGACGCAGACACAACTACAAACACACTCAGCCACCTCATCTCTGAAAAAGTGACCAAACATGTTCATTGGAAGAAAGAGAGCCTCTTTAATAAATGGTGCTGGAAAAACTGGCTTTCCACATGCCAAAGACTAAAACTAGACCCACGTCTATCACCATGCATTAAACTAAAGTCAAAATGGATCAAAGATCTAAATTTTAAAACAGAAACACTAAATCTACTGGAAGAGAAAGTAGGTAGAAATCTTGACGACATAGCTGTAGCTAGAGACTTCACGAACAAAACACAAACTGCACGGGAAGTACATCAAAAAATCAA
Source organism: Erethizon dorsatum (assembly GCA_028451465.1). Taxonomy (NCBI): domain Eukaryota; kingdom Metazoa; phylum Chordata; class Mammalia; order Rodentia; family Erethizontidae; genus Erethizon; species Erethizon dorsatum. The sequence continues at coordinate 86,750,411 of CM051842.1, read as the reverse complement.
CAACTGGGATCTCATCTTATTAAAAAGTTTTCCATATCAAAAAAAAATCACCAATGGAGTGAAAAGACAACCCACAGAATGGGAAAAATTTTAGCCAACTATCCCTCAGACAAAGGACTTTTATTTAGAACATATAAAGAATTGAAAAAAAAAATCAAGGTGCCCAATTCAAAGGCCAACTCCAAAAATGGGCATCTGAGCTGAATATGTACTTCTCAGATGAAGAAATACAATTAGCAAATAAATATATGAAAAAATTTTCAACTTTATTGGTCATTTGAGAAACGCAAATCAAAAGAATGCTGAGATTCTGTCTCACTCCAGAAAGAATGGCTATCATCAGGAAATCAACCAATAACAAATGCTGATGAGGCTGTGGGGAAAATGGAACCCTTCTCCACTACTGGTGGGAGTGCAGACTGGTTCAACCACTGTGGAAATCACTGTGGAGATTCCTCAAAAAACTAGGACTGGACATCCCATTCTACACAGCTATTCCCCTTCTGGGTATTTTCCCAGAACTGAAAACATCATACCACAGTGATATATGTGCACCCATGTTTACAGCAGCACAATTTGTACTAGCCAAATCTTGGAAACAACCCAAATGCCCATCAACCGAGGAATGGATAAAAAGAATGTGTTTTTTTTTTATACAATGGAGTACTACTCAGCTATAAAGAAGGATAAACTGGAGGCTTTTATAGGTAAATGGATGCAACTAGAGACCATATTCATAAGTGAAATAAATCAGACTCACATGTGTAAACATCGTATTGTCTCCCTAGTGTCAAAAACTAGAAGAGTAGATAAGATCCAAAATGTACAATAGATATTATATTGTGAAAGTGAAAGGGGAAGAAACAGCTCAAAAGGAAAAAACAACTGGGATGGGGGAAAGGAGAAAAGAAAGAAGGGAAAATATTTTATTTATATACATATTTATACACACACACACAAGATAGATAAGATAATTATACTACTAATCTCTAATAGATCATCAAAAAGAATGAGTTGTGCTTACATTGTTTGATAAAATGTTCATGCCTGTATCTTGTAATCTGAGCAACTACTTTGAAGATAACAATATGCAATATGCTAACCATTGTTAAACTCCTACTGTCTTGAAATTCTGTATCATTATTTTTATTGTTTTTTATTGTTTTTTAATATATATTGCATATTTATTGTAGAAAATGTAAATCTCCAGGCTTTCCTCATGGCTTTTTTTCCATGTCTCTATTCTTTTGGTCTTCCCTAACTTCATTTTTCCACTTTTTTTTTTTTTTTTTTTTTTGGTGGGTACCTGGAGTCGGCCTCAGGACCTCGCCCGCCAGCGGGCGCCTGTGCCGCTGAGCGATATCACTAGCCTTTTTCTCGTACGAGGGTTCTGGGAGTCGAACTCGGGCCCTCGCGCTTGCCAGGCAGGGGCTTATGCCGCTGAGCCATCTCACCAGCCCCATTTTTCCACTTTTTAAAGACAAATTCCTCTCTGATCTTGGCACTATATATTTTTCTTTGGATCACTACTGTTTTGACTTTCCTGTGTATGAGGGATGGATCTTACCTTTTCCAACCTTGACCAACCTTGGCCTTTCAGTCAGTTTCCTCATTTTATATCTGCCTGCAGAGGAACAACATCATTTTCATAGAGCCTAAAGTTATGCATTCAGGACCCAGAGCTGTGGCAACTGGCAGGAGGAGAGTCTAAGACGGGCTCCTGCTCCCTCCACTGACAGGACAAAGGGACTGGAGACCAGTGGGAAAGCCGGTGACACAGTAGTACCCCAGCTAAAGCACACACAATGGACAGGCGAGACTAGTGGTGTGGAAAAGTCTAAAGCAACAGTAACAATACAAGCCAGCAGGTGGTAAGTTAGGTAAACAAGCCTTGTGCTTGGGGACAAAGACGCACGGAATAGAAGGGGGCAGGTAGGGCTGCCCCCTTTTCTTTTCTTTATTTTTCCTTTATTTTTCCCTTTCTTTTTTTGTTTTTTAAATGGCTGCAGAGAACTCCAACCACAGAAATCTAATCCCATCCCCCAAATCCAGAGACAGAGATGACACAAACCCATCACAAATCCCCCTGCAATCTTGGCTGCATTCTGGAATCAGACTTGGACCTACCACAGAACTGTAGACACTAGAGAAATCTCACTATTTTTATTTTTCTCTGTTTGATGGGTTTCCTTCTTGGTAGTCAGCTGGATTAGAGTGTTTTGTTTTTTGGGTTTTTTTTCTTTGTTTTTGTGGGTTTTCTTGTTTTGTTTTGTTTTGTTTTGTTTTTGTTCTCCCTTTTCTTTTCTCTTTTTCTCTCTGTTCTCTTTTGTCCTGTTCTGTTTTTCTTTCTGTATGTTTGTTGTTTTTTTCTGTGTGTGTGATAATTTTTGTTTCCCTTTTTTCTCACTTTTTTCTTTCTTTTATTTCTCTTTTCTACCTTCTTTTCTCTCTTGTTCACTATTTAAATCTCTAAACTTTCTCTTTGTATTATTCTACTCATCCTCTTCCTCCCTTTTATCAACTATCTCACTTGATTTTATGAGTTTTTCATGTCTCTTCTCTTTCTAGGTCACTTCAGTACTCCTAGCCTTTCTCTTCCGATCCCTCCTTCTACAATTACCCAAAAACTGGATGATCATCCTATGCACGCCACATTTGCTCCTACTATATTTAACCACCTCCATCTCTCCATCCTACCCCCTTCCCGTCTTAAACCGCCCCATAACAGGGTAAAATCACTCTACTAAGTGTAAAAAGTCTGCATACAAGTTCCTGGTATAAGTTTGATTATTTTATGTATTTATACAACTTGCTCCTACAGTGAAAGAATCAGGCTAATAGTTACCACAGTCTGTCAGTAGCCAGGCTGTGTTTGAGTCTATGGTTATTACTAACTGTACTACTTGAACCAGGATGCCATACCTATTATAATCAGTTTTTCTCCCCTCTATGTCAACACTGCGATTATAAGGCTTCATAACCGTCTCCGTAGTCCAGTACAAAAGGAACAGGCCTTGAGTCAAATTGACAGGAACTCCACATTCTTAATATATCAGGAAAGTAGGATTGTGGGATAGACATAAAGATCAAGAACCACCTATATCTAGAAGACAACCTGAGGAACAGACATCACCTAGGAAAGCCTCAACACCAGGGATAAAGCTGTCTAACCTAAGAAATTGGCAAGCATCCAGACAGAAAGTAACATAAAATAAAAAATAGGAACTGACAAGAGGAAAAAGCAAAATGCAACCCCAAATGCCCAGCCCACCCAGAACAAGTCCAGAGCACAAAGACATAGAGGATGTCAGAAGCCAAGCACTGGAACTCTGTGAAATGATAGCAGCAGAAGTGAAAAAACAAATGGAAGAGGCCATAGAAAAAATAATATCAAAGATGCAAAACAAATGACAATCAAAATGAAAGACATTAAAGCAGATACAGTTTAAATAATAGAGGAGCTTAGGAAAATGATGGAAACCATGAATGCCCAACATAGACAATAAATGGAATCAATGAAACAGATCCAAACAGAAAACAGGTCAAAAACTCCATCGAAAGTATATGCAATAGAATGAATGAAGGTGAGGATAGAATATCAGACGTAGAAGACAGGAATGTAACTAGCGATCAGGAAAATAAAGATATCTTAAAAATAGCAAGGGACCATGAAAAAATCAATCCAACACCTAAAGATGAAGTAAAGAAGAACAAAATAAGACTGATTAGAGTCAGTGAGAACGCTGGAAACAGTGCAAAAGCCATTAAAAACCTCTTCACAGAAATAAATGCAGAAAACTTCCCAAATATGGATAAAGAATTAGACATACAAACATATGAAGTACATAGAACTCCAAATAGCCACGACCAAAATAAATCCACACCAAGGCATATAATAATCAAGATTCCAGAAATTCAACACAAGAACAAAATATTAAAAGCAGCTAGAGAGAAGAAACAAATCACCTATAAAGGAAAGTCCATTAAAATCACAGCAGACTTCTCAATACAAACCCTCAAATCAAGGAAAGCCTGGAGTGAAGTATTTCAAGCCCTAAAAGCAAACAATCTTCAACCTAGATTGATGTACCCCACAAAAGTATCTTTCAAAATTAACAGAAAAATAAGATACTTCCATGAGAAAGAATGACTGAAGAAATTCATGACCAGCAAACCAGCTCTACAAAATGTTCTTAAGGATATATTAGAAAGAGATAACAAAGACCACAAACACACAAACACAATAGAAAGAAATCACAAAGCAGGGCAAGCAATTAAATAGAGGAGAAAGACAGGGAAACAACAACAGGAAAATAACATGAAAAAGATAAGCCAATACATATCAGGTATAACCATCAATGCAAATGGTCTCAACTCACGAATCAAAAGAAACAGAGTGGCACAGTGGATCAAGAGACAAGATTCAACAATATGCTGCATTGAAAAAACAACTCAAAAAGAAATTCATAGACTAAAAGACAAAGGATGGAAAACAATTTTCCATGCCACAAGAACCCAGATAAAAGCAGGGGTTGCAATTCTATTTGCAGACAATATAAGCTTCAAGCCAAAACTGATCAAAAGAGACAAGAAAGGTCACTATACACTTGTTAAGGGAAAACACTAAGAAGAAGAGATAACAATCATAAATATATGTGCACCAAACACTGGTGCACCCAACATAAAACAAATATTAACAGATATGAAAAACCAAATAAGCACTAACACAATAGTAGTGGGGACCTTAAAACCCTTCTCTCACAAATAGATGAATTACACAAAAAAATCAGCAAAGAAATATCAGACTTAAGCCACATGTGAACAAATGGACTTGGTAGATGTCTACAGAGTGTTCCACCCCAAAACATCAGATTACACATTCTTCTCAGCTGCACATGGGACATTCTCCAAAACAGACCACATGTTAGCCCACAAAACATTTTTAAGTAAATGTAGAGGAATTGAAATCATTCCATGCATGCTATCTGACCATAGCACAATGAAACTGGAAATCAATGACAAAAGAAATCACAGAAACTACATAAACACATGGAAATTAAGCAATGCACTTCTGAACAACCAATGGGTCAAAGAAGAAATTCAGGACAAAATTAAACAGTATATACAATTAAACGATAATGCTGATACAGCATACTGAAACTTATGGGATGCAATGAAAGCAGCCCTAAGAGGGAAATTTATAGGAATAAACTCTCACATCAGGAAAACAGAACAAGCTCAAATAAATAACATAATGTTGAACCTCAAACTTCTAGAAAAAGAAGAACAAATCAAACCCAAAACTCATACGAGGGAGGAAATTATAAAGATAAGAGCAAAAATTAATGCAATTGAGACTAAGAAAACAAGACACAGAATAAATGAATTGAAAATTTATTTCCTTGAAAGAATTAATAAAATTGATAAACCATTAGCCAACCTCATCAAAATGAGGAAAGAAAAAACACAAATTCAAGCAATTAGGAATGAAAAGGTGGAAATCATGACAGATCCTACAGAAATTCAGAAGATCATCAATACTTACTACAAGAACCTATATTCTAATAAGATGGAAAACACAGAAGAAATAGACAGATTCCTAGACACAATCAAATTGCCAAAACTAAATAAAGAAGATATAAAAATTATAAATAATGTGATATCAGCCAATGAAATTGAAAATGTAATTAAAAATTTACCAACAAACAAAAGCCCAGGCCATGATGGATTCACTGTTGAATTCCACAAGAAATTTAGGGAAGAACTAATGCCACTTATGCTGAAATTCTTTAAGGAAATTGAAAGGGAAGCAATACTTCCAAAATAATTTCTTGAGGCAAGTATTAACCTGATTTCAAAACCGCAGAATGAAACCAATAAAGAAAACTATAGGCCAATCTCCCTAATGAACACTGATGCAAAAATACTCAGTAAGACACTGGCAAACAGAATGCAGCAAATCATCAAGAAGATTACACAACATGACCAAGTAGGAGTCATCCCAGGAATGCAGGGGTGGTTCAACATACCCAAATCAATAAATTATATTAACAGAACCAAAGACAAAAAACACATGATCATCTCAATAGATGCAGGAAAAGCATTTGACAAAGTCTAATGCCCATTCACGATAGAAACCCTACAGAAAATTGTAACAGAGGGTCTTTATCTTAATCTGATAAAAGCCATCTATGACAAACCAACAGCTAACATCATACTAAATGGTCAAAAATTGAAAGATTTCAATCTAAAATCAGGAAAAAGACAAGGATGTCCACTATCACCTCTCCTTTTCAATATAGTTCTGGAAACATTAGCCAGAGGAATTAGACAAGAGAGAGAAATAAAAGGAATAAGCATAGAAAAGGAAGAAGTTAAATTATCATTATTTGCAGATGACATGATACTCTATACAAAAGACACCAAAAGTTCCACCAAGACACTTGTAGATTTAATAACCAAATTCAGTAGTGTAGCTGGATACAAAGTCCACACTCAAAAATCAAAAGCATTCCTGTACACAAACAACAAAATCACAGAGAGAGAAATTAGGGAAACCACACCCTTTACATTAGCATCCAAAAAAATGAAATACTTATGAATCAAACAGTCTAACAAAAGAAGTTGAAGATCTATACATTGAAATCTACAGTACTCTAAAAAGGAGATCAAGGGTTGGTGATATAGCTCAGCAGTATAAGCACCTGCCTGGCAAGCGCGACGTCCTGAGTTTGAATCCCCATACCCGCATTGAAAAAAAAAAAAAAGGAGATCAAAGAAGATATCAGAAAATGGAAAGATACCCCTTGCTCATGGATAGGAAAAGCCAACATAGTGAAAATGGCCCTACTCCCAAAACTGTTATACAGATTTAATGCAATCCTGATCAAAATAGCATTAGCATACCTCATAGAACTAGAGAAAACATTCCTAAAATTTATTTCAAACGAGAATAGACCTAGAATAGCAAAGGCAATTCTGAGCAACAATGGCAAGTCCGGGGGCATCACAATCCCTGACTTGAAAGAATGCTACAAAGCTACTGTGACAAAATCAACACGGTATTGGCAAGAAAACAGAGCTGAGGAACAGTGGAACAGAATTGAAGATACAGATGCAACTCCAAACACACTAAACCACCTTACCTTTGACAAGGAGCTTTCCAAGGCCAAAGACTAAAACTAGACCCACGTCTATCACCATACACTAAACTGAAGTCAAAGGGGATTAAAGATCTAAGTATTAAAACAGAAACACTAAATCTACCAGAAGAGAAAGTAGGTAGAAATCCTGAAGACATAGGCGAGGCAGAGAGTTCATGCACAAAACCCAAACTACATGGGAAGTACTTCAAAAAAATCAACAAATACGATATTACCTTATTAAAAAGCTTCTGCAAAACAAAAGAAATCACAAACAAAGTGAAAAGACAACCCACAGAGATGGAAAAAGTTATAGCCAGTTGTTCCTCAGATGAAGGACTTCTATCTAGAACATATAAAGAATTGAAAAAAATCAGGCCCCCAAAATTCAAAGACCCAATCCAAAAATGGGCATTTAAGATGCATATGCACTTCTCAGATGAAGTATAAATGGCAAATAAATATATGAAAAAATGTTCAACATCATTGGTCATTTGAGAGGTGTAAATTAAAATGACACTGAAACTCCATCTCACCCCAGAAAGAATGGTTATCATCAAAAAATCAATCGATAACAAATGCTGGTGGGGCTGTGTGGAAAAATGAACCTGCTCCACTGTTGGTGGGAGTGTAGACTGGTACAATCACTCTGGAAATCAGTGTGGGGATTCCACAAAAAACTAGTATTAAAAGTCCCATTTGACCAAAAAAATAGGATTAGAGGTCCCATTCGACCCAGCTATTCCCCTTCTGAGTATCTTCCCAGAAGAATTCAAAACATCATACCACAGCAATATATGTGCACCCATGTTTATAGCAGCACAATTTGTAATAGCTAAATCTTGGAAACAACCCAAATGCCCATCAACTGAGGAATGGATAAAAAAGATGTGTTTCTTTTTTTACATAATAGAATACTACCCAGCTGTAAAGAAAAATAAACTTGAGACTTTTATAAGCAAATGGATGCAACTCGAGAACATACTCATAAGTGAAGTAAATCAGACCCACACGTGTAATCATATTGTCTCATTAGTGTGAGAAACTGAAAGAGTAAATAAGATCCAAAGTGAACAATATATAATGTGAATAGGGAAGAAACTGTTCAAAAGAAAAGAAAAACTGTGATGGGAGAAAGGGGAAAGGAAAGAAGGGAAAAAAATTTATATATTTATGAACAAGATAGATAGTTATACAGCTAGTTTCTCTTAATTCATTGAAAAGAAAGTTTTGTGCTAATACTTTTCGAACAATATTTCGTGCCTATATCTTGTACTCTGAACAACTGCTATGAACATAAAAATACGCAATATATTGAGTATTGTTACTCTCCTACTACGCCTGTTTTGAATCTCTGTTTTATTGTTATTTTTACTTTTTTTCTGTTTAAAATAAAAAATAAAAATAAACTTATGCATTCAAAAGAAAAGATTACTGGACACCTCTCATGTATGAGGCACCATAAGAACTGCAGAGGAGAATATCTACTAATCTGTCTTTCCCTTTCTTTTGCAGAGCCCATGGAATAACATGTCTTATATATGAAACAGAGCCAGCCCTTCCTCTCCACTCTTGGACCTGAATATTCATTTTACAACCCGCTCTTCTAACCTTTTTTTTTTTATGTGGGTACCGGGAGTTGAACTCAGGACCTCATGCTTGCCAGCAGGTGCTTATGCCGCTGAGCCATATCACCAGCCCTTTTTTTTCCTTTATGTGGGTACTGGGAGTCGAACTCAGGACCTCACGCTTGCCAGGCAGGCACTTATGACGCTGAGCTATCTCACCAGCACAACCTCTTTCTAAAGAGGCCAACCCTTTTTCTTTCCAAAAAGAACTAAATTAAATAGAGTAAATTTAGTTTCTCAAAGCTTTTCATATTTATTTTACAATTTCCATGGGTATGGAATGTGTTAGCTTTAGTTCCTGTCCCTTCAATTTAAATGTCATTTGTTAATGACAATATGAGCAAATCTTCTGTACTGAACTACAAAGTGAACATTTCTCTAACATTAAAGATTGTTAAGTATTGCTTTAATGTTTCTAGATTTAAAACTATTAACTTCTAGTTGTTATAAAATTTGAAAAAGATAACTTTATTTAAAAAGCCAAATCTAAAAAGTGACAGCATCTTAAAGTGAAAGCACATTCTAAGATTTTAAAAGGCCAGGTTTTGTGCATAAATATCTGAGTTTTGACAAATCTCTTCATTTGGGAACTCATTTTCCTTATTCATAAAAGAAAGGAGTTGAACTAACTGCTGTATTTCTTCAGGTAGTGACATCTTATGATGTTACCTGTTGCCACTCTTTCTTATTCTTTTGATTTATCCCAGCCTGATAATCCTTTTAGAATGCCAACTTTTCCGATTCAACCTAAATCTTAAATTGGAGCCATTTTCCCTAAACTCTTTTATAAAAGTACATTTAAATATGTACACAGTAAATAGTTTTAGTTTAGCCTGTATGTGATAAGACCATTTATGGTTTTCCTCTGTCTTTCTGCAATAGGGATATTTGTTAACTTTTCAAGGTTGAAAAATCAACATTCCCTTTTTCTCGTCACTTTTATCCCTTTTCTGACTCTTTTCCTCTGTACTTAATCTTTATCCTTCACCTCCCCGTTCACCTTCAATTACTTTTGAGGTACCTGGAAAAGTCTAATTTGTCACCTTCCTGGGTCTGGAATCTTTATTATGTTTGGGCTTGAGGCCTTAAACTATGTTCTGGGCCCTTAAGTTGCCTGAGTCCTTAAATTATGTCCATACATCAAGAGTCTTTATCCCTTATTCTAGTTCAAACATCAAGCAAACCAGAAACTTGAGCCCTCTCTTCTGAGAGAAAGATTTCTGCTTGGTATAATCTATAAAAAGTATGTTTGTTAATCCATGAGTAACAAACATTCAGCTACACTGTTTTGGAAACCTTGGCCAAATCCTCAAAATCCCCAAACCCCCAAATCCTCCACTCAGGGCAGAAGGTTCATTAAGAATTCTGAGACTAGAGGATTATGAAATTAGAAATCAGTAATCATAAGTAAGAGTGATTTGTGAGATCACCTGAACTTGAGTAAAAAGGAAATAATTTACTAAACTAAAAAAAAATGAAAGGTAAAAAATGTGTAGAACATGTCAGGAGTACCAAAGGAATAACAGAATCTCTTATCATTGATTGCATGATGCATGATCCATTGATTGATATATGAACCTTTACTGAGAAATGGCCTTGATACAAATAAGTATTTAGCAAAACAAAAGCACCCACTTAAATGACTTGTTTTAAACAAAGAAATGATTTAAGTTAACAGAAGAATTTTTTTCTTCCTTTTTTCTAGTCTTTGGTTGCCAGCATTCATGCCTTAGGAGCATGAACTGATTGACCAGTATTGGTGGAAAGTAAATACCTCCTAAAGGTTTGTGCTCTGAGGATGCTGTTGAAGAACATACAAACAATCTTATATTTTACTAGTCTTCCTGAGCTAAAATCAGACAAGAAGATAAGGTTTCCTGTGTCACTTCAGCTCTGCTGGTGATTTTGGAGCTGCATGTTAGGCAACATCTGTAACTCTCTTTGGGTCTCAAAGCCCCACTATTGTCAATCACAGAGCTAATTAAAAACTGTGTATGTTTAAAAGGGCAAATAGATCATATCCCCTCCCCTTCCCAAGGTCTTTCTTTGGGAAACTTAATTAACCCAGAGTCCCTACTCTAACAGTTTGGAATGTAAATATCCCTCTAAAAGGATCTGAACCTCATTCATTTAAAATGTAAACACCTAAGAAAATCTTCCTGACACCTTGGGGCCTATCTATCTTACTTAGGCTTTAATCAGTTTTTTAAAGAGGAGGTAAGAGATTTTACTATTCCTTTGAATGAAAGCAATTGAAGTAAACAAACAACCATTTCAATTTGGGAATGCATTTAGGATGAGCTATAATGAAAAAATTGTACACAAATTGTGTGCTTTCCAAATCATTCCCTCTCCTCCCCAAAAAGTAACCTTATTTTAACCAATCAGTTTTTTATTGTTCTGACTCCCACTTCCTGCCACACACAGAAAGCAACTTTCAGATGAACTTTAAAACAATGAATCTACTCTGTTCTTTATCTCTACTTTCTTCAGCTGGTCTCTGTCTTAAATGCAATCTCTTCTGCTCTGTACTTTGGAACCCTTATTTTATTTTATGGAATGAATTGTTGCACAATTGTAGAATCCCAAATAAAAAACTTAAGATCTTTAAATTAAATTTGTTTTGATTTTGTCTTTTGGTAGTAGACTCATTGAAGTTGCTTATGTACATATAATGTGAATATGCTTATTTAATAAAAACATCATTCTTGCTTTTCTATGTATTATGGAGAGTACTCTGTGTTGGTAGGATTATTATTTCCTGAACAGTATAGATACCCAAAGGGTTGAGATAGAGTAAAGAATAGATTAGAAGTCAAGAATCTGGGCCATGCCATGCCTGGTTACCTAGACTGTTAAGCAGCTAGAAAACTTAAATTACACCCAAGTCAGAGTCAGAGCATAGAAAAAAATCAGAAAATATTTCTTCAAGTGGAAGACAAGATTGTAAGACATAAGCAATAAGGTAAACCTAGGCACGAGCACACATAGACAAGCTGAAGACACTCAATGGAGAACAACATACAGAAACGCCAAGGAAAAGTGAGTAGTCAGAAATTTAAGTACAGTCAGGAATTCTGCAGAAGCCAAAGTGAGGTAAACCAAAGAGGAAATACACTATCCCCTACATTAGGGAGGAAATATAAGGCAAGCTGTCCTGGCCAGAATATTCAAGTATTTTCCACATGATGAATGTCAAGGCAGGGCCAGCCTACAGCAGGTAGAAAGAATGTGAGGGAATATCAAGATTTCCCTCTAAAAAGTGAAAGTATTACTTACTATTCCATTGATAAGAATACCTACTTTTTTATTACTTTTTCACAGTTTAGGAAGAGTGACATCAGCAAACAATGTGTGCAGCAAATCCAAACAGAGCTCTTGAGGCTAATTCTGATTTAAAAATTGGGCGTAACAAGTATGTAAACTATATGTAAAATATATGTAAACTATATGTAACAAAAATGATGCAGTTATATAAAAGGATAATTTAAATCATTTTACTTACACAAAAACTATATGCTACATGTGTACAATTTTTAAAAATTCAACCAGTACACAAAGATAAGTCTAGTGTTCATTTACGATCACTGTGCCTGTTCTTTATGTTTACTATCTTGTGCCAGTTATTAAATATTTTAAATATCACCTCTCTACATATGCATAGAATGTTTACCAAAACGTGATAATCTCTCTCCCTACATGTTCTAGAAATTCCACTTTATTCTCCTTTAAACAACACCAAAACATTTCCAGCTCAGTGTAATGAAGTGGTTCTCAAACTCAGCAGTGCATCACAATATCTAAGTGCTTTAAAATGCTACATAGATTGTTTTAATTAATCTTGGTAGGATTCAAATATGTATATGTTTTTAAATATTCCAGGTGAGTCTCATATATACTCAGAATTAAGAATCAACCAGGGTTAGAAACACAGTCTAGGGAGTAGACTACCTAGGCTTGAATCTTTACTGTCACCTACTCTTCATATGACCGTAAGAAAAATATTTGACATCTCTGTGCTTCAATTTTTATCTGCAAAACAATGAGGACAATAGTAATACTTAGTACTTAGGATTTTGTGGGATCACCCACATACCCACACACACACCCACGGAAGGATGTAAGTATCCTTAAGATAGTTTACATGTTATAAAATTTTATTTTTTAACTGTGTCACTAACCATATCACTCAGACACCAGTCCACATTTCCTCATGAGTGAATGCTGCATAAAGATCTAAAAGAAAGCACTGCCAAGAAGATACTGAGAAGGTGAATATACAATTCTGTATACAGAAAGCCTGGCCTCCCTTTTCTGTGAAGATTTGACCTGAATTTGGAAACAAGCTGTTGGGTCTCTCAGGAACATCTCAACTCTCCTTGCAATATTTTTAGGAAAGAAAGGTTCAGATTCAGGAAAAAAAATTGGATATCATAATGGGAATAGAATTGTGTTCTCACCTCACAACCAACTAATAAATGGTCCAGACAGGAGTCAGGTACTGCTCACTATTGCACCATGTAGCCTGCCTTTAAAACTAACATAACACAATCTGACCCTATACATCTCAAAGAATATTCAAGAATGGAGAGAGAAGGAAAAGAAATAAAAGCAACTATTTATTACTATTTCTGCCTACTGGCAGCAAACTCTGCAGGAAACATTTTACATAAAGCACTTTATAAATAACAAAGTACTTTGAGTTATATTAATTATACTTAGTTGTGGTATGTTATTACCACTCACCATTACTTACCTTTCTGGGCATCCCAGGACTCCTATCAGTACCTCTTGAGATTTCTCCAGTTCCTGTATATCCTTTTTCTGTCATCTTACTTTTGTAGTAGACATTTCAGTGTTTGTCCTGGTCTGCCACTAGTTATAGATTGTTTTCTTTTCTTCTTTCTCATCAGAAATTACTTGGCCACCTGGGTGTGTAGCTCAGTGGTAGAACACTTGTTTAACATGTGCAAGGTCCTGGGTTCAATTCCCAGCATCACAAAAAATATTTGTCCTATGTCCTATCAAGTAATAGTTTCACCAGTAAATTCTGTAACAGGCATTTTTTTGTGTGTGCAAAAGAATGATGAAGACAGACTGATTAAAACAAAGCCCTATTTGAAAGGAAGTTACTATTGATGCACTTGCAATTACTGCAGTAGGCCACAGGAGGAAATATTTTGAAGGTGGTGGTGAGACTTTGCAGTCAGAAAGACAAGGATTAGATTCTCAGTTCTGCAGTAAAGAGCTATATGTTATTGAGCTAAGCACTTTTACTCTAATAACCTTATTTTCTTTGTCCTATAAAATAAATGCCAAAGGATTGTTACCATCTATTTTAGTACTAAAATCATAACTTTTTATTAATTATGGATCTTTTTAACAACAAGTTATAAGTAGAAAGAGCATTCTGAACACTATGTTATGCTATCTTTTGCTGTTCCTATTAAAAACAGGAAAAATGACAGTTGCACAGTGATGCCAGAGCTGCATCCTGGCCCCTGAATGAGACTCTAGGCTTTGGTTTTTAACAGTACAACTTAGCTCTGAAACCTCAAGCAAGTTGACCTCTCAGTTTCTACATCTAAAAAAGTGAGTAATATTAGTGTTTTTTCATTAGACTGTTGTGTAATAATGATACAAAGCATGTGAAGCACCTAACACATGCTTGATATTAGTGTTATAAAGCTCTGGATAAATCCGGTATCAGTCTGTTTCAAAAATTCTAGAGAAAAGTATAAACACCCATCAGAGAGAGGTAGTGAAATAAAGGATATATGTTTGTGTGTGTGTGTGCATGAGCGCGTGTGTTGAGAGTAGGTACATAATGTACATATTAGTCAGCTTTCTCATTGAGACACAATACCTGACACCCATAGCTTAAAGGAGGAGAGATTTAATTTAGCTCATAGTTCCTGAGGGTTCAGTTCATGGTAAGCTGGCTCGAAGACAAGAAGTTCATGGCAGAGGATATGGTGGAACAAAGATATCTAGCTCATGGCAGCCAGAAAGCAGAGCAGGGAAACAGTGCCAAAGAAGAATGGGTAAGGGACCAGATATAAACTCTCAAGGCCAGGCCTTAATACCTACCAAGACACACTCATGTGTATGCTCCACCAATCCCCTTGGAGGATTCCAAAGGAATCAAGCTAACACTCCACTCTAATCACAGCATCCCACCCCTTGTCAACAGACACATCTCCATGAATCATACTTAATCCCCAAATAAAGAAAATAGCAAGTTGATAATTCCACCTAAAATAATACAACTACCTTACATACAATCAAAAAAGCAATAATACCTTCCCTAAAGTCTCAATAGTTCCAATCTTTTTCAAAACCCTAAGTTCAAGTCTCATCTGAGACTAAAGGCAAGCTATTGGAGAAACTCAGTAAAAATAAAAAGCAAATTGCATAATCCCAAGGTACAATAGCACAGAGTAAACATTTCCATTCCAAAAGGAAAGGAAAAGGAAGGAATAGAGGTATATAAAAGAATCAGACCAAAGCAAGACTAAAATCCAGCAGGGCAAGCATTAAGTGCTGTAATTCATTATCTGGCAACCAGGGCACATGATGGTGAAATGTGAGTTCCAGAGGGCTTGGAAGGCCCCACCACTATGGCTTTGCTGCTTGTAGACCACACAGACTCTCTCTTGGGTCTCCACTCTACTTCTGGCTTTATTCCCACAGCTTCATACCTTCTTAGGGGCTCCTTGACTAGACTCTCTTCTCAATTTGAATGTTTAAACTTTTGCACCTTTGAGCCTTCAATGGGTGGGGTATTGCGGATTCCTAAGATGCTGCTAAGGCATCTCTTTGTCCTCATACAAAGAACTTGGTTCTTTTGGAATGGCACTGATCTGTTCAAGAGCCACACTTCTCTTGGCTCCAACTTTATACATGGTCCCTCGTAGGCCAAAATTTAAGTTTTTCAAATTTTTATGGCTGCTTTTGTTCCCATTCTCACATAAATCTGATAAAAGCAGCCAGCAGCACTCATGCCACAACCCAGATATTGGACTGCTTTGAAATTTCATTCACCAGATCAGTTAGTCCACTCCCCTTAATATCATTCCCTGGCAAAGTCTCAGGACAGGGGCAAAATATAAACAAATGTTTTGCTAGAGTTTAACACACATGGCCTCTAGACCAATTGCCAATGAAATCATTGTTCCCAACTAAAATCTTCTGAGCCTAGCCTTTACTATCCATATTCCTATTAGCATTCTGGTCTTCTGAGCTCTAACCAGAATTGCCCATCAAGTTCTGCTTACAGAGTTCCAAGGCTTCTCTAGCCTACATCTCCATATCTTTCCGAACTTTTCCCACAAACCAGTTCCAAAGTCTTCTAAATCACATAGATAGGTACAGCCATAGCAATTGCCCCATTCACAGTAACTTTTTAAAAATTGATCAGTTTCCTGTCACTGAGACAAAATATCTGGCATACACAATTTAAAGAAGGCGAGATTTAATTTGGTTCAGAATTTCTAGGCATTCAGTTCATTTTCAGCTGGCTTCAATGCAGAAATATCATGGTGGAACAAAGACGATTAGTTCATGACAGCCAGGAAGCAGAACAGGGGAACAGTGCCAGAGAGGAAGGGGTCAGGGACCAGGTATAGACTCCTAAATCAAGCCTCCATCACCCACCCAGACACATCCACAAGCGTGCTTCACCAATCCTCTGGATGGATCCCAAAGCCAATGAAGTTGTCACTCTACCCTAACCACCACAAGATATTATATAGTAGGTAATCCGTGAGCTGAACCTGGTAGAGAGATGATGAGGCGAAGACTAACTATCATTCATTCTTTATCTGTATTTCACGGACTGCTGATCTTTCTTTTTTCCTCTATTATCCCTGGCAATCTCTTTTTTATTTGAAATACACAGAACTTTACCAAATATGATGGGTGATATCTTCTTTATTCAGATTAGCATGAAGTTGCAATGAAGGAATTATGTTGTAGCATTTAAGTTTTGCTAAGTGTACCTAAATCTTTTCTTCATGAGACTGTGGCAGAAATTGGTGGGTGCTCTCCTCAATCTTTCAAAGGCTTCAGTTAATGTTTGTATCCCAAGAATAATTCCTATATCTAGACTCATGGGGCTATCTCACCACACCCACTCTTTCCACCAACTTCTGTGGGTATTTTAATGATGTGAAGGTTATCTGGAATTTTTAATGTCCAAGCTACTTACAAGTTCTTATCAGGGGTTAAACTGAAGGAAAACCATAGAAACACACATATTTGATGATTAAGGGCACCAGTTGAAACAGCATGGTTTTAATGATTACATGTGCCAGTCTGATCTTTAGCATTTTAGTATTTATAATAGACCAATGAAGTTAAATGTTTATGTTGAACAAATATGACTTCTGCTATGTGATTTCTTCCACTAAACTTAACTCCTAGTATATCTATATCTTAATGAGCTGTTGTTCATTGCTGGGTAAGTTTCAACTCATGGCTATGACCAATCACTCCCCAATTTCTGGCAACAACTTTTGTTTCCTCCCAAGTGAGAGTCTTAGAATAAATTAATATGTTTGGCCTATAATTCTAAACTAGGAATTCTTGTGAGGTGTCAAAATTTTTCACCAGTCTTCTAAGCGGATATTTTTTAAAAACCTTCCTCTATCTACTTTCATGTTCTACACCACATGAGACAGTACCTGTTCCTCAGTTGTACCTAAAACCTTGAAATCAGGCAATAACAACATAAGCTATATGTGTCATTTCTGTACATAATACTAGCTCTTCTAATCACTTGCAATTTTATATATGCCCAGCACACTTTCATTCCTCTGAGTCCTTTCAATTGGCTGAAAACTCCACTACATCGCCGTCTTTTTCCTGAATGCTTGAAACTGACACTTGGCTTGCACTTAGGGCATTTCCTTTTCTTGAGAAATTTGATGGTTCTTTCAAACATATCACACCTCAGGCCTACGAATGACTCCAAAGATCTCACAAACACGCAAGTGCCACCTCCAAATAATTATTCTTATATTCTTATATAAAGGTTCTTCTCATGCTATCTAATTCATCTACCTTTCTTGATCCTTACTACCTATAAATTTCCTGGTTATTATTCCTATACTCATGTCCTTCCCTATGTATCTCATCTTTCTCATCTTCAACAAGTTCACTGTTCATATATGCAAATGAATTAACTCCCTAACTTCAAATGTATTTATTTATTTAAGATTGAGCCCAGGGCCTTTTCTCTGAGCTACATTCCCAATCCTTTTTATTTTTATTTTGAGACAGACACTCACTCAGTCACAGGTTGTCCAAGGATGAGCTCAAACTTACAGTCCTCCTGCCTCAGCCTCTCAGAGTCCTGGAATTGTAAGTGTGTACCATCATGCCCAGGTATTTTATAAGTTCTTGATTATTCAATCCCAGTTGTTTTCACTATTCTACATCAGGAATGCAATTTCATGACCACATCCTGAACACAATCATCATTCATAGTTCCCATACTTTTAACAACTTAAACTCTAGTACTAGTTTCTAATCACTATAACCTAACTTTTCACCTTTCCCCATCCTTTCTTTCTACTAAAATTAGCCAATGATCTCATTGTGACCTTCAGGGTTTAACTCTGTTTTCTCTGTAAACAATTTCCTGTCTTCTCTGCCTTCCTTATTTTGCCAATTCATAACTTTAACTACTTTCTCTGTCCTTCTTGGCCTTTCCATCCTCTTGCTTGGAAGTTTTCAACTCTGAATTTAACCAAGTCAGTGTTTCTTTCCCTTACTTCACTTACAGGTGCTAATCACAGCTAAGGAAAAGCTAAATCATGTCCTAAATCTAAGGACATGTTCATCTACAAATTCCAGTTCTACAATGTTAACTTGCCTGTCAATGCAATCTGTGGATCACTCTCTCATTTATTCTCTGTATTCCAGTAGTTATTTCAGACATTAACTACTGTTCTTGTGTTCTCTGCTTTCACCAGTGACCTTATCTCCTACTTGATAGAAAAAATATAAGATCCCCTAAAATTTCTGCTTCTACCCTGTATTTGCATTTATTTCTACAATCTTTCCTTGAAGTTTAGTTGAAACAAAATCCTCCATATCTGTCCATGATATTACCTCTTTTACTCCCTCATACTTCTATGCCTTCAATATCTTTCTTCTTCTGAACTCTACTCATTAGCTGAAAACTCCACTGCAATCTTCACCTCTTTAGACCTTCCCTTCCTTCCTATGACCTTAGGAATTTGTTCCCTAAATTGTTCCCTCTCCTCCCTGGATTTTTTGCTTTTTACTATCTACTGGATTTTTTAATGGCAACCAAAAAAAGTGTGGGTGACACTCTGATTATTATTTTCACAATATAGAATTTTTAAAAGAATTTTGGTGGTGATCCACATATTTCACTTCTAATTCCTTCTTCAGTCTTCTGCAAAGTCCCCTCATCCCACCAATAAAATGGCTTTCAAGTGCAACTGTAGTGGATACTTTACTGTCTTTATTTTGTGTGAGTTCTTCATTAATTAATGTTTTCTACTCTTGGTTCTGTGATACCACTTTATTGTGATTCTTTTCCAGTGTGGCTAGTGCTTCACCATCTCTTTTGCAGGCTACTTCTTTAGATGCCTCTGGCATAATAGCCTTTCCTGGCTTTGTTTCTGGCTTTCTCTCATTTCAGTTTGCAGACACTGTATGAACTCAGCTGGGTCCTATAATCTAACAACCTATAGACTAATGATTCACACAGCTTGCTCCTGACTTTTGTAAATCTATACGTTCAGTTTGTCTCTAAGACACTTTGTAGATATATTAAACTTTGTGAATACACACAAAAAAATCTTCTCCTGTCCCTTTTCTTTTTCTTCCTCCAAATCTGTTTCTCTTTTCCTTTCTGGATTTTATATCCTAACAAGTAGTAATACCAGCCACATGGTTCAAGTCAAAATTTTGGGAGTCTTCTTTTACTACTTCTTATCATACACTTTCATCAACTCAACTACCAAATACTACCTCCTAATTGTCACTTGAATTTTTCCCCTCTGCTCTATTCTTATTATCAGCACTTTCAATGTAGCTGTTGTTTCTTCAGTAAAAATATGGATTACTGCCAAATTTTCTTAACTTAGCTTTCCTTTCTCCTATTTAAATTGCCCCCGACAGCACTGCCGAAGTGATTCATGTCAAATAAAAGATGGTTCAGCAGCTCCTTATTGACTAAAGAATAAGAATTAAACCCTTAGCATAACACTCAAGGCCCACTATGATTTGACCTCTGACCTTACCTTCTTTGGCTTCTTCCCTATTTGTGCCCTAAATTTCAACTAAATCCAATTACTCATTGACTTTTGAATGAACCATATTTCCCTATATCTCCTTGACATCACATATGCTTGTCTCTTTTGAATTTTGAACTGCTTTTTTAAAATTTTTATTTTATGGAAAAAAGTAAAGAAAAATTTCATAACAAAAAATAACAATAGTTAATACATTGAGTATTGTTATCTTTAAAGTAGTTAATCAGAGTGCAAGATATGGGCATAAAATATTCTCCAAATGATATTAGCACAAACCTTTCTTTTCAATGAACTAATAGAAACTAGTAGCATGACTATCTTGTATTTTTATTTTTTTCCTTTTCCTTTCCTTCCTTTCACTTCTCCCCCATCCCAGTTCCTTTTCCCTTTTGAACAATTTCTTCCCATTTTACAATAGTTATTGACATTTTGGATCTTATTTATTCTTTCAGCTTCTCATACCAGGGAAATGATATGACGTTTACACAGGTTGGTCTGATTTATTTCACTTATGAGTATGGTCTCCAGTTGCAATCCTGACTTGAAATTATAATACAAAGCTGCTGTGATAAAATCAGCATGGTACTGGCAAAAAAACAGACCTGAGGATCAGTGGAACAGATTAGAAGATGCAGACACAACACCAAACACACTCAGCCACCTTATCTTTGACAAAGAGGCCAAACATGTTAACGGAAAGAAAGATAGCCTCTTTAATAAATGTGCTGGAAAAACTGGCTTTCCACATGCCAAAGACTAAAACTAGACCCATGTCTATCGCCATACACTAAACTAAAATCAAAATGGATCAGAGATCTAAATATTAAAACAGAAAACACAAAATCTACTGGAAGAGAAAACAGATAGAAATCTTGAAGACACAGGTGTAGGCAGAGAGTTCATGAACAAAACCCAGACCTCAGGGGAAATACTTTAGAAAGCAACAACTGGGATCTCATCTTATTAAAAAGCTTTTGCACAACTAAAGAAATCACCAACAGAGTAAAAAGACAACCCACAGAGTGGGAAAAATTTAAGCCAGTTGTCCCTCAGACAAAGGACTTCTCTCTAGAATGTATAAAGAATTGAAAAAAATCAGAGCCCCCAAATTCAAAGTCCCAGTCCAAAAACGGGCATCTGAGATGAATACGCACTTCTCAGATAAAGAAACACAAATGGCCAATAAATACATGAAAAAATATTCAACAGTGCTGGCCATTTGAGAAATGCAAAGTAAAACAACACTGAGATTCCATCTCACCCCAGAAAGAATGGCTGTCAGCAAGAAATCAACTGATAACAAATGCTGGAGGGTCTGTGGGGAAAAAGGAACCCGTCTCCACTGTTGATGGGAATGTAGACTGGTTCAACCACTGTGGAAATCACTGTGGAGATTCCTCAAAAAACTAGAATTAGAAGTCCCATTTGACCCAGCTATTCCCCTTCTGGGTATCTTCCTGGAAGAATTAAAAACATCATACTGCAGTGATATATGTGCACCCATGTTTATAGCAGCACAATCTGTAATAGCTAAATCTTGGAAACAACCCAAATGCCCATCAACCGAGTAATGGATAGAAAAAGATGTGGTCTTTTTATACAATGGAATACTACTCAGCCATGAAGAATGATACACTTGATATTTTTATATATAAATTTTGAACTATTATATCAAGAATACCTTGAAGGATTATCAACATGGCTGACTAGAGGAGGAGTCACATCAGAGATACTCATGGAAGATCGACAAAAACCTAGGTAATTGGAAGCAGGGGCTTATACCCTGATAAAGAAAATTACTTTGAAAGAATATACATGTAGACCCAACCAAGCACCAAGATAGTAGCTAAAAAGAGGGGAAGCAGTCCATCAGGGCCAGTTTGCACGACCCTCACTCTCACCCATCTTGAGAACAGCCATCTTGAGGACTTCCCAAATACCCAGAGGGAGTCAAGGAGTGCTTCAGAGACTCATCTCCTAGGACAGACTTGGTATACAGGCCCCTTAGCTTCAAAACCCCCTCTCCAAACATTGAGAAAACTACAACCCTGCAACATTTTCCCAGCGCTCACCAAGGTCAGAGGAAACTCCCTCCCCACCAGCCTGACTCTGGGCAGGGAAAGGATAAACAAGTGAATGGTTAACATTGAGTCCACCTAGCTTCTTGTTCCTGCCTTAGTCACCATTTGGAACCCCACATCAGTACTGGGGCCATCTAAGTCCCCACTGAGTGTCCCAGGCACACCCAAGTCACCACAAGGTGTGACAAATTGGTCCCACACCCACCAGGGCCTCCATCTGGCACCCAAAGCTGACACTATTCCTGTTTGAGTCTATGCCCTCCACCCCAAGATTGATTGAGTCTCCATCCAGTGCTCACACCCCAAGCCATCCCTAGACACACCAGAAACTCTGTCTGGCATCCAGTAGTGCCTCACAGGGCACCCCAACCCCCTGTGAGTCTCTGCCATGTTTCCTGTGTCTGCTGGAGCCCCAACTCAGTGCCAGACACCCCATCCACTCCCTGGGTACACCATGAGTCTCCATCTTGTGCCCTGCAACAGTCTTGGATCCCAGAACTCGCAGAGTCTCAGCCCAATGCATCAGGTCAGTCCCATACATGCTGGAGTCTCTGTCTGTCACTCAGCACTCTCATTACGAGCCTGCCTGATCTGCCCCGTGCCCCTTTTCTGTTTAAATCTCCACTCAGTACCCAGTGCCTTCTATGAGCCCTCCAGAATCTTCCCACAGCACATGTGAGTCTCCACTAGGTGTCCCAACCTACATGAGCTTCCATCTGGTGTTCTGAGCTCTTCCTATGGCCAGCAGAGTCTCCATCTGGTACCCAGCACAGGTCTCCAATGCACTAGAATCTATGCCAGGCACCTAAAGCTCATTTGTGTCTTCACCCAGAATTCATCCCTGCACACCTTCTCTGGGCCTGTATCCCAGCTTGCACACCTGCCGCAGACAGGAGTTTACACACTCTGAGGGGTCCCCACATAAAACCACAGGCTCTAAAAAGGGGCAGAGAGGAATGTGACTTGTTGGATTAAAGATAGAAGGTTCTGGAAGAAATACACTCATTTGGAAATATGTAGAAATTTTTTCCTCTTCTTTTGACTCAATTTTTTTTCTTTTCCCTCTATTGGCATTTTTAAATTTCTTTTCATGGAGTTTGGAGTTTTATCAACCATTTTCTTGTTCTCCCTTTTTAATATTACTTTATTTTGTTTGAATAGGTCTCTTTCTTTTTCTCTCTCTCATTCAATTTATTATTTTTTCTTAGTTTTTCTTTTACTTTAATGTCTATTCCTTGTTTTATCATTTTCTTTCTCGCTTTTTCTGTTATTGTTATCTAATACTATTTTAACTTCTTAATAAGATCTTTTATTTCAATTTTGTCACCTTCTCCACAAATTCCATTGCCTAATTTATCAAATTCTATTTTTATCCATTGACCCATTCCCTACAACCTCTATCCTTGTCAGTATAATGATTAACCCTTGTGAATCTGTAGATAGTTAACCACATCTTGCTATGGTTGAACACTGTTCTAATGTTAATGGAGGTAAAACTGCTCTATTGAGTAGATATTTACTGTATATCAGTATCCAGTTTGTCTTGGCAGTTGGATTATAACGATAGATCTCTTTTCTATGGTTAAGAGTGGTACATTAGGGTTTTTAGGGTTTGTCATTATCCTGTTTGCATTTAATGCTATTGTTATTGCTGATTTTATTATTTTAGCTGAGGTGACATAGTTGTTGCTATCAAATGGTTTTCTCTGTATATCAATGTCTAGATTGCCCGAGGGTCATAAACAATGCTGCAGCCAATTCCCAAAGAATGGGTACTGGGACAAATAGGCTACAACCTCTGCTCCCTAATAAATAAAAAGGAGGTAGTTAGATCCTGGCACAGACCCAAAGGCCAAAAACCAGTTATACTCAGAGTACATTTCTGGAAAGTAGACATCACCCAAAGAGGTCTCGATATCAGCAATATAGCTACCAACCATAAGCAACCTTAAAGCCTCAGCACAGAAAATACGCAAACAAAGAAATGAAAAATATAAGTAAAGAATATGCCTCCAAAACTCCCATATCCCATAAGCAAGTTCAGGGACATTGGGGTGGGGAAGAAATCAAAAGCCACACAGCCAAAATATCTGAAATGGTAGCAGTGGAGGTAACAAAACAGACTGATAAGACATTTGACAAATTCAAAGCAGAAATAGAAACATAATCCTAATGATCCTAATAAAACAAATGATCAGTGAGTCTAGAGAACACACTAACAGAAAACCAGAGGAGCTGAAGAAAGAGATGTAAACCATGAATGCCCAGCACAGAAAAGAACTGGAGTCCATAAAAAAAGTTCCAAACAGAAATCCGGGAAATTAAAAATTGTAGTGAAAATAGAGGTGGCAGAATCAATCAATATGAGAACAGAATGTCAGACCTAGAAGACATGGCTGTAGTTGGTGATCACTTACCGAGCAACAGCTTAAAATAAAATATCAAAGGAATGTGAAAAAAGGATTCACCAGCTGCTAGATGATGCAAAGTAGACTAATCTAAGATAGATTGGAATTCATGAAAAAACAGAAGATAGCACAAAGGACATAAAAAAACTTGTTTATAAAAGCAATAGCAGAAAAATTCTCAAGCATGGAAAAAGAATTTGACATACAGGTAAGTGAGGCATATAGAACCCAAAATAGCCAAGATCAGAAAAGATACATGCCAAGACACATCATATTCAAGTCTCCAGAAATACAACACAAGAACAGAAACCTAAAACTTTTAAATAAAATAAATAAATAAATTCTAAAGGAAATCCCATAGAATTTCAGCACATTTCTAAACACAAACCTTAAAATCAAGGAGACCCTGGAGT
Source organism: Erethizon dorsatum (assembly GCA_028451465.1). Lineage (NCBI taxonomy): Eukaryota > Metazoa > Chordata > Mammalia > Rodentia > Erethizontidae > Erethizon > Erethizon dorsatum. Next base: position 86,725,448 of record CM051842.1, on the reverse strand, counting down.
GAAGTGTTTCAAACGCTAAAAGGAAACAACCTCCAATGCTGACTGATGTATTCCACAAAATTATCTGTGAAAGTTGATGGAGAAACAAAATATTTCCATGATATAGAGCAGCTAAAGAAATTCATAACCACAAAACCAGCACTCCAAAAGATTCCCAGAAATTTCCTAGAAAGAGACAATGAAGTTAACATTTCCAAAAAGCATAATAGAATTAATCCACCAAGCAGAACTAGAGGAAAAAGAAAGGGAACCAACAACAAGTAAATAATATAATGACAGGGATAAGTCAATGTCTATTAGTTATAACTATCAATGGGAATGATCTCATTTCAACAACAAAAAGACACACATTAGCAGAATAGATCAAGAAACAAGATCTAATAACATGCCATATACAAGAAACACATTTAACCCTGTATTTCATAGACTGAAAGTTAAAGGATGGAAAACAATATTCCATGCAACAGGAACCCGGAAAAAGCAGTAGTGGCTATCCTAATTGTAGACAAAGTGGATTTCAAGCCAAGAGTGATCAGTAGAGACAAACAAGGTCACTACATGTTGGTTAAGGCTACAATTCAGCAACAAGAGATAACAATTATAAATATATATGCAACAATTACCAGAGCATCCACCTTCACAAAACAAACACTAAAGGATGTGAAAAATCATATAAGTACCAATACAAAACTGATGTGGGAACCCAATACACCATTCCCACAAGTGGACAGATCAAATAAACAAACAAACAAAAAAAAAGAAATATCAGAGTTAAACCAAACCTTTAAACAAAAGGACTTAATAGATATCTACACAGTGTTCCACTTAACAACAGAATACATATTCTTCTCAGCAGCACAAGGGACTTTCTTCAAAATAGACAACATACTAGCCAATAAAGAATGCTCAAGTAAATCCAAAAGAATTACAATTATCCCACGTATATCATCAGGTCATAGTACAACGAAAATAGAAATCAATTGCAAAAGACACCAGAGAAACTAAGCAACCACATGGAAATTAAATACACTCTTGAATAATCAATGGGTCACAGATGAAATTAAAGAAGAAATTAGTTCCTAAAATTGGATGATAATGCCAATATGACATACTGGAATCTATGGGACACAGTGAAAGCAATCCTAGGAGGGAAGTTTATAGAGATGAATTCCCACATCAGAAAAGTAGAGAGAGCTAAAATGAATAATGTAATGATGCACCAGAAGGTTCTAGAAAACAAGAACACTACAAAACCAAAGTTAATATGAGGAAGAAAATTATAAAGATCAGAGCAGAAATTTAAAAAATTGAGACTAAAAAACAAAATAGAATCAATAAATTGAAAAGTTGATTCTTTGAAAGATTAAACAAAGTAGACAAATCCTTAGTCAGTTTTATCAAAAGAAAGTAAGAAAAGACCCAAATCATTGCAATTAGAAATGAAAAGGGCAATATTATAACAGATTTGGCAGATACCCAGAAAATCATCAGTAACAACTTTGAGAACATGTATGTTGGGGACCACAAATTATAAATTGACATTAAACCTGTCTGAGGCCCTCCTTGCCCTGCCTGGTGGGCCAGTTTTGGAATGCAGAAACCCTGCTTTCTCCCAGTCACTGCTGAGATCTTGATCGTCAAAGAGGCTATGGTGCTCACAAGGCAGGATGAGATCTGCTGAGGACAATACAGGGAGGGCTAGTACCCAGGTGTGGGGATGGATCTTAACTTGTTTCTTTTATGATGTTCAACTTGCCCATTCCACCACTACTTCTATGCTGTTCCAAGAAAAGCACCCTGTCCCAACCCCTGCACTGGCTAATAAAATAGTGGCAAGCTAGAGAGTCTTGGTCTTTGCCCATCCTCAGACACTGATTTCCTAACCCCCGTTTTATGAATTACTAAATGTTTCTCTTTTTTCTTCATCCCTCGCCATACCCCTCAAACAGACAGTTGGAGATCTTGGTCAGGTACTCTAATATAATGGAAAATTCAAAAGAAATGGATAGATTCCTAGATAAATACAAACAGCCAAAGCTGAACCAAGAAGATATAAAAATCCTGAATAATTCAATATCAGTCAATGAAATTACAGAAATAATAAGAAAAATATCAACTAAGAACAGCCCAGGCCTCAATAAATTCACTGCTGAATTCTACAAGAACTTTAGAGAAGATCAAATGTCACTGCTCATCAAAATATTTAATGAAATCAAAAGGGAAACAATACTCCCAAGTCATTTCTGAAAGCAAGCATTACCCTGATACCAAAATCAGAAGAGATCCAACCAAAAAAGAGAACTATAGGCCAACCTCTTTAATCAATATAGAATCAAAAATCCTCAATAACAAACTAGCATACAGAATGGAACAAGTTATCAGTAAGACTATATACCATAACCAAGTAGGATTCATTTTAGACATGAAGAGATGGTTCAACATACACAAATCAATAAATGCAATACACCACAGAAACAGAAGCATAGACAAAAACCACATGGTCATCTCAAATCCACGCACAAAAGGGATTTGACAAATCCAACATCCATTCATGATATAAGCTCTGAAGAAAATATGAACAGAAGTTCTTTATTTCAATCTGATGAAAGCCATCTATGACAAACTAACAGCCAGCACCATACTAAACGGAGAGAAGCTGAAAGATTTCTCTCTAAAATCAAGAACAAGATAAGGATGTCCATTATCACCACTTCTGTTCAGTATAGTTCTTGAATATTAGCCAGAGCAACTAGACAAGAGAAAGAAATAAAAGGGATACAGACAAGAAAGGAAGAAACTAAATTATCATTATTTGCTGATGAGATGGCCCTCTACATAGAAGACCCCAAAAACTCCACCAAAAGACTCCTAGAATTAATAACCAAATTCAGTAACAAAGCAGGATACACAGTCAACACTCAAATAGCATTCTTGTACACCAATAGAAAAACTCACTGAGAGAGAAATTAGGGAAAAATAATATTTGTAATAGCATCAAGAAGAAGGAAAAAATGGAAACAAAGCTTTTATAAATAAGGAGGGGAAGAGGGATTGAATGGAGGGTAGAAGAATGGGGAAAAAAAAGAATCAAGTTATATCATGTACAAGTACAAATTCCCTATGATGAATGTGATCATTATGTATACCTAAAATGTACCAATAAACTTATTTTAAAAAATGAAATTCTTAGGAGTTAACCCAATCAAGAATTGAAAGACCTTTACAATGAAAACTATAGTACTCTGAAAAAAGAGATAAAGAGGATATCGGAAAATGGAAAGATATACCTTGTTCCTGTTTAGGCAGAACCAATATAATGAAAATGGCCATATTTCCCAAACTGTCAAACAGATTTAATGCACATGGAACCAGAAGAGACCTAGAATAGCAAAGGCAATTCTGGGCAACAAAGGCCAAACCAGGGAGCATCACAATCCCACCGTTCAAGTTCTTCTGCAAAGCTACAGTGAAAATAACAGCATGGTATTGGCAAAAAAACAGATCTGTAAGATCAATGGAACAGAATAGAGGATGTGTATACAACTCCAGGCACATTCAGCTACTGTATCTTTGACAAAGGGGACAAATACCTTCTCTGGAGGAAAGATAGCCTTGTTACCAAAGGGTGCTGGGAAAACTGGCTATCCACGTGCCAAAGATTGAACCCAGACCCATCTCTGTCACCATCCACTAAACTAAAATCAAAATGGATCAAGTATCTAAATATTAAAACAGGAGCACTTAATCTGCTGGAAAACAGAAGAGGTAAAACTCTTGCAAACATGGGTGTAGGCAAAGACTTCCTGAACAAAAACCCATTTGCACAAGAAATAATACAAAAAATCAACAAACGGGATCACATCAAAATAAAAAGATTCTGCACAATAACAAAACCACCAAAAGAGTGAAGAGACAACCTAGAGAATGGGAAAGAATTTTTGCCAGCTAATCCTCAGACAGAGGACTAATATCTAGAACATATAAAGGACTCAAAAAAATTAGACCTCACAAATTTAAGGACCCAATTCAAAATGGGCATCTGAAATAAAAAGACACACACTCCTCTGGCCGGGGATATAGCTCAGTGGCACAGCGCTTGCCTGGCAAGTGCAAGGTCGTGAGTTCGATTTCCGGTACCAAAAAACAAACAAACAAACAAAAAAGACACTTCTCTGATGAAAAAGTAAAAAATGGCCAATAAATACCTGAAAAGAATGTTCAACATCACTGGCCATTCAAGAAATACAAATTAAAACAACACTGAGATTCCATCTCACTCCAGATAGAATAGCTATCATCAAGAAATCAACTAGTAACACGCTGCAGTTAAAAAGAAATCTTTCTCCATTGTTGGTGGGGGTGAAAACTGTTATAGCCATTATGGAAATCAGTGATATTAGTCAAAAAAACTAAAACTAGAAATTCCATTAGACCCAGCTATTCACCTCCTAGGTATCTTCCCAAAGGAGTTAAAGTCATCATGCTACAGTGATACATGCGCACCTATGTTTATAGCAGCACAATTTATAATGGCTAAATCTTGAAAACAACCCATATGCTCACCAACAGATGAATCGATAAAGAAAATATAATGTCTGTATGCCATGGAGTACTACTCTGCAATAAAGAAAGATAAACTCGAGGCATTTTGAGGTAAATGGATGCACCTTGAGACAATTATCTTATGTGAAATAAACCAGACATACAAGTTTAAATATTACATTGTTTCTCTTATGTGAGAAACCCAAAGTATAAATAAGCAGAATAAAGGATAGATTTTTTTTTTTGTACTGAAAATCGAACTCAAAAACTTGCACTTGCCGGGCAGGTGCTGTGCCACTGAGCTATATCACCAGTCCTAAAGGATAGATATTAAGAAGTAAGAACATCTTTTTAAAATGGGAAAGGGAACAAGAGGTGGAAGGAAGGAGTAGAGAGGGAAGGAAAAATGGAGTTTAAAAGAGTTGAAGAAAAAAATGGAAAAAGAGCTTTTCACAAATGGGCAGGGGAAGAAGAGTTGATGGGAGTAGCAAGGGAGGAGAGGGGAAGGGGACAAAACATAATTAAGATGTGCTATGTATATTTACAATTTCCCTGTGATAAATGTAATCATTATATACTGTAAACATGTACTAATAAAAAAAGAATACTTTCATGTTGGCTCCCTCTTTTTCACCCTTAAATATTCAGTTTAGTAGTAATTTCATTGTGAAGCCTAACTGAATTTCCCGCATTTAGCTAATTACTCCTCTTTGATAATTCCTTTTATCCTGGATTACCCTTATCATAACACTCCTTATGTACACTGTAAGCCTGACTACTTGTCTGCCTCCTTCATCAGGCTGGAAGCCCCCAGAGGACCAAAAGTGCGCCTTCCTATTTATCTTTGTATCTCCAATACATAGTTAACTCCTGGAACATAGTATTTATTAAATGTTGTATGGGTTGAATAGATGGACCTGCTTAAATCAGAGCAAAGGTGGGTGGTTTCTCTTTTGGTTTTTCTCTCTCCCCTCAAAAAGTAAACTTTCCAAAAATAAAAAAGTAAAAACAAAGAAACAGATTTTCCAGATTGTAACATACTCAACCCATATGTGTTGGAGGTTCCACCCTTCTTTATCCTCTGCCCATATTGCTCAAATGCATGAATGCATGGAATCATGATAGTCTCTCTCCCTTTTCAAATATGTCACATTAAATGGCATAAAAAGAGGCCTTTAGGAGTATTCAACATAGTCATGTATCTGATCATCTAAGCAGATTCAGACAAGTTGGAGGAAGGATGGCCTATAGTAATTGATTCAGTTGTAACGGAAGGTGAGTAAACCCTACTGTTACAGCTGCCCTACTGGACATCAGAAAGTTCCTTGAAAATATTAGGTTTAGATATGGAAACTCATGATAGTAATTATTTGGTGTGACCAAAGAGATACGTATTATTCACGCAAGCAGGGAAATCCTGAGGCAAAGGGCTAGGAGGATGACACTGAGAGAAAGTCAATAAGGGAGAGAGAAAGTACATAGGAATTTGATAAAATGAAATCCCACCAGCATGAGATTCAAAGAGGCAGCTTAAAGAAAAAAAGTTAAAAAGAGGCATCAAGAGGATGCCTAAACGTGCAGGATAGGTGTGTAAAAGTGGTGAGCCTTATCAGGATACTAAAAGAGACAACAAGCAGAGGTAGAAAATGTTGCTTAGAGGTTTCTGGCACTTAAATACCAATGGGGATACAAGTTTTTTTTTTTTCTCCCTGTGGTCTGCAGAGTTATGCCTGATGTTTGAGTTAGCACAGCAATCTCCCAGGTTTCCGTAAATGAACTTATTCTTGGTTTGAAAGAGACCAAATTGGCAAAGCCAACTCAAAATAATTAGAACAGTAGTTATTGTAGCTTCCTAAAAATATAGTGCCAAGATAGCCATTGCGTGCAGTGTAAAATAGCCAAGACAAGAAATTAATTGTGATCCCAGAGAATTTTAAAGTTGTCTTGTAATACTATTGATTAATTTGTTTTATTCCATTTGTTTAAATATTCTGGAGACATTTTTGTGTTACTGTCCTACATACAGCAAGTGGTAGCCCCCTTTAAAACACAAATTTTGGATAACAGCAGGTAGTCCAATGCTAATCTTCTCTAAGCTACCATAGCAACTAGAGAACTTTGTGCCACATTGAGAGATCTAAGTTTTGAGCTGCTTGGTGTCTATTGTCTACCAGGAGTTCTGACTATGCTGGGTTGACCTGTATGAATTGAGTTTGTGTTACAGAACTGAAAATATCTAAATTTATGTCTATTATGCCAAAACTAATGATGCTCAAAATGACAGAAAAAAGATAGCTTAGTGCTTCTTCCTGTGGGAAGGTTGGATGAGATAGGTTGTTGTGAACTGCATGTTTATGTCCCCCACAATTTATGTGCTGATATCATAACTCCCAATGGGATTATATTTGGAGATGAAGCCTTTGGGAGATAAATAATTACATCATGATAAAGGAGCCCTCATGATGAGATTGGTAATTCATTATAAGTGATATGAAAGAAATTGCTTTCTCTCACTTCTCTTTGCTATGTGAAGACACAGTAAGAAGATGGGCATTGCAAATCTGAATATGCTGGAATTCTGAAATCCAATTTTACGGCTTCTGAAACTGTGAGAAATAAATTTCTATTGTATTCTATGGTATTCAGTCATAGCAGCCCAAACTAAGACAGAGGTGGATTTTCTCATTGGATATAGGGCGACCCCAGTACTAAGTACGCATAAAACAAAAGTCCAGTTACAGAGGGCAAAAGAGAGTGGGATGGAGGAGTAGAACGTGTGGCCCTGCTAAACAGGAAAGTTAGTAGTGCAAGGGGACTTAGAGGGTTTGAGAGGGACAAAATTGGCAAAGCCAATTCAAAATAATTATTCTGTTGGATAAATCTATCTCAGTGTAGATAAGGGAGGGCCAAATACTCTCAATGAAGGGGTGTATGGCTATATATAATATCAACTGATGGCAGAATGAGAAAAGGTATGGAGTCCATGAAAGAAAAGTTAATGAGGTCAAGGAAATGCTGGGCGGCAATACAGAGGCCAGAGAGTGAATGGGAAGGATGACAAATTGTTAATGTGGATATCAAACAACTCAAGGGGAGCAGGAATTAATTATATAAGTGGTTTTCCATACTGGGATGCTGGGTAGCAAACCCAGCATTGTTGGAAGTTTAACTTTTAGGTGGTGTTTTGTTACATAGATATTGTTCAGTAGGCCAAAGAAAATAGGGAGGATAATGACTGGGGAATAGTGGAGATCAAGTTGAGAATTGTTGGACAAGGTGAAATCAATACTCAGCAGTTGAGAATCACAATGAGAATCAGTGTAGATGTTGAACAGTTACAAGAACATTTATGGACAAATCCACATTAAGAGGGGGAGTTTTCAGCCTTTGTGCAGGTTTGAGGTTGGAAGCAGAGAGGAGATCAGAATTTTTCTTTGGTGTATTTTGCCATGGAATTATGGTGGCAGGACCTTTTAGAGTTTCAGTTGTGCTGAAATCATCATCTAGGATGGGTTGATCTCCTTGGAAAAAATAATCATCTTGTTAGTGTTGGACTGCTGTTCCAAGGTCACCATTCCTGAGGTATGGTTGTGCTCTATTACCAACTTGTGAATGTTATTTATAAGGACCCTAGTATGGTAGGGCTAAGGGTGCCTTGATATTAGTCCAGAGCTAGCTTCAATACATTTACATTCGAAAAACTTACTAAAAAAGTATCTAAAAATTTGTCCTTTCCCTAAGAGTTATGGAGTTATTTCTTGTGCAGAAAATATAAATTGATTGAATACTCCAAACAAGAAAGATGAAAAGGAACCCAAGGATTTTAGTATTGAGCTGCAGTGAAACCATTAACAAAATAAGCCATAACCAGGAAAGGCAAAAACAGAATGAATTCTCTACAACATTTTTGGACTTTTATCATATATGCCATGGTGCTTTAGGAGATACTTGTTTATCGTGATGGGAGATCCTGTAGTGGCTCCTCACTGAACTTTGCTATAATCGTATTTAATAATATTAGCTTTGAAAAATAAGATTTTTTTCTTCTCTGGAAGGAGCACACAATTGTAAATACTGGATCTATTCCCTGCAATGAGGAGTCTCTAGTTAATCAAACTTTAAAACCATCACTGGAGAATGATAGTCTAGCTTGGCAAGAAGTTTTCTCATAGAATATAGAATAAACTTCTGGGGTAGAGATAAGGTCTGATTTTCAGTGATCCCTATTCTGTTATTTGTCCACAACCCAGGAGTTAATCTGGCATCATTTGTAAAAGTATAGAAAGGGTGAAGAGGTATAATTATGTGAAAAATGACGTTACATTAGGGTATTATATTCCTAGACTCAGAATTTGCAAGTGCCCTTTTAATGGCTAGAAAAATGATGACAAAAGATTCAGGAATCAAACTACAAGCACAAAAGAGATCTAATTAATAGAAATATTCAATAAAAGCCAAACTTCTTGATGTTTGTGTAATTAGTCAGTTATGTATTTTCCCTAAGAATTGACATCCTCATTAGTGAAAGGGAAATAAAAATATATATCAAATAAATTATCATGAAAAGTAAAATAAGTAATGTATATATTTTAAGTGATATCATACCTGACACTTAAATTCTCAATATATGTTAGCTGTATATCATTAATTCTTTTTTTTTTTTTTTTTTGAGACAGGATCTCATTATGCAGTTCAGACTGGCCTTGAACTCACTATGTAGCTTAGGCTGGCCTCAAACTCACAGCAATCCTCCTGTCTCAACCTCCCAAGTGCTGGGATAACAGGCTTGCGCCACTACACCCAGCTATTATATTATTAATTCTATTCCTTCCAGTCAACTAGAAAGAGAATGAAAATCAGTGGAGACTGGGAAAGTTTAATGCATTTTGTCCAATGTTTCTGTAATATGAATAGACCTGTATAGATTCTTCCTTGGGAAATGAGTGGTCTAGTAATTTTCTTGGGCTGTCAGCTCTGGTGGCAAGTGTTGGCATCTTTGGCATCTGTTCATGACCATTTAGATAATTTCTAAGAAGACTGAGGCTTTCTTTAAAGGTTTCTTCTTCTTATGAGACCACACTAGAATTTCCCTTAATGCTATGCTCATGGCAAAGTCAGCTTTTTATAGTTTGTTCCCCCAAATTCTTCCAGCCTCTCCCTATTATCCATTTTCAATACTGCCTTCACAGTTTTAGGTATTTGTTATAGCAGCACCTCATTTCTTGGTACCAATTGTTGCTTTAGCCTGTTTGGGCTACTAATATACCAGACTAATCTATAAACAACACAAACTTACTGCTCGGGATTCTGGAGGCTAGGAAGTCCAAGATCAAGGCACCAGCAGATTCGGTGTTTGTTCATTTCTCATAGATGGTGTCTTCTAATGTGTCCTCACATGCCAGTTGCCTCCACAATTATGGATATTTGACAAGGAAAGTTGGTGAATCTGAAGCTGATAGGTGAGGTTAAAGAGGGAGGTGAAGAGATTTATGCAAGACTGTTATAGTTACTGAGCTGAGTTTGTCATTGGGACCCAGATCTATTGGGTCATATAGTTCAAACAGCAGAGTAAACTTGGACCACAACTTGGACCTGTTGCAGAGTCTTTTCCTACTTTTGGCCATTCTCAACGTTGATAGCCTCACATGTCACTCAGTAAATGCATCACAGCAGTATTCCCAAATTGTGATTCATTCCCTCCATAACCTAAAGAGATTCGTCAGATACAGTGTTTCCTACTTAGTGGTGAATTTCACAAAATGTTATAATGTGTACTGTGATTTCATGAGGTTGTCCCAGTGGGATGCCCAAGACCAACAGACCTCTGAAAAATTCATTGACATGAATTGGTGATAGTTTCATCTCTCATTTTCTGAAGTACATACATATGTTCTACTAAGGACTCTAGTATACCTACCAATTCTCACTAGATCCACTTAAAATGATGTTATCTATATAATTTGTCAACATAATGTTCTTGCAAAAAGTACACATGGTCCATATCTCTTCAGGTTATGTTACAATACAGTGGGAGTACTAACACATTCCAGGAGTGAAGCCATAAAATAATTTTGCAGTTCAAACTATGTGAATGTGAACTGTATCTAGTCATTCTTTGTGGTAAGTATAGTAATAAATTCATTTGCTGTATTAGTGGCCACATACAATGTACCTAAAGCCACATTAATCTCTTCTAGCAAAGATACCATACTCTCTTAGTCACTTTTCTTGCTGCTGGGATACAATATTTGGCACCTATAACTTAAAGGAAGAGAGGTTTACTTTAGCTTACAGTTAAGGTCCATGGTCAGCTGGCTCCAAGGCAGAAACAGCATGGCAGAGGGGCATAGTAACAGAGGAAAAGCTGCTCATGTCATGGCAGCTAGGAAGCAGAGAGAAAAAGGAGGAGCCAGGGATAGAGATATACCTTTGCAGGTCACACCTCTCCCCATTTCTGAACCAAGACCCAACTTGTAACAGCACACTCACCTGCTGAACTCAGTGGTATATGAACCCACCCATGAGTACAGCAGCCCCATAATCCAAGTACCCTTAAGAACCCTGTGTCTGAGTGCATGAGAGTTTGGGGAGGACATTTCAGATTTAAACCACACCACAGGGTCTCACTAAGTCACCAAGTCACCCAGACTTGGCTCGAACTTGCAATCCTCCTGACTCAGCCTCCCACAGTGTTGGGTTTACAGGTGAGCACTACCATACCTAGCTTATTTTATATATCATATTTGCATATCTCAATGTATCTATTTGCTTTTCTTTAATTTTAGTGTTGTTGAACAATTTGGATATTTGCCATTATGTCTTACTGTTGAATCATTCATTGATAAAACTAAACATTTCTGTTCTACCTAGTCAGATTCATTTCTACATCAATCATATAAGTCATATGCCTTGAAATTATAATCATTTCTTCTGTTTCCTGATGTCTTTATATGTATTATATGTGGTAATAATGAGTTTTTAAATATTCTCATATTATTCAAAATGAAGCAGGCATATTATATTTCATTGTCAATATAGTCAAATGACCAATAATATGCTTTGATTTTTTTAGTGACTTCTCATATATGCAAAAATATGTTCCTTTATTTATTTTTGCCACCTCTAACCTCCTCCTTAGACCTAACTCTCCCCCTATCCCCACCAATTTAATTGGCAATTAAAATTATCTTCCCTCTGGCCCAACGGCATAAACAGGTCATTTAAATTGCTAAGTTAAAAACCGTGGAAATGTTAATTCCTCTCTTAAGACTGAGTTTTGCATTCTTTAAATTGTATTAATGAGTTCAGTATTAATCACCATTGTGTAATGATTGAGAAATTATCAGAAATGTCTGGGCCATAGCAGGCTTTCATAATTGTTGCTCTGCCACATTCCACTGTCTCTCTTCTGTGAAAGAAATTACAGCACTTTGGCATTCACTTAATAGCATTACTGTCATAGAGAGCAATAGTAAGTATAAGAGAAAGAAAGGAAAACGTGGGCTGATTGTCATAGTGCACGACTAAAACCTGGTGACATTTTCATGTTATAGTGTAACTGAACACAGTGGATTCACTTTTTGGAGAATGCAAAGCCAATAAGTGCAACCAGGAGATAAATGAGTAAAGAGAAATTTTTACAGAAAACCAGGAAAGCACTGAGCATCATTCCTAAAGCAGTGTCTCCCCACACTTTTACTGGAGAAACTCATAGGTATTCATGCATGATTGACTTGCCATCACGTAGAGGCAGACACATTCTTGAGCAGGCTCAGTTTGATGTGATGCCTTTTCATACATCCTATGTTCAAAACATGGGGGGCTTTCCCATCCTGGGTGGAGAACTTAGTATTATAATGAGTGAAGTTCACTTCTAGGTCAACTAAAAGGGTGTGACAAGTTTAGGTGGTTCATGGTGCACATTTAGGTCACCTTGTAATTTTCAATGGCAAGCTTTGTCGGAAACAAAAAGCAACTTTAGAGGCAGACTTACAGTTATTTAAAAGGACCAGGGCTTTTTTTTTATTGTAAGCTTAGGTGATTGTCCACCCTGAAAATACTGGCCTAGATGCTAGTAATAACTAGCAAAATACTGGACTAGAAGTTAGCAATAGCTGAAGAATGGGAAGAAAACTACCAACTTTCTTTTATTTCATGCATTATATTCTCATTTTTACTACTTGAGAAACAGACACAGAATTTTACATGGAGCCTAAGAAGGATGAAGTAATTCCAGAATTTAATAAATATTTGTTGAATACTCTAATTGTTGACACATAGAGGTAAGGGAGCAACGCAGAATTACTGTTAATCTAATCTCGCAGATCCTCAAAAACGTATCATGAAAGAATCATTTAAGGCTACCACCCAAATTTCGTGTTTTAAATCAGCTGAATTTCACATAAAATGTTTTTTATGTCTATTCTATATAAAAATATCATATTGATGCATATGACTGGTGAGACCTAAACCATATTCACAGTCTTGTTGCCCATGAAGTCTGAGAAATGTAATGTATAGGATTCCAGCTTCTACAATATGGGAAAGCATACAAGAAATGAAAAATCTTCCCAGTGCCAGCTGAAAATATGTGGGAAAGCTCTCTGAGTTTTACTCTTCCGACATTTCCAATTCCTTTCATTACCCGATTCCTATATTAATCTTTTCTGTTTAAAATTCCTAGTGAACTTCTCTTTTGCTGGCTGAATGTTGAGTGACACACTTTCTCAAATATTCAGATTTAATATTTCTTATACAAAGGAACTGTGATTCATATTTTGAGAATTAATGCTTCTGAGGCACTTTCCCTTTCATATCAGAAGGAATAGAATCACATCCCATTTTTATATTTACATTGTCCCCCTTATTTCAGCATAATATTTCTTTTTATTTGATTAAAAATTACAATAATTTACAAGAGGACAAGATGAAAGATTAGAGAAACTACCCATGGCCTCAGGTAATCTTGGGTAAATTACTGAACCAGAAAAACTACATACAGACAGATTCTTATGAGCCCAGCATTCCAACTTTCTGAATTTGTTACTCAGTTTCAACCAGTTGTTACCAGTCAGAAAAACACAGCCACTACTGCCAATCTTCAAATGTTTTCAAGAGCTTTTTTTTGGGTGGGGGGATGAAACACACTTTTTAAATGTTGTTGAGGAAGTAAATGAAAAATTGTACGAGTAAAACAACACATATCTCTGAGCTAGATGTAGGGACTAAGGGACCTAGGCCTGAAGGGCCACTGTTTTTTGACCTTTGTCTTAGGACTTTGCTGAGATGGAGCATGAGGAGTTAAAAATAAAATGAGATAACATAAAATGTCTTTAGTCTCAAAATGGCCCCAGGTAATGGAGAAGAAGGGCAAAACGTATAATTACAATAAAAGTATGCATCAGATATAGGTGCAATTCAGAAGAGTGGCTTGAATTCCAAGCAAGAATAGAACAGGTTACCTGGAGGCGATGATTTATTATCTAGGTTTCAAGGGATGATAAGATATGATAAGGACTTGAAATACAGAGCGAAAGTAAGACTGAATAAAAAAGCGTACCCAAGAGAAACTTTTGCACAAATGTACCAGGATGTAAAACCCCTCACAAGGAAAAGGATAGGATATTGTACAACCTTTATGGGGAAAAACTATTGATTCTCATGACAATATAGATACATCTTAGAAACAAAATACTGTATGGAGTGAAAGAAACTAGTCCCAGAATGCTGGCAAAAGATATAATTTTTTGTAAAATTTGAAAACTAAACCAAACAATGCTTTTTAGACAGATGTGGCAAGAAAATACGTTAAAAGAGCAAGGAAATAATAAACATACATTGCGATTTGGGGGCGGTTGAAGGAAAAGATGAAGTGACTTAAATTATCAATAATATTGCGGTTCTTCAATTGGGTACCAGATTCGTGGGAGTTTATTGTAATTTAGGATGGGTAGCTGGATAAGCAGCCACTTAAAGGACCATGAAGATGACATGTAGTCACCAAAGATTTTGTTTATGTCTGTTCTCTGTGCCAAGGAGCTATAAGACAGGGCAAGATATATTTTAGGCATATTTTGGAAATGGAATTAATAGATTTTTCAGAACGTCTTTCTTTTTTTTTCTTTTTGAGACAGGGTCTCGCTATGTAGTGCAGACCGGCCTTGAACTCACTTTGTAGCCCGGGCTGGCCTCGAACTCACAGCAATCCTCCTGCCTCAGCCTCCCAAGTGTTGGAGTTATAGTAGTGCGCCACTACACCCGGCTTAGAATTTTTTTTTAATTGGTTTTACATCAACTCTGCCAAGGGATGAGGCCTCACTGTTTCAGGCACAAATATTCTTTCATCCCATGCTCTTTTTCTTAGCCTTTGGCCATCATCACTTCCCTTTAAGGGAGACTGGTGACTCCAAGCCTTAGAGGAGGGGAGGCGTCTTGAGGGTGCACATTGCTCCCATTGGTGGATAGAAAAAGCTAGAAAGAGGCTCCAGGGGAAGCTGGGAAGGGGGGCCATGGGGGCGGGGCTAAGAGGAAGGCGGGGATAAAGAAGCCTAATTGGAGCGAGGCGCCAGTGCAGTTGTACACACTCTGCCCTCTCTTTGCGAAGGCAGTGGCGCCCAGCACATTTACGTCGCTAGCAGAGGAATCTTCCCCTCTCGAAGCTACCGTCTCTACCGCCTCCTCCTCCTCCTGCGCCGCCAGCGGCGGCGGCAGGGTTTGTGCCTCCCTCCTCCGCCACTTCCACCTCTGACTCCCCGCCTGCCGCTGATTGCGGCGGCGGCGGCGGCAGCGGCGGCTCCGCTATGTCGGCGGCGGGGAGGGGGGGCAGTAGTTTTAAAGTAGACACCCGTCCTTACCTCAGAGAAGGTGAGTTCCTGTCTCGGGGTGCGGGGGCGGCTCCATCAACTTCGCTGCCTCTAGTCAACCCGTCTGAGATCGGGCTGGGCGCGGTTCGTCACCACCCCACCCCCCACCTGCTGTGGCGCAGTAATGGCCAAACTCGTCCTGTCCCGTGGTATTAGCCCCGAGCATGCGAAATGGACGGTAGCAGAGAGGCGCTTCCTTACGTCGCCCCTCCGCAAAAGATGGGGATCCCAGGCAAAGGGACTACAGGTACTCACAAAACAGGAGTTTAAAGGGGCAAAAAAAAAAAAAAAAACCCACATAGTTTCGGCCCCCGCCAGAAGGTTATTTTACGGTAGCGATTTGGGAAGAGTGGAGGCAAAGTAAAAGTGCCCTGGACCCAAAGGATCAGGGAAAGGGAAGGAGTGTTGAGGAATGGCACAGAAATCAAGAAGGAAAGGTCAAATAAATGAGGACGAAAATTCCGTTTCAGTAAAATTAAACTTCCCGCAGTACCGAAACTCCCAGTAGGATGTTTGTGGACAGATGAGGTTAGGATTTGGGGGTGGTCAGCCTGTAGGATTTTAGGGACTAGTGGCGGGAGCTGTACTGGAGAAAGGCAGAGAGTTTTGGCAGAAGCACAGATTTGAGAAATGACTTTGGAAAGTTTTGTTTTGTTTTGTTTTCTGCTTGAGGTTGTGTCCTAGTAAAGCAAAGTATATTGGCCCATCTTTAAGTACTTTGCATTTGAGTAAGTGCTGTTGTGCCTACCAACACATTACTCCTAATAAAAGTATACTTCTTGAGTGTCTCAATACGGCTTTAGTTCATACAAAGTACTGTATACTTGTAAACAGCCTATTAAAGCACATCGTAAAATTTGCCATTGAAATGTTTTCTAAAGCAGTTTTGGAAATGTTCTTAGAAGCTGGAGACAGATTCCTCTCCAATCTCCGTAGACAATTGTGCCATCATGAATTTCGCAGTTAATTTCCAGTATTTGCTATGATCATGTCTTGCTAACTTACCTCCAGAGTGAAAAATTGTGGATGCCAAAGTGAGTGAAATAAATCTTAAGTTCCTTTTTTTGGAAAAAGACATCCCATTAAAATTACCCCGTATAAATTATTTTCACTTCACATTTGCAAATGATATATCCCTGTGTACTATTCTGTAATCTTTGACACTTTTCACTTCAGTGGAATGGCAAAGTAGTAAAAACAAATCCCCCACAATATTTGCAATAAGCACATTACATAATGTGCTTACTAAATATGGAATTTAGTGATGCGCTGTGATATGATGATGGCTTATTTATCAGTGCTCTTGATAAAGGCCACCTTTGGAAGACTAGTGTGTCTTCAGTCAGCCTGGATTTATACCATTGTTCTAGGGTGAGGTTTGCCGACTTTTAACTTTTATACAAACTTTCTGTCCATAACAAGCAAGCAAGTGATGAAAAGTTTTTGTCCATAACCAGTAAATAGACAAGAGTAGTTTTATAGACATCAAGATCACCACTCAGTTTGACTCTCATGACCTGTTCAAGGTAATGTAATATTTAGGACCATTTTTTCATGGAAATTTTTTTTTTTTTGCCTGGCTCTGTAACTAGTTTTGTTGTATCTTTGGATATATGCAAATATTAAAGGCTTTAAGAGATATGAGCTCATAAAGTAACAACAATACCTTATCTATTCTATTGCCAGGCAGTAAAATGAAGAGAACCCTGGCTTAGGAGTCTGATGCAGTAAACATAAATTCTGTTGCTAATTAATCTACTAGACTTTGTGAGCCTGAACAGGACCCAATCTTCCTGGATTTTGGTTTTGATATTTCTAAAGTAAGGAAATTGGGCTAGATAAACTCTGAGGTTAATTTCAGGTCTGAGATTTTGAGCTGGGACTTTGGAGTTCTGCACCAATAATTCTTTCAGTGGCATTTCCATGTCTATGCATTTCAACAGTAATTCATAAATTACAAGAGACCTTGGCCAATAGTTATTACCTCACATTCACGGAGTATTTAAATCTGTATTGAATTAGTGTTGAGAATTTTCTAGGATATAAAAACCAAATGTAATTGATATCTAAAAATTGTCTATCATTTCATTTTAGCTAAATCTCCTACATTAAATTGTTCAGTCCAAATTAAAGCTTTTATCTTTTAACAGGTAGCAAATATTTGATGTGTTGCACTGTCTGAAACACTAGCAAGGCTTTTGTTTATATTTATAAAATCCATAAGAGGTTATCCGATACAGTAAATAAAGGAGAAAAGAGAAAAATGTCAATTGGTTGTGTGTCAATATCTTTTGCCTATTTGTTTTTTCTAAGTCCTAATTAGAATATGTCTCCAAAAGATATCAAAGAATTATCAAGCTCTCAATTATTACAAGTCCACTCCTGACGAGGTTATTGAAAGTGGTTTGAAAAAGCATTTGCTGATCCATTTTAAGCTATACCTAACACTCAAGGATCGCATGGGATTGGTAATGAGAAAATGTCAGTGGAGATTAGAAATTGTCACGTATAGAATATTAGACACTTTCAAAAATTATTAAGAGGATATTGAGCAGTAAAATTAAAAAATGGAAAGTGAATAGACATATGAAAAGACACATACATGTATACTCAGAATTCATGGTAAGAGTAATCATAAAATGTTGTAGAGCAGTTCATATTTCCTTATGTGAAGTTTCTCAAAAATGTGCATGGCTTAAAAATGAATTTTCACCCACTGATAATGTTACCGTGTACTCATAGTAAAAAGCAAAATAAGAATAACAAAAACCTTCCTCACTTATTTACTTCTTCCTTTTAAGAAAAATAAATTATGAAATAGTTTTTCTTTTAGATTGGAGCTTTTTATTAACCTATTTGCATAGTAATTATCTAACAAGGTTTTCCTTTTTTACTTCATATTACTCAGTAGTTTTAAGTCATATGTTAGTAAGCCCACCATATGAAAATCAGTTAATTATATCTTTTCCTTCATTTATTTAGAATCATTTATTGAACACTCGTATATGTGTGTGTGAGGCATTTGTTAATGCTAAGGATATATAGACAGATTGACACAGCTATATGAAAGAGGTCAATCATTGTGCTTTGTAGTAAAATTGTAACATAAATAAGTAGGGAAAATGTACTTTTAAATATGGCTACTTAGGCTCCTAAACTATCAAGACTGTTCCTCTGTTTATTATAAATCTGCCACCTGATGATGATGTCTTACGTACTATAAGCACACTGCAGCACATTATGCTATACATCTAATGTTGCTATCTACAAAGAGTAATCAGTAATCTGTTAGAATTCTTTTTTCAGCTTTATAAAACTTTTATTAGTACATGTTTGTAGTACATAATGATTACATTCACTTTAGGGGATTGGTACATGTACGTAACACAATCCAATCACCCCCATCAGTACCCCCTTTTATTTTTCCAGCATCCGATTCATTTATTTATCTTATAAAACATTATAAAGTTAATTACCATATACAGACTAAAAACCAGACTAGTAGGCCAAATGACTATTAGAATTCTTAACACTGCATTTGACAGGTTGGGGATGTCTGGAAAGAGATTAGTGACCGTTTGTTATTTCTTAGCTTTCTATCTGTATTATATATTGATATTTGAAAATATTTACTAAGCTTGTTATAAAGACTGAGGCAAGGCTCCTATTACATTCATTACAAATCTCTTAGGATAGAATTTTAATTCTTTTCCATCTGAAACCAGTTTTACCCATTCACATTTATTAACCTGATGAAATGAATGGCATGTATTCAGTGGCTTTCTGATGCAAAGTAGCTGTCAGGAGATCAAGTAAAGTAATGGAGTATTCAGAACTTTAATTCAATTTCTGACTTCACAAACATGACCACTGAAGTCAGTAGCCACAGAGGCTTATGATTATGAAGGTCAATGATTTGGTTTAAATAAAAACAACAAATATTATACATATAACTAGCATTTTCAATTATTGCATTTATCTTCTGTTTGGTAATTGTTCATGTGCCATGGGAAACCCTTCATTATCTGTTTGATTGTAATTATCTGTGTGAAATAGCTAACATTTGTCAAACTCATAAATCAGATACAAGTCTAATAACTTGAAAATCTAAGGATGTAACATAGTTTTATAGCTATGAGCACTAACCATTCTGACAGGTACAGATTTTCATCTCTAGCACAGTTAATGTTTCTGAAAAACTCCTTAAATGGAGTGTGGCCTTTAAGGAGAAAAGAGTTTAAAATGCCTCAGCAAGTTTAACATAGTTCCTCATCTTTACCTTAGCGTGGTGCTCTGCTCATTCTTTCCTAAGATTATGGTAGTATTAAAAAATTGCTGAAGTCAGGTCAGCTCTTACAAAGAAACATTCTGTTTAATCAAGAATGTTTGAGGGAGGTTATCTCTAAAGATATAATCATAGAGAATATAGTGTATGTGCTCTTTGCACAATTAAAATGCTAATTTATCATATTTCTCTGTGACTAAAAATGAGATTTATGCTTATAATATTGCAGTCAACTCCTATGAGATTTTTTCCTTTTTGTCACGTTGTTAAAATAGGATATACAAGGAATTCTTTACCATTCTAGAATTCTCTTTTTTTTTTTTTTTTTTTTTTTTTTTTTTTTGAGACAGGGTCATTTAGTCGTGCAGGCTAGCCTGGAACTCACTGTGTAGTCCAGGCTGGCCTGGAACTCACAGTGATCCTCCTACCTCTGCCACCCATGTGCTGCGATTACAGGTGTGCACCACCACGTCCATATTTTTTTGGATCAAGATCAGTTAGACTTTGAAATTCTAATTTTAGCAAAGCATTAAAACAGCTAGTAGAAAGTTTTGCCATAAACATTTGATGAGTTGTCCTGAGGAGAAAATAGACATTTGTACAACTAATTCTGATTTTCATTTAAGAAATTCAAAAAAATATACACTTTATTAAATACAGGCAGTTATATCTAGAGTCACCTTATTGGAATAAGTTTAAACTTATCAGAGTGATTTAAGAACATTTCATTAAACAAAAAATTTCTTTGCCACAACTGGAGAAATAAAATAATACTCTATTCCCCTTCATCAGAGAACTCGTATGGCTTATAATTCCATAAGCAAGGGTGAGCCAAATTCATTTTTTCTGACTCAAGGTACAAATATCACACTTTTGTCACAAAAATATATATAATCCTATATTGCCCAGTATCATCTAATAGTATTAGTTAGAAGACACTTTCATATATGATAATTTGAATATTCACAGTAGCATTTCTGTATGCAGAAGTTAATGGCATTCTTAAAAAAGTATAGCTATTTGCCATAGGCCCAATCCAGCCAGAGTGACTAAAAAGTTTCCTGTCAAGTGCTTCCTTATTTTTTATACTATTAAAGGCATATATTTGGGACAAGTTGATTTGAACATTTTTAGTAATTCCCAAGTCCATAGAATGAGAGCTATTACTATTAATAATTATAATTTACTGACTTAAGAACATCCCTCTATTACTATTGCCTTTCCCCCAGACTACTATAATTTTTTAATGAAATACACCTGAATCTGGAATCCTTTATTTCTATTACCTCAATCCTTTATTTCCTATGACCTCTCTGTCCCTTTGCTTCCTAATTTATGAAATAAGAACATTAGGTTACATTTATTTTAAACTAGCCTCTCCAAACCTTTCCTAACTCTTCCCCTTCCCACAAGCCAGTTCCAAAGGCTCTTGAGCCACATAGCCAGGTATTGTCACAGCAAGGACCTCACTTCTGGTACCAAATTCTGTCTCAGTTACTCTTCTTGTTGCTGAGATAAAAGTACCTGACACCCAACGTTAAGGGAGGAAAGGTTTATTTGGCTCACAATTTGTAGATGTTTCAGTCCGTCATCGGCTGGCTCCAAGGTAGGGTAGCATGGCAGATAGGCATCACAGAGGAGAAACAGTTCACGGCAGACAGAAGGTAGCAAAGCAATCAAGGGAGCCAATAAGTGACCATAGCAACTTCTGTCTGTCCCTTTTTATATTCTGTCTAGACTACCGGGATTAGGATGGTACCAAACCAATGAGTGGACTGATTTAGTAATCACACACCCTTAATCCTAGGATCACACACTCTAGATTCAGCTGCCTATGAAAGAGCCCCACCTAAGACTGAATGAGGTTTTGGGGGGACATCTAGACACAAGCCATAACACCTTCCCACTCACCCCTCACCCTTAATCTCTTGGACCTTTTCCCATTTGCAAAAGATTCATTCCTCTATCTCCCTCTATGCCTCCTATATTAATCTCTTTGATGATTCTTCCCTTACTGAAATGAGAGATAGCATATGCTATTTAAACTTGTGTGCCTGATTTGTTTCAATCAAGGTTATATTTTCCAGGTGCATCCATTTTCCTACAAATGTCTCCAATCGTCCTTTATAGCCAAGTAGTAGTCCATTATGTATAGATACATCATTTTCTTTATCCAGTTGTCTGTTGGTGGGTATACAGGCTACTTCTAGAATTTATTATGAATTATGCTACTATAAACATTGGTATGCATGTATTGCTGTCGTATGATGTCTTAAGCTCTTTGAGGGAAGATACCTAGAAGGGGGATAGCTGGATCATTTGGAATTTCTAATTTTAGTTTTGAGAAATCTCCATACTTATTTCCATAATAGTTGTACTAGTTTACATTCCACCAACTGTGTAGGAGGGTTCCTTTTTCACCATAGCCTCGCCACCATTTGTTACTTTTTGATGTCTCGATGATTGCCATTCTTTCTGGAGTAAGATGGAATCTTAGTATTATTTTAACTTGCATTTCTTTAATGGCCAGAGATATTGAATATCTTTTTTCATATATTTATTGGCCATCTGTACTTTTTCCTCCGTGAATTGTTTATTCATTTTACTTATGTGTTCTTTGGGTCTTTTATTTTAGGTGGTCTACTTTTTTTGAGTTTGTTATATATAGTAGATATTAGTCATCAGTCTGAGGAATAGCTGGCAAAGACATTTTCCATTCTATAGGTTGTCTCTTCACTCTAATTGCTTCTTTTGCTGTACAGAAGCTTTTTAATTTGATGTAATCCCATTTGTTGATTCTTGCTGTTATTTCTTGTGCAATTGTGTTTCTGTTAAGAAAATCCTTTCCTACACTTGTAGCTTCAAATGTTTTACCTATTTTATCTTCTAGTAGGTTCAGTGAGAAACATTAGACTGTCTTGAATTTTTTTCTGCCAGATTAATTAGTCACCCTTAATATCAGTCCCAAGCTAAGTCTCTGGACATGAGCAAAATGCAGAAAACTTTCTGCCAAGCCATAACACACATCTTCTGGAGTCCAACAGCCAGTGCAGTTCTTCCCAGCAAAAACTTCTTGAACCCTGTCTTTACTGACAGCATTTCTATCAGCATTCTGGTCTTCTGAACTCTGACCAGAATCTCCCATCAAGAACAGCCTAAGGCATTCCAGCTCTACTTTTTCACTTGAAAAACATTTTGATGTGTCTGATTTCTGGAAAATAAAATGAAAGTTATGTTTCATTTTTAGTAGTTGAAAACCTGAAATATATGACCACAAAGCAAGACAGTTTTTTCCTCTTTACCCTGAGTATAAGTCAAACTACCCATTAAACATTAGTTTTATTTTATCTTTTCCATATCCTATCTATTTAAGCCCTCACTCTGTTACCAGATTTAGTTTCTTTTCCCATTTTGAACCTAGATTTTTTACAGTACTTTCTTATTCCTCACTGCTGTTGTTTTATGTTTAAGCATAAAGAAATGAATCAGCACCAGAAATTCCAGTATGTTTCAAAGACAGTTTATCTGAGTCCATATTTGAGAGCATGCCCTTGTGCCATTAAGGTTTCACTACCAAGTTTCAGTAAACTGAGCTTCGCTTCTGACTATAAAATATTGCTTTGCTATCCATACCTGTTTTCCAAGTTTATACCTAAATAGTATAAAAATTTAAAAATACAAAGGGAAGAAAAATAGTTCAGAAGTGCTGTGCTAGAAATATTAAAAGAACATGCCTGAAATTAACCAGGAGGTATTTATCTTACCATGTTCAAAGATGTTTATTTGCTGGATGTGGGAAATAAAATCATACTTTGCACTGTTCAGTGTATTGTTATTGGACAATTTAATGTATAATTTATTTATATTTTCAACCCTAGCTCTCCTAACTTCTTACTAAATTAGATTGAAAGATACATGACAATCTGCTACGAATTTTGTGTATTTGTTGTGATAGAAAACTACTTATACCTAAATAATGATCAAAATATTAATTTTGCTAAAGCAGTTTTTTTTCCTGTTCACCATAATAAATAAATCATTACTCTTGGTAATAGAAATGTTGTACACATTTTTGTAAAAATGTATTTTGGAGAAAATCAAGTTTTGGGTTAAGATATAGATAAGGAAATGAAGATAATGGAGGATTCGGGGTGGGAATATCAGACCTTTTGATTTTTTAATACCCTTTAGTCTACATTAACTGTATAGCTGCTTAAAAATTTAAATCATTTTTGTACCTTATGATAGTCTTATTATCCAGAAGCAGCTAGGACATTTAGGTCCTCTGTAAGTGTCTGCTCCCAATTCTGCTTCATGTATTCCTATCTAAAATACAACATTTTCCACTGATCGCCACAGAACATACAAAGTCAAATGCAAAAGAAACTTCACAAATAGGAATCTGAAAGATTGTGGTGTGTTCTTAGTCATACAGCTACAGTACATAATAGCAGGGTAACAACAGTAATACATTCTCTTATTCTGGTGCCTTTTACAGTTTTTACTGGTTTGGGGAGTAAGAATCAGTACAGTATATTACCACATTGAACAACCAACCAATAAAAATACATTTGTTTCATATTGTAATGAGTTAAAAGAAAAAGCATGGGAAGAGTGTAAAAATGAAAAGAAAAATGAGAAAGATACAAACCTCCAGGGCCGGGGATATAGCTCAGTGGCACAGCGCCTGCCTGCCAAGCGCAAGGTCCTGAGTTCAATTCCCGGTACCAAAAAAAAAAAAAAGATACAAACCTCCAGGTTTCTTCAGCTATGTATTGGCTCCCATTCCTACCACAATCAGTTCCTAAGTCACAATTCTTTGCTAGAACACTGGTTCAGGGTATGTAGTGAGTGCTTAGTAAACATTAGTTTCTTTCCCATCCATCTTCACAACCAACATCATCCGCTCACCTGACCTGTAATTTAACATTTATTCCCTGAGATTAGTCTTCCCCCTAGGCCTGACACTGGCTGAAAAATAACTATACTATCACGAGTCTCCTCTCTCACTTTTGGGATTGGTCGTAGGACATTTTTTTTTTAAATTAGGGTACATTAATTACACAGAATAATGAGCTTCATTGTGACATTTTTGTACACATAAGATACTTTGATCATCTGAGAGTTCAAATGTCATGTCTCAAGTAATGGGGTTGAAGGCAGGTGGTTCTAAAGAAACATTTATTTAGCATCTCTTGTGAATCACACATGTTTCTTATGAATGCCAAATCTACAAAGGAAGTCTGTAATTCAAGACTTTGGGCTTTTTAAGAACTGCACATCAGGGAAATCTTAGGCAGACTTAGATCTCAATCCTTGGCTCTGATGCTTACTAACTTTGTGACTCTGAGAAAACTCTGTAATGT
Source organism: Erethizon dorsatum (assembly GCA_028451465.1). NCBI lineage: Eukaryota > Metazoa > Chordata > Mammalia > Rodentia > Erethizontidae > Erethizon > Erethizon dorsatum. The sequence continues at coordinate 86,700,393 of CM051842.1, read as the reverse complement.
TTCTAAGCCTCAGGTATCACTATTGGAAAGGAATGATCATCATATTCATGTCGAATTTAGGGGAAATCCAGCTGAGAAGAATTGGCAGTATAGTGACCTGTGAGAAATACATTAATGAATTAATTAATTAATTTGTTTAGAAAGCCACCTTGCACAATCCTGACGACAAACTCAGGATCCAAAAAGATCTTGAAATACTGCAATGATTAGTTGAATCTAATAATATGAAATCTAAGTGGGACTAATATAAGTACATACTGGCTCTGTTTGGGAGTCCAACAAAGTTTCTGTCTGTATAGCTGTCCTGGAAAAACAGTTTAATCAGCTCCAGATAAAATAGAACCATGTAATTTAATTGAAAGTTAGCTGTGTGTGTCAGTAGGATGGTGTGACCACCAAAATTAGTGAACCTATCTTAGGCTACACTATAGATAAATATTCAAAATATGGATTTGAATATACTGACTACTACTGAATGGTGCACTTTAAAATGGTTGAAATAATAAATTCTATTTTTTTAACCACAGCTTGAAAAGAAGGTATTTACCGCATTTTACTTGTATGCTGTTATTGTGACCCTATTAAGGGAATGCACTGAAGAAAATTTATTAATGGCAGAGCATTAGATAAATTTTAAAAAGACTAGAAATCATGCCATAAGAAGGATCTAGGATTGATTCACAAAAGGGATAAAGAGATAGGAAAGTAAAAAGGGTATAATAATTCTCTTACAGTACTGAGAAAATATTAGAAGAGGACTTATCATATCTTCCAGAAAATAAACTAGGTCCAGTGGAAGTTGTAGGACAGTAGCTGTCAAAATACGGCCCCTGAACCTGCAGCATCAGCACAACCAGGGAACTTTTTAGAAATACAATTTAGGCCATTTTATGGTTTTTGTCCAGATGTTCCACCAAAGCCTTATATGCTTTGAGGAGGTGGGGCTTTGGGGAGGTGATTACATCATATAGCTAAATATGATGTTGGGAGGTGAAGCCTGATCAGAGGAGGTGGGTCAGTTGGGGTGTGGCCTGGAAGGTTATATCTCCCTCCATCCTCCCTTGATCTGTCTCTCTGCTTCCTGTCTGCCATGCCATAAGCTGTTTCTCCTCTGCCATGCCTTTCTTCCATTCCACCCTGCCTTGGTAACAGAGAAGTGGGGTCGTTGCTGTGACACTGCTGGACCATGTGGTTCAGAAGCTTTTGGAACAGGCTTGTGGGAGGAGTTTGGAAAATTTTGGAGATGCTACCTGAAGAAGCAGCTCTACAGTGCTGTGAGCTGAGCTTGATGTGAGGTTCTGGTCAGAGCTCAGAAGACCAGAATGTTGACAGTAATGCAGCATGTAAAGATCAGGCTCAAGAGGTTTCAGTTGGGAAAAACTGACTGGAGTCATTTGTTCTTAACCTCTATGCCACATGTGTTACGCTCTGGCAGAAAATTTGTCTGCAGTTTGCTCACATCCAGAGATTTTGCAGGAGACTGAGATTAAGGGTAGCAGACTAGCCTGGCAAAAGAAATTTCAAAGCAGTCTTAGTTGAGGCAGTGGGATGGCTATAGCTGGGGGCTTTTAGCCAGCTCTACCTTGAGACTCAAAAGCAAAAGGCACAGCTGAATGATTTAAAAAGTATTGAGTTTGGCCACGAAGCTTCTGTAAAGTAGGGGATTGCAAAGGTGGAGCAGAGGAAAGCTTGGTTGCTGAAAAAATAGTAAAAAAGAAGTCAAGTACTTTACAAAAGGACAATAGGAAATACACCTTGAGGGAGTGTGAGGAACCAATAAGGTCCCACCTTTCCCAGGCTCAAAACTGTAATAATGAAAGACTTTGCTTTGAGAAGTGAGATCCAAGGCAGCATACTCCAGAATGGAGGCAGCATAAGGAATAGGAATTGATTCTCAGTGGTTCAGTTTACTGTGCTCAGCCATTCAGGTACACAGGGGCCTCTGCAACCACCAGGAAGATACAGAAGGACTCAGCTACTGATCCAGCTGGTGGCAGACTTTGGCATCATCCACATGGTGCTGGTTTTACAGAATGCAAGAGTTATGAGGTCAGGAAAGCTTCACCTAGGTTTCAGAAGCAGGGATGAGAGGCCAGGTAGTGTGGCCCTAAGAGTGCATTGTGTGAAGATGTGAGGGTGAAGCCAAAAGTTCAGTGGAGACCCCAGGATGTTGGGAAAGACAGGAACGTGGAATGTCTGAAGAAAGCTTAAAGGAGTGAGCAAAGCCAGCCGAAGGGAGAGGTCAGGAGGGCTATAACCACCAGCAGTGCCATAAGGGCAGGGCTACTCAAGGCTTTGAAGTTCCCATCACACCACAGTTTGCCCAAGGTGCTGGACATAGAAATACAGGATTTAACATTTGCCCTGCTGCATTTCACTCTTGCTTGATCACACCTAAACTGACTCCTGAGGAGTTTGCTTAAAAATACAGATTCTTGTTCAAACTATGGAGAATTAAAGTAATAGCAAGGAATATTTTCTTCCTTCCAAAATCTCTACAGGTTAGACTAAAGCATAATTTAGCTTGATAAGTAACATTATAGATGACAACATCTTTCTGTAGTTCTCCTTACTCTCAAATAAATGTTGGACAGCCATTATGTTAAGAGTCTGAACCTGCCTTGTCAAATGATAGTTGATCATCAGAATCACTTGTGTAAGAATTGAATCAGTCACAGAGACTTTTGACTTTGATTCAGTATGTATGATTTTGAAAAGCTGTACATGTGAACTTGATGTGAAACACTGATAAAAAATTTCCATGAAGAATAAAAATTTGAGTAGACATAAACATATTTGAATTGATTAGGAGAGCATGCTACTTAGGTAACATTGGGCCAGATCCTTTTAAGTACATTTAAATGTGGATCATCACTGTAGTATCTTCCTCGGAATTGACATGGATGAGTGATTTGCTGGGGAGAGGCTGAGATTTTGGAATATTACAATATTTGGTAAAAACTGGCCAAGACTTTGAGGAAATGAATCATTAAGTCTAGACAATACTATTCTAAAGAAAAGTTGTAGAGGCACCAGTAATTTAATGAACTTCATAGAAATTATCTGGAACATCAATAATGGAGTACATACCAGCCTTGGCATTTCCCAACTAGAGTGTCAATTTCAAGCTGTATTACTAGTGGGGAAACTTAGAATTTAGGGTTGATCAAAAGAGAAATCAGCGTAAAATTTTATGAATTCTTTAAACTTCCTTTAAATTAGTGGTACTCTGATTTTTAAAGAAATACTCCTTCTGTCATATGTTACATTGCCACCAAGAGGTAATATTTAGTTAGTATTATCAGATATTTTAATGGGAAGCTTAAGATTATATCACTATGCTCATGTTGCACATAGTAGTTAATTCTAAAACAAGGGAAGTCCTGAAATACATTTTCGTTGCCCTTTTTACTTTGTTGATGTTGGTGTCACAATTAAATAAATCATATTTTCAGATAACCTCAAAATTCAGAGGTGATACTGCAGTTTATAGGGATAAATTTTAACTATTAAGTCATTTCTGATATGTTTCTAATTAGTTATTCTTATCTTGAACATGTAATTTTTAAAGTAAGCTACTTAGTCTTACATTACAGTATTTGAATTTGTCTGTGTAGTTACTTTTACCAGCCAGTGTTCTACTTTTAATAGAGTATTATTGAAAATTATGCTTACATGAAGATATCTAACATAAGTTTTTTTGTTTGTTTGTTTGTTTGTTTGTTTGTTTGTTTGTTTGCTGGCCTTGAACTTGCTCATGTAGCCCAGGCTGGCCTCAAACTCTCGGCAGTCCTCCTGCCTCAGCCTCCCAAGTGCTGGGATTACAGGTGTGTGCCAACACACCCGGCTAACATAAGTTTTAAATAAGTATTTTCAATTTTTTATGTAAATATAATTATTTTTGCTATCTTTCTGGTTTCATTTGCATAGAGTATCTTTTCCATCCTTTCACATTCTACAGATGTCCTTTCATGTGAAGTGAATCTCTCGTAGCATCGTATATTTGGGTCTTGCTTTTTATTAATCCATTCAGCCACTCTATCGATTGGAGAATTTAACCCACTTACATACAAGGTAATTATTAATTTAAGGACTTAATAATGTCATTTAATTTTTTTTCTCATTTTCATAGATCTTTTGTTCACTTTTTCTTCTCTTGCAGTCTTCCTTTGTGGTTGATTTTTTTTTTGTAGTGATATGTTTTCATTCTTTCCAGTTTCTTTTATGTATCCGTTTTTGATTTTTTTTAATAGTAGTTAGTACAACATTTACAACATGCTATTTTAAGCCAACAATTTTGATTGTGTAAAACTACACTTTTACCTCTCCCCAGCATTTTATATTTTTGATGTCACAATTACATATACTGTTTATACAGTATATCCTTAAATTACTATAATTGTCAATGTTCTTAGCAGTTTTGTCTTTTAACCTTGCTTACTAAAGATACAAGAGATTTACGTACCACCATTACAATATTAGAATTTGTATTTACTTTTACCAGTGTTTTACTGTCATATATTTTCATGGTAGCACTTTTTTCTTCTTGCAACTTGTACTCCCTTTACCATTTCATGTAAGGTAGTGCTGGTGGAGATGAGCTCCCTCAGCTTTTGTTTGTCTTGGAAAGTCTTTATCTCTTCTTCATTTCTGAAAGACAGTTTAGCTGGATACGGCAATCCTCCTGCCTCCTGCCTTGGATGACAAGTTTCTTTTTCCTTCAGCACTTTGAATATATCATCCCACACTCTCCTGGTCTGTAGTCTCTGCTGAGAACTCTACTGATAACCTTTATGAGACTCATGTAACTTGAAACTCCTTTCTGTGTAATTTCCTTTTCTCTTTCGCGTTCAGGATCCTCTGTCCTCGATTTTTTTTTTTTTTTTGTGGGTACTGGGGGTCGACCTCAGGACCTCACGCGCCAGGAGGCGCCCGTGCCGCTGAGCGATATCACCGGCCCCTTTTTTCGTATGTGGGATCCAGGAGTAGAACTCGGGCCCTCGCACTTGCCAGGCAGGCGCTTAGGCCGCTGAGCCATCTCACCGGCCCTGTCCTCGATTTTTGACAGTTTGTTTATAATATGTCTAGGAGTAATTTTGTTTGGCTTGGATTTTATTGGAGACCTTTGACCTTTCTGTACCTGGATATTTATATCTGTCTCCAAATTTGGAAAGTTTTCTGCTATTTTTCTTTAAATAAACTTTCTAACCCTTTGTCTTTCTCTCTCATCTCCTTCATGAATTTCTATAATCCTAGAGTTTTCTCTTATAAATCCCAAAACCTGTCTTTCTTTTTTGTTTGTTTGTTTTTGAGGCAACATCTTGTTATGTAGTTCCAGCTGGCCTTGAACTCACTATGTAGGACAAGGTGGCCTCAAACCGACAGAGATCCTCCTGCCTCAGCCTCCCAAATGCTCGGAGTACAGGTGGCACCATACTCAGTCCCCAGAGCTTTCTCCATTTCTCTTCATTCTTTTTTCTCCTTTGTACATTTTTGAATAACCTTCTTTTGAAGTCATAGATTGTTTCTTCTGCCTGATCTAGTCTGCTGATGATGACCTGTGTTGTAGTTTTCATTTCATTGTATTTTTCAACTCCAGAATTGATTTTTTATTTATAATTTTTGATTCATCTGTTAAATAACTAATTTTTGCCACTAATGTTTTCTGAATTGCATTGAATTTTCTACTTTCTTGGATTTACTGAGCTTCCTTAAAAAAGTTATTTTGAATTCTTTATCAGAAAGTTCACATATCTTCATTTCTTTTTAGTTAGCTGCTAAGAAATTACTGTGCTCTTTTTGTGGTATTAGGTCCCCTTGGTTTTTCATGTTTCTTGTTACTTTACATTGATAGCACCATATTTGATGAAGTAGGCACTTATTCTAGTTTTTGTAGTTTGGCTTTGTCAGGGAAAGCCCTTCACCAGCTAGCCTGCCCAGAGATTTTAGGCAGGCCATCTGACATGGTCTTCAGGAGGGCTTTGCTTCAACTGTCCTTGGCAGTCTGGCAGTCTGAGCAGTACCCAGGTCAGCAGACATGCAGGTCTTGCATCTGCTCCTCAAGATTGGGTCTGAAGTCTGAATGTGTTGTGGTAGACCTGTTGATTGGGTCTCCAAGAATGGTCCTCGAGCCTGGGTTCACAAGGGCCGGCCTAGATCTTGTGCCTGCACAAGCTAGCCTGAAACCTGGGCCCAGAGGGACTGACCTGATGTTGAGGTGGGCCCTAATCCTAGGTCTGCAGGGTCTGGTTTGATTCTGAGGCAGGCCTGGTACCTGGGACCACTGGAATAATTCTGACACCTGAATTTTCACGACTGGTCTTAGAACCTTAATTCAAGACGTCCAGCCTGGCACTAGGATCTACTAGGGTAGGTCTAGGCTCTTAGTATTCTGGAGCAGGCTTAAATCCTGAGTCCTCTGGCACCTAGGGCTACAGACACCAGATTGGTGCTGTGGCCAGTGTATAGCCTGAATCAGTAGGCACTCATTTGGAGCCTAGGATCATATGTACTAACGGGATGCCTAGAACCACTGAGCCTGACCTAAAGTCTGGGGCTTCTGGTACTGTTGTGAAGGTTGGTTGTGTTGACTTAGAGGTTAAGTCAACAAAGGTAATCCTAAGTCTTGGAGCTTCAGGGGTCAGTCTGGTATCTGGGTACACAGGAGTAGTCCTGGATCCTAGATCTATAGGGGCTAGTCTAGCACTGGGGTCTAGTGGAAGAGCCCCGGACCCTCATCTTCTGGAGAATATGACTACAGGGACCAACCTGGAAGGTGAGGCTATAGGGACTGCCCTGGGGCTGCAGGATCTTGGTTGGCACTGGGGCATGCTTAACAGCTTAGTCAGTGAGTACAGGCCTAGAACCTATATTCACAGCCTCTGGCTTGAGGGTTGGGTCCACGTGTATGGGCCTGATACCTGGGCCTGCAGGAATCAGCCTGATTCTAGATCTGGCCTAAATCATGGGGCTGTGGTGGAGGCCAGGATGGTGCTGAGGGCCATCCAGAGTCCAAGGCCACTGAGGCTGACCTGGCACTGGAGTAGCCTGGAGACTGAGTCTGTTACACAGACCTCGAGCCTGGGGTAGAGGGATCTGGACTGACAGCAGAACAGGAATGGAGGCTCAGTCTGCAGGTGCCAGTCTATAGGCTGGGGCTGTGGAGACCTATTTCATGCTAGGTTTTACTGGGGTGGGTTTTACTGGGGTGGGTAGACCTAGTGTTGGCGTTCAAGACAAAATCTGGTTCTCTCTTCCCTCTTCTTCCTTCAACCACTGGTTGTTGCTTTTTATGCTATGTCACCTGGGATTTGGGCAGGGGTGATGCAGGTAACGTCAAATTGGCCTCCTTACACTTTTCAGTGAACCATATTTCTGTGGTATACCCAAGTGCTGTAATGACTTGCCTGGTTTAATTAGTGCTTTTGAAGGTATTTTCATGGGTGCATAGTTTTTCAAATTGAGGTTTGTATGGGAGGACAAGCACTGGAGAGCCTTATTCTACCATCTTGCAGATATCTATTCAGATCATTTTTAATTAGAAAGTCGTATGTGTTTTTTGTAAAAATTAAGACAGTTGTACAGAGAGAAAATATTGTTTTCTCTCCTTAATCCTTTACTTCTCCCACTTCCCCAAGTTAATCATTTTTTAATTTAGTTTATATCATTCATAATTTTCTTTGTATATATGTATGTATATTTAATTTTGAAATTGGGTATACTATATTATATTTGTTCTACAACTTTTTATCTATTTAATATCTCATTGGCATCTTTTCATGAAAGTATATGTGTTACCAACTTATATAAATAGCCAAATAATTAGCAAAATGTTGATATTTTGTGATCTATATCCTGTAGATAAACTACTAACCTTTGGCACAAAATATTGATGCTATTAAGGATTTCAGATGAAAGTGAGGACTTGAAGCATAAATATAAAAATATTTGGCGTGTGTTACTTATTACAGTGAAAAATACTATAGCATCAGTTTCTGGGTTTTATTATATATGAACATTGTATCTCTGTGGGGACTTATATGAGATTTGTTTAGCTAAATGAATACCCTAGTGTTTGTACAATGATGCAGGATGTTTGCCCATCATGGACAAAGATGATTTGTGGTTCCCTGTAACTTTTAGATAACATTGGAACTATATCTCAAGATAAGTGACAGACAGTTTTTAGATAATATCAAGGCTGGGGTTTTTAATTCAGTCTTTCATTATTGATTGTCCAAATCATTCTGTGTAGCTCAAGTTACTGATGCTCCTGTGTCTATTATTTAAAGGGTCATCACCTAGATTTATCATACTAAATGAATATAAGCCTTTCTGTCATTAGACATAAGAGGCATACTTAATATTTGTATATAAAATTGCATACTTGAGGAACAAGCTGTTACTATACCCTCAAAATCACTCAGATTTGAAGAGAAGTAATATATGATTGAGAAATTAAATGGTATTTCCAAATATTCATTAATATGGTATATTATCTTACTTCCCTTTACTTCGTTCATAGAAGCCACTTGGAATGAAGAGGAAAAGGCTGAACTTTTTACAGATAACTTTTGTCAAATATGTGGAGTGGTGCTACAGTTCAACTCACAAAGGATTTCACATTATAAGGTCAGTTAAGCATAATAAGACTAGGTTGAAAGCAAGTTTCAAATGTAGCAAATAAACTTCATATAAGTCATCTTATTTGATTATTACAAGAATCCTATGAAATAGGTGGTATAATCTCCTTTTGATGGATGAGAATACTGGCTCAAAGAGACAGTAACATACTACCTTAAGTTTGGTGAATCCAGATTTAAACTCATTGTTTTGACTCCAAAGCTTTTTTTTTTTTCTTTTTTTGCTTTCCATTGTATTTATTGTCACTATATCATTTGTTCTTGTAGTAAATATAAGAGAGGTAGTATCACACTGGCATAGGAAGCTATAAATGTGAATTAAAGGATCTTGTAGGACTCCCAGAGCCTTCTTTACCACAAATGAAAACTATAGCAACAAAATGAACCAGTCTCGCATTTGAATTAGCCACTTTTTTAGGCACTCAACCATAAAATTTTAGATCTACATGAGAGCATGGGTACTTTTCTTACTCTTTTAGTTTATAGATTAGAAAAACCAAGATCCAGAGTAATTGTTTGTGACTATTCATTGGCATGACTAAGCCTAAAAACGATTTCTCCTGATTTCATACTCAGCGTTCTTTCTTTTCATTTAACATTGCTTCATATTCTGCATCGTCTGATGAGACATTAGATTTATTTCATGTCTGATATCTAGATTACATATACATCTAGATATCTATGATATTTAGATAGCTAGATAGCTAAAGTACTGGATACATGTATACATGTTCTTCATACAAGCGTATTACCACTTCTACTTTTTTAAACACTTCATGTAGTTTTGCATTGCTAATCTTATTGACAACTATATTTCAGTCTTTATATTGATGAGGATTATATTACTATAATTACTGATAGGGAAATTGACTAGTTGTGTAACTGGACAAGTCACATCACCTTTCTGAACATGTTTCTTGAGCCTGAAATATGAGGGTAGCAAAAAATTTCTTACTGTACATGTGAGAATTAAGTGAAATCAAACATTGGAAAGTGATTAGCATATTCTCAGACACCATAAATCAAAGATTTAGAATTAGTAAAGCTTGACCAGTGGCTCTGTGAAAGTTGCAATCAGAACTATTTGAATTTAAATGTCAAAATAGTTTTTAGTATTATTCATTGTAAAAAAATAGCAAAATGAAAACAATAATTCTATCATTTGTACTTAACTGTCATTTAATTTCTCCTTTGCTTCTATGATTTTAATATATTTTCTGATCATAAACACATGTACATTCTTGCCAAAATAATTATATATATTGTTTTTTGCATGTTTTTTCATGTAAGGGCACATTCTGCACATTCTATCCTATATACATTTTTTATAGTTCTGGGAATTGAACCCAGGGTCTTTGTACTGAGCTGTATCCTCAACCCTTTTCTATTTTTCGTTTTGAGGCAGGGTGTATCTAAGTTGTCCAGGCTGGTTTAAACTTGCAAGCCTCCTGCTTCAGCCTACCAGAGTCTATAATAATTTTAACTGCTATGAAGAATTATGTAAATGTTGTACTATATTTTTAAATTTAAATTTCAATGACATTTGCATTAGGTTGTTGAGCCTATTAAATCATCAACTCAGAACTATACATAACTTTCTGTATATTTGAAAATATGTTCTATGTAAATATTCTACTTAAAATGCATGATTATTTTTCATATACATCTCAGTTAAGTCTGTCAGACTGTATCAAGGTAGTATTCACTGTACGTGTAATATATGACTATTCAATAGGATTTCGAGGTTGTATTTATTAATATCTCCCTTTGTATTTATTCTTGTGCTTAAGAAACAACCTATACACTTTTCTAATGTAGGTGCTTCTATTTTCTTCTAAACTTTGAAGAGTTTTATTTCATACATTAAAATATTAATCCATTTGGTATTAATTTTTGTGTATGGAAGATGATAACATATTTTCATATGGATACCAGTTGTAACCAGAACTATTTATCATATGAGATGTGATAATATGAAAAACACCTAAATTTTTAAAAATTGTTACAGTAAAAGAAGCATTGCCATTTATTCCTTTCACAGTACTCTCTACCATTTTGAATACACTTATTCTTGCCACTTTCTAAAGCAGTTCTGGAAGTCCTCTTTCATGAGAGTCATCAGTTGCACTGAGTGGCTGCCTCAATTTCCTGAATCAACTCAAAATATTTACCTTTCGTGGTCATTTTAACTTTGAAGAAGTCACACAGTGCCAGCTCCAGTGAATGAAGCAGATGAAGACACACCATATTTTTATAACCCTGCCTTTGCATTGGATAGCACTCAGCAGCAACATTCCATGTATTTTTGACCACATATTGTAAAGATACTCAGAAAAGAAGACTTGCAGAACTATTTTTGAAAGTGGCAAGAATGATGGGATAAATGTGTTCAAAGCATGGGAAGTATTTTGATGGGAATTAATAGCAATGTATCTTTTACTCTAATAATATTTTTATATGTAAACATTCACCATATATTTGGGTCATCTCTTGTATAGTCCCACCTTGCTCCACTAACTTGTAGTGCTACCTCTATCATATATTATTTTCCACATATATTGGTATGTTTTTGATGCTATTTTTCTGTTTTATTGTATTGGTTTGTTTTTCTATCTCTACAACTATTTCACTTTAAGTCATAGCTTTATAATAAGTCATAATAGCTGTAAGGGAAATTTATATGACAAAAAAATTCATAAAGTAAGTTAAAAGATGAACCACAGATTGGGTGGTATTTCTAAACGAAGAGATTAATATCTAGAATATATAAAGGACTACAAATCAGTTAGAACAAGGATCCAAAAGAAAAATAAGACAGGCCTGATGGTGCATGCCTGTAATCCCAGCACTAGGGAGGCTGATGTAGGAGGATCACCATGAGTTCGAGGCCAGCCTGGGCTACATAGTGAATTCAAGGCCAGCCTGAACTACACAGTGAGACCCTGTCTAAGAAAGGCAGAAAGACAGAAAGGCAGAAAGACAGAAAGGAAGGAAGGAAGGAAGGAAGGAAGGAAGGAAGGAAGGAAGGAAGGAAGGAAGGAAAGAAAGAAGGAAGGAAAGAAGGAAGGAAAGAAGGAAGGAAAAAAGAAAAATTGATATGAATGGGCTACAGAAGAGATACTCAATTTTGCTAGTGACCATACAGGAAATGCAACATAAAGTGGTAATGAATTATAATAGAATATCCATAATGTACTGGCAAACATTAAAATCTAATACAATTTAACATTTCAGAAGAATGTACAGAGACAGAAACACTTAATACATTTGGAGTTGTAAACTTTTTCAGAATTTCTCAATACCTTATAAGGTTGAAAATCTACATACCATGAGCCAAAATTTCAGACCTAGCTATCTACTCTAAAGAAACTCTCGGACATGTATATTAGGAAATATGTTTACGTCTGTTCATGCCAGAAATGCTTGTAACAGCAAAATAAACAGAAGCATAACTGCTTTCAGTAGGGGAATGGATGGGGTAGCATTTGGAATAGATTATTATACAGTGTGCAACATGAGCAAACTACAGTTATATGTATCAATATAGATAAATGTTTGAAATGTAATATTGAAGTTTCAGAAGTAATTTGTAAAAGGATAGGTATTTGTCTTAATTTCTCAGTGCTTGGACAAAATATCCAATGCCTATAAGTTAAACAAGGAGAGGTTTATTTTACCTCACGGGTTGTATAGTTTTCATTTCATAGTTGGCTGGCTACAAGGCAGAGTAGTATGGCAGAAGGGAATGGGAGAGGAGAGCTTATGGCAAAGTAAGCAGGAAGTAGTGCATGCTCAAAGGAGGTGGGATATATGTATCACGCCCACAGTGAACCAGTGAACCAACTCTTGCCACCAGGCTTCACCTCCCAACATCACACCCAGCTATAAGCCCATCAGTGGACTAATTCAGTGATGAATATCACATACCCATGTTCCATGCATCTCCCAAAAGCCCCACTTATGAACACATGAGGCTTTGGGGGGACATTTAGATATAAGCCATAACAGTGTTGAATGATTCAATGTTTGTAATTTTGTAAAAGTCAGCATTACATAAACTTTATGGGTACCTGCATATATAGTGCATTCACTTTCCATTACTGACAAATATCTGAGATAAACAATTTAACTGAAGGTTTATTTTGGCTCATTGTTTTAGAAGTTTCAGTACATGGTTAGCTACCTCCATTGTTTCTGGGCCTGTGGTGAGGCAGAACATCATGACACAGGAAGGCTGTTTACCTCATGTCAGACAAGAGGGAGGGAGAGAAGGAGAGGAGGAGAGGACAGGAGACCAGAAACAAAATATACTCTGCAAAGGCATTCCCCTCACCTACTTCCTCCAACTAGGCCCTATCTCTTAGCATATCCACCATTTCCCAGTAGCACCATGAGTTGGGGACCAACCTTTCACCACATGAGCTCTTGGAGGACATTTACGATTGAAACAATAACAGGTTTAAAAGAATAAAAACATGAAAGTAAGTGATATACCTCAGTTTTATCTATGGAGATAGAGGAGGAAAGTACTGTGGTATAAGACTGTATCTGTAAATTTTTACCTCTTTTGAAAAGGAAATCTGAAGAAATAGAGCAAAATTCAGGTATCTATTGAAACTAGATGGTGGGTATGGGGCTTCAGCCATATTCTTTCCTGTTATTTCTTTATGATGAATATATTTCACAATTTAAAGTTCCAGCTCGGTGTAATGGTGCACACCTATAATCCCAGCATTTGGGAGGTGAGGTGAGTGGATCACCATGAGTTCAAAGCCAGCTTGGGCTACATAGTGAGTCAAGGACAGCCCAAACTACACAGCAAGACCCTGTTTCAAAAAAAATCCATAAAGAGAGAGTGGTCACCTCAGTGTATTCAAGAAATGTTAGTTTGCCTTCTTCCTACACCAAACATCTTGGATATTCGTATTTGGCTATACATTTGTCCTAATGTGGCTTGAACCCGGGACAGTTTATCTCCTTACAAAAAAATAATTTGAGAGGTAAGCTGATATGACAGCTCTGTGAAATCATGAGGAGCCTAGGCATTTTCTGTCTTTCTGCTCTAATGAACTGCCTTTTGTCCTAAAAGTCACCCATGGTCCAAGATGAACTCCATCCTTTACATCTTAATTTCAGAAGCAGGAAGGAAGAAGGATAGAAAAAAGCTTATCACCTAGTCTTTTAAGCAAACTTCCCCAACATGTATCTTATTGGCCATAATCTAGTCACATAACTATATCTTGGTGAAAGAGGCTGGAAAAGATAATGTTTTAGCTGGGTACATTGCCCAAGACTTGTAACTAAGGAAAAATAAAACACTTAATATGGGGTAGCAACTGGAAGTTTCTGTAAAAAACAAGAAACTAAAAATTACTGCTTTCTAAATTGCAGCATTATTTTAATTTTAAGTGAGATTTAGAGACTAAAAAGCATGTGAAACTCTTTCATAAATGTAGTATGGACAAAATATAATAAAACTCACGAGTACTGTCCTTCTGAAAGAGCAAGCAGAAACACCGAAACGCCACCCAGGATTTGGAGGCAGATTTATTTTACATCGATGGGCCCTGATAGGGATCTCTCCCAAAATATCAGGCCCCAATCTCTGGTGGTCTGGGGCTTATATGGGATAATCAAGCAGGAAGTACAGAGGCAGAATGGCTTGTCAGTTGGGGATTGGTTCTTACAATATGCATCATAGTGACCAGCTATACATCTATACATCACAGTGACCAGCCGTTTCTAAGAAACAAAAGTAACTGGAACTATTGCCTGGGCAACTAACAGACTGAAGTATACTGGCTGGAGTGGCCATTTTCTGTTACACTTCCATTCAGAGAGGTATTAATTTTGAATGTTACTGAATAAACAAAGTCATGTTATATCTTTTTTTCAGAGTGAAAAACATGCTCAGAATGTTAGATTTTATTTTCAAATGCATAGGGAACAAAATGAAGTATGTAGTAAGAAAATGAAGATGCATGTTAGGAATTTTAAGGTGAGTGGTTTATATCGATGTTGTAATTCTAAATTTTGAGTTATTGAATCTTTCTAACAAGATTGTGCTTACTTCAGGCACAAAGGAGTGGAGTACTGGACAGAAACAAATTTTGTCACCTCTGCAACATGATTTTTAGCTCTCCAGTCGTTGCTCAGTCTCACTATGTGGGGAAGGTTCATGCTAAAAAACTGAAGCAATTAACAGAGAAGTATGATCAGGTACCTCCATCAGCATTTCAGCCAGAGATAGGTAAGGTGGCTTTCACCTCTTTATTTTCAGTGTCCATCTCCAACTCTGCCATCCCTTTTTTATTGGGGAGACTTTCATTTCAGTTGAAATAATTTGATTATTATTCTTCTGCTCTGTTAATCACTATGTCCTTATCTATGGAGATTATAATGGCTGAATTAATTTTAAGAAATGTTATGATGTCTTCCTTTCAGTTTACTAAATCCAAATAAAATCAAGTGATTTGCTATATGGGTATCAATAATAATGAGCTAGAGTTTAGTCACTTTATAATAAAATTATAAAATCCTGGGTCTTTCTTAGTTCTTCCCCCTTGGCATATTTTACTATAGGACTTTGCAAAACATTATCTCAAATATGTGTTCAGATCAGTGTCTTTACCATAATGTAGTTATAGGTACAGCCTTTCTTGACTTTAACTGTAGGCAAAATAAAAAGAAGTAACTGAATCTCTTACCATGATAGCCCACTTATATTTTCCTGTAAATATAAAGTACCATTAGCATCACCAATCAGTAGTTACTGTGTATGCGTGCTATATTAAACCCAAAAGATACTAAGAATTATAAAACATTGCCTCTTTCCTTCTTTCAGTGATGTTGGCCTACAAGTACATAATGAGAAATCTGACCCAAAATTGCCTGAGATGGCAGAGTATACCCTGAAAAACCCAAATATTTTGAAAACTTTGTATGCAAAACAAACAGTAATGATTAATCTTCTGTAATAAATAATTTACCACATTCATAGTTGCTTCGATGCTATAGTACTAAGGCATGCCTGGACTGTAAAACTCACTAACATTAATTTCCCACTCATATAGGCATCACACAGAAAAATCAGTGCCACAGAAAATATTATGAAAACTTACTGTTTTCTTAATAAAAGAAATCAGAATTCATTTTTAAATTTATTGTAGTCTAATTGCTGTATATTTGTTTTTCTGCCTGTAAATCTAGAGAGGGACAGAATTACTGTGTCCTACAAGAGAAGAATGCATTTTGTAAAAGTCTTATCTCCAGTCCCCTAAATTTATTGATTTGCCCTTAAGGAGGAAAATAACTGTAATTGTGAAAACCTGTATAGTTTTATGGTCTTAATTGCATAGATTTTATTGTGATTCAAATGTAGACAAATACAGACAAAATGATGCCTTATTGTTTTACTCAAAGAAACCAACTTAGGAGTTGTTACCATATGGTTTACCCTCATTAATTTCAAAGAATCACCCTGAGATGACTTTCATGCCTTTATTGATTCCTCAAATGAATATAGTTAGATAGTGCCTGATGCAGAATATTCCTTCCTTCCCATGTCTTTATTGGAGAAACTTGGTGACAGACTAGTATTGAAATTTCCACTCTCACAGAAAGAAATTATTTTTTACTTGAGTACCACTGTCTAACATCCCTGTGCTGAAAAAGTCCAAAGAGAGTTTTTTTTTATAGAACTTCAAATTTCTCTAATATTTTAAAGTGGGTACAACTCTAATATCTGAACACATGTTAATCACTTGTCATAATAACTGTTTCAGCTGGTGTGCTTGTTTCTACTTATACAGAGTCAACTTTTCCGAAGCTTCTTGCTGTTAAGCCTGCTCCAGGTGGAACTGTGCCTTCTTCTGGCAGTGCTCTGCATTTGAATAATCGAAGCACATATTGCAAACTCTGTCCTGCTTCCTTTAAGAGTCCAGTAATGACCCACCAGCATTGTGTTGGGCAAGACCACAAAAGAAATGTAGCTAGAAAGAAGTTTTTAGACTAGATAAGAGAGAAACATCTTCAACCAAAATCAAATGCATATGGTAAACAGGAAAATTATCACAAAACTCCTTAATTGCATGTTTGTATTTTATAAAATATACTATCTTATATATTATTTTATTCTTATTGATTGAGGGGTGGTATTCATGAAATCACAGAATTTTAGATAAGTAAGGCCTTTCAAGTCCATCTAATTTTATGTTTGTTTTCTATAAAATGAGACCCAGAATGGTTCACATGACCCTTATTAAAAATCAAATAGTTACTCTTATGATTGAATACTGTCTTAGATACATAAGGAAAAATTTTAAATAAGTATCATGTTGTGACGTCATTGATTCACTAAATATGGTTTAAATATCTTTTTGGTGGTAGCATTCTTGGGAATACAAATTGGAATATATCATTTTTACCTGAAGAAGCAAGTATTCAAACTAGTTGGGTTAATAACACTTCACTGGAAGAAGCTACAGACATACATGTTTGTGTACATATTTTGGTAACTAGAGGAGTGAAACATCATTATATAATCTTCATAGATTTTGATGATTTTCATTTATACAAGTGGGAAAGAGAAGGGATGGTCAAAGGGCTTGGAGCTAAGAAAGAGTGGCAAGAAATTAGGTACAATATTTAGACTGATTTTGACTGGATTGATCCACTTGCTCTTCTAACCATATTTTTTTTTCCATTTTTCCCCCACAAGCACCTTCTCACTACTAGTGTATTTTATTCCCATTTCATGTTCTCTCTTCCACCCACTTCTTTTCCTCAACTCACGGCTATTTTTTCAATTCTTTCCTTACTAGACCTTCCTGCTTCATGTAATAATATTCTTTATTTCCAACATCTTGATGCTCTATTCTCCTGTGTTCCTGGCTGTTTATCTTGTTTTTTATATGGGCTCTTTTTGTTGTTGTTGTTGTTCACTACCTTGATATAGGTACTTTTATTATTCCATTCTTGACTTTTCAAACATATTTCAGTCTATTCTTGTTTTCGTCTCTCATCTGTATGCTTATGACCTTTCTGTCAGACTTTTGACTCACATAATCTAAATGGTAGCTAATGATTCACCTGGATATCTCAAAGCCATTTCAAGTTCACTTATCCAAAGCAGAAACCTGTAGTTAAATGTGAATTCCCTGTCTTACTTTCTCATCTCTGAGACACAATACCTGACATTCACAATTTAAAGGAGGAAAAGTTTATTTTGGCGCAGAGTTTGTAGAGGTTTCAGTCCATAGTCGGCTGGATCCAAGGCAGGGCAGCATGGCAGAGGAGTGTTGCTCATGACATGGCAGAAAAGAAAGAGAGAGAGAGATCAAAGGAGTAGGTAGAGAGATAAACTCTTCCATTCCACCCCTCCACACCAGTGATCCACCTTCTCTGACCAGGCTTTACCTCACAGCATCACATTTAGCTATAAACTCATCAGTGGATTAGTCAGTTGATGAGTATCATGCCCCCAAGTTTCAGTCACCTCCCCAAATCCCCACCCATGAGCTCATGAGGCTTGTGTGCTTTTACCTTTTATTACAGTGTAACATCTTTGAAAGAAAGGGCTTCACCTAAGTCATGTATATTTCCAGTATTAGAAGTGAAAGTGGTACAGAAGTAGTCCTACCTCAATAGAGAGTAGCTTAATACTCTAATCAGTGAACTACCTGTGTTTCAGAGCCTTACTTCTAGATATAAATTATAACATTCCCCAGTCCCCAGTACCACCTTCTTTAATTTCTGTATTTAATGAGGCACCAAAGCCATGACTCTTTTACATCCTAAATATTACTGCCCCCTTATCTCCAACCATGTCCTTTGCACACTTGTTTAGATCCTTAGCATCTTTCCTAGAGTTTTGCTACTCAGACTGTTGGTTGTGGATCAGCATCATTAGAATGACTTGGGAGCCTGTTAGAAAAAGTAATCTCAGGCCCCACTGCATTAATCAGAATATGCGTTTTAACCAGATCTCTGTGTGATATGTACTCAGTAAACAGTGAGAAACATTATCCAGAATACTGCTACAACCTGCTAACTATTCTCCCTGCCTCTAGCTTTACCTCTCCAAATCCACCCTCAGTTTAACCATTAGAGTATTTCAATGCAAAAATTAAAATGCAAATATTTCTATGTGATTCCCCTTTTTTAAAACCTTCATTGTTTCTCCCTCTTCTGTGGATAAAATCTGAGCTCCAGAGCTCTTATTCCTGACTGCCTTCTAAAGGTTTATTCTCTACTACTCCTAGACATGATCTGTGTGGGTCAGTATCTGCAAACCTTGTGTGGTTTCCAGGAACCTTTACCTTATTTCTTGTATGTATGTCCTTGTTCATACTCCCACATTGCCTGGAATAGCTCCACACCCTCTTATGGCTAACTCTTACTCATTCTTTAACAGGCTACTGCTGTTAACTTCCTTCAAGACTAACCTTCCTGGGCCGGTGAGATGGCTCAGCAGCATAAGCGCCTGCCTGGCAAGCGCGAGGTCCTGAATTCGACTTCTGGAACCCACATAAAGGAAAAAAGGGGCCGGTGATATCGCTCAGTGGCACAAGCACCTGCCTGGCGAGCGTGAGGTCCTGAGGTCAACTCCCGGTACCCACATTAAAAAAAACAAAACAAACAAACAAAAAAAACTAATCTTCCATGCTTCTTTAACCATCATATCTAAGGATCTCTCCATATGCTTTTACCTTTTATTACAGTGTAACATCTTTGAGAGAAAGGGCTTCACCTAATTCATGTATATTTCCAGTATTAGAAGTACAAGTGGCACAGAAGTAGTCCTACCTCAATAGAGAGTAGTTTAATACTCTAATCAGTGAACTACCTGTGTTTGTATTATTTCAGTTTCCTACTTAATATGATTCAACATATTCCAAAAAGTTTCAATATATGGTTTTATTTAGAATCTCAAAGAATGTTGATTTAGGCACATTAGAAATATATGTAGTAGGGCTTCTGAAAATAGGAGATGTTTGGGGAAATGACAAACTTCTGTTTGTAAACGGGATTGTCCTAATGCTGAGCTGAGAGTATCTGAAATAAATGGTATTCAGTTTAGTGGCATTTAGCAAATTTGAACTGAGTTAACTATCATAAGTGTTTGCACTCTTGTCACTACTAAAGGAAGGTTATTTTAGCACTTTAAAGAGTCAGTGTTATTAGAATGAAGGAAGAAGAATTTTGTGAAATTATTGGTGTTGGGGGAGGGGGATAATCAGTATAATTTAATCTAGTCATTGAAGTCATTTTATACTAGCTTTTGAAGCTAAAGCTCAAAAACAGATTTGCCAGTCTTAATTATTGCCTTGAGAGCAGTAAACATTAGGGCATTAAAAAACAGAATTTTTTGAGAAATTTAAAGAACAGTGACAGTAGAAGCCCATATTACAAGTGAGAAAATGGTAAGACAAAAACAATTTAACATATGCCACCATAACTATTTCAGTCTTTACCCATTTTCTCCTCTTTCTTTTTCTCCATCCTCTTGTTTATATTTCTCCTATATATCTAATCTCTTTCTCTTTTTCTTCATTATTCTCACTGCTTTCTTCATGTCCCCTAAGCAACCCATATCATATTAGCACAGGAATGGCTATTATAACAACATGGAACTAAAATGTGTATATTTAATTTATTTTACTTGTTCTGTTTGTCTTGCTAATTTCTAGCCCCATTATTACACATAGATGCCTTACCTTCACATGTAATTCAACATATCTAACACTGAATGAATAATCTTCTATTAAACCAACTTGAATTTCCCAAGTTTTCTTTGTTAGTAGTACCGCTATTTATTAATCACCTCTACTTCAGTCTTTGAGAGCATCAATGACTGTGTAATTCCCTGCATACTGTCCATCAGCAAGTATTATCAGATCTCCTTAGAAATATTACTTTCTGTACTTTTTCATTACATTTCAACTACTATCACCTCACATCTTAATGCTGTAAGAACCTTCTCGAAAGCTTTACTTGTACACCATTGTTATTCTGTTACTCTCTGTTAGAACATTTTCAACCATGAATCAATTCTGTTCTCCACCTTTTCTACTTCTACATACAAGCTACTAAGTGATGCTATGGAAAATTATATAAACTTAGAGGTTGAGTACCTATTCAGAGTCTTGGTATCCAACCTATTTGTGTATTTAGTCCTACTTAATCCTTTTTCCTTTTCCACCACTTTCCTCATAGTGCTGATTCTAAAACTCTTACCACTTTCCAAGACTCTCTTACTGGCTCTACCTGTACCATCCTCACATTTCTCAGGCAAGCTTTTTTCTTATTTCATCAAGAAAGAGTTGGCCATCAGATATACATTCCTAAGTATCTTGCCTTACCAGATCCTACTGTGCCCCTGAGTTCTCCTTTAACTATTATACTCTCATCTTCCCTTCTGAACTAAGTTGTTCTTTTTTTATTTTCAAGTGTATTCTACTCTGCCTTCACTTGTTATTCGCTCAATCCTCAACTCACTGCCATTCGTTGGCCCACATTCCCCTAGCCTTTATACATCACCACTTTTATCACACCACTGAAATTATCCCTGACTGGGTCATAATGACCTCCAAATTTCTAAATCTAATGAGCACCTTTATTTTTCCTCTTTAATATCACTCTCTCTTGTTCATCCTTATAACTCTGGCCTTTACCTTGGGACTTTTCATAGGTTCCTCCTTCTCTACCAACTTAAGGAGTGGCACTCTCCAACGTTTTGTCATTGTGTAGCTATTCCTGTGTCCATGCATACATTATCTACAGAAGACTTCTTGCATTCTGATTATTTTAACTACTTTCATGTTCTGACATCCCCAAAATCTCTGTGGCCT
Organism: Erethizon dorsatum; assembly: GCA_028451465.1. NCBI lineage: Eukaryota > Metazoa > Chordata > Mammalia > Rodentia > Erethizontidae > Erethizon > Erethizon dorsatum. Next base: position 86,678,900 of record CM051842.1, on the reverse strand, counting down.
GTCTTCTGCCTTTTAGACTTTATGTGTAACTTCCTATTTGATACCTTTACATGGAATCTCACAGTTATCTCAGACTCTGTGTGTTCATACTTGTACTCACATTGCTTAACTTTCCCACTCTGTGAAACAAGACTTTCTTCCAAAGATCCAGTTCCAGTTAATGGGATCACCACCCACTCAGTTAGCAAACCAGCATTCTGGGAACTATTTTTGACTCCTCTAGATTACTTCATCTCCTCTCATTTCAGTCAGTCACTGAGTCTTGCCAGTTTTGGTGGTAAATATTTCACCAGTTTCCCTGTTCCTTTCTATACCTACTAAGTAAGACCTCTCTAGTCCATGCCTTTATTATCCTTTGCCTAATCTATTGTATAGCCCCTTCATATTGAGATCTTACCTCCAGATTTACTCCCCTTAAAATCATTTTCTATATTGTAGCGAAAGGAGATATCCTTCTAAAATACACAATTGGCCAAGCATGTTACTTAGTACTTAAACCACTTTAAGGTGTTCTAACACACAGGAAAATGGTCTAGGCTTCTTGACGTAACATATTAAATCTCTCTTTCATCTGACCCCTTTTTGCCTCTCCCATCTGTCCCCTTATATTTTCCTTTAAAACAATTTCAAATTTAAAATAAATCCTATAAACACATCTGTGCTTTTTTAATGCTATTTACTAGGCTCTTCTTGACTCTTTTCATCAAATTAACTATTTCTTATCTTTCCAAGTTTAGATCAGCCATCATCTCTTGGAGTAGCCTTCTTTAGCCCTCCTTACCTGTACTAGTGCTTCTGCATCATTGTGCTCTCATACCTCTTGAGTATACCTTTCTTATATTTACCAAATGAGACTGAAATCCTTTGTTATGCATCTCTTTCTCATATTGTAGAGAACCCGGCTGCTTAATACATCTTGCATTTCTAGTATCTATCATGATGCTTGTTGCCATAAAGGTACCCAGTGTTTGTTGAACAGATTGTTTGAATTCAACACATCATGTTCAATTCTGTGTCTGTCATCCCTGATATTGTTTTCATTCCAACGTGCTGATATCTACTTTCCTTATAGTTTAAATCCTTCCTATCCTCCATGATATATCACAGCTTCCATCATTGCTTTAACTTTTGGTATTCTTCCCCTTCTCTGATTTTTTTAGACTTTACCATTCATTGATAATTATATTAATTATAGCTCCGTAGCTGAATTACTGTCCTTGAGCCAAGGGATTATATTATCTTCTGCAGTATCCTTCTCAATGTTTTATATGGCAATGAATATGTAGTTTTTTTCTTTGTTCATTGAAAAGCATTGTCATGTAGGGATAAAGATAGACTTAAAAATGTGTTTGAACTCACATGCCCGGGTGTGCCTCAGCTTTATCGAGTATAAAATGAAAATAAGGCAGCATCACAAGATTGAATAATGATGAAATGAAATACTATATATCATATATCTATACATATATAGTACCCATCACAGAATAGGTTCTCAGCATCTATTATTTTATTAAAAATATTTTGTTCTCCTGTCACAATTTATTTTATTTATTTATTTTTTTCCCTGTGGTACCGGGGGTCGAACTCAGGACCTCGCGCACCAGCAGGCACCTGTGCCGCTGAGCGATATCACCGGCCCTTTTTTCATATGTGGGTTCTGGGAGTCAAACTCAGGACCTTGCGCTTGCCAGGCAGAAACTTATGCTGCTGAGCCATCTCACTGGCCCCTCCTGTCACAATTTAAACACAGATAAATTATTGGACTTTTCTGTTTTGTTTTGTTTTGTTTTGTTTTGTTTTGTTTCGTAAGTCCCAAATTAAGTCACTTTCATGTAGCATTCAAATCGGTTTTATTTCCCCATCTAGATATTAAACCATCAATTCTTCAACCTTGACAACACAATAGAATCATGTAGGGAGCTTTTACAAATCCAAATTTTCAGGCCATTCCTCTGATCAATTAAATTATCCTTGGGACTTACACGTAGTGTTCTGTTTTCTCTTTTTTAACTCCCAGAGTGATTCCATTATGAAACCACATTGAGAAGTATAATGTTACACTGCAAAGACATGTGCTTCCCAATCAATGCCTTGAAAACAAAGATCTTAGTTTAAAGAGTTAGGAGATAGTGTTGGGAGTACGATATCAGTGGACCCCACAAATGTTAGGTTATAGAAGATTGTGAAAGATATGAGATACAAAGAAGCCTGACTGAACTCTGAACTCAGAAAAAGGAAATCCTAGAAAGGCTGAACAGGGCCAAAGAGCAGTCAATGAATAAACTTCCTATTGTCACAAAAAATGTTTACACAGTTTTTATATATTACTTCATAAGATGTCTATATCCTATAAAAGAGATCATCAATGTTTGAAAAGGCCAAGGGCTAAAGTAATAGTAAACACACAATAATTCTAGAACTGCCTCTGTATTGTTCATACATGACTGGCAGCTCCTCTAAAGCCCTGTATTACCTCTATTATGATGTAACTTGTGGAGAAAAAAAAGAGGAACTAAATAGAAAACTATGTACATCATACATTATAATCATAGGCACTAAAAAATGCATAAAGCCTTTGAAAAATAATTGAGTTTATAGTCATCATGAAGACCACTGAGTCAATCTCAGGCAGGTACTCAACAATGGTTGCACAGTAAAATTTGGAAAATTTTGAAAAACCAAAGAAGCCTTGTTCTACCCCTAATGACTCTGTTTAACTGATCTGATGTGGAACTGTAGTATGAACATTTTTGCACATGATTCTAATGTGTAACCAGCATCTAGAAACACTAACCTAGTAGAAACGAGGTCTCTGCCTTATGCTACATAACTTGGGTGCCCTCAAAATATAAGGTATAGGCCAAGATAATCTGAGCCTTAGTTTCTGTACCTATAAAATGAAGAGAGTAATTTCCTAAAATGGATTGTGAAGATTCACAGTCCCCAGTGTAGTCACTACCTTTGCAGGAAGTCCAGTATCTTCAGTTGATCAGCCTCAAATCGGCAACTCATTAACTGCAAGTAAACTTGGAAGACACTGATAAAGAAGCAAGGAACTGGAAAAATATTCCCTTAGTATATTTCTCAGAGAGTCTCTGATGATAATCGCTTGGAGTATTCATTAAAAATTAATACCCTCAGCTGTACTACTGCTGTGTATATACCTAAAAAAATTAAAGTCAGCATAGTATAGACATACGTGTATACTTATGTTTACTGCAATAAAATTCACAATAACTCAGCTATGGAAACTGCCTTGGTTTTCTAAATACTGATGAATAAGTAAAGAAAATTGGGCATATATACATAATAGAGTATTGTTCAGCCATGCAAAAGAATAAAATAATGCAATTTACACCAAAATGAATGAAACTAAGTATCATCATGATAAAGTGAAATAAACCATACTCCAAAAAATGAATATCCCATGCTTTCTCTCGTATGGAATCTAAAAGAAAAATAGAGAAGTGATATGAAAGTAAAAGGAAGACTATTAGGAGAAAGGCAATGAGGGAAGGATCAAGGAAGGGAAAGGGTGAGAAATGGGGTTGTGTAGAAGTGATCAAAGCATGTTATATGCATGTACAAATATGCCAAAATGAAACACATTATTCTGTGTAATAAATGAAAAACTTAACTCACTGTCCCTACCCCAGAACTAGTGAATTATGTTCTCCAGGGGAAGGTCCTGGGAATCTGTATTTTTAAAATGAAGGCCCCAAGTGATTCTTATCAGTGATCAGTAAACATTGTCATTTAAATTGTATCATCATTCTAGTATTTATTTATGGTATGAGGAGATATATGTTTCCCCTTCCCACTTTTTCTTGATGTCTATCATCCAGAGTATACTTTCTTTGGTATAAAAGTATATGGGAAAAATTATAATTAGTAAGTGACTTGGTGTGCATGAAATTGGCACACAGGGCGAAAGGTAGTTTTGAGGAATCATTCATTCAAATTTTGATGTATCCTGCTGAGTTCTTCTGGTCCCACAACTACAATATATGTCAATATTGAATAGAGTCTCAAGTCCTTCAAAGTCATCACCTTTCCCCTTGACAGTAGTCTCTTGTTTCCATGAATAATCTTTACTAAGATAAGGTCAGTACACTTAATAATGATTAATTTAGCTTCCTTTACATGATTAGGTTCCTGTTCAATTTAAAAGATGACCTTGGTTGTCCCCTAAATCTCTAAAGTAACAATTTATTGCCTCCTCCTTAGGGTGGAATTGTTTTTATATATGGCTCATTAATTGGCTTCCTCTGACCTGAGATAAAGTGGAAAGACAATGAGGTTAAGAAAATAAAAATTAATTTATCCCCTGCTTCTAATTCTGCCTAAGAAGGAGAATAGTGAGGTAGATATTATACAGTTCTTACTTTATAGTTCTTGATTCTTTTGAAGTGGCAACTAGCAGTTTTGTTTTACAATTTTGCTTTCAGCTTTTATCTTGTTAGTGGGGCTCACTGGACCTTTCTCCTTTTTAAAATCTTTGGAAATTACTTTTGGTAACTAATACACTGCACTGATTTCAGGTAAGAGAGTAAAAATTTGCTTTTGTTTGTCTTTAATCTTTGGGGACATTTCAAATTTTGGTTGGATGAAAAAATAATTAAAGGCAAACAAAAAGATTGAGGGACTGAGTCAAGGATTAGTTAGGCATTGCTAAATTTGAGGTGCCTGCTGCATTTCCATCCAGTAACAACTAGCAAGCAGATAGCAGATTCTTAGGGAATATGTCATGACTAGGGAAGCGGTGTGTTGTAAAGAATTTGGGGCACTAAATTAAGAGACATGGGCACTCTTTAAGAGGCTAAGTCTACTACTAAATACTTCTCTGACTTTGATTACATCATTCCACCTCTCTGGGCCCAATCTTTATTAGAAAATTTGAAGAAGATCATGTTCAATAAGTTCTAGTCCAGATCAAATATGTGATTTTCAGTACATCCATGCTGGATATCTTCACTTGAACTCTCTGTTTTTGCAGCATTTAATAGGAGAACCTGTGTTTGCCAGATTTGTAGAATTACCTTTACATCTTTAGATATGTTCTGGATGCACATGCAAGGAAGTGAGCATCAAATTAAGTAAGTGTTTTTTTTTTTAATTTGCCAAACGTTCCCATGATACCAAATATCAGAGCTTCTAGTCAAGTATCATTTTATATACTTTACAAATTTGTAGATACTCGGTTCCTATGGATTAAACCTGGATATGGTTGGTGGTTTTTGCAACATATTGTACACCAGTGTCCCCCAAGGGAGTTCTCTGGTCATGATATTATACTGCAGAGCTAGCTAATTGGTACCCATCTTGACCAGATGACATAGCCCTTCTTTGGTGCCATGCTGAAGGATCATTCTCAAGCTAACCATATAAATTTAAAGCATCACTAGAATGTTGGTTTAGTTATAGCGTTTCAGTCATCCAGTCATCATTCTGCCAGTGAGGTATAGTGGTTAAAAACAAAAGCCCTAAGATGAATATAAACACTCTGTACTCCAAACATGTACAATTAAAAAGAACATTTTAAAAATCAAATGTCTAGACATTAGACGTGAATCAGAATACCAGTTCCATATTTCAACTAAGTGTAACTTGGGACATCTCTGAAATAATATCGTTATAAGGAAATACAATAATATGTGTAAAATGTCTGGCCTGGCCCATCATAAGAGCTCAATGAATGTTTAGTAAATTCTATTTTAAAGAAAGGAGAGTTGAGTGGACAATTAAAGAGTGGCTAAGTCACATAGTAGAGTGCAAAGTCATTTAGCTGTTGTATATTTGGCTTCTCACTTTTAAAATTAGAGTATCTCTGTTACTTTATTATGGGAGAAAGTGTATTGACTCTGAATACATAGAAGGTAAGTAGTCTGACTTACCAAATTAACCTACCTTTAGATTTTAAAAAAAAAGAAACTCAGGCTCCATAATAAATATGTTTCACATCTGTAGATCCATATAAGAAATTGACTAACCAAGACTTTGAAAACATCATGACATTTAAATCAGACCACCTTTTGGGGTATTAAATATTAATGCTCCTTATTCACATATACCCAACATTTATTAACACTATTAGTACTACAACAGTATCAGATATGTCTGCACCTTTATGCCCATCTTCCCTTTTATTCAAGGCCTGTGAAAAGTTTCTTTGCATAAAAATTGTATGGTGCCGGGCAGATATCTGACTATCTCTGCAACATCTTTTTAGCCTAAAAAGTCACTTGTTTTTTTATCATATCATTTTTGTATATGTTTGCAGTACATAATGATTATATTTATCATGGAGAATTGGTATTTTTTGCATGAGATTTCTTATTAATATATGTGTGTGATACATAATAAATATGCTTATTGTGGGTAATAGGTATATACGCATGTCACATCTTGATACATTTTACTCCCCCTTCCCCATGCCTCTGTCTTATCTCACCCCTCCTTAGATCCCCTTCCCATCTCCTCAAAGCCTATCTCTCTGTTTCCTATCATCTGTCTTCTATTTGGGTCTTTAAAGTATTTATAGTTTGAGTTTCTCATCTGAGAGAAACCATGCAATATTTAATCTTTTGTGTCTGATTTATTTTATTTAGCAGTATGGTCTTAAAATCCATTCATTTTCCTAAAAATGACACAAATTCTTTCTTATGGCTGGGTAGTATTCCATCATGTGTATATGCCATATTTTCTTTATTCACTAATCTGTTGAAGGGCACATCCAAATGTAGCTATTATGAGTTTTGCTGCTATAAGCATGGGTACACATATATCCCTGGAATATGATGTTTTCATCTCTTTCAGGAAGGTACCCAGAATAGGTACAGCTAGTTCAAATGGAATTCCTATTTTTAGGTATTTGAGAAATCTCCGTACTGATTTCCATACTGTTGATACTAGTGTACATCCCCACTAACAGTGTAGAAGCATTCCTTTCTCCCCACAATCTTGTCAGAATTTGTTGTTTTTGAGTTCTTGATGATAGTCATTCTTAGCGGAGCAAGATAGAATCTCCATGTTATTCTGATTTGTGTTTCTCTAATGGCTGGAGATATTGAATTTTTTCATCTATTTATTGGCCATATGCATTTCTCCTGAGAAGTGTCTATTAATTTAAATTGCCTGGCTTTTTTTGTCTTTTATTTTGAGAGGTCTAATTTTTTTGAGTTCTTCATGTATTCAGACATGTTGATCAATGAAACAGAATTGAGAATGTAGAAAAAGTCATTCTTCATGCATTTTATAATGAGGTAGGTTTTAAAATTTTATTTTGACTTTTGTTGATTTTTTTAAGAGTAATATTTTTGGAAGCAAAGAAAATATTCAGGATAAAATATTCGAGGGCCGGTGAGATGGCTCAGCGGCATAAGCGCCTGCCTGGCAAGCGCGAAGGCCCGAGTTCGACTCCCGGAATCCACATACAAAAAAAGGGCCGGAGATATCGCTCAGCGGCACGGGTGCCTGCTAGCACACGAGGTCCTGAGGTCGACCCCCGATACCCACAAAAAAAAATACGAATAACAAAAATTTTGTACTGTCTTCTTTGCAGAGAATCTCTTGCTATCAACCGAATGAAGAATTCAAAGACACAAGATGATTACCAAGATGAATGTGCAAATTACATCAAAGTACAGAAATACAAAGAACTAGAGTTCAGGACTCATTTCAGAAAAATGGAAGAAAACTCTTTGGAAGCTCGTGTGTCCAGAGGATTGATTGATTCTAAACTCAGATATAAAATATTTGAACGGAGACTCCCGTTTGATACTTGCCAGCCATACCCAGAACCATACAATAATTCACAAGCAGTGAAAAACCAGTTACCTCATTGCTTACCAGCTCATTCAGAGAAGACATATGACTCTTTCCAAGATGAACTTGAAGACTATATCAAAGTGCAGAAAGCTAGAGGACTAGATCCACAGACTTGCTTCAGAAAGACAAAAGAAAACTCAGTGGACTATGGATACAGGGAAATGTTTGATTCTGGACCCAGACAAAAAATGTGTGAGCAAAGCTTTTCATCTGATACTTTCCATACCTACCAAAAACCAAACAGTAGTTTACTAGAGGATGGTCCCTTACCTCATTGGTTACCAGCTCATTCAAAGAGGACATATAACTCTTTCCAAGACGAGTTTGATGATTACATCAACGTGCAGAAAGCCAGAGGATTAGAGCCAAAGTCCTGTTTCAGAAAGATAGTCAATGGCTCTGTGGAAACTCATAGGTACAGGGAAAGGTCTGATAGTAGACCCAGTCATAAAATGTTTGAGCTAAGACTCCCAATTGAAACCTTCCAGACCTACACAGGACCCTACAGTAGTTCACAAGCAGTGGGAAACCAGTTGCCTCATTGTTTACCAGATCATGACAGCAAACAGACTGAATTCGATTCAGTGAGCTGTCAACTCACCAGAGGCTTTTTTCCAGAAAAACCAGTACCTCTGAGCTTTAGTCATCAAGAAAACTCTGGCCCATACAGTGCAGAATGCGAAGCTTACAAGCACCTCTCTTCAGAAAATCATACTAGTGACCCTCAAGCAAGTTATAAACAGCGACATCAGAAGAGACGACAGCACGTGGAGAAAGGCAAACGAAGACCAAAGAAGGAGCAGTCCAAGCATAAAAAGAAAAAGAGTTATAAGGGTATGGATTTAGACAAAGACAAGAACATCCACCAAAGTAAAAGGAAGGAGGATAAAGTCAGGGGCAATTCAGGAAAGCTTAAGCATCGAAAAAAGAGAAAAAGCCATGATGTAGCTACTGAAAAAGAACATAAGCACAGGAAAGAGAAAAAGAAACCTGTTGAGGAAAGGACTGTAGAGGAAATCCTTTGGGATGAGTCAATTCTTGGATTTTGAACTTTTAGTTTACCCGAGGATTATTTAAAGAAAACAGCATGAACTTAGATAAAGACAGGAGCATCCAATAAAAAAAGGAGTGATAGTGTTAGACTGTGGAAGCTTTGTGTGTGTGTGTGTGTGTGTGTGTGTGTGTGTGTGTAAAATTTTAATTGAAACAGACTAAATCTAGTCTTTGAAAATTAACATAAGGAAAACCTATTGAAGAAAAGAAAAAAGAGTCAGTATTTAGGGTGAGTCTACTATTTTGAATTTTTAGTATTGTTTACCCAAGGATAAATTAAAGAAATGCATTAAGAAAATTAATTTTGACAAAAACAAGTGCATCATATGAAAAGAATAGATACATTATAGTCCAGGGAAGTAAAATAGCCCCCTCCTTCCCTCCCCCACCCTCCAATCTTTCCTTCCCTCCCTCCATGCCTCCTTTCCTTTTTTGGTAAAATATAAAATTTTATTGAGAGAAGAAACCAAACAAATCCTAAACTTAGCCTCTGAGATACAAGAATATAATATATGAAGAACTTAAGAGAAAATAAAATTATTAAAGAAAAGACAAGAGCCAGTGCTTTGGCATGAGTCTACTCTTGATTTTTAAACTTTCCAATTTTGTCCACTTACAGTTGAAGAAATAGGAAGGTTTGGCTTTATTTTTTTTTTTTCCTGTGGGTACCGGGGGGTCGACCTCAGGACCTCGCGCGCCAGCAGGCGCCCGTGCCGCTGAGCGATATCACCGGCCCCTTTTTCGTATGTGGGTTCCGGGAGTCGAACTCGGGCCCTCACGCTTGCCGGGCAGGCGCTTAAGCCACTGAGCCATCTCACCGGCCCAGGTTTGGCTTTATTAAATTCATGTTGTTTGAATTTTTCTACGTGGACAGTTAATTTCTAGAAAAGAGCCAAGTGAAGTAAAAGTATTCAGTATTCCTTTTCCTCAAATAACTTTTCCTCATTTTCTAAAATAATGAAAAAGTATTAAATGTTTCTTACAGAGAAAGTAATTTACATAAAAGTAAATGAAGTTTTCTCTACTTTGTTCATCAGAGTGCTTTGATAGTGAATTATTGAGCCATTTATTTTAAATTAGAATTACCAAGTGCTGCACTCTACAGCCATACCACCCTGAACCCTCCTGATCTTGTTTGATCTTGGAAGCTAAGTAAGCATTGTCAGGCCTGTGGGAGACCAGGCATTACAGGACAGATTTTCTTTGGTGTTTATCATAGTGTTGGCTGTATTTTTTAATTGTTGTGTGTTTATTTATGTTTCTTGGTTTTTCCCAAACGAAAATGTATGAAACGATTTTGCAGTAGTTTTTTTATTTGTAATTCTGAATGTGGAAAATTAGCCTATAAGCTTAGATGATACATTCTGAAAGTCAAGAAGTGCTGATACAAAATTATTGTATATTCTGTAAATGTTTATATTAAAGTGTTCTAGTTTTTATGATTATTTTATGTAAATGATCATTTTCCATCCAAAGATGATTGATCTAAGTGTGAGAGGGGCAACAATGAAACACTTTGCACTTAATATTTCTGGGGAGATCACACTGTAAAGCTTCAATAATTTCATTTCTTCTCCATCTTGTGTAGTACAAGCTGGTATTCCATCTTGAGCTCACTGTCAGGTTAGAAAAATATGATCAACTAAACACTTGAAACTGAAGAAGGAAAAAAATTTCAGTGGTAGAGGGCCATGAAAGTTTATTACCTTTAAATTGTTTGATTTTTTATTAAATATTTTTACTCTGATTTTCCCTTTTATAGGATCACCACTCCAATAAGTATTTTAATGCCAGTATGGTATACTACAAAATGTAATGGCCTGGGAATACAAATTGGAGTATTCTGGTACCAGTTGCACCATCAAGTTGCTTTGTGATCTTGTAAGAATAGCAGCAAAATGCCACGTGAAGTCACACAGGAATAGGAAAAGTTGGTTATAGTTTCTTTGCATACTAATCTTGTCAAAATATGTAAATTTTGATAATGATATATCTTCATTTTAGTCAAGCCATTAAATAGGAGCTTTTGAGAGTTGAATAAAATAGTACATATGTGCTAAAAAAAATACTGGTTGTGTTCATATGTAGTAGAATTAATACCACCAAAGAGAGTGAGTCCTCAAATCAAATTTTTTCATGAGACTGTTGATGTAAGATTATTTAGCTGAGTGTGCTAATGTTGCTCCCGTAATCTCCAGCACTCAGGAGGCTTGAGATCCTCTTGGGCTACATAGAAAGTTCAAGGCCAACCTCAAATATATACTAAGACCCTGTACCAAAAATCCAAAAGAGGATTAATTTATGCTCTACTATCAACCCTCCCTTTTTATTAGTACATATTACTTATATGTAATGGTTTAATTCTGGAATATTCACATATGTATGTAACACATTTTGATTTGGTCTACCCTACCATTTCTTCCTTGCTCTGCTATCCTCAGTATCCTTTACAACCTTCCTCATCACTAATAGTTTCCCTTCTACTTTCATTTCATTTTTCTTTTTAAAGATTCTACATATGAGAAAAAAATGTGACATTTGTCTGAGTCTGGCTTATTTCAATTAATATGATCTCCATTTCCATTCATTTTCTTGCAAATTACATGATTACATTCTTTATAGCTGAGCTGTTATGAATTGCACTGCAATAAACATGGGTATATAGATATCTTTGTTGTACACTGTAATTCTTTTCAGGGAGTGATATACCTGGATCCCATTGTAGCTCTGTATTTACATATTTGAGGAACAACCATACTGATATTCATAGTAGCTATATTAATTTACATTTCCACCAACAGGGTAGAAAAGTTTTTCCTCAGGTCCTCACAGGAATTTTTTTTTTTATATTCTTGATGATAGCCAGTCTGAGAAGGGTGAGATGAAGTCTAAATGTAGTTTTAATGTGCTGTTCCCTAATGGCTATATATGTTGAACATTTTCATATATTTATAGGTCATTTGCACCACTCATTTTCAGAAGTGTCTGTTCAGTCCATTCATTGTTTGGGCTATTTCTTTAATTAGAGTTAACTTTTTTTAGTTCTTTATATATTCTGGATATTAATCCTGTCATTCTATAGTCTATCTTTCACTCTTGTTGTTTGCTTTGCCGTGTGGAAGTTTTTTAATTTGCTGCAATTTCTTTTATGAATTGGTATTATTTCCTGTGCTACTGGAATCCTATTCAGGAAGTCATTGGCTGTGCCTATACCTTGAAGTGTTTTCGCCTATATTTTCTTCCAGCAGTTTCAAATTTTCATGTGTTGTACTTAAGTCTTCCATCTGTGTTTTCGATTGATTTTTTTACAGGATGAAAGGTACAGGTCTAATTTTGATCTTTTATGCATGGATATCCAGTTCTTTCAGCACCATTTATTTAATCTTTTGTTAGTACATATTTGCAATACATAATAAAAGACATTCATCATAGAGAAGAGTCTTTTATTTCCAACTGTATGTTTTGGCCACATTGTGCAAAATCAGATGGCTATAGTTTCATGGATTTGTTCTCGTGTCCTCTATTCTATTCCACTGGTCTACACATTTATTTTTATTCCAGTACCATGTTATTTGTGTTACTATGGATTTGTAGTTTATTTTGAAGTCAAATATTGTCATACAGCGTTGCTCTTTTTGCTCAGGATTATGTTGGCTCTCATAAGACTTTTGTGCTTCCACAGGAATTTTAGAATTATTTTCTCTAGAACTTAAAGAATGTCATTGATATTTTAATGTGAATTGTATTAAATCTGTAGAATAATTTGATAATATGGCCACTTGAAAAATATTAATTATGCTGATCCATGAGTATGGGAGGTCTTTCCATCTTCTAGTGTCTTCCTCAGTTTCTTCCTTCATTGTACTGTAAATTTCATTGTAGAGGTCTCTCACCTCTTCTGGTAGGCTTATTCTGAGGTATTTTTATTTTTTTGATGGCATTGTGAATGGAATTGTTTTCCTGATTTCTTTTTTCAGTGGTCTATTTATTGGTGTATACAGAACACCAATTGATTTTTATATACTGGCTTTGTATCTGGCCACATTGCTGAATATGTTTACCTAATGCAAAAATCTGGTGGAGCTTTTGAGATCTTCTAAGTAAAGAAAGACATCATCTTTAAATAAGGATAATTTTACTTCTTCCTTACCTATTTAGATCTATTTAGATCCCTTGTGTTTTTTTCCCATGCCTACTTGTGCTGGCTACACTTTGGAGTTCTATACTGAAGATGAGTGAGTGAGAGTGAATACCCTTGTCTTATCCTTGACTTTAGAAGAAATGCTTTCAGTTTTTCCCCACTCGTCATTATGCTGACTGCAGGGTTGTTATATATGGCCCAATTATATTGAGTATGATCCTTCTGTGCCTAGCTTTGTTGAGCCTTTATCATGAAGGGATGTGGAATTTTGTGAAAGGCTTTATATGTCAGGTTTCCCATCAATGGGAAAAAAATCTCTAAGATACACTAAAGGAGTATATTTAGCTCATGGTTTCAGAGGGTTCAGTCCCTGGTTGGCTGTCAGCAAGGCATAAATGGTATGGCGGGAGGGCCTGGTGTAAGAAAACTGCTCAGCTCATGGCATCCAAGTAGAGGAGCAAGGGAGAAAAAAGAGAACAGTACATCCTTCAAAGGCACTTTCTCAGTAACCTCTTTCAAACAGACCCCACCTCTTAACAACACACTCAGCTATAAATTCACCAGTGGATTAATCCATTAATGCATATAACACTCCCATGATCCAGTCACCTTCCAAAAGCCCCACCTCTGAACACGAGATTTTTAGGGGACATTTTAGATCTAAGACATAACAGTCTTTTTTTTGCATCTTTTGAGATGATCATGTGTTTATCTTTGTCTCTATGTGGTGTATTAATATTTATTGATTTGTGCATGTTGAGCCATCTTCTTTGTAACCAACTTGATCATGGAATAGGATATTTTAAATACTGGATTTAATTTGCAAGTATTTTGTTGAGGATTTATGGATCTATGTTAATCAAGGATACTGGTCTGTAGCTTTTTGCTGTAGAGTCTTTATTGGGTTTTGGTATTAAGGTAATACTGGCCTTACAGAATTAGTTTGGAAGTATTTCTTTTTATTGCATGAAATAGTTTGAGTACCACTGGTCTAGTTTCATTCCATTGTGATCTGATAGGATACACAAAATTATTTCAAGGTTTTTCTTTTATATTTTTTAAAATTTACCTTATGGCCTAAAATATTACCTATTTTAAAGAAAGTTTCATTAGCTGCTAAAAACATAATGTGTATTCTGCATCCTTGTTAGATGGAATATTCCTAGACATATGTTGATTGCATTTTATTTATAGTGTAGTTAACTGTGATGTTTCTTGGCTGATTTTTTGTTCAGATGACCTAATCTCTGTGAAAGAGTGTGGTATTGAAGTTATTTACTATAATTTTAATGGTATCTGCCTGTCCCTTTAGGTCTAATAGTGTTTGTTTTATACAACTGGGTGTGCCAACATTCAGTGCAAATAGATTTACCATTCTTCCATATTCTTGGTGGATTGTTCCCTTTACCAATATGTAGTGACTTTGTCTCTTATAACTAATTTTAACTTGAATTCTGCTTTGGTAGATATGAGTGCACCCTGCTCCTGCTTGCTTTGATTCTATTTGCATGATTGTATTCCGTCCTTTTATTTTTCAGTCTGTGTATGTTTTGGCAGATGAGATATGTTTCTTACTGGCAATGTATAGTTGGATCTTCTTTTTTAATCCAAACTACCCATCTGTTTCTTTCAATTGCGGGAATTTAAACCATTTATATTCTAAGTTATTATTAAAATGTATGCAATAATTCTTGCCATTCTGTTGATTTTTTCTGATATTTGATTCCTTATTCACTCGCTTGCCTACTTTTTCTCTTTTATGTGTAGTGTTCTTTTAAATATGTTCTGTAATTCTGATTTAACACTCATGAATTCCTTTAGTTTCTACTTATATTGAAAGGTCATTTCTGAAGGATTGTTTTGCTGGTTGTAGCAATCTAATTTGGCAGTTTCTTCAGGTCTTTTAATACATTCCTTTCCCTCCTGACCCTTAGAGTTTCTGTGGTTTGCCTTTGTAAGTATTTTATTAAAATTAGCCACACACAATTTTAATCTATAGTGGGTAAGCCATGCATATATGAAAATTTAAAACTATGTAAATTGGGTGGTGGTATGAGTAGATGAAGGGAAATGATATGGTCTTGATTACTGTCTTTGGAAAATTACCAGTGGTTTGCCCTACAAAACTGGTCTTCAAAGGTCTTACAGAGAAAATTTTTGACAGATATAACTTCTAGTTAAGCAGAAAGGTTAATTTTTTTTCGTTGAAGCTGGTGACAATGGTCTTGAGCCCTACTTTGAAACTAGTTTTGCTCCCATCTGCTGTCTCTTAGAACCTGAAGGTATAAATGAATATATATGTGAATATATATATATATATGAATATATATATATATATATATATATATATATATATACACATATATACAGAATCCAAAGTGATTTTTACTTGTAGAGATGAGGGCTGAAACTACTAAGATAAAATTCAGTAGTATAAATAATAAGTCCTTTACTTGGGTATGGAAGACAATAAAATACATAGTTGAAAGTATTAATGTGGAAACAATATTGGGGATGTTTTACATATTTGATTTGAAAGACTAATATCCAGACATAAATTCATCTATGATTCCAGGTAAATATACTGAAGAGAGTATTCACAGCAAGTAAGTTAATAGTACCCTACTTTAGACATATATCCTGATGTGGATAGAAGATACAGAGAGGCAAATATAGGACAGATTTGGGAAATAATTTACAAAAGTTGGAGTTTGGGGAACATACAGTAATCTGTTTTGTTCTTTCCATGAATTGTGTAAATAACACAGTGTTACACCAGGAAGGAACCTGAGGGGAAAAAATAAATGCAGATTCTGTTCCACAAAAACTGACAATCCGGGCCGGTGAGCTGGCTCAGCGGCTTAAGTGCCTGCCCGGCAAGCGCGAGGGCCTGAGTTCGACTCCCGGAACCCACATACGAAAAAGGGGCTGGTGATATCGCTCAGTGGCACGGGCGCCTGCTGGCGCGCGAGGTCCTGAGGTCGACCCCCCGGTACCCACAAAAAAAAAAAAAAAAAAACTGACAATCCAAGAGAGAAAATGAACCAATAAACAGGTAATTGCTATATGAATTTAATAAAGGCTACAATGATATGAAATTGTGGGTACATGGATAAGGTTAACGGAATAATAAGGGCATTCAAGTAGGACTTCATAAGGAAATTAACATCTAAACCTCTCAGTCAAAAGATTTATTTTTTTATATATCAGCATAGCTATTAGGCAGTTGAAACTTAACATAGCTAAAATAAAGTGCTTTGTCCTATCATTACTAATCCTTCATTTCCTAGTTCCCTTTTTTTTTTTTTTTTGTGGGTACCGGGGGGACGACCTCAGGACCTCATGCGCCAACAGGCACCCGTGCCGCTGAGCGATATCACCGGCCCCTTTTTCGTATGTGGGTTCCGGGAGTCGAATTTGGGCCTTCGCGCTTGCAAGGCAGGCGCTTAAGCCGCTGAGCCGTCTCACCGGCCCCCTAGTTCCCTTTATTTCTAAAAATCTTTCTTCCAATTGTGCAAGCCCAAAACAATTTTTGAGCATGTCTTCTCTACATTAGACCATAAGCAATTCCTCTTGATCTATCACCAAAATCTCTAAATGTTTAGTTCTTTTTCAATGCCGTCAACCTGATCAGAGACATTATTTCTAGACAAAACTGGAAAAATAGGTTTCAGAGCAATTGAAACAGAAGTCATTACAGGCTCTGAATTACAGATACCTGAAGAAATCTGCACAGAAAAATCAAGAGAAAAGAGAGCAGTGGTGAAGTAAGTCTTTGAGGGTTTCAGAAGTATTTAGCATATGTTTTCCTTGAGAAGAAAAAAAAATCCACATGAAAATGAACATTGATGGTTTCCAAAATCAAACCGAGCAAATCAGAAACATTGTGGGTATGGGAAAAAGGAAAAACAAACATTAGAGGATGAGGGAAGAATCCAGCAAAAAATAGATCTCGATGTATGACAGAAAAAAACTTCTAAAAGAGAGTAGCAACTTGAATGACAAGACCTGTGGAATGTGAATTCTGTGCCAGAAGACTATAGACAAGACAGAGTGGTTGTAAAAGAATATACCAAGATCAGAATAAGAAAAGACAAAGACTTCATTAGGATAGTGTACACTGTGAAGAGGGACTGCAGGTGATTTTTCAAGTCAGGAAGCACTATCAGGGTGAGAGATTGAGGACTTCACAAGGGATGGAAGACATGTCTTCACAAGACATGGGAAAAGTGAGCTAGAAAATGTAGATATCTCAGAAATGCATTCTGTGGGGCATCTTATTCACAGTTAAATCTTCAGGGACACATGCATTGTGCACAAACTTGCACATTTAAAGTTGCATTTTGCCAAGGTCATTTACTCAGGCCTCACAGAAAACTCTTTCTTTCTGATTCTTACACTGTCTTGGATCAGTGTTAATGCATTGTCTTACAACTGCTTTACATGTACTGGGCAGGACTGTCTAATGGGGACATTTTGCTGTTGAGGGTTTTAAACCTTTTGTTAACAAGGGCTAGGGCAGGCACGGTGGTGCACACCTGTAATCCCAGCACTTGGGAGGCTGAGCCAGGAGGAGCACCATGAGTTCGAGGCCAGCCTGGGCTACAGACTGAGTTCAAGTCCTGCCTACATAGCAAAACACTGTCTCAAAAAACAATCTCCTCCAAAAAAAGAAACCAAAGGATAATCAGCACAGTGAACACACCAGAAAAATGACACAATGCAAATGGAAACACTAGCCTAGTATTTCTAAATTAGCTAAAAGGAAGACAACCTTTAAAGCTTTGAAACAGAATAAAATGAAGATTGAGATACTTGCAAGACAGGGTCTCCTTAGGTCAGAAAACTAAGTTAAGAGCAAGCCAGAGAAACACTCATAGGGCAGTGACTAAGGAAGAACAAGCCCTAGAACCCCACCCCCAAATAAGGGTACTGTCCTGGTTAGGGATGTAGAACTAGGCATTGAGGGATCTGTGGGACAATGAGACCTGGGGGCATGCAGCAGCTTTGGTGTGATGCAATGTTGGAGAAAGGACACTGGAGCAGTGTCAGAGTAGCCAGTCTGCCACTGCTCCCCCCTAAATGCCACCAAGCTCTGCGTCCATGTGGGATCTCACCCACCACCCACTCTCCGAACAATGCAGAGATTGGCATTTGGGCAGGATCCCCTCCACAGCCCAATAAAAGCTGCTGAACTCTTTGGCCATGTGAGCTACTTCCCATCAGCCCACAAGTGCTACTAAATTTCAAGCAGCAGGGCTATCCTCCACCAAGCCCTAAACACCACTGAATTCACAGGCTGGATAGAGAGTGCTTGTGAGGCATGAACAAAGAGTTTTGTACAAGTAGAAAGCTAGAGAGAAAAAGCTGGGTCAGAAGGTGTTGCACAGTTTACTCACTCAGAGAGATGTAAAAGAGGGGTAGAAAGAGTAAAGAGTAAGCAGTTCCCAGGATTATGTAGGGACAGGGACAGAAGATGAGGTGCTTGACCATTTTTTTTTATATGCGGTTACTGGGAGTCAAACTCAGGACCTTGTGCTTGTCAGGCAGGCACTTATGCCACTGAGCTATATCCCCGGCACAGTGACCATTTCTTCTGTGCCATTTTCACCTCCAATCCAATTGAAGGAGTCCAAGTGTAAGAGAAGCATAAAAATCAGGGCCAGTCACACTGACAGGAGCACAAATCAAAATTCACAGAGCCCTACCTTCAGAGGGAATAATATTGTATCGATCTCAGTGATCCATCTGAACACCCCAGCTTCTTCATTTACTAGTAAGCAAGAGAAAAAGTAATTGGAGAACAAGCTTAAACACAAGTTGACACATCTAAGCTTCTAGTTACAACCATAGAGGATTGGAGCCCAGTACCCCACAAATGCTATAAGGCAAGTTCAATCCATTTTAACTATGGGAAAAGAGAACATTGGTTAAATTCTGACTGCTGTGTAAAATAGGACTGAGAGGACTGTTTTGTATATTTCTATGTCAGTGTTTTTTTTTTCCATTTCTCCTTTCATTGGATATGTTTCTCGTCCAACTCAGATTGTAACCAGAATCATGGAAAAATCAAGTTCGCAAACCGAGGTACCACTGTAGTATCTTTCATGGTCATATCTGGTTAACCCTCAGTAAAAATTGGGTATGGAGGATTCAAACACAAACTTTCCATCAGCATATTAATTGGTTCCAGTTTTCTCACAAGTTTCCTCAATTTCAAATTATACCTGCCTTCTTCTTCTTTCTTTGTCCCACCTCCAGAAATAACACTCAAACCTCATCTACCTCTTCCCTCCATTGCAGATACAAAAATCTTATCACCAAAATTCCATCTCTTTTCTTCAGTTTGCTGTTATCTCTTTTTTCTTCTTTCCTTCCATCTAAACTGTTTTATTCTTTGTCCTCTTTACTTTCCTTATCTTCTACATTCCAGCTTACTCATCATCAGTACTATTTCATTGTCTTAATGAGATATAGAAAACAATATGAAATTTTATAAAGTTTTAAATTACATCATTAATATATGGTTGGCTCTGTAGATATTGATATAATTGGTAGTTGTTCTCTCTTGTAAAACAATGACTGGGGGGACGGGAAAAAGATGGTGGATGTGTAAGAAGCAGGCAGCGAAACTCTCTAAAAGTTGCAGTTGGACCACTGGAATATAGTGACTGGGAGAGCGCAAGAGGGAGGGAGATGTCTCCCCTGGACCCAGGAAAATTCTGAAGCTCAGTTCGGGACTCAGGGTGCCAGAGAAGGGTACTTTCAATAACGAAGAAGGAGGAGACCACGGTGCTTTCTCACTGTCCCAGGAACTGTGGCGCAACAGAAGCTCAAATCTGCAGACACACAGTGACAGCTGGCACCCCAGGAGCCCCCGAGGAGGATCGCAAGACAGCGGCGGGGCAGGGGAGTGGCAGAGGACTGTGCTGGCTGGCGGTGAGAGTCTCTCAGGCACAGCTGTCCTGCGCCAGAGAGTGATTGGCCAGGCGCCATTGTTGGGGGTGTGGCAAAACTCAGAGCCGCGCTAAAACACAGCACTCGGGACTCGCGCTCGGGACAGCGCAGCACCGCGCCTCTCAGTCCCGCGGAAACAGCAGCAGGCGAACGAGACTGGTCTCTGCCTGAAAGTACACGCTTCTGCTGGAGCCCCACCAAAGGGCCTCCTGGCTTACTGGGACGGACCTGCACGGAAGATGACTCTGTCACCACATGGTGCCTGCCTACAACAGAGTCAACACCTGGAACTGATTCTTTTTATTTTTTTCTTTTTATTTATTTTCTCTCTCTCATTTGTTTTTTGTTCTGGTGAAGGGTTTTTTCTTTTTTTTGGTGGGGTTTTATTTTTGTTTTGTCTGTTTTGTTGTTTTTGTCTTCATTTTTGTTTCTGTTTGTCTATTTGCTCTTTCCTTCATTATTCTCTCTGGTTTTTATATGAGTGTAAACAGAGCCTCTAACCTCTTTGTGACTGTGGTTGTGATCTGTTCTTCCTTTTATCCCTTCCTTCTCTTTTTCCCAACAGTCCTCTGCACCAGTTTCCCAATGTTAGTGGGATCCCTCTTGGTCCTCTAACCTTACATCTAATTCCTTCCTCTTCTCCCAATACTCTATTTCCTCCTTAACTCATTTTAAATTGAAACTACTGAGGGCAAAATTGACATATTAAGGATGTATATACTGCGTATAATTTTTCTGGTGTGTTTTAGATTTTGTTATACAACCGCAACTCTACTTTCTACGGTTAAAGGTGGCAAATAACCGGTTAGCTCACTCTGTCATTTCCTAGGGTGTGTTTGATGCTTTAGGTACCATTATAGCCAAATGTGAAATAATTGTTCTAAACAGATTTCCTTCCTGATATTTCATGATTGAGATTGACTAACGGACATAGAAAATACAGAGGCACAATACCAAAGAACCAAGGACTGGACCAAACAGGTAGCAACTTCTCATATCCTACAAATTGAAGAGGTAGGATCTGGCAGAAAGCTCAAAACCCAAAAACAAACTTCACTTGGAAGATACTGCAGAGAAGTAGTCATCTCCTAAGGATCTTGAACACTAGCAATAAAGTAACCTGCAATAGGTAATTTATAAACATCACCCCAGGAATTAAACTAAAGAAAGAAAAGAAAATGAGACAATACTTAAACAAGATGCAACCCCACACATCCAATTCACCAAAGGCAAACCTAGGGGGCAATGAGGTGGGACAATCCGAAAGCCACCCACCTGGCCTATCTGAAGTGGTAACAACAAAGCAACTGAATGTGGCTCTGGAAAAAAATTAAAACAGAAATAATTTCACAGATAACTGCAGAGATAATGTCCACAATGAAGACCATGCTTAAGGACACTATAGCTGATACAGACAAAAAAATAGATGAGCTTAAGAAAATTATACAAACCATGAATGCTCACCATAGAAAAGAAATGGAATCCATAAGGCAGATTCAAGCAGATATCCAAGAGAACAAAAATTCCATTCAAAGTATTTGTAGCAGATTAAGCCAATGTGAGCACAGGATGTCAGATATAGAAGACAGGCTTGCAATTAGTGATCATGAAAAGAAAGAATTCTTAAAAATAGCAAGGGACCATGAAAAATAAATTCAACAGCTGCTACATGACTCAAAGATAAAGGACTTAAGAATAATTGGAATAAATGAAAAAGCAGGAGATAACATAAATGACATTAGAATTTTGTTCAAAGACATTATCATGGAGAACTTCCCTGGAAGAGAAAAAGAATTTGATCTTCATATAAATGAGGCTTATAGAACTCCAACTAGACATGATCAAAAAAAAAACTTCAGCCAGACATATCATAGTCAAGATCCCAGAAATTCAACATAAGGGCAGAATCTTAAAAGCTGTTAGGGACAAGAGACAAATCACCTATAAAGGAAAACCCATCAGAATCACAACTGACTTTTCAGCACAAACCCTCAAGTCAAGAAGAGCTTGGAATGACGTATTTCAAGCTCTAAAGAAAAACAATTTTCAACCCAGATTGATGTACCCCGGCAAAATTATCTTTCAAAATTGATGGAGAAATAAAATACTTTCATGACAAAGAATATCTGAGAAAATTTATGAGCACCAAACCAGCACTCCAGAATGTTCTGAAGGACATTCTAGAAAGAGATAACAAGGACTACAACTCCAGGAACCCCAACAGAAGGAATCCACCAGGCAGGGAAGATAATTAAATAGAGGGAAAGGGGAAAAACAAAGAGTGGGAAGCAACAACAGGAAAATATCATGACAAGTATAAGACAATACATAACAGTTTTAACCATCAATGTTAATGGTCTCAATTCACCAATCAAAAGGCACAGACTGGTAAAACGGATCAAGAAGCAAGATCCAACAATATGCTGTATACAAGAAACACATTTAATTCAGAAAGAAATTCATAGACTGAAAGTCAAAGGATGGAAAACAATACTCCGTGCAACAGGAACCCAGAAAAAAGCGGGAGTAGCTATTCTTTTTGCAGACAAAGTGAATTTCAAGCCAAGAATGATTCAGATAGGTAAGGACGGTCATTACATCCTTGTAAAGGGAACAGTCCAAGAGGAAGAGATAACAATCATAAATATATATGCGTCAAATACCAGTGCACCCAGCTATATAAAACAAGTATTAAATGACATGAAAAATCAAATAAGCACTAATACAGTTATATTGGGGGATCTCAATACTCCACTGTCACAAAAAGACAGATCAACTAGACAAAAAATCAAGAATAAAATAGTAGAACTGAACCAAACTTTTGAACAAATGGACTTAGAAGATGTCTACAGAGTGTTCCACCCCACAGCATCAGAATACACATTCTTCTCAGCTGCACATGGGATGTTCTCCAAAATAGACCACATACTAGCTCATAAAACCTGCTTAAGTAAATGCAAAGGAATTGAAATTATCCCATGCATATTATCAGACCATAGTGCAATGAAATTGGAAATCAATGGCAAAAGAAATCACAAAAACTCCCTAAACACATGGAAATTAAACAGCACCCTACTGAACAACCAATGGGTCACAGAAGAAATTTAAGAAGAAATTAGACACTTTCTACAACTGAATGATAATGACAGTACAACATACTGGAACTTATGGGATACAATGAAAGCAGTCCTAAGAGAGAAATATAGCATTAAATACCTATATCAGGAAAATAGACCAAGTGCAAATAAACAACTTAATGGCAAACCTCAAACTTCTAGAAAAAGAAGAGCAGGCTGACTCAAAAGCCCGCACAAAGGAGGAAATTATACAGATCAGAGCAGAAATTAATGTATTGGAGACTAAAAAAACAATGAGTCAAAGAGTTGGTTCTTTGAAAGAATAAATAAGATTGACAAACTCTTACCCAAACTTATTTAAAAAAGAAAAGAAAAGACTCAAATCCGAGCGCTCGTGAGATGGCTCAGCGGCTTAAGCGCCTGCCCGGCAAGTGCGAGGGCCCGAGTTCGACTCCTGGAACCCACATACGAAAAAGGGGCCAGTGATATCGCTCAGCGGCACAGGCACCTGCTGGCGCACGAGGTCCTGAGGTCGACCCCCCAGTACCCACAAAAAAAAAAGAAAAGACTCAAATCCATCCAATAGAAAATGAAAAGGGTGATATCACAACAGACCCTTCAGAAATCCAGAAGATCATCTATACCTATTTTGAAAACTTATATTCTACTAAGATGGAAAATGCAGAAGAAATTTACAGATTCTCAGACACGTATGAATTACCAAAGCTGAATCAAGAAGATTTAAAAATCCAGAATAAACCTATATCAACCAATGAAATCGAAGATGTAATTAAAAACCTCCCAACAAAGAAAAGCCCAGGCCCTGATGTATTGACTGCCGAATTCTACAAGAAATTTAGAGAAGACCTAACACCACTACTTTTCAAACTTTTTATTGAAATTGAAAGGGAAGCAATACTCCCAAATTCATTCCTGGAAGCAAGCATTACCCTGATACCAAAACCAGAGAAGGACCCAACTAAGAAAGAGAACTACAGGCCAATCTCCCTAATGAACATAGATGCAAAAATCCTCAATAAGATACTGGCAAACAGAATGCAACAAATAATCAAGAAGATTATACACCATGACCAAGTTGGATTCACCCAGGGATGCAGGAATGGTTCAACATACATAAATCAATAAATGTAATACACCATATTAACAGAACCAAAGACAAAAATCACATGATCATCTCAATAGATGCAGAAAAAGCTTTTGACAAAGACCAGCACAAATTCATGATAAAAACCCTACAGAAAATTGGAATAGATGGTCTTTGTCTCAATCTGATAAAAGCTACTTATGACAAACCAACAGCCAATATCATACTAAATGGCCAAAAACTGAAAGCCTTCCCTCTAAAATCAGGAACAAGACAAGCATGTCCACTGTCCCCACTCTTATTCAACATAGTCCTGGAAACTTTAGCCAGAGCAATTAGACAAGAGAAAGAAATAAAAAGAATAATGATTGGAAAGGAAGAAGTTAAATTTTCATTATTTGCAGATGACATGATACTCTACATAGAAGACACCAAAAACTCCACTAAAAAACTGCTAGATTTAATAAGCAAATTTGGTAGTAGCTGGATAGAAAGTCAATACTCAAAAATCAATAGCCTTTCTGTACACAAATAAACTTACTGAAAGAGAAATTAGGGAAACAATACCTTTCACAATAACATCCAAAAAAAATGAAATACCTAGGAATCAACCTCACAAAGGAGGTAAAAGACCTATACACTGAAAACTACAGTACTCTGAAAAAGGAGATTGAAGAGGATATCAGAAAATGGAAAGATATCCCTTGCTCCTGGATAGGAAGAACCAATATAGTGAAAATGGCCATACTTCCAAAATTTTTATACAGATTTAATGCAATTCCAATCAAAATTCCAACAGCATATCTCACAGAATTAGAGAAAACAATCCTAAAATTCATTTGGATTCAGAAGAGACCTAGAATAGCAATGGCAATTCTGGGCAACAAAGGCAAGGCAGGGGGCATCACAATCCCCAATTTGAAATTATCCTATAAAGCTACTGTGATAAAAACAGTGTGATACTGGCAAAAAAAAAAAAAGACCCGAAGATCAACGGAACAGATTAGAAGATGCTGAAACAACCCCAGACATACTAAGCCACCTTATCTTTGACAAAGGTGCCAAACACGTTCACTGGAAGAAAGATAGCCTCTTTAATAAATGGTGCTGGAAAAACTGGCTCTACACATGCCGAAGATTAAAACTAGACCCATATCTTTCACCATGCACTAAACTAAATTCAAAATGGATCAGAGATCTAAATATTAAAACAGAAACATTAAATCTGCTGGAAGGTAGGATCGGTAAAACCCTGGAAGACATTCGTGTAGGCAATGACTTTATGAATAAAACCTCAACCACATGGGAACTATCACAAAGAATCAACAACTGAGATCTCATCTTATTAAAAAGCTTTTGCACAGCACGAGAAACCACCAACAGAGTGAAGAGACAACACACAACGTGGGAAAAAATGTTTGCCAGCTGTTCCTCAGACAAAGTATTGCTACTGAGAACATATAAGGAACTCCAAAAAATCAGACCTCCCAAATTTAAAGACCCACTCCAAAAATGGGCATCTGAGATGAACACACATTTTTCAGATGAAGAAATACAAATGGCAAATAAATATACAGCAAAATGTGCAACATCACTAGTCATTCGAGAGATGCAAATTAAAACAACACTAAGATACCATCTCACCCCAGAAAGAATGGCTATTATTAAGAAATCAACTAATAACAAATGTTGGAGGGGCTGTGGGGAAAAAGGAACCCCTCTTCACTGTTGGTGGGAGTGTCGACTGGTACAGCCACTGTGGAAATCAGTGTGGAGATTCCTCAAAAAACTAGGGTTGGAGGTCCCATTTGACCCAGCTATTCCACTTCTGGGTCTCTTCCCAGAATTAAAAACATCGTACCACAGTGATATATGTGCACCCATGTTTATAGCAGCACAGTTTGTAATAGCCAGATCTTGGAAACAACCCAAATGCCCATCAACTGAGGAATGGATAAGAAAGATGAGGTATTTTTATACAATGGAGTACTATTCAGCCATAAAGAAGGATAAGCTGGAGACTTTTATAGGTAAATGGATGCAACTCGAGAAAATACTCATAAGTGAAATAAACCGGATGCACATGTGTAAGCATCGTATTGTCTCTCTAGTATGAGAAACTGAAAGAGTAAATAAGATCCAAAATGTACAATAGACATGGTGAATCAAAAAGAAACTGGTCAAAAGGAAAGAGAGACTGGAATGACGGAATAGGGAAAAGAAAGAAGGGAAAGGAAAAAAATTGTGTATATATATAAGATGGTTAAGATAGATACACTAGTAATTTTAGTTAGTTCATTGAAGAGTAAGGTTTGTGCAATAATGTTTGGGCAATTGAATGCTAATATCTGGTATCCTGAATAACTAAATTAAAGATCACAATACGTAATGCATTACCCATTGTTACCCTCCTATTATGTTGTTTTGAAAATTTGTTTTTTTTTATTTATTTTGTTTTGTTTTTTCTTCTCTTTAAAAAAAATACAATGACTGGGACTCATCCCGTTATATTGAATAAGTTGAACAGGTGCATGAACAGCAAAATATAACCAAAGCCAAAGTCACAGAAGGACATACAAGGGGTAATGAAAAACTACAGCGAATCTTCAAATTTAAAAACTTATTACAGTAAAAGAAATATTGCTAAAAACAATGGAATAAGTTTATTTGAATGGCAGGTATTTTTATTATATGCAGGGGGATTAATGGCAATGTGTCTTTTACCATATAGTTGAAATAACCTCTTGCATACTATCAGATCATAGTGGAATGAAACTAGAAATCAACAGCAAAACAAACAAAAGAGACTATACACACACATAGACATTAAATAATATAATCTTAAATAAGCAATGAGTCCCACAAGAAATTGGGGAGAAATTAAAAGGTCCTAGAATCAAATGACAGTGGCAGTCAGGCATGGTGGTTCATACCTACAATTCCGGCACTAGGGAGGCTGAAGCAGAGGGTCACCATGAGTTCAAGGCTGGCCTGGGCTACATAGTGGGTAAGACTAGCCTGAATTACACAGCAATACCCTATATAGAGTGTGTGAATATGAATTAAGGGTGTGTGATAATTAAATTAGTCCACTGGAAATATTGAAAGCATTCCTTCTAAAATGAGTAACAGGTAAAAGGCAGCCATCTCACCACTCATACAGTACTCAAAATTTTAGCCAGAACAATCAAGAAAGAGAAATAAATAAGTATAAAAAAGAAATGAAGAAATAAAATTGACCTTATTTTCAGAAGACATGATACTTTGCAAAGAATACCCAAAAAATCCATGAAAAGACCCTTAGAACTAATTAAATATTCAACAATGTGAAAGGATACAAAAGTAGCACACAAAAATAAAAAATTTTCCTATACACCAAAAATAAACCTATCAAAGGAGAAATCATGACAACAATCCCATTCATGGTAACTTCAAAAAATTAAATACTTCAGAATTAACCTAACCAAAGAAAGGAAAGGCCTGTATAATTAAAACTATAATACTCTGAAATAAGTGATTTAAGAGGGTATTAGACAATGTAAATACATCCCCTGTTCCAGGATAGAAAGAAACAATGTCATCAAAATGGGTATATTGCTAAAAACGATGTATAGATTTAATGCAATTCCAATCAAATTGACAACAGCATTCTTAACAATATTATGAAAAGCAATCCTATAATTTATATGGAGCCAGAAGAGACCCCAAATAATCAAAGCAATCCTGAGCAAAAAGAGTAAAGCAGGAGGCATTACAATCCTGTACTTCAAGTTATACTGCAAAGCTACAGTAATAAAAACAGTATGGTATGGGCACAAAAGCAGACTTGTTGAGCAATGAAATAGAATTAAGGATGCAGAAAAAGCTCATGTATTTTCATTCATATGATTTTTTGACAAAGGGGCCAGAACATGTGCTGGAGAAAAGATAGCCTCTTTCACAAATAGTGTAGGTAAAAATGGTAATCCACATACAGAAGAATGAATCTAGACCCTTACTGCTCAAACAGTAGTAAAATCAAATTAAAATGGATCAAAGACCTATATATAAAAACAGAAATACTGCTTATGCAATAAAAGAAAGAAGTTAGTAACAGTAAAATAATGCAATAATGAGAATAAGCAAATATCTTTCACTAATAACTTTCAATGTGAATGGTCTCAATTACACAATCAAAAGACATAGATTGGCAAAATGAATCAAGAAGCAAAATCTAACAGTATGCTGTATATATGAAGAACATTTAAACCAAAAGGAAATTCATGTCCTAAAAATTTAAAAATTGAAAAAAATGTTCTTTCTAATGGAAACACAAAAACAAACAGGAGTAGCTATTTTATTTCCAGTAGAGTGAACTTCAGGTCAAAACTGATCAGAAGCAAAGAAGGTCACTGAACACTGGTTAAGGGAACAATTGAACGAGATGAGATAATTAAAAAAACATATGCAGTAAACACTGGTAACACATAAATTCATGGGAAAAACTGCTGGGAATAAGAGTTTGCATAAACATCAACAGAATTATAATGGATAACCTTAATCCCCCACTATCACAAATACAGATGAACTAGACAAAAAAATCAACAGAGAAATACTAAAGTTGAAACATACCTTTGAACAAATACTCTTAACAAATATCTACAGAGTGTTCCACTCAATAACATGCACATTCTTTTCAGCAACACACAGAACTTTCTCCAAAATAGACCACACCTAGTCTAGCCTATAAAGCATGCTTAAGTAAATACAAAAGAATAAAAATGATCTCATGCATGTTACCAGATAAGAGTGCAATGAAACTGGAAATCAATGGCAAAAGAAGCCACAGAAATTGCACAAATATGTGGAGATTAAACAAATCATCCTTGAATAATCAATGGGTCACAGAAAAAAAAATCAGGGAATAAAGTAGACAGTTCCTAGAATCAAAAGATAATGCCAGTAACAGCATACCAGAACCTATGAGACACAATGAAAGCAATCCTAAGAGTGAAGTTTATAACTATGAATGTCCACAGTAAAAAAACAGAGTGAGCCAAAGTAAATAACCTAGTCATTCACCCCAAGGTCCTAGAAACATAAACACAATCCAAATCCAAAGGTAGTACAGAAAGAAAATTATGGATATCAAAGTAGAAATTGCAGAAATTGAGAATATAAAAAATATAAAAGATCAATTAAGAGCTGGATCTTTGAAAAAATAACCAAAATAGACAAACCCATAGCCAATCTTATAAAAAATGAAAGCTACAAAATGCAATTAGAAATGAAAATTGTGAAATCACAATGAAAGACCCAGAAATCCAGATTACTAGACATTACACTGAAAACCAGTACTCCAATAAATTGGAAAATTCATTTAAAAATCATATCTTGTTAATACATACAAACTTCCAAAACAGAATGGAGATACAAAAATCTGACTAATCCAATAAGAGGTAGTGAAACTAAAGCAGTAATAAGAAACCTACCAACTAAAAATTTCCAGGATCTGATCAAATCACCACTGAATTCCACAAGAACTTCAGGGAAGATCTAATGCCAATACAACTCAAACTATTTAATGAAATAGAAAGGAAAGTACTCCCAAAGTCATTCCTGGCAGCTCGATTTACTCTGATTTCAAAACCAGATAATGACTCAACTAAAAGAAAACTACAGGCTAATCTCTTTAATGAACACAGATGCAAATATCCTCAACAAAATACTGATGACAGAATGCAACAAATCGAGTAAACAGCAGCAAATCAGCCTAAGATTCAAAATCCAGACACTGGAATATAACAACTTGGGAAAGAAAAGAAGGAGGGAGGTACATCCTTGGGACTCAGGAAGGATCTGAAGGGAGAATTGGAACCCACAGGAAAAGTGAAGAGACAAGCCTCAATGCAGAAAAGGGAGGTAGCAAACTGCACTTTCCCCTGACTCCTGGCTTGTGGTGTGACAGAGTTGGCTCATATCTACAGAGACACAGTGAAGGTGGGTAACTCCAGAGGCCTCCAAGGAGAAATGCACCAGTGGAACAGAGCACTGGATGTTGTGAACTACAACAGCTGGTGAGTGACTCCAACCCAAGAGCCCCCTGGAGAGAATGTTTGGCCAGATGCAATTTTAGGGAGGGACCAACTGAACCTGGGGCTCAAAACAGCCATGGGTTGGCTTTCTTTCAGGGCTCCCAGTGACTGGGTGAGGCATAATTGTAGGAGACATACAGGGTCAGGGAGCCAATGTCAGGTGGGCAAGAGCCACCCAAAGTGTTATAGGATGAACAACTCAGGTCTCAACCCCACAAGCAGAAGCCAGGATCAGCATGAACTTCCGTGGAGTTAAAAGCACCAGAATTAGAAGACTGTAGAGTGGTGAGCAGTAGCACGCTCTTCAAGATTCGGAGTCCAGATACTAGAGTATTGCAACTTGGGGAAGAGAAGAAGGAGGAAGGTGGATTGCTGGGACTCAGGATAGATCTGAGAAGAGAATCGAAGCTCACTAGAAGAGCAAAAAGATGGACCTCAATGCAGAAGAGGGAGGTGACAAACTGCACTTTCTCATTGACTCTCAGCTTACAGTGTGAGACAGGAGGCTCAAATCTAGAAAGGGACAGTGACAGTAGGTGACCCAAGAGTCCTCCAGGGAGAAATGCACCAGTGGAATGGAGGAGTGCATGCTGTGGGCTGCAGAGGCTACTGAGTGACTCCAGTTCAACTGTCTCCAGGAAAGGATAATTGGCTGGATGCCATTCTGAGAAGGAGATAGCCAAACATAAGACTTGGAGAAAACATGGGATGGCTTCATCTTGGGGCTCCCAGTATCTGGGTTAGTCGCAACCCTGGGAGATGTCCAGGGTTGAGGAACCAAGGTCCAGCCAGCAAGAGACACCCAGAGTGTTGTGGGCTGAACAACTTGAGTCCCAGCCCACAGTCAGAGACCAAGATCAACTTGAACTTCTGTGGAGTTCAAGGTACCAGGATCAGCACTACACCTTGTTCCTACTGCAAGCTTGCTGGGATTATTCAGCACCACAACTTTATCCTACTGCAGGTCTGCTGGGATCATCCAACATAGATGTGGGCTTTAACTGCCTCCTTAGTCTACCAGTGACCACAAAGACACACATGGAAGTGGACACTAGCACAAAACTACAGACCCCATGAGAAAACAACAGGCTTGAAATCACAGAGAAATCTATTTTTTTCTTTGTTCTTACTTTTTTAATAAGTGTGAACACTGTTTTTGGTTTTTCTTGGTATTTTTTGTTATTGATTTTGTTTCTTCCTTCTTTTATTCCTTCCTGTCTTCTTCAACATTTTCCAAAACCTGGGGAAATCTTCCTTTGTCCATCAGACTTTCTTCTAATCTGTTTCTTTTCTATTTCTCTATTTTCTCCTCTTATCCCTTTTAAATGTTCTCTCCAGAGAGTGACAATGCTCTATTCAGGGGATATTTACTGTATATAGTATTCTGATTTATTTTAGAATCCATAATATAACTATAAGTCTTCCTATGGTTACAGGTGGAAAATAAACAGTTACCACACTGTCATTTTCTATGCTGTGCTTGATGCTATTATTATTATTGACAGTATTACTTTAGCCAAGGTGACATAGTTGTTGTGATCATTGTTCTTTCTTATATGACAATAACAAGATTGTCTGAGGGTCATAAACAATACCATAGTCCAGCACCAAAGAACTGGGTGCTGGGCCAATTTTTGCAGCAATTTCTCATTCCTAATAAATTTAAGAGGTAGGATCTTGTCACAGACTCAAAGTCAAAAGCCAGGTACACTTAGAAGGCATATCTGAAAAGTAGTAATTTTCTAAGGATGTCTGGATACTAATAAATCTCTCTACCATAAGCAATTTACAAGCATCAATGCAGAAAATAATTTTAAAAAATAGAAAGTGAGAAGACATGGAAGCAATATGCAATCACAGTCTTCCAGCTTGCCAAAGGAAAATCCAGGCAACAGTGAGGTGGAAAAAATCAAAAGCCACCCAGAGCAATTTTGTGAAACTGCAGCAGCAGAAGTAGTAAAACAGATCTACGAGGCTCTAGAAAAACAACAAATCAGAAATAATTTCTCAGATAACTAAAGAGACAATGACTATAGTGAAGGACATGGTTAGTGAATCCAGAGTAGATACACGTAAAAAATAGAGGAGCTTAGGAAAATGATGGGAGCCATGAATGTCCAGCATAGGAAAGAAATGGATTGCATGAAATAGATTCAAACAGATATCCAGGAGATTAAAAATCCATTGAAAGTATGCACAGTAGAATTAACCAATGTGAGGATGGAATATCAGACCTAGAAGAAAAGTTTGTGGTCACTGATCATAAAATGAAAGACTTCTGAAAAATAGCAAGGGAGCACAAAAATTCAATCCAACAGCTACTAGGCAATGCAAATAAGAATAACACAAGACTGACCTGAGTCAATGAAAAATCAGAAGATGCCACAAAGGACAAAAAAAAAATTGTTGACAGAAATAATGGCAGAAAATTCCCAAGCATGGAAAAAGAATTTGACGTATACATAAGTGAGGCATACAGAGCTCTAGACATGATCAGAAAAAAATCTACATGAAGACATATAATACAAAGATTCCAGAAATTCAGCACAAAAACAGAATATTAAAAGGAATTACCGGGCCGGTGAGATGGCTCAGTGGTGTAAGTGCCCACCTGGCAAGCGCGAGGGCCCGAGTTTGACTCCCAGAACCCACATATGAAAAAAGGGCCGGTGATATCACTCAGTGGCATGGGCGCCTGCTGGCGCACGAGGTCCTGAGGTCGACCCCCAGTACCCACAAAATAAAATAAAATAAAATAAAATAAAAGGAGTTACAGAAAAGAAACAAATCACCTATAAAGGAAAACCCATCAGAAAACACAGCAGACTTCTCGCCACAAACTCTTAAGTCAAGGAAAACTTGAATTGAAATATTTCAAGCTCTAAAAGAAAACAACCTCCAACTCAGATTGACGTTTCCTATAAAACTATCATTCAAAATTGATGGACAAATAAGATATTACCACTATAAAAACACCAAAAAAATTCATGACCACCAATCCAGCACACCAGAAAGTTCTAAAGGATATTCTAGAAAGAGACAATGAAGACTACAATTCCATGTACCCCAATAAGATGAATCCATCAGGCAAGGCAAGCAATTAAACAGAAGGGAAAGGGAACCAGCAAAAGAAAATAATATGACAAGGATAAGTCAATACATATCAGTAATAACCATCAATGGAAATGATCTCAATTCACCAGTCAAAAGAAACAAATTGGCAGAATGGATCAAGAAACAATATCCTATAATATGCTGCATGCAAGAAAATCATTTTACTAAAAAAAATTCATACACTGAAAATCAAAGGATGAAAAATAATATTCCACACAACAGGAACCCAGAAAAAAGGAAGGATAGGTATTCTATTTGCAGACAAAGTGGATTTCAAGCCAAGACTGATCAGAAGAGACAAAGAAGGTCACTACATACTTGTTAAGGGAACAATACAAGAAGAAGGGACAACAGTCATAAATATATATTCACCAAATACCAATACACTCAACTATATGAAACAAATAGTAATGGGCATAAAAATCAAATAAGCACTAATACAAATGTGATGGGGGACCACAATACCTCACTGTCACAAATACACAGATCAACTAGACAAAAATCAATAAGAAAATATCAGACCTGAACAAAGCCTTTGAACAAAAGGACTTAGTAGAAATCTACAGAGTATCCTGTCTAACAACAACCAAATATGCATTTTCTTAGTGTCGCATGGGCCTTTCTCAAAAATAGACCACATAGTAGTTCACAGAACATGATTGAGTAAATGCAAAGGAATTTAAATTCTCCCATAAGTATTATCAGATATTAGTGGAATGAAATTGGAAATCAGTGGCAAAAGAAACCACAAAAACTACATAAATACATGTAATTAAATAACACCTTCCTGAACAAACAATGGGTCACAGATGAAATTAAAGAAGAAATTAGACAGTTTCTACAATTAAACAATAATGGTAATGTAGCTGTGTCTAGATGTCACTCCAAAGCCTCATGCAGTGATAAGTGGGGAATTTTCATAGGTGGCTGGATCTAGAGTGTGTGACATTGGGATTGATTCATGGTGCAATTCTAGGCTCAAGGGCACTAAGGTTAAGGGTGTGAGTGCTACCTATGCTAAGTAGCCTGGATAAGATATAAGTGGTAGAAAGAACTGTGGTCCACCCTCTTTTAGCTTTGCTACCTTCTGCCCCCCATGAACTTTTATTTTTTTGTGGGTACTGGGGGGGTCGACCTCAGGACCTCGCGCGCCAGCAGGCGCCGGTGCCGCTGAGCGATATCACCGGCCCCTTTTTCGTATGTGGGTTCCGGGAGTCGAACTCAGGCCCTCGCGCTTGCTGGGCAGGCGCTCAAGCCGCTGAGCCATCTTACCGGGCCCCCCATGAACTTTTTCTCCTCTGCAAAGACTGTCTACCATGCCACCCTGCCTTTTAGCCAGCAGATTATGGACAGAAAACTCTACAAACTGTAAGCTAAATAAACCTTTCCCCCATTAACTTTCGGTGTCAGGTATTTTGTCTCAACAACAAGAGAAAACTATCTAAGACAGACAATATGTCATACCGGGACTTATGAGATGCAATGAAAGCAGTCATACAAGAGAATATATATTGGTGAATCCACACATTTGAAAAAACGAGTGAGCTCAAATAAATAACCTAATGTTAAGCCTCAAGCTTCTAGAAAAAGAAGAGCAAGTTAAACCCAAAGCACATACAAGGGAGGAAATTATAAAGATTAGAGCAGAAATTAATGCAATTGAGACTAAGAAAATAATACAAACAGCCAATGAATTGGGTTATTTGAAAAATTAAATGAAATACACAAACCCTTAGCCAGTCTTATCAAAAGAGTAAAGACTCAAATCCATGCAATTAGGAATGGAAAGGGTGAAAGCACAATGGATCCTACAGAAATCCAGAAGATCAACAATACCTACCTCAAGAACCTGTACTCTGATAAAATTGAAAATGCAGAAGAAATGCACAAATTCCTAAATACATATGAATTCCCAAAGTTGAATCAAGGTATGAAAATTCAAAATAACCCAATATCAGTCAATGAAATTGAAGCTGTGATAAAAAAAAAAAACCTACCAATAAAGGAAAGCCAAGGTCCTGACTGATTCACTGCTGAATTCTACAATAAATTTGGAGAAGATTTAATACCACTACTCCTCAAACCCTTTGATGAAATTGAAAGGGAAACAACACTCCCAAACTCATTTCTGGAAGAAAGCATTACCCTAATACCAGAACCACAGTAGAATCAAAGCAAAAATGTACAGGCCAATCTCTTTAATGAGCACACATGCAAAAATCTCAATAACATACTGTCAAATAAAACACAGCAAATCATCAAGAGGATTATACATCATGACCAAGGAAAATTCACCCCAATGATGCAGAGATGGTTCAACATATGCAAATCAATAAATGAAATACACCACACTAACAGAATCAAGGAAAAAATGCATGATCATCACAATAGATGCAGGAAAAGCACTTTGACAAAGTCTAACATGCATTCATGATAAAAACCCTACAGAAAATTAAATAGAAGGTTTTTATCCTAATCAGATAAAAACCATCTATGACAAACCATCAGTCAACAAAAACTGAAAGCTCTCACCTAAAACAATAAACAAGGCAAAAAACTATATTCAACATAGTTCTGGAGACATTAGCCAGGACAATTAGACTAGAAATAGAAATGAAAGGAATATGTTTAGGAAAGGGAGAAGTTAAATTATTATTTGCAGATGACATGATACTCTACATAGAAGACCCAAAAGACTCAACCAAAATACTTTTAGATTTAATAACCAAATTCAGTAGCATAGTAGGACACAAAGACAAAACTCAAAAATCAATAGCATTCCTGTACACATATAGCAAACTCAGTGAGAGAAATCAGGGAAAGAACATCTTTCACAATAGCACCCCCCCAAAAATGAAACACATAGAAATCAATCAAATGAAAGCAGTAAAACAACTTTACATTGAAAATTACAGCCAGGCATGGTGGTGCACAGTTGTAATCCCAGCAC
The DNA here is from genome assembly GCA_028451465.1 of Erethizon dorsatum. Lineage (NCBI taxonomy): Eukaryota > Metazoa > Chordata > Mammalia > Rodentia > Erethizontidae > Erethizon > Erethizon dorsatum. The sequence continues at coordinate 86,642,602 of CM051842.1, read as the reverse complement.
TTGACAGGCTGAGGCACAAGGATCAATCACCATGAGTTCCAGGCCAGCCTGGGCTATGTCAGTGAGTTCAAGGCCAGCCTGTACTACATACTGAGACCCTGCCTTGAAAAAGAAAAAAAAAAAATCTCAAGAGTCTGAAAAAAGAGATTGAAAAGAACATTAGAAAACAGAAGGATATCCTTTGTTTTTGAATTGGTACAAATAATATAGTGAAAATGGCCATAAACCCGAAACTGTTACACAGGTTTAATGCAATCTTGATCAAAATAACAACAGCATAACTCACAGAAATAGAGAAAACAATTGTAAAATTTGTTTGGAACCAGAAGAGACCTAGAATAGCAAAAGCAATTCTGGGCAACAAAGGCAAGGCAGGGGGCGTCACAATCTCTGACTTGAAATTATACTACAAATCTACAATGATAAAAATAGCACGGTACTGGCAATAAAACAGACCCAAGGATCAACGGAACAGAATAGAAGGTGAACCAAACAACTCCAAATGCATTCAGCCATCTTTTCTTTGACAAAGTGGTCAAACACATTCACTGGAAGAAAGATAGACTCTTTAATAAATGATGCTGGGAAAACTGGCTTTTCACATGCTGAAGGTCAAACATAGACACATGTGTCTCACCATGCACTAAGCTAAAATTGAAATGGATCAAAATCTAAATATTGAAACAAAAACTCAATCTACTGGAAGATAGAATAGGTAAATTTTTGAAGACATAAATGTAAGTGAAGACTTTATGAAACAAACCCTGATAACAGGAAATATTACAAAGAATCAAAAGCTGGGAATTAAAAAGAATTTTTAATTAAAGAATTAAAAAGTTGTGCACAGCAAAAGAATCCACCAACAGAGTGAAGATACAACCCACAGAATGGGAAATATTTTTACCAGCTGTTCCTCAGACAAAGCACTAATATCCAGAATATATAAAGAATTTTTAAAAATCAGAACACCCAAAATTTAAAGATCCAATCCAAAAATGGGAATCTGAAATGAATAGATACTTCTCAGATGAAGAAATAAAAACACCAAATAAATATGTTAAAAGATGTTCAACATCACTAACACGAACTCTGTATGATGAATGTAATCATTATTTATATGAAAAGAGTACCAATAAAGTTAATTAAAAAAAGAATGCAACAAATCACCCAACCAAAAAAAGATATGCAGGACAATTTCATTAATGAAACTAGATGCCAAAATCATCAATGAGACATTGGCTAAGACAATGCAACAAATCATTAAAAGATTATACACCATGACAAAGAAGGATTCATACCAGGGATGTAGAGATGGTTCAACATAAGCAAATCAATGAGTGTTATACAACACATTAAGAGAATCCAGGATTAAAACCACATGATCATTTCAATTGATGCAGAAAAATTATTTGACAAAGATTAACACCTATTCATGATAAAAACCTGAAAGAAAATTGGAACAGAAAGTCTTTACCTCAATCTGATAAAAGTTATCTATGCAGAATGAACAGCCATCATCATACTAAATGGTGAAAAGATAAAGCTTTTACTCTAATAGCACTAACAAGACAAGGACACCCACTATCATCACTTCTGCTCAATATAGTTCTGGAAACATTAGCAAAGCAATTAGACAAGGAATATGGATAGGAAAGAAAGATATTAAAATATTATTTTCTGATGACATGAACCTGTACATTGAAGATCCCCAAAACTCCACCAAAATACTCCTCTAATTAAGAACAACATTCAATAGCATAGCAGGATACAAAGTCAACACTCAACAATCAATAGAGTTCCTGTACAATAACAAACTTACCAAGAAAGAATTTAGGGAAACACCTTTCACAATAGCCTCAAGAAAAATGAAATACTTAGGAATCAAACAAAGAAATGAAAGGGCCTCTACAGTGAAAAGTACAGTACCCTGAAAAAGGAGATTGAAGAGGGTATCAGAAAATGGAAAGATATCACCTGTTCTTGGATAGGCAACACCCATACAGTGAAAATGGCCACACTTCCAAAACTGTTACATGGATTTAATGCAACCCCAGTCAAAACACTAATAACATTCCTTAGAGAATGAGAAAAAACAATCCTAAAATTATTATGGAATCTGAAGAGACCTAGAATGGCAAAATCAATTCTGAGCAAAAAGGGAAGGACACGGGCATCACAATTCCAAACTTCTAGTAACATACAAAGCAGCAATGAAATGGAAATTAAGTAACACCCTACTAAACAAACAATGGGTCACAGATGAATTTAAAGAAGAAATTACACAGTATCTATAATTAAGTGATTATGCCAATAAGACATAACAGAACTAGGGCCGGTGAGATGGCTCAGCAGCGTAAGCGCCTGCCTGGCAAGCGCGAGGACCCGAGTTCGACTCCCGGAACCCACATACGAAAAAAGGGCTGGTGATATTGCTCAGTGGCACAGGTGCCTGCTGGTGGGCGAGGTCCTGAGGTCAACCCCCGGTACCCACAAAAAAAAAAAAGACATAACAGAACTTATGGGATGTAATGAAAACAATCCTAAGAGGAAAAGTATTAGCAGCGAACTCTCACATCAGGGAAACAGAGCAAGCTCAAATAAACAATATAATATTAAACCTCAAACTTCTAGAAAAAGAAAAGCAAATCAAGCCCAATGCTCACACAAGGGAGGAAGTTATAAAGATCGGAGGAGAAATTAATGCATTTGAGACCAAGAAAACAATACAAAGAATCAATGAATCAAAGAGATGGTTCTTTGAAAGATTAAATAAAATTAATTAACCCTTAACTAACCTTATCAAAAAAAGGAAAGACCCAAATTCATGCAATTAGGATTGAAAAGGGTAAAATCACAATAGGTACTGTGGATATCCAGAAATAATCAATACCTACTTTGAGAAAATTTACTCTAATAAGATAGAAAACACAGAAGAAATGGACAGATTCCTAGATGCATAGAAATTACCAAAGTAGAATCAAGAACATAAAAAATTCTAAATAACCCAATATCAGTCAATGAAATTGAAAATGTAATTAAAAATTTGCCAGCAAAAAAAAGCCCTTTTCATGATGGATTCACTGCTGAATTCTGCAAGAAATTTAGAGAAGATCTAATGCCATTGCTTGTCGAACTGTTTAATGAGATTGAAAGGGAAATAATACTCACAAAGTCATTCCTGGTAACAAGTATTACTCTGATAACAAAAACAGAGAAGAACCCAACCAAATAAGAAAACTATGGGCCAATCTCCTCAATGAACGTAGATGCAAAAATCCTCAGTAAGACAATGGCAAACATATTGCAGCATTTATCAAAAATAGTGTATGGGCTGGTGAGATAGCTCAGCAGCATAAATGCCTGCCTGGCAAGCGCAAGGTCCTGAGTTCGACTCCTGGTACCCACATATGAAAAAGGGCCGGTGATATCACTCAGCAGCACGGGTGCCTGCTGGTGCACGAAGTCCTGAGTTTGACTTCCAGTACCCACAAAAAAAAATAGTGTACACCATTAACAAGTAGGATTCATCCCAGGGATGTGGGGATGGTTCAACATACAAAAATCAATAAATGTAATACACCATATTAACAGAAGCCAGGAAAAAAATGATACAATCACCTCAATAGATCCAGACAAAGCACTTGACAAAGTCCAACATCCACTTATGATAAAAACCCTACATAAAATTGGGATAGATAGTCTTTATCTCAATCTGATAAAAAATATCTATGAAAAAACAACAGCCAACATTTTACTACACAGTCAAAAATTGAAAGCTTTCTCTCTAAAATCAGGAACAAGACAAAGATGTCCACTATCACCACTCCTACTTAATATAGTTCTGGAAACATTTGCTAGAGCAATTAGACAAGAGAAAAAAAATGAATAAAGATAAGAAAGGAGGAAGTTAAAATATCATTATTTACATATGATAAGATCCTCTACATAAAAGATCCCAAAACTCCCCCAAAAGACTTCTAGATTTAATAAACAGATTCAGTCACATAGCTGGATACAAAGTCAACACTCAAAAATCAATAGCATTCCTGAACACAAATGAAAAACTCAGTGAGAGAAATTTGGGAAACCACACCTTTCACAATAGCATTGAAAAATATGAAGCACATAGGAATCAATCTAGCAAAGGAACAAAAAAGATCTCTACATTGAAAATTACAGTACTCTGAAAAAGGAGATCAAAGAGGATATCAGAAAATGGAAAGAGATTCCTTGCTCATGGGTAGGAATAACAAACATAGAAAAAATGGCCATACTCCCAAAATAGTTATATATATTTAATGCAATCCCAAATAAAAGTACCATTAGTATACCTCACAGAACTAGAGAAAACTTTCCTAAAATTCATTTGGAACCAGAAGAGGCTTCAATAGCAAAAAGAATTCTGAGCAACAAAGGCAGAGCAGGGGCATCACAATACCTGACTTGAAATTATTCTACAGAGCTATTGTGAAAAAAACAGTATGATACTGGCAAAAAACAGACCTGAGTATCAATAGGACTACAAAAGCCAGAAACAACTTCAAACATGCTCAGTCATCTTTCCTTTGACAAAGCTGCCAAACACTTCTAGTGGAAGAAAGAAAGCCTCTTTAACAAATGTTGCTGGAAAAACTGGCTTTTCATATGCTGAACATTGAAACTAGAGCCACATATATCACCATGCACAAAATAAAAATCAAAATGGATCAAAGATCTAAATATTAAAACACAAACACTAGATCTGCTGGAAGATAGAATAGGTAGAACTCTTGAAGACATAGGTATAGGCAAATACTTTGTTAACAAAACCTCAACTGCATAGGAAATACTACAAAGAATCAACAACCAGGATCTCACCTTATTAAAAAGATTTTGCATAGGAAAAGTAATCACCAGCAGAGTAAAAAGACAACCCACAGAGTGGGAAAAAAACTTAGCCAGAAAAAGGACTAATATCTAGAACATATAAACAATTGAAAATAAAATCAGACCCCTAAAATTTCCATACAACCTGAAAATGGGCTTCTGAAAGGAATAGACACTTCTCAGAAAAAGTACAGATGTCAAATAAATACATGAAAAAATGTTCAACATCAGTGATCATTTGAGATATGCAAATTAAAAGAACACTGAGATTCCATCTCACTGCAGAAAGAGTGATTAGTTGCAAGACCTTGTTAGGTGCGTTGAAAACACAGCAGAGAACCCAACATCACTGTGGTTCCATGGAACTTTCTAAAGGGATTGATACACTCAAAAATTAAGTACCACTAAAAAAACAAAATGGGAAAATGTAACAGAGAATAATAATAATAATTTCAATCATAGGCTAGGAAAGAGTGTTTGAGGAAGTAATTTTGATCTGATACTCAAATAGAAATCAACTAAGTAGATTGATGGTAACTCTAATTTAAAAACTCCAATTGATGGGGCTGGTGATACAGCTCAGCAGCATAAGGGCCTGCCTGGCAAGCACGAGGTCCTGAGTTTGACTCCCAGTACTCGCATTAAAAAAAAAAGTTTAAAAACTCCAATTGAGTGGAATACATTGAGACCTCATCAGTATCTATTGGTATTATGTAAACATTAGCAGAGACAGGGGTAGAACAGCTCCTGGCCAATCTTACAGCCATTTACATGTGTCCAATGTATAAAACAAAAGATTATACTACTTTTGTATGGTCAGGATACTCTGATAATTAAACACATGTCACTGGGAGGGCAATAACTCTAAAAACAGATATGTTAGACATGACTTTTTGGTAAACAGGAATTCATTGTTTTTTCTGTGTTCCTTTTGCATTTTAAAAATTTTCCAGTTAAAATACACATGAACCATTTTATTCATGTTTATTTGGTGTATTTGGTTAGTTGGTTTCTTCTTGCATATTGCAGAGATGAGAGGAATGTAAGGATTCTGTACCTGTACTACAGGACACTAGTCTTTACCACATGTCACTTTATAGACTTGGGGAGATTCTTGGAAAATAGAAGCTGAACAACTTCCAAGAGATAAGATTGCATAGTTGGACAGAATTCCACTTCCAGTTCTTGTCACTAACCATTGTGTCTGGTACTCATACCTGAGACTGTGTAAGGCCCTGCAGATATGAGTCTCAGGTACAACCCAAGTTATCATGAGCCTAATAATCCAAGGAACTTTATCTACCACCATTCCCCTAGCCTTGGGTAGGTACCATAGGAAGGAGGGAGGGACAGGAATTCAAGCACAGGATTTTGTTTTTGGAACTCAGTCCCAGGCTCATGAAACCTAATTGGAAGATCCTAACAATTCATGTCCAAAGGCCACTGTCCCCAGATGGAGCCTATAGACCTGCCATGTTATCAATTGGAGATGTGTTGTCCCATCCAGTTGAACTTCTTGCAAGCAACACCTGAGGCTGGTTGCAGTGTTCTCAGACTACAGTTCACCTAAGCAGTGGGGAACCCATAGAAGAAGGGACCTTGGTCCTACTACCATGCTGTGGTAGTCTCAGTTGGCTGTAGGATCCAGGTGTGACCAAGAATTTTGTCATTCATAGCCATGTGACTACCCACCACATTCTTTCTGTAACCCTAGACAGTGTAACATACAGTAATCATCCACTGGAAAGAGAAAAAAAAGCTGGGTGCTAAGTCATAGGAGCACAGAGCTGGACCCTAAGTGATGATTATTCCTGCAGCTAGGGAGATTCCTGTGATGCCTGAACACAGGTGAGTGATAGTCAACAAGCCATCTGGGCTTATTCTAGCCTCAGACAAAGGCTTGTAGGAATAAAATACACTTTGGGGACATAGCCTGAGTTCATTCTGAACAATAAATATTTAGAACATATATTCAGGACGAACAACATATTTAGGACAAACCAGAGCTTGGATTGCTTTCTAGTGCTAAAACAGTGAGAAAACAGTAACACTTCTCCAACAAACCTGTGCATACACACCACCGAGTTCAGAAAGAGCACAAGTGACTACAGGCTCAAAGAAAATAAACAGCTTGCTTAGAATTTCTGGAATGACAGGCACAAAAAAGCTAAGTCATAAAGACTGAAATAAGTATTTGATCCTTTAATGTGCAAATATCTTCATATACCAACAAACACCAAGAAATAGAGAACCACAACCTAACATAAAGGTCAAAATAAGGTGTCAGAAACCAACAATATAGAAACCAACATCTGCAAAATCTCAGGTGGAAAGTTTAAAGTAGCAATTTTAATGCACCTTAATGAGCTAAACCGAAATCCTAGAGGTGAAAAGCACACCCAGTGACATTAAAAATGTAATGGAAGGCATGTATACAAAGATAGATCAAACAGAAGAAAGAATCAATGAGCTCAAAGATATGCTATTTGAAAAAAACATAGCCAAAAGAAGAAAAGAATGAAGAAAGCTTACAAGAACTTTGGGGCAGTATTACAAAAGCAAATATTCAAGTTATTGATACCCAAGAGGAACTTGGAAATATTAAAATGTAAAAAGTGTATTCAAAGTGATGTCAGAGAGATTTCTGGGAAGTTGGCCGAGTGAACAGCAGAGAAACAGGCTCTCCAAGATTTGGTGTCCAAATGCTGGAATATAGAAACATGAGGAAGAGAAGGAGGGAAGTGGACCCCCAGGACCCAGCAAGGATCTGAAGTTAGAATTGAAGCCCACAAGTAGAGCAAAGAGAAAGACCTCAGCACAGAAAAAGGAGGTGGCAAGTGGTGATTTCTTCCTGAGCCCTAACTCACTATGTGTTGGGGAGTCAAACCTGCAGATGCATGGTGACTACTGGTGATCCCAGAGTCCTCCACAGAGAAACACACCAATGGTATGGAGCAGGGGATGCAGCAGACTACAGTGGCTGTTGAGTTATTCAGATTCAGACACCCCCAGGAGAAAGGTATAGGCTGGTCACCATCTTGGAGAGGGGCCAATGGAGCCCAGAACTCTGAGCAGCTTCAGGTCAGCTCCATCTAGTGGCTGCCAGTGTCAGGGTGAGGCACAACTGAGTCCAAGTCAAGAGGATGTTAAGGAGCCAAGTAAAAGCTGTCAGGAGACACACAGAGTGTTGTGGGCTGATCTAATTGGGTTCTAGGCTCACAGCCAGAAACCAGACTGAACTTCAGTGGATCTAAAGTAACAGCCTTGCTGGGTTTATCCACTACCCCACCGTAAAACTTCACCTGGCTTGCTGGGATTAATCAACACGGATCTGGGCTCCATCTGCCCATTCTACCAGCGACAGCAGAGACACACCCTGAAGTGGATATTTTCTACCTCCTTTTTTTCTTGATTATTCTCATTTTTATATGAGTATGAAAATTGTTTCTAGTTTTGTTGTTGTTCTCTTCTGTTCTTGCTTTCATTTCTTCCATCACTCTTTCCCTCCTGTCTTCTTCACCAGTTTCCCAAAGTTTGCATAATCTTCCTTTGCCTTCTAGCCTTGCTATTAATCTCTTCTTCCTCTTGTATTTCTCTATCTTCCCACCATCCACTTTCAAATTTTCTCCCCAAGAGTAAAAATCGCCATATTAAGGCTATATTTACAATGTACAATTTTTTGGTTTGCTTTGAATTTGTTCTACAACCACAAATCTAGTTCATACAGTTCAAGGTGGCAAATTAATAGTTACCACAGTTTGTTATTTTCTAGTTCATGTTTGATAATATTGCTATTACTGATTGTATTACTGTAGCCAAGGTGACATAAGTGTTCTAATCTGTTGTTCTTCTTGGTACGTCAAGACTGAAATTGCCTGAGGGTCATAAACAATACTATAGGCAAGGGCCAGAGAACCACAGGTTAGGCTAAATAAGCAACAACTTCTTATCCCCAATAAATTGAATAGGTAGGTTCTTGAAACAGACTCAAACCCAAAACCCAGCTACACCTAGAATACATCTCTGAGAAGTACTCATTTCCTAAGGGCTCTCAGTGCTAGCAATAAAGCTACCTGACATAAGCAATTTACAAGCATTAAGCCAAGATGTAAACTAAGAAAAAATTCAAAATGAGAAGTCATGGAAGCAAGATTTAACCCCAGACTTCCAGCTTGCCAAAGGCAAGCACAGGGGGCAATGAGGTGGAAAAATTAAAAAACTACTCACCTGGACTGTCTGAAGTGTCAACAGCAGATGTAAATAAAGCTGATGAATGAGGCTCTACATAAAAATCAAATCAGAAAAAATTATCAGATAACTACAGAGATGGTTACCATAGTGTAGGACATGGTTAGTGACTCAAGAGCAGGTAAGGATAAAAAAATACAGAAGCATAGGAAAATGATGGAAACTATGAGCACCCAACATAGGAAAGAAATGGAATAGATAAAACAGATTCAAACATGTGTCTAGGAAATGGATTAAAAATTCCATTGAGGGGCTGGTGAGATGGCTCAGCAGCATAAGCGCCTGCCTGGCAAGCACAAGGGCCCGAGTTTGACTCCCAGAACCCACATACATAAAAGGGCTGGTGATATCGCTCAGTGGCATGGGTGCCTGCTGGCACGCGAGGTCCTGAGGTTGGACCCTGGTACCCACACAAAAAAAATATTCCATTGAAAGTATACACAGCAGAATGAGCTAATGTGAGGAAAGAATATCTGATATAGAAGAAAGGCTTGAAGTTAGTGATCATGAAAAGAAAAAATTCTTAAAAATAGCAAAGGACCATGAAAATTAAATCCAAAAGCTGCTAGATAGCTGCTAGATGGTGCAAAGAACAGCAAAAGATTGACAAATGACATAAAAAAAATTCACAGAAGTAATGGCAGAAAACTTCCCAAGCATGACAAGAAAACTTGACTACAGACAACTGAGGCATTAGAATTCCAATTCACCACGATTAGAAAAAAATCTACACCAAGGCATATAATAGCCAAAATTCCAGAAATTAAACATAAGAACAAAATGTTAAAATATGTTAGACAAGAGAAACAAATCACCTATAAATGAAAGCATAGTAGAATTCTAAACACAAACCCTAAAATCAAGGAGAGCTTGAAGTATTTAAAGCCCTAAAAAAAATCTCCAGCCCAGATTGACGTACCATGCAAAACTATCTTGCAAAATTGATAGAAAAATAAGATACTTCCATGAAAAAGAACACATGAAGAAATTCATGACGCCAAACTAGCACTCCTAAATATTCTGAAGGACATTCTAGAAAAAGATCTTGAGTACTACAACTCCATGAACCCCAAAAGAATGAATACACCAGGCAAGGCAACTAAATAAACAGAGAGGAATAAAAGGAAACCAGCAACAGGAAAATAATATGGAAAGAATAAGTCAATACATATAAGTGATAACCATCAATGTAAATGCTTTCAATGCACCAATCAAAAGAAACAGACTGGCAGAATCAGTCAAGAAGCAAGATCCAACAATATGCTACATACAAGAAACACATATAATTAAAAAAGAAATTCATTGACTGAAAGTCAAAGGATGGAAAGAGTATTCCATGTGACAGAAACCCACAAAAAAGCAGAGATACCTATTCTATTTGCACACAAAGTGGATTTCAAACCAAATGGATTAAGAGAGAAAAAGAAGGTCACTACATCCTTGTTAAGGGAATAATCCAGGAGGAAGTGATAATAGTCATAAATATATTTGCAACAAATACCAGCACACACAATTATATAAAACAAATATTAACAGAAATGAAAAATCTAATAAGCAGTAATATAATCCTAATGGGGAACCTCAATAACCCATTGTTACAAACAGACAAATCAACTAAACAAAATAATCAGAAAAAGAAATATCAGAACAAAACCAGACTTTTGAACAAATGGACTTGGTAGATTTCCACAGTGTTCCACCCCACATTATCAAAATACACATTGTTCTCAGCAGCACGCAGGATGTTCTCCAAAAATTAATATATCCTAGCTCATAGAACATGTTTAAGTAAATGCAAAGGAATTGAAATTATCTGATGCATATTGTCAGATCATAGTGCAGTGAAATTAGAAATCAATTGGAAAAGAAACCACAAAAACTCCATAAGAAAGGAAATTAAATAACACTATCCTGAACAACCAATGAGTCACAAATGAAATTAAAGAAGAAACAAGACAATTTCCACAATTAAATGATAATTCCAGTACAACATACCAGAACTTATGGGATGCAATGAAGGTAGTCTTATGAGGGAAATTTATAGGGATGAATTACCATATCATAATAAAAAGAGCAAGCTCGAATAAATGACTTAATGTTGAACCTCAACCTTCTAGAAAAAGAAGACCAAATCAAGCTCAAAGATCATACAAGGGAGTAAATTATAAAGATCAGAGCAGAAATGAATGCAATTGAGGCTAAGAAAAGAATACAAAAAAACAATGCATCAAAGAGTTGGTTCTTTGAAAGGTCAAACAAAATTTATAAATCCTTAGCCAAAATTATCAAAATAAAAGAAAGAAAAGACTCAAATCCATGCAATTAGGAATGAAAATGGTATAATCACAGATAATCCTGCAGAAATCCAGATCATCAATTCCTACTTCAAAAACCTCTATCCTAATAAGATGGAGGACACAGAAGAAATGGACAGATACTACACACATATAAATAGCCAAAGATGAATCAAGAAGATATAAATTTTCTAAATAACCCAATATCCATCAATGAAATTAAAGATGTAATCAAAATTCAACCAACAAAGAAAAGCCCAGGTCCTGACAGATTCACTGCTTAATTCTACAAGAAATTTAGAAAAGACCGAAAGCCAATTTAATGAAATTGAAAGGGAAGCAATTTACCCAAATTGAATCCTGGAAGCAAACATTGTCCTGATACCAAAACAAGAGAAGGATCCAACCAAAAAGAGCACTACAGGCCAATCCCCCTAATGAACATAGATGCGAAAATCCTCAATAATATACTGGCAAATAAAATGCAGCATATCATCAAGAAGATTATACACCATGACCAAGTAGGAGTCATCCCAGGGATGCAGGGATGCATCAACATGCACAACTCAAAAAATGTAATACACCATATTGACAGATCCAAGGACGAAAACCACATGATAATCTCAATAGTTGCAGAAAAATCCTTTGAGAAGGTCCAACACCCATTCATGATAAAAACCCTGAAGAAAATTAGAATAGAAGGCCTTTATCTCTATCTGATAAAAGCCATGTATGACAATCCTACAACCAACATCACACTAAATGGTCAAAAATTGAAAACTTTAACGCTGAAGTTAGGAACAAGACAAGGATGTGCACTCTCACCAATCTTGTGCAGTATAGTTCTGGAAACATTACCCAGAGTAATAACATAAAGGAAATAAATAGAAGGAATATGGATACATAAGGAAAAAGTTAAATTAACATTTGCAGATGACAATATACTCTACATAGTAGACCCCAAAAACTACACCCAAAACATCTATATCTAATAACCAAATTCAGTAACATAGCTAGATACAAAGGCAAAAATCAATAATCAATAGCATTACTGTACACAAATAACAAATGCACTGAGAGAGAAATTAGGAAAGCACCACCATTCACAATAGCATCCAAAAAAAAAATGAAATAACTAGGAGTCAATCTAATGAAGACAGTAAAAACCTTTACATTGAAAACAACCACACTAGAAAACAAGAGCAAAGAGGATATAAGAAAATGGAAAGATATCCCTTGTTCTTGGGTAAGAAGAGTCAGTACAGTGAAAATGGCCATATTTCCAAATCTATTATACAGTTTTAATTCAATCACAGTCAAAATACCAACGGAATATCTCACAAAATTAGAAAAAACAATCCTAAAATTCATTTGGAGGAAGAGACCTAGAATCACAAAAGAAATTCTGGGCAAGAAAAGCAAGGCAAGGGGCATCACAATCTCTAACTTGAAATTATACTTCAATGCTACTATGTTAAAAAAAAAACAGTATGATAACGGTAAAAAAAAAATAACTGAGTATCAAATGGTACAGATTAGAAGATGCAGAAACAACTCCATACACACTCAGACACTTACCTTTGACAAGGGGGCCAAACACCTCCACTGAAAGAAAGATAGCCTCTTTAATAAATGGTGCTGGAAAAACATGCTTTCCACATGCTGATGTTTCAATCTAGACCCATATCTCACCATGCACTAAGCTAAAATCAAAACTGATGAAAGATCTAAATATTAAAACATAATCACTAAATCTGCTGGAAGAGAGACTAGGTAGAACTCTTGAAGACATAGTTGTATGCAATGACTTTATGAACAAGACCCCAATCACACAGGAAATATTACAAAGAATCAACAACTAGGACCTCATATTTAAAAGCTTTTGCACTACAAAATAAACCAACAAAGTGAAGATGCAACCCTCAGCGTGGGAAAAATTTTTTGCCAGCTCTTCTTCAGAAAAGGACTAATATCTAGAATATATAAAGAACCCAAAAAACTCAGATCCCCCCAAATTTAAAGAGCCAATCCAAAAATGGGCATCTGAAGTGAATCAACACATCTCAGATGAAGAAGTACAAATGGCTAATAAATATATGAAAAATGTTCAACATCACTGGTCACTCGAAAGATGCACATTACAACAACACTGAGATTCCATCTCACTCCACAAAAATGGTTGTCATCAAGAAGTCAACCAATAACAAACGCTGGTGGGGCTATGGGGGAAAAGCAACCCTTCTCCAACATTTCTGGGAGTGTAGATTTTTGCAACGAGTGTGGAAATCAGTATGGAGATTCCTCAAATACTAAGACTAGAGGTTCCATTTGACCCAGCTATTCCCCTTCTTGGTATCTTCCCAGAAGAGTTAAAAGCATCATACTACAGTGATACATGTACACCCATGTTTATAGCAGCACAGTGCATAATAGCTAAATCTTGGAAACAACCCAAATGCCCATCAATGGATGAGTGAATAAAGTAGGTGTTGTTTTTAATGCAATGGAGTGTGCTCTGCCATAAAGAAGAAGTTTGAGACATTTCTCGCTAAATGGATGCACCGTGAGAACATAGATTTAAGTGTTCTGAATCAGATTCACATGTTCAAGTATTGCATTGTTTCTCTGCTGTGAGAAACTGAAATGCTAAATAAGGGTCAAAATATATAATACAAATTGGGAAATGGGAAGAAAATGTTCAAATGGGAAGGGGAACAAGGGAGGGGGCAGGGGGAAAAGAAGCAAGGAAAAAGAAAAAATGACAGTAGAAGAAAAATGTATCAAACTTTTGTAAATAAGGAGGGGAGGAGGGGTTGAAGTGAGGGAGAGAATTGGTGATAAAGAAGATTCAAGATATACAAATTTCCTATGATTAATGTGATAATTATGTGTATCTAAAATGTACCAACATAATTAATTTAAAAAATAAAAATAAAAATATTTCAATATAAATAATAAACTACAAAGCCATAGTAATAATAAGAGGATTATGCTGACACAAAAACAGATGTGTAGACTACATTGTCCATGAAAACTAACAAAATAAGGGCAAACATTAAGTGAAATTGATAAATGATGAGATACAGTTCAACAAAAATGCTACATGTATTTTAGAAACAATGAGAAAACCTTTGTCAAAATAGGTGGGGAAAATTAGAGAAGGCACAGAGAAGGCACTCTTCGATTATGACAAAGGTGACTTTATTGCATTTACAGAAAAGACTGAAAAAAGATGAACAAGACGTGCTGATAATTTATAATTTTAGATTAGATAAATCCCGGGGGAAAATATAACTTTCAAACTGAAAAAATAGAAAAGTCTTAATATTACCAAAAGCACTCTACAAGGAATACATGTGATGGTAAAATTACTAGCCAATATCAATTTGTTATGTACATGGAAAACATGTACAAATAAATAAATAGCAAAATAAATCCAACCATGGATAAGCCATATATTGCAACATAACTGAATTGTGCTTAATCCTAACCATACTGGGTTGGTTTAGCTTTTTAAGATTTCCATGATGTACTTTAACACTTCATCTCAACAAAGGGAGGAGAAAATGACAATTATCACACAATTCAATAAAATAGATATGCAATTAATTAGTCTGCTGGAATTAAAGCACAACAATAACAGTAACTCCTGGCAAGTCAAAAACAGAACAGTATATCTGTAAACTGACCACCAGTATTAAAGCAATAATCCACACCAAGTACCACCCTTAATAGCTAAATATTAGAAGCACTCTCTTTATAACTGAAAAACAGCCAAAGCTGACTCCTATGGAGATCTCTGATAACATCATCCTGAATCTAGTGCAGTAAACTACACATTGTAGCAAGCAGTGCATTAAGACATAAGAAAAGGCTGTATACATATAGACATAAATTAATATATGTGTAAACATGAAAATAAGCAGTGCAGTCCGTGTGATTTTCTTCATATAAATATCAAGAGAAGCTACAGTTCATTAAAAATAGATGTTAACAGGTTTGTTGAGTGTAAGACTATTATACACAAAACCACTTCAACAAATACAAAATACTATTTTCATTGTGAATAAACCACTAACAGTAGCAGATTTTAAAATGGTTTGTGAAATACATGATTAATTGGCTCATTTGACAACTATTTGAACACTCTTAAACATTCTTGGGTCCTTTCCCTCCAGTCATTTCCCATGGTTACCCTGAGCTTGCTCTAAAGACATTTGCTCTAACCCAGAGCTCAACTCAGTTGCCCAGGAAAGGGCCAGATCATGAATATTTGTGGCTTTGCTGGCCATTTGGTCCCTGCTGGAATTCTTCATCTCTGCCATTATAGAGCCAAAACAGCCATAGACACAGTGCAAATATTGCTGGGTTCTAACGAAAGTTTTCAGACACTGACCTGAATTTCAAATAATAGTCATACATGTGGAAATCATAGTATTCTTTTCACTTTTTCAATCACTCAAATATATAACAAACTTGGTCCCTGGCATGGTGGTGCTGGTGAGAGGAGTCTGAGTTCACGCTCCTCCCTTCCTCCATTGCCCTGGGATGGCACAGCTGGACAGAGAAATCTGAGATCTGCTCTCCTCTCTCCATTGGCGAGACTCAGGGTCTGGAGTCCTGCGGGAACACTAGTGACACAGTAGGACCCTGGCTAAGGCACACATGATGGACAGATGGAGCTAGAGGCATGGAAATATCCCATGCAACATTAGCAATACAAGCCAACAGGTGATCTCTAACCTTTCTTTTTGTTTTATTCTACTCGTCCTCTTCTGATTTTTCATTAATTACCTCACTTGAATTTATGATACTTTTATGTGAGTAACCATTGTCTCTCCTCATTCTGGTCCACTTCAAAACTCCTAGACCTTCTCTTCCAATCCTTCCCCCCAGTGTCCTACAATTACCCAAAACCTGGATGATCATCCTGTGCGTTCCAACCTTGCTCCTACTATGTTTAACCTCACTCATCTCTCCATCCTACCCCCATCCTCCTGAACCCCCCCACAACAGGGTAAAATCACTCTACTAAGTGGAAAATCATTACATACAAGTACCTGGTATAATTGGGATTATATTATATTTCTGTAGACCTTCCTCCTATGGTTATAGATACCAGGCTAATAGTTACCACAGTATATCAGTAGCCAGGCTGTACTTGAGTCTATTGTTAGTGTCAAATGAACTACTTTAACCAGGATATCATATGTGCTCTAACCAGTTTTCCCCCTGTGAGACGACATTGCAATTGTAAGGGATCATAACCATTACCATAGTCCAGTACCAAAGGAATGGACCCTAAGTCAAATAGATAAAAACTCTTCAGTCCTAGTATATTGGGAAGGTAGGTTCTAGGGATAGACATAAAGACTAAAAACCACATACCTATACAAGACATCTGGAGGAACAAGTACCTCCTAGGAAAGTGCCAACACCAGTGATAAGTTATCTAACATAAGAAATATACAAGCATCAACACAGTGAACAAAATAAAATAGAAAATGTCAAGATGAAGAAGCAAAATGCAATCCCAAATGCTCAGCCCACCCAGGACAAGTCCAGAATGAAAAGAGATAGAGGAAATCACAAGTCAACAAATGGAACTCTCTGAAATGATAGCAGCAGAATTGAAAAAACAAATGGAAGAGGCCATAGAAAGAAATCTCTAAGGTGCAAAAAGAAATAACTATCAAAATAAAAGACATTAAAGCAGACACAGATAAACAAATAGAGGAGCACAGGAAAATGATGGAAACCATGAATGCCTAACATAGACAAGAAATGGAATCAATGAAGCAGATCCAAACAGAAATGCAGGCGATTAGAAAATCCACTGGAAGTGTACACAGCAGATTGAATGAAGGTGAGCATAGCATATCAGATCTAGAAGAAAAGAATCTAGTGACCAGGAAAAGAAAGATATCTTAAAAAACGCAAGAGACCATGAAAAATCAATCCAACAGCTGCAGGATAAAGCAAAGAAGAACAACATAAGATTGACTGGAATCAGTGAGAAAGCTGGAGGTAGTACAAAAACCATTAAAAACCTTTTCACAAAAATAATGGCAGAAAACTTTCCAGACATGGATACAGAATTTGACATACAAATTAATGAAGCATATAGAACTCCAAATAGCCATGACCAAAATAAATCTACACCAAGGCATATAATGATCAAGATTCCAGAAATTTAGCAGAAAAAAAATATTAAAAGCAGCTAGAGAGAAGAAACATATCACCTAAAAAGGAAAGCCCGTCACAATGACAGCAGACTTCTCAACACAAACCTTCAAACAAAGGAGAGCTTGGAGTGAGGTATTTCAAGCCTAAAGGAAAACAATCTTCAACCCAGATTGATGTACACCACAAAACTATCTTTCAAAATTGATGGAGAAATAAGATACTTCCATGACAAAGAACAACTGAAGAAATTTATGATACCAAAATAGTTCTACAGAAGGCTCTGAAGGACATATAGAAAGAGATAACATGGACCACAAACACATGAACACCAATATAAAGAACCTGCCAGGCTGGGCAATCAAACAGAGGAAAAAGACAGGGAACCAACAACAGGAAAACAACGTGAAAAAGAAAAGCCAATAAATATCAGGTATAACCATAAACATAAATGGACTCAACTCACCAATCAAAAGAAACAGACTGGCAGAATGGATCAAGAAGCAAGATCCAACAATATTCTGCATTCAAAAAACACAATTAACCCAAAAAGAAATTCATGGACTAAAAGTCAAAGGATTGAAAACAATTCTCCATGCTGCAGAAACCCAGAAAAAAGCAGGGGTAGCTATTCTATTTGCAAACAATGCAAACTTGAAGCCAAAACTGATCAAAAGAAACAAAGAAGGTCACTACGTACTGGTTAAGGGAAAACACCAAGAAGAAGAGGTAACAATCATAAATATTTATGCACCAAACACAGGTTCACCCAACTATATAAAACAAATACTAACAAACATGAAAAATCAAATAAGCACTAACACAGTTGCAGTGGAGGACCTTAATACCCCACTCTCACAAATAAATAGATCAACTGGACAAAAAAATCTACAGAGAAATACTAGAATTAAACCAAGTCTCTGAACAAATGGACTTGGTA
This sequence comes from Erethizon dorsatum, assembly GCA_028451465.1. Taxonomy (NCBI): domain Eukaryota; kingdom Metazoa; phylum Chordata; class Mammalia; order Rodentia; family Erethizontidae; genus Erethizon; species Erethizon dorsatum. The sequence continues at coordinate 86,624,071 of CM051842.1, read as the reverse complement.
GATGTCTACAGAGTGTTCCACCCCAGAATACACATTCTTCTCAGCTGCACATGGGACATTCTCCAAAATAGACCATATATTAGCTGACAAAATTTGTTTAAATAAATGTAGAAGAATTCAAATCATCCCATGCCTGCTATCTGACCATAGCACAATGAAACTGGAAATCAACAACAAAGGAAATCACAAAAACTACATTAACACATGGAAATTAAACAACACCCTTCTGAACAACCAATGGGTCACAGATGAAATTGAAGACAAAATTAAACAGTATATACAATTAAACAGTAATGCCAATACAACATACCAAAACTTACGGGATGCAAAGAAAGCAGTCCTACGAGAAAAATTTATAGTGATGAACTCACACATCAGGAAAACAGAATGGGCTCAAATAAACACTCCATTGTTGACCTCAAATTTCTCAAAAAAGAAGAACAAATCAAACCCAAAGCTCATATGAGGGAGGAAATTATAAAGATAAGAGCAGAAATTAATGCAATAGAGACTAGAAAAACAATACAAAGAATCAATGAATCAAAAATTTTGTTCTTGGAAAGAATAAATAAAATTGATAAACCATTAGCCAACCTCATCAAAAAGAGGAAAGAAAAAGCCCAAATTCAAGCAATTAGGAAAGAAAAGGTAGAAATCACAATGGATCCCACAGAAATCCAGGAGATCATCAGTACCTACTATATGAACCTATATTCTAATAAGGTGGAAAACACAGAAGAAATGGATTGATTCCTAAACACAATCAAATTGCCAAAACTAAATCAAGAAGATATAAAAATTCTAAATAACCCCATATCATCCAAAGAAATTGAAAATACAATTAAAAATTTACAAACAAATAAAAGTCCAGGTGCTGATGGATTCACTGTTGAATTCTAAAAGAAATTTATGGAACTAATGCCACTAATACTGAAACTCTTTAAAGAAATTGAAAGGGAAGTGGTACTTCCAAAATCATTCATAGAAGCAAGTATTACTCTGATTGCAAAACTAGAGAAGAGTCCAACCAAAAAGGAAAACTGAAGGCCAATTTCCCTAATGAACATAGATGCAAAAATCCTTAATAAGATACTGGCAAACAGAATGCAGCAAATCAAGAAGATTATAAATAAAAAATAAAGTAGGATTCATCCCAGGGATGCAGGGATGGTCCAACATATGCTTTTCAATAAATGTAATAAACCTTATTAACAGAACCAAAGATAAAATCACATGATCATCTCAATAGATGCAGAAAAAGCATTTCATAAAGTCCAACACCCATTCATGATAAAAATCCTACAGAAAATTGGAATAGATGGTCTTTACATTAACCTTATAAAAGCCATCTGTGTCAAACCAATAACTAACATCATATTAAATAGTCAAAAACTGAAAGATTTCACTCTAAAATCAGGAACAAAACAAGGATGTCCATTATCACCACTCCTATTCAATATAGTTCTGGAAACATTAGCCAGAGCAATTAGATAAGAGAAAATAAAAGGAATAAAGATAGAAAAGGAAGAAGTTAAATTATCATTATTTGCAGATGACATGATACTCTACATAGAAGACCCCAAATACTCCACCAAAAAACTTGGAGATTTAATAGTCAAATTCAGTAGTGTAGTGGGATACAAAGTTAACACTCAAAAATCAATAGCACTCCTGTACACAAGCAACAAACTCACAAAAGAGAAATTAGGGAAAGAGCACCCTTCACAATAGCATCTAAAAAAATGAAATACTTAGGAATCAATCTAACAAAGGATGTAAAAGTTCTGTACAATGAAAATTACAGTACCCATATAAAGGAGATTGAAAGGATATCAAAGAATGGAAAGCTATCCCTTGCTGTTGGATAGGAAGAATCAACATAGTGAAAAGCGCCATATTCCCAAAATTGCTATACAGATTTAATGCAACCCCAATCGAAATACCATTAGCACAGCTCACAGATCTAGAAAAAACATTCGTCAAACTCATTTGGAACCAGAAAGACCTAGAATAGCAAAAGCAATTCTGGGCAACAAAGGCAAGTCAGGGGGCATCACAATCCCAAACCTGAAACTATACTACAAAGCTACTGTGATAAAATCAGAATGGTATTGGCAAAAAAAACAGGCTTGAGGATCAGTGGAACAGAATAGAAAATGCAGATGCAACCCCAAACACACTCAGCCACCTTATCTTTAACTAAGGAGCCAAACATGTTCACTAGAAGAAAGACACTTTAATAAACGGTGCTGGAGAAACTGATTTTCTACATGCCAAAGATTAAAACTGGACCCCTGTCTATCATCGTGCACTAAACTAAAGTCAAAGTGGATCAAAAATCTAAATATTAAAATAGAAACACTGAATTTACTGGAAGAGAAAATAGGTAGAAATCTCAAAGACATAGGTGTAGGCAGAGATTTCATGAACAAAACCGAGACTGCAGGAAAATATTACAAAGAATCAACAAATGGGATCTCACCTTATTAAAAAGCTTTTGCACAACAAAAGAAATCACCAACAGAGTGAAAGACAACACACAGAGTAGGAAAAATTACAGCCAGTTGTCCCACAGACAAAGGACTTATATATAGAACATATAAAGAATTGAATAAAATCAGAAACTCCCCCAAATTCAAAGACCCAATCCACAAATGGGCACCTGCAATGAATGCACTCTTCTCAGATGAAGAAATATAAACGGCAAATAAATACATGAAAAAATGTTCAACATCTTTGGTCATTTGAGAGATGAAAATTAACACTGAGATTTCATCTCACCCCAGAAAGAATGTCTATCATCAAAAAATCAACTGACAACAATTGCTGGTGGGGCTGTGAGGAAAAAGGAATCCTTCTCCACTCTTTCTGAGAGTGTAGACTGGTGCAACTACTGTGGAAATAAGAATGGAAATTCCTTTAAAAACTAGGATTAGAGGTCTCATTTGACTCAGCTATTCCCCTTCTGGGTATCTTCCCAGAAGAACTAAAAACATCATGCCACAGAGATATATGTACACCCGTGTTTACAGCAGCACGATTATTAATAGCTAAATCTTGGATACAACCCAAATGCCCATCAGCTGAGGAATGGATAAAAAATTGTGGGTTTTTTTAAACATATAATGGAGTACTACTCAGCCATAAAGAAGGACAAACTGGAGACTTTTATAGGTAAATGGATGCAACTCGAGACCATACTCATAAGTAAAATAAATCAGACCCATATGTATAAACATCGTATTGTCTCAATAGTGTGAGAACCTGAACAAGTAAATAAGATCCAATATGTATAATAGATATTGTGAATTTGGAAGAAACTGTTCAAAAGAAAAGACAGATTGTGATAGTTGAAAGGGGAAAGGAAGAAAGGGAAAAAGAAAAAAACATATATATACACAAGATAGTTAAGATAGTTGTTGAAAAGTTTGTGCTAATATTGTTTGGACAAGATATCATACCTATATCTTATACTCTGAATAGCTACTATGAAGACAACAATATGCAATTTATTAATTATTGTAACTGTTCTACTAACCTGTTTGGAAACTCTTTTTCATTGTTGTTTTTCTCCTTAAAAGAAAAAAGGAAAAAAATTATAAAACAAACATTCTTAGCTTTCATGTCACAAAGAAGCCATGGGTCAGATTTTGTCCATGGGAAACACTTTACTGATCCCTGCTCAAAGTTATTAGACTTATTAGGTATCCAGGAAAGTACTGAGTATAAAGTCAGCAAATAGATTTTTGTACAGAGAACTCTATTAGTTTCTTTATTAGAATCAAATAAAACAAAACAATATGTAAGGAAAAAAAGAAAAAGCACTAAAAATCACATTCAGAAAAAGGAGCATCATTAGCCATGAAAAGAAAATGTGCAGTGGAATCCAGTTTTGTTTGCTAATGCAGTTAGCAACATTTTTAAATACATGTATCTGTAACCTAATTTTAAAAGCACATAATATAAAACACAAATGCATGTCCACATACACACACACAAACAGGCACACACGCACACAAACATAGTTTCTGTCTTTAGACATGAGTGGTCCTGTGTGTCTGTCATGAAGCTGAGTGGCAACAGACATGCTGGCAGGCCCAGAACAGTCTTCCTACATGTACCATATGTCTGGAAAGCTGTGTCTGGATTCAGAGAAAGCCTCTCTTCTCTACCATTACTGTTTGCAGAAGCTTCTTTTTCTGACTCATCAAATCTGCAGTTTTAGCATTAGTCTACAGTAACATACTTAGTTTTATTTCTAAGGATACACTAAAGGAAAATGTTAATTTTTCAAAATGAAAATTCAATTCATGCTAGTTTTCCCAGCAGGTTATGAAACAGTTCTGTAGCCTTAAAATCATTTGGGTTGAATAAATAGAAGTGATTGAGATGGATGCATTCTCAGAAGTGGTTTTGTTGGTGATCCCAACTCTACATTAGGTGCTTTTATTTCACAAACATTAATTAGACACCTGCTGTGTGCCAGTTGTTGCCAGCCTAAAGTGAATCCTAATCTGGAAACACTGTGACCCTAATAAATATCTCCCTCCTTGTCCAAGTAAGCTATCTCCACCTAATCTAAGAGACATGGTTCCCAGACCAACAGGAGTAAGTAGCAGAAAATGTCAACCATGCCCTGCTCCCTGAAATCTTTCCAGGAGTCCTGAAAGTTCACTGTTAAAGTAGAAAAAGCACAGTAACTGAGAGAGCACTCAAAGTGTGGAGGCAAAACAATAGGTGAGGACACAGTTCCAATTCTGCCACTTGATGGGCTGAGAAATCCTGGGAAATGTACCTAAGAAGTGTAAGCAAAATACTCAGGGTTTGAAAGGGAACTAGGGATACAAGTCTCATGGAATTTCTGTGAGCCAGTCAAGGGAAAATGAGTGAGTCTGCCCAACATGGAGCAACTGTGGGTTACCACTGGGCAAGGGGGGGTTTCCTTCCTACCTGATTCAGCAGGAGTGATGTTGCCATGTACTCAACAGCATGGAGGTGAGGTAGGCAAAATTCCAAATTGACATAGGAGGTACCATAGGAACACACATGATATCATAAAGGATATACAGTAGTACATATCTATGTGGGAGGATCAGCTAATAGGTGGTGGAGCCTGAGGGAGAGCCCAGACCTACTGGGTGAGAGGTGCTAGCTGCTTTGTAATACTTCTTTTGTTGCCTTTGATTCTGACCACACAGCCACAAGCCAGGAATTAGGTTGACATGCAGAAGTTCAGTAAGTAGGTAAGCACCTACAGTGTGTTTTGTCTTCAACATTGTCTCCATTTGTAGAATCCCTCTGTGGCTTTTTATTACATGTGCTCTGTCTCATGTGATTACCAACACAGGGCCTTGCTTGAGATTGTATCTGTAACTTTTCACAGTAGCTAGGTCACTTTTACACTTTCCCCTCAGTGATTCTATTCCTGAAATAATGTTGGTTCTCAGAAATGACTCTGAATCTTCCTGTACACCAAACATGGACGTGAACCTGCATTTTAATAACTGACATTTTCCTTTAGTTTATGAACTTTCATGAAAACAAGTTAGTTTCCTGGCATTCTCCAAATGTCCCAAACAAAGTTCCTTTCTGTTGTTCTTTTAGAGTATCACTATGGATTCATGCTTTTGTTTTAATATGTGGATGGGCTTCAAACGCATGTTATAGGATTTTGAACAGAGGAGTGACCAGATTTGACGTGTGCTTTTTAAAAAATTACTCTGCCTTTTATGTTGAAAATAGATGGCAAGAAAGGAAGTGTAAAACTGGAGCTATCAGTTGAAAGGCAGTAAAATTCAAGAGATAGATGATGGTGACTTAGCCAGGGTGATAGCCATGGAGGAGGTGAGAAGTGGCTGGACTCTGGACCTACTTTGAAGAAGAGCCAAGAGAATTTCCGGATTAATTGAAAGTAAAGTGTGAGGAAAAAGACAGTACTCCAGGCCACATCCAGGTTTTTGAGACCAAGCAAGTAGAACGTGTGAGTCAAATGCTTCACTTTTAATTTTGTTTCTAGCCCCTTCTCCCACATAGGAAAAATCTTAAGTTGTAACAAGACTGCCCTGACAGCAAGGTCATCATGAGTGCACTCTAAAGGGATCAGGAGTGAATCCGTTTTTACTCACAAGTGTGCCCTCAGGCAATGTGGATAACTAATGCATAAAATGATTAATTCACAAACAGAGAACCTTAAACAATACAGCCTAAGAGGAAGTAGGTTTTGATGGTCTAATTTACCTTAACCCCCATGCCTCCTAAAATACTATTATTAAATTCTGTTGGTACATGGTTTCAGTCAATTGTTGTTTAAAAAATACCTTGAGTGATTCTTCCTATGGGAGTCAGAATTTTGTACATGTTACAAAATCAAAACAAACAAAAAATACTTCCAAATATCGTCACCTGGTGAATTAGAGATGTTGATGGGGAGGGTGTAGGTTGGAAAAAAAATTTCTGTGAGTGAATACAGGGTGAGATAGATGAGATATAATCAAAATCCTTTATAACATACTTGAGGCTGTAGTAATCAATAAGCTAGCTGTCAAAACAATGAAAATTAATGGGAGATAAAGAGATGTATTACATAACAATAAAAGGATCAATTCACCAGGAAGACATAAGGATACTAAGTGTGTACACAGTAAACAGTAAGAGGGCCGGTGAGATGGCTCAGCGGCTTAAACGCCTGCCCTGCAAGCACGAGGGCCCGAGTTTGACTCCTGGAACCCACATACCAAAAAGGGGCCGGTGATATCGCTCAGCGGCACGGGCGCCTGCTGGCGCGTGAGGTCCTGAGGTCGACCCCCCGGTACCCACAAAAAAAAAAAAAAAAAAAAAAAAAAACAGTAAGAGCCTCAAAGTACATGAAGCAAATGCTGATGCAGGTGAAGTGAAAAATAGCTGAAGCCACAGGGAGACTTAAGGCCTTGAACACCCTAATCTCTAGTATTACTGGACAGAACATCAGCCAGTATATAGAAGATCTATATAATATGATACAATAATGGTATCTGTCATAGTACTTTTCTTGTTGCTGAGACAAAATACCCACCATCTAAAGTTAAAGGAGGAAAGGTTTTTATTTTGGCTAACAGTTTGTAGAGGTTTCAGTTCTTAGTTGACTGGCTCCAAGACAGGGTGGCATGGCATAGTGGCATCAAAAATGAGAAACAGTTCATGACAGGCAGAAAGCAGAAAAGCAGCAAAGTAGTGACGATGCAATGAGTGCCAATGGACGATAGCAGCCCTCTTTCTGTCCCTTATATGCTATCCAGGCTACATGTCTTTAGGGCAGGTAGCACTCACACATAGGGTGGGCCTTCTTATTATCCTCACTGAGAACTATGCCTAACTAACCAGTGGACTAATTTAGTAATCATATACACTTAATCTCAGCATCACATACTCTAGATCCAGCCACCTCTTTAAGCCCCCACCTATGACTTCATGAGCCTTTGCAGGGACATCTAGACACAAGCCATAACACTATATAAATGACATAAATAGAATACTCCACCCAACAGCTTAATGCACTGATTTTTCTTCAAGTGCTGTGTAGTAATCACAAAGATAGAGCATCTTCTAGGCCATCAAACAAAACTCAACAAATTTAAAACAACTGAAATCATACAGAGTACATTCCCTGACTATGATGGTATCAAACCAGAAATCGTTAACATAAAGATAACAGGAAAATCTGCAAATGTTTGGAAATTGCAGGTATTGGTTTATTATTCCAATTTATCACTACAACACTTGTTATAGAAGAACCAAGTTTAAGTAGAGTCCTCTACTGGCCTCGAAGCATTCCAGAATGGGAAAAGGGAAAGCTCGCTCTGGATATTTCAAACCAAGTGTTGTTAAGGCCAAGGGTGGAAGCAGGGGGAGAGTTTAGGAGGCTGTTTCATCAGTCCCACCTGTCACTGAAGGAAATACAGCTACACCAGCAAAAGAAGTACAGCTTGCTGACTGTTCACAGAACCAGTTCGGTGGCCAAAAGGATTTGAGAGGTGTGAGAGAGGTTGTCTCCCAGCTATTGGTGTTAGATAATTGTTAAGAGCAGGGAAGCCTGAGACCAAGAAAGATTAGGGCAGCTTCCTGGCATGATGCTGGGGTCTAGGCGAGCCTATGGTCCACACATGCCCCTGTTCTTTATCAGTCCTGCTCCACTTTTTAGAAGGTTCAACACAGTTGCTTCCTCTTCCAAAAATATCACCCCTGTTTGTGCAACCTGTGAGATATAGTTCTCACACCTGGTCCAGCAGAGAAGTTCACTCTCAGGGGATTGTGCAATTGGTCCCTTGGGACACATTGGCCCTTTACTTTCCTTACCACAGTGTTAACTCATGATGTGTATTATGGCTTGTATCTAGATGTCCTCCCAAAGGCTCATGCACTTATAGGTAGGGCTTTTTGGAGGTGACTGGATCTAGGGTGTGTGATACTTGGATTAAGGATGTGTGATAATTAAATTGGTTTAGCATAGTTCTGGATGTGGATAATGAGAAGCCCCACCCTGGGTGTGGGTGGCACCACCCAAAAGGGTTGTAGCCTGGATGGGATAAAAGGGAAAGGGAGACTTGCTGCTGGCTGCTTGCTGCTCACTGCCTTCTCCTTGCTAAACCATAGACTGTTTCTCCTCTGCAGTGCCCCTCTGCCACACCACTCTGCCTTAGAACCAGTTGACTATGGAATGAAAGCTCTACAAACTGTGAGCTAAAATAAACCCTTCCTCCTTTTACTTGGATGCCAGCTATTTTCTCAGCAACAAGAACAGTAATTAAGACAATGTGGTCTATGTTAAGTGAACCATTGACATGTCTTTGAGCGTGTATCTTTGTTCCTTGTTTTAGGATACAGTGACAATTTTTCCTGAGGAAAGCATGAATAATTTTCTTGGAAAACATGTCTATAGGCACACACACACACACACACACACACACACACACACGCACACAAAGGTTGCATATATTAGTGGAGACTTCTAGGACTTTATGATGCAGAGCTCTTTTGTTACCCACTGCAACACCACCCATGCAATTTCCAGGGTCATTTCACACCTGACTTCTGACCCTTGTTCCTCTGGCTCTGTTCATCTTCTTGGCCATCCAGTGCCACATCCCTGATTTGCATTGTTGATTTCTCCAGGATGGCTGGAGTTATCCCCACCAATTGCCATTGACATTGATGCCTCCATGATAGGAAAACCTTATCCTGCAAGGTTAAGAAGGGTCAAGAGAGATTTGGGGTGTTTGCAGAGACGGCTTTATCAGCCACATAGTCTAAAAATTACTTGTTATACAAGGAAAGTTATAAAGGATCTGAGATGCTGAAGAATCTGGTTCCACAATTCCTGTGGAGTAAGTTCCTCTGGGACCATGAGAAAGGGGAAAGGAGCGAGGGATGGCCACCTTAGCACAGGTGTGATCCTAGGACTTTCCAAGTTTCATTTGGGGTACAGAAAACAGAGATAACCTGTCTCCTTTTCTCCCCTGCAGGTATTACTTGATCTATGACTATGGGCATAGACAGGGTCTCCTCAGTGCTTATCCCAAATGAGGCCTGCTTCTCCCTGACCATTCTGTTCAACCCTGAGGACCCAGACTCATGAGTGTCACAGTTCAGGCTCTGGTCTGGTGCTATGTGGCTCCCCAGCAGACACAGGGAAGCTCCTGGAAACATTCACACTGGTGGACCACCACCTCTTGTCCCTCTTTTTTTCCTAGTAGCTCGTGTGAGTACTTCAAGTATGGCAGGAATATGAAGATGCTGAAGGATTCCTGTGAGTGTGAAATGGAGAAGACTCGGTCAACTGGGTGTGAGATGGGGGCAATTGTAGGGGTCAAGGGTCAGGGTGTGACAAACCATGATCCTTGCCTCTCCTTTTCTCTACACATATTCAGAAGCAACTGAAATACTCCCAGATCATAACTTTAAAATGAAAACAATTACTTGTTATGTAACCCAGCTGTGTATCACCCATCCATAGGACTTCCCAAAGTTGTAGGGCCTCCTATAGTCCTTAAGAGCCTGGCACTACCCTGAAAGTTGAGTATCATTCCTGATTTATGGACGAGAAAAGTGGGCCTCAGACAGAGCATATCCTTGCAACAGGATTTTGAAGGCAGGTCTGCAGAGCCTATAGTAAACTTCCTATTAGACAAAATCACCCATTTTGTTATGTTACCCAGCTGGGAACATAGGAGGAAATCTTTGAGTTCACCCGCCTCTGTGATGAACAGCAAGGTGTATGCATGTGTGACAAATAAACAATGGGTGAGTTTTACTCACCTTATGCTCTGTTACATTTTGCACATTTATAATTTGTTTTATTAAATGTTTTGTTTTGATTTTTCTTGTAGAATTAACCCAATTCACTACAATGTCACGTGAAAAACCACTTTTATAACTTTTTGAGGAAGTTGAAAGTGATCCATCCAGTAATTTAGCTACTGGTGATGCTGATGTACTGTTCTTATGACCTGGCAATTGCACTCATAAGTATATATTTGAGAGAAATGAAAGTATACACCCCTACAAAGACAGCTGAGCTGGCAGAGCAGAGGACTGCAGCCCTTGCAAAGACTTGTTCTAGAATATTCTCAGCAGCTGTATTTATGATAGGCAAGAACTGGAAACAATGTAGATGTGCACCAACAGAAGGACTGAATACACTGTGATGTATTTATATAATGGAATTTAACCACACAGATACACCTAAGACATGGATGAATTTCAGCACATTGTACTGAATGAAAGAAGCCTTATGAAAAATAGTGCATACTCTATGATTCCATTTCCACATTCCTAGGTCTGTTTCTTTGCTCCTATTGCAAATATAGTTACAGGCTGCTCCATGGAAGAGATTCTGGCTGACAGGCTGGGCTGGAAGCAGCACTCAGTTATGATAATCACTACCTTTACTAAGTGCTTAAGGGCCTGACATTACCCTGAAAGTTGAGTGTCATTCCTGTTTTATGGATGAGAAAACTGGGCCTCACACAGAACATATGATTTGCCCATAGCTATATAAAAAATATGTGCTCTAGCTGGGTCTATCTCTGTCTAATGATTATCTTCTTTCCAGAACAGCACATGGTGTCTCACCCCAAGGATGTTTTTGTCAAGAAGATGGAGATGGGGGTCAGAATATTAGAGAAAGTAAACTATTGCCTTGCAGATTTTTTTAGGGTATAGACTAGCTTCTCTCTCCTTCTAACCACTGAGCTATATCCCCAACCCCTTTTCTTTTGAGATAGAGTCTCACTAAGTTGCCTAGGTTGGCCTTAAACTTGTAAACTTCTTGTCTCAGCCTCCCAAATAGCTAAGATGATAGGCATGTGCCCCAGTGCACCTGGCTTGTAGAAGGATTTTGAAGACAGATTCGCAGAGCCAATAGTGAACTTCCAATTAGACAAGGTCACTGTGGGACAAAGATGCAAACTGCTTTACAGATTATTTTTATGAAGTGGATCATATAACCCAAAGGAGTTGTGACAGTGAGATGGAGCAAGAAATGACAGAGAGAGAAGTACAAAATGAAGACCTTGATTCAGATGAGAAAGAAAACAATAATGTAAATAAGTATTTTTGTCCAAATTCTACAAAATGGTCACGTTCAAACTATGTTGGAGAATGTTATTAGGTTCTTGCTGGGGTGAAACCTATTGGACGGAATGCCAACACTGTAATTCAATGTTGGAAATTGTTTCGATTGGACAAATTGGAACAAAAATTGGTAAAAGATCAATTATAACAGAAGAAGAACAATATGTATCTGCCCAAAGAACTCCACAAAAGAATTCTGAAGCAGACTGGTGCACAGACAGGTAAAACATCACAAAAACCTCCTGACAAAATAGCAAGATGTCAGGTATATAATACAAAGAAAGAAAAGAAAACAAAATACATGTGCTATCACTGTAAGCGATACTTATGTATGGAACATGCTGTTTTTACATGTCAAGACTGCCTTAGGTGTCATAATTGAAGTAGAGGTTATTTTTGTTGTAGAGTTTATTTGTATTTTCATCTTAGTTCATGTATGATTTAATTTATGCTGCTATTTTTTAGATTTTTTAAACAAGTGATGTTGAAAATGTTGATGTGTATTATAAACACTAAATAAACATTAATAATTTAACACTTTATTTTACTGATATTTTATTTTCCTGGTAGTTAAGAATACTTAGAAGGTTCTTCTTTTTCACTTTTGGTAGCCTGACATATCATGCAAGAAATCTAGAAGAGGCCATGTGGAGAAGTCATAGGAAGGCCAAGAGAAAAGGCCAATCATAGAGGAGGTGGCCCTGAGAAGACAGAGAGAGAGAGAGAGATTCAGTAATTTTAGCATCCCAGCTGAGCCTAGCTTCCCAGTGGGACCCATGAGGCATCAGACATGTGAGTGGTCTCGATGGATGCTTCAACCCAGTTGAACCCTCAGATAACACCCTGGCCAACATCCTATGGTGTGGAAGAATTATTCAGCTGGATGCAGTCACTTATAGAATTGTAAGACAGAAATTGTTCATTGTCCTAAGCCATCAAATTTTGGGGTGATTGTTATGTAGCAATAAATAACAAAGCAGTGGGGGAAGGGATCTCTTGGGCTACAACACATGATGTAAATTGCAGTTTCACTCAATGTCTTGATTTTTTGCAGTTTTTGTTTATTTGTTTCTTGCCACATCCAGAGCAGCTCTTGAAACTCCTGAGGGAGGATGGTGGAGGATGAAGAAATGAAGACAAGAGCCAAGATACAGAAAGCTGAGGCCCGGTGGAACACCATTTCCTGATGAGAGAAAGAACTGCCCAAAGACTGCAGTGCATTTATTTATACAATCAGCAGAAGGCTGATGTCAGATGGAACCCTTCTGATGGGAGAAAGGACTGCCCAACAACTGCAGCATGTTCATTTATACAATCAACATAAGAAGCTGTTTACAAAGAATTTTAAGGGGAGGGTAAGATCCAGAACAGGAAAAGCATCTACTCTTCAACAAAATATCATGCCTTGGTGGTTACACGGGAACAAAGGAGGAGTTGTCCATATAATCTCAGAGGAAGGCCAAGTCACTTTGTGCATCAGCTCCCTGAGCTGTGTATGCTTCTCATGGGGCCCCACCAAACTCATGAGAAGTAGTGACCTTGTCCTAGATACTCGAGGTGCAGACAGCTTCTCTCCCAACAGTTTGTTTCTTTTTTTTGAGACAGGGTCTTACTATGTAGTTCAGGCTGGCCTTGAACTTGTGGCAATCCTCCTGCCTCAGCCTCCGGAGTGCTGGAATTACAGGCATGTGCCACCACACCCCACATCCAGCTCAATGCCTTGATTTTGAAATGATCTCTCTCTCTCTCCCTCTCTCTCTCTCTCTCTCTCTCTCTTTCTCTCTGTACCTTAGGGGCCAAACCCAGGGCCTTTTGCATGCTATACAAGTGCTTTGCCACTGACCTACCCTCCTAGCCCACTACAGCTGTACTTAGGTACAGGAGCCCATGTAGTTTAGAAATGTGTTGGCTCAAATTCATCAGTTGATATTGACCATACACCCCAATTGTAACATTCAAGACCTCTGCCCTGATATACCTCAAATATAAAATTTGGCACTGTGATGATCCATAATCCCTTGGTTCAATATCTTGACTCCAGCTAGAAAACTTTTCCATCAAACTTCTGCCTTATCTAGAAAATTTTCTTTCTTGTCTTTTTCTGTAAAGTCTGCAGTTTTTGAGAAGTGGAATTATAATTCCTTCTGCACAGTTCTTCCAGCAGATATAATATGGACCACTATTGAAGTCATTCTTCTCTGCTAATAATTTTAACAAGATTTTAATGTTCCTATCCTTAATTACAATTGATTAGTATGTAAAAATAAATAAATTTGGACTTTGAATTGGCAGTCTGTGTTGTGCTTTTTATGATCTTCCTTCTAAAAACCCATTACAATTTAAAAATGAAAATGTGTAATATCCTTGAAAACCAACACTGATGAAGAACATGTTGTCAGATTGTAAGAGTTTACCAACCACAATAAAATTTGTAAAATTAAAACAACTATTTAATAGAAATACTCCTAAAAATAAACTTGTATGTTACACATCCACCTTACACTCCTTTTCAAGAAACTTAAACTTATGAAGTACACAAAATCTGATATTTTGGACTCATTCTGTGTGTTGTTCAAAACTCATCATGACCTCAGTTCATTTGTGGTGGACATATAGTTCCAGATGGTGAGTACTCGCTTCCTCCCTGAGGCAAGACCAGATAGCTGGAGATGAGTATGAGGTTAAGCAGGATCCTGAGCACCTGCATTTCCTTTCAGGAAATGATGACTTGCTTTTCTGTCACTGGGGTGGTCAAGGAAGATGAATATCTATAGAATCCCCTTTCCAGATCCCCAACTGCTCTTTCACCTTGGGTAGACACGCTCCCAGAAGTCTTCCAGCCTTCACGATTCTGTGCCTTTCTTTAATAGTCTTCACTCTTTTTTCTCCCAGCCCTACACTGCCCAGAAACCATCCTGGTCTGACCTAGGTCCATGCCTGTCTGCCCCACAGCTCAGGTGTTTGAGACACAGGCTATGGAGCTTGATGGGCGACCCCTTTATTTTTATTCAATTTCATTTCATTTTACCTTGTTTTACTTTTGTTTTTATCTTACTTTCTTTTACTTTCCTTTTTTTCTTTTTCTTTATTTTTTCTTTTTTCTTACTTTTCTAAACAACTGGGGAGAACTCCAGCCATGAAAATCTAATCCCATCCCCCAAACCCAGAGACCAAGTTCAGATAATCCCACAAATACATCTTCATTCTTTCTTTTATACCCCCTTCTCTAGTTTCCCAAACCTTGCATGATTATCCTTTGTCCTTAAGCCTTGCTTCTACTTCCTTTCCAGTTATCTTTGTTTTATAAACTATCCTCCCTAAATTTCCCCACCACAATAAACTAACTCTACCAAGGGGAAACAACTTACATACAAACTCCTAATTGATGATCAGTTCTATTATATAACTATAGATTCTGCTCCTGTGGCCTAAAGTACAAAATCACTAGTTGCCACAGTTTGTCAGTTTCTAAATTGTGCTTGATGCTATTGTCATTGCTAATTTTACTACTTTAGCTAGGATGGCATATCAGTTGTAATCAGTTGTTTTCCCTTCTGTAACAATACTGGGAAGCTCTAGGGTAATAACCTCACCACAACCCTACACCAAAGGACTGGGGACTGAGGGAAACAGACACCAAAGTTCTACTCTTAATTAATTGAGAAGATAGGATAGTGTGATGGACACAAATCAAGAATCTCCTACACACAGAAGAAATCCCTGAAGAACAGACTTTTCCTTGATACTAAAGATATAGCTACCTACTACAAAAACTCACAAGATCATCACAGAAAACAAAACAAAAAATTTTTTTGAAATGCAAAATGACAGGACATAGAGGCAAAATGCAATTTCAGACCTCCAGCCCACCCAGAACAAGTCCAGGAGACACCAACATAGAAAAAATTGGAAGACACATACCTGAAATTTCTGAAATGATAGCAACCAAAGTAAAGAAACATATCCATGAGGCTATAGAGGAAATCAGATCAGAAATAATCTCTCAGGTAAAAATGAAATGACAACCATAATGAAGGAATTGCTCAGCATATAGTTCAAGAGGAAGAGATAACAATCATAAATATATATGCACCAAATGTGGGAGTACCCAACTATATAATACAAATATTAATAGACATAGAGAAAACATAGATTAAAAAAATAGGGGAGCAAAGGAAAATGATGGAAACCTTGAAAGAACAATATAGGAAGGAATTAGAATGCATGAAACAGATTCAAAGAGATATCCAGGAAATTAAATTTCCATTGAAAGCTGGTAAAACCTCTTGAATGAAACTGAAGACAGACTTTCAGACCTCGAAGACAGGATCATCGCTAGCTATCATAAAAGGAAAGATCTCTTAAAAATAACAAGGAACCCGGAAATAACAATTCAACAGCTGCAAGACGATGCAAAGAAAAACAATATAAGACCGGTAGGTGTCAATGAAAAAGCAGGAGTCAACACAAATGACAGAAAAAGACTATTTGCAGAAGTAAAAGCAGAAAATTTCCCAAAATTGGAACAGAATCTGACATGCAGATAAGTGAGGCATATAGAACTCCAATTAGCCATGACCAAAATAATTCTACACCCAGACATATAATAATCAAGATGCCAGAAATTCAGCATAAGCACAGAATATTGCAAGCTGTTAGAGAAAAGAAACAGATCACGTGTAAAGGAAAATCCATCAGAATCACGGCAGACTTCTCAACACAAACCCTCAAATCAAGAAAAGCTTGGTGTGAAGTATTTCAAGTCCTGAAGGAAAACAACTTCTAACACAGATTGATGTCCCTGCAAAACTATCTTTCAAAGTTAATGGAGAAATAAGATACTTCCATGATAAAGAACAACTGAAGAAATTCATGACCACCAAACCAATCTCAAAAAGGATACTGAAAGATATTCTAGACAGAGATTTAAAAAAAGACCAAAATTCCAAGAACAACAAAAAGAAACCACCAGGCAGGGCAAGCAATTAAACAGAGGAGAAAAGCAGGGAACCAAAAGCAGTAAAATAATATGTCAAAGATAAGCCAACACATATCAGTTATAACCAACAATGCAAATGGCCTCAATTCACCAATCAAAAGAAACAGATTGGCAGATTGGATCAAGAAACAAGATTCAAAAATATTCTGTATACATTAAACATATTTAAGTAAAAGAAAAAAAGAACATTGACTGAAAGTTGAAGGATAGAAAACAATACTCCATTCAAGAAGAACCAAGAAAAAACCAGGGGTAGCTATTCTGTTTGTAGACAATGTGAACTTCAAAGCAAGAATGATCAAAAGAGATAAAGAAGGTCTCTACATACTTGTTAGGGGAATAGTTCAAGAGGAAGAGATAACAATCATAAATATATATGCACCAAATGTGGGAGTACCCAACTATATAATACAAATATTAATAGACATGAAAAATTAACTAAACAATAATACAATTGTAATGGGAGAAATTAATACCCCATTATCACAAAGAGATTGATCAACTAGACAAAAAATCAGCAAAGAAATAACAGAACTGAAACAAACCTGTGAACAAATGTACTTAGTAGACATTTACAGAGTGTTCCACCCAACAATAGCGGAATACACATTCTTCTCAGCTGCACATGGGACGTTCTCTAAAATAGACCATATATGGCCAGTGAGATGGCTCAGTGGCATAAGCGCCTGCCCAGCAAGTACGAGGTCCTGAGTTCGACTCCTGGTACCCACATACGAAAAAAGGGCTAGTGATATCACTCAGCAGCACTGGTGCCTGCTGGCGCACGAGGTCCTGATGTAGACCCCTGGTACTCACAAAATAAAAAAAAAAACATAAAATAAAATAGACCATATACTAGCCCATGGAACATGCTTAAGTAAATGCAAAGGAATTTAAATTATACTGTGCATACGATGTGACCAAAGTGCAATGAAATTGGAAATAAATGGCAAAAGAAACCACAAAAACTCCATAAACACATTGAAATTGAATAACATCATCCTGAGCAACCAATGGGTCACAGTTGAAATTAAAGAAGAAATAAAACATTATCTACAATCAAACAAAAATGCAAACACAACATACCGCAACCTGTGGGATGCAATGAAAGCAGTCCTAAGAGGGAAATTTATAGTAGTGAATTGTCACATCAGGAAAACACATCAAGCACAAATAAACAACCTAATGCTGCACACCAAGCTTCTAGAAAAAGAGCAAGTCAAAACCAAGCCCATACAAAGGAAGAAATTACAAAGATCAGAGCAGAAAATAACGCAATTGAGACTAAGTAAACAATATGAGGAATTAATGAATTGAAGATTTGGCTCTTTGAAAGAATAAATAAAATTGATAAACCCCTAGCCAACCTTATTTAAAAAAGTAAAGACTCACATTCATGAAATGAGGAATGAAAAGAGTGAAATCACTAAAGATTCTGTGGAAGTTCAGAATATCATCAATACCTACTTTGAAAGTCTTTACTTGCATAGGATGGAAAACACAGAAGAAATGGGCAGATTCCTAGAAATGTATTCAAACGTATACCAAAGCTGTATCAAGAAGACAAAAAAAATCTGAATAACCTAATATCACTTAATGAAATTGAAAACATAATTAAAAACTTACCAGCAAAGAAAAGCCCAGGTCCTGATGGATTCATAGATGAGTTCTGCAATAAATTTAGAGAAGATTTAATATCAATACTCCTCAAACTTTTTAATGAAATTGAAAGGGAAGCAATTCTCTCTAACTCATACATGGAGGCAAGTATTACCCTGATACACAACCAGAGAAATATCCAACCATGAAAGAAAATTACAGGCCAATCTCCCTAATGAACATAGATGCAAAAATCCTCAATAAGATGCTAGCACACAGAATTCAGCAAATCATCAATATTATACACCATGACCAAGTGGGATTCATCCCAGGGATGCAGGGATGGTTCAATATACACAAATCAATAAACATAGTACACCATATCAACAGAGCCAAAGGCAAAACTCACATGATCATCTCAACAGATGCAGAAAAAGCTTTTGCTAAAGCCCAGCACTCATTCATGATAAAAACCCTACAGAAAATCAGAATAGATGGTCTTTACCTCAATCTGATAAAAGCCAAGTATGACAAACCAACAGCCAACACCATACTAAATGGACAAAAACTGAAAGCTTTCACTCTACAATCAGGAACAAGACAAGGATGTCTATTATCATCACTCCTATTCAGTATAGTTCTGGGAACACTAGCCAGAGCAATTATACAAGAGAGAGAAATAAAAGGAATATGGATAGAAACGTACAAATTAAATTATCATTATTTGCAGATGGCATGGTAATCTACATAGAAGACCACAAAAACTCCATGAAAAGACTTCTAGATTTAATAACCAAATTCAGTTGCCTAACTGAATAAAAAGTCAACACTCAAAAATCAATGGCATTCCTGTACACAAATAAATTCACTGAAAGACAAATTCGGGAAACCACACCTGTCACAATAGCATCAAGAAAAATGAAATACTTAGGAATAAATCTAACAAAGAAAGTAAAATATCTCTGCATTGAAAACTACAGTACTCTGAAAAAGGAGATCAAAGAGGGTATCAGAAAATGGAAAGATATCCCTTGCTCATGGATAGGAAGAATGTACATTGTGAAAATGGCCATACTCCCAAAACTGCTATACACATTTATTGTAATCCCGATCAAAATA
Organism: Erethizon dorsatum; assembly: GCA_028451465.1. Lineage (NCBI taxonomy): Eukaryota > Metazoa > Chordata > Mammalia > Rodentia > Erethizontidae > Erethizon > Erethizon dorsatum. The sequence goes on along the minus strand of CM051842.1, from coordinate 86,604,747 downwards.
CCATTAGCATACCTCACAGATTTAGAGAAAACATTCCTAAAATTCATTTGGAACCAGAAGAAAGCTGGAATAGCAAAAGCAATCATGGGCTACAAAGGCAAGGCAGGAGGCATCACAATCCCTAACTTGAAATTATACTATAAAGCTACTGTGATAAAATCAGCATGGTACTGGCCAAAAAAAAAAAAAAAAAAAACCTGAAGATCAGTGGAACAGGTTGTATGCAGACACATCTCCAAACACACTCAGCCAACTTATCTTTGACAAAGGAGCCAAACATTTTCACTGGAAGAAAGATAGCCTCTTAAATAAATGGTGCTCAAAAAAAGGGCTTTTCAAATTCCAAAGACTAAAACTAGATCCATATCTACCACCATGTACTAAACTAAAGTCAAAACGGATCAAGGACCTAAATGTTAAAATGGAAATGCTAAATCTACCGGAAGACAAAGTAGGTAGAAATCTTGAAGACATAGGCTAGGCAGAGAGTTCATGAACAAAACCCAAATGCACAGGAAGTACTTCAAAGAATAGACAACTGTGATCTCATCTTATTAAAAAGTTTCTGCACATCAAAATATCACCAACGGAGTGAATAGAAAACCCACAGAGTGGGAAAATGTTTTAGTCAGTTGTCCCTCAAAGACTTCTATCTAGAACCTATAAAGAATTGGAAAAAAATCAGGGCCCCCAAATTCAAAGACACAATCCAAAAATGGGCATCTGAAATGAATACACACTTCTCAGATAAAGAAATATAAATGGCAAATAAATATATGAAAAAATATTCAATATCACTTGTCATTTGAGAGATACAAATTAAAACAACACTGAGATTCCACCTTACCTCAGAAAGAATGGCTACCATCAAGAAATCAACCAATAGGAAATGCTAGAGTGGCTATGGAGAAAAAGGAATACTTCTCCACTGCTGGTGGGAGTGTAGGCAGTTACAACCACTAGGGAAATCAGTGTGGAGATTCCTTAAAAAACTAGGGTTAGCATTCCCATTGAACCCAGCCATTTCCCTTCTGGGTATATTCCCAGAAGAATTAAAAACATCACGCCACAGTGACATATGTGAACCCATGTTTATAGCAGCAAAATTTGTTATAGCTAAATCTTGGAAACAACCTAAATGTCCATCAACAGAGGAATGGATAAAAAACATGTGGTATTTTATACAATGGAGTATTATTCAGCTATAAAGCAGGATAAACTTGAGGCATTTATAGTTAAATGGATGCAACTTGTGATCATACTCATAAGTGTAATAAATCAAACTCACATGTGTTAACATCATATTGTCTCCCTAGTGTAAGAAAGTGAAACAGTAAATAAGATCCAAAATGTACAATAAATATTGTGAAAGGGGAAGAAACTGCTCAAAAGTAAATAACAACTGGGATGGGAAAGGAGAAAAGGAAAGTAGGAAAGGAAAAGAAAAATATACATATATACATATATACACAAGGTATCTAAGGTGAGTATACTTCTAATTTCTATTATTTTATTGTAAATAATGGTTTGTTCTTATATTGATCAATTTTCCATGCCTGTATCTTGTAACCTGAGCAACTACTTTGAAGGTAAATGTATGCAATGCATTAACCATTGTTAATCTCCTATTATATTGTTTTGAAATTCTCTATCATTGTTTTTATTGTTTTTCTCACTAAAATAAAAAAAACAGATTAGGAAGACTGCAGAAAAGTACCTGATACTTCAGTGCCCAGGTGACACTGCATATCAGTAAGCATCAAGAGCTATCCAGAAATCATAATTTCACCTAGCCCTCAAAATAAGGTGCCAAAAACTGACCAGGGAGTAATCAATATGGAAAAACTCTCATTTAAAACAATTTTTTAAGGAAAATAAATGAGCTTGAAGAAACATTTCAACACTCTAACAAAAACTTTATAATGTGATGGAATCAATTTTAAAAATCAGTCAAATTATTAAGCTGAAAAATAAACAGTGAAATTAAGAATTTGATAGCAGGGTAGACCAAAGAGCAGAAAAAATTAATGAGCCCAACACAGGCTATTTGAAAATATACAGCTAGAAAAGGAAAAAGAAAATTATAATGAACAATGAAGAATGCTTATAGGAGTATTCAGAAAGTATTATGACAACAAATATTTGAGTTATTGGGTTTTAAGAAGTATTTAAGGATAGAGAAGTGGTAGAATGTTTTCCAAAAAATAAACAAAAACTCCAAACCTAGATAAGGATGCAAATAACCAGGTATGTGAAGGTCAAAGTCCTCAAACAAATTTAATTCAACCAAGTCTTTCCCAAGACATCTTATGATCAAACCCTCACTGGTGAAAGATAAAGAGAAGATTCTCATGGCTGCAAGAGTAAAGAAATACATAGGGCTTCCTCAATTCACCTAACAGCTGACTTGTCAGCAAAAACCTTTTAGGCCAGGACAGAGTGGCTTAAACTTTTCACAGTAGTGAAGGAAAAAATCTGTCACCCAAGAATATTGTACCCTGCAAAAGTATCCTTTAGAAATGAAGGAAAGATAAATACTTTCCCAGAGAAATAAAAAACTGAAAGAATATATCTCCACAAAACCTGTTTTACCAAAAATGACAAAAGAAATTCTTCCAACTGAAAGAGACATTCATGAGTAAGAAAAAAACACAGGAAGGTATAAAACATAGTGGTAAGAGTAATTAACACAAACTAAGAACAGGAAAACATGGTATGTAAACAACTCATAACTTTGATATGAATATAAACATAAAACAAAATAATAAGAATGACAATGTTAAGTGATAAACAATATAGAGAGATTTAAAATGAGATATCAAAAATTGTAAGTGTGGGGAAGAATATAACACAACTGGAGAGTTTTCTTATTAGTGTATTTATTCTTCTTCTTTTGTTTTTGTTCTTACCCTTCTGGTCATGTTAAATTGCTATCATTTCAAACCAACCTTCTATGATTAAAAGACTTTTGTAATTTTCATGGTAAACATGAAACAAAAATATTTAATAGTTAAAGCAAAAATTAATACAGAAAACTTCAAAACACACTACTAAGATAATTCACTTACTAAACAAGTAAGACTATAAAAGCGGAAGAAAGAAAGAACTAAAACAAAACTAGAAAACAAGGTACACAATGGGTGTGTAAGACCTTAGCTATCAATAATTACCTTGAATGTAAATGTATTAAATACTCCAATTAAAATACATAGTGAATGAACTGATTTTTAAAAAAAGACCCAATGATATATCACTTATAAGAAATTCACTCTTCTGTAAGGACCCAGAAAGATTGAAAGTAAAGTGATACAATAAGACATTACAAATGGAAGCAAGGGAAAAAAAAACAGTTATAGCCATACTAATATCAATAAAATAGAGTTTAAATCAAAAGCAGTATAAAAAAGAGAGAGAAGGTCCTTTTAAGGTAAAGGAATCAATTCAGCAAAAGAAAGTAATCCTAACTATATATACACCTAATATCAGAGCACCCAAGTACATAAAGCAAATATTAATAGATCCAAAGTGTCTGAAATAGAAATAAAGAAAGAAATCTTATTTACAATAGCTATAAAATACATAGCAATAAATTTAAGTAAAAAAGTGAAAGACTTCTACAATGAATTCTATAAAACATTGGTGAAAGAAATGGAAGACAACACAGAAAAAGTGAAAAGATATCCCATGTTCATGGATTAGAAGAATCAGTAATATTAAAATGTTCCTACTACCTAAAGCAATTTACAGATTCAGTGCAATTTCTATCAAAATGAAATTTATATGGAATAACAAGAACAACAACAACAACAAAAACTGCAAAGAGCCAAAGCCATTTTAAGCAAAAAGAACAAAATAGGTGGTATTATGTTACTTGAATTCAAAATATAGTACAAAGCTGTAGTAATCAAAACAGCATAGGATTGGTATAAAAATAGACACAGAACAATGGAAATGAATAGAGGGCCTAAAAGCAAACCCACACATTAACAGCCATCTGATTTTTAACAATGAGTCTAAGAACATACACTTCAAAAAGGATAGTGTTATCAATACATGAGGTTGGGAAAATTAGATATCCACATGCAGAAGCATGAAGCCAGACCCCTATCACTCATCAGTTACAAAGACGAGCTCAAAATGGATAAAAGACTTAAATGGAAGAGTTGAAACTATGAAAATATTAGAAGAAAATATAGGGGAAATACTTTAGGACATGGAAATGTGCAAGGAATTTTTAAAAAATAAGGTTTCCCAAAATATAGGAAATGAAAGCATAAATAAATAAGATTACATCAAAATAAAATTTCAGCAAAGAAAAGGAAACACTCAACAGAGTACGGAGACAATCTATAGAACTGGAGAAAATATTTTCATTGTATACATCTGACAAAGGCTTGATATTTAGAAGATATAAGGAACTGTAAAATCTTAATAGTAAAAAATACTTAATTGTAATAAGCTATAGATTTAAATATGTATTTCTCAAAAGCAGTCCTGTAGATGGTATATGAAAAAATGGTACACCTCACTAATAATCAGGAAAATCCAAATCAAACCAATAAGATATCATCTCATGCCAGTAAAAATAGCTATTATCAAAAACAGTAAAGTTACTAAGGACTGGCAAGGATGTAGAGAAAGGGAAACACTCACAAAATATTGGTGGGTATTTTAGATTAGCCATGTAAAAATCAGTATGAAGGTTCTCAGAAAATTAAAAATAGAACTACAAGATCCAGGAATACAGTTACTGGGTATATATCCTAAGGAAATGAAATCACTATGTCAAAAGACATATGTGTTCTCATATTCACTACAGCATCATTCACAAAAACCAGGAAATGAAAATGACTGGTGTCTATAAAATGATGAATAGATAAAGAAAATGTGGTATGTATACCCAATAGAATACTATCCAGTCATAAAAAAAAGAATGAAATCCTGTCCTTTGCAGCAATATGGGTAGAACTGAAAAATCATATAAAGTGAAATAAACCAGGCACAGAAAAATGTGATCTCACTCATATGTGGAATCTTCCAATAGAAGTTGAGAATAGAAGGTCTGTTACAAGAGACCAGAGACAGTATGAGTGGTGAGGGATGAAGAAAAGTTGATCAATGTGTACTGAGTTAGATAGAAGTAAGAAGCTCTAGGGTAGTATTGCACAGTATTGTGACTACAGGTAATAATTATATACTATACATTTCACAAAGCAAGAAGAGAAGTTTTAAGGTTTTTACCACAAGGCAATAAGAAATGTTTGACAAGGGAAATATATTTAACTTTTTTTTAACATTACATGATATATGCATACATCATTACATGGTACCCCCATTAATATGTACTACTTCTATATTTTCACATGTCATTTAAAAAAAACCCAAAGAGAGAATACTTAGGAATAAATGCAACTAAAGAGGCATAAAACTTATATTTTGTCTAAGGGACAGATGGCTGAATATTTTCCCAATATTTGGTTGTCTTTTCACTCTGTTGGTGATTTTTCTTGATGTGCAAAAGCTTTTTAATAAGATGAGATCCCAGTTGCTGATTCTTTGAAATGTTTCCCACGAGTTTGGGTTTTGTCCGGGAAGTCTCTGCCTACCCCTATGTCTTCAAGATTTCTACCTACTTTATCTTCCAGTACATTTAGTATTTGTTTTAATATTTAGAACTTTGATCCAATTTTTTTTGTGGGTACTGGGGGGTCGACCTCAGGACTTCGAGTGCCAGCAGGCGCCCGTGCCGCTGAGCGATATCACCGGCCCCTTTTTCGTATGTGGGTTCCAGGAGTCGAACTCGGGCCCTCGCGCTTGCCGGGCAGGTGCTTAAGCCTCTGAGCCATCTCACCGGACCCCAATTTTATTTTAGTTTAGTGCATGGTGATAGACATGGCTGGAACATATAAGCAATTGAAAAAAATCAGGCCCCCCAAATTAAAAGACCCAATCCACAAATGGGCATCTGAGTTGAATACGCACTTCTCAGATGAAGAAATACAAATGGCAAATAAATATACCCAAAAATACTCAACATCATTGGTCATTCAAGAGATGCAAATTAAAACAACACTGAGATTCCATTTTGCCCCAGAAAGAATGGCTGTCACCAAGAAATCAACCAATAACAAATGCTGGAGAGGCTGTGGGGAAAAAGGAACATTTCTCCACTGCTGGTGGGAATGTAGACTGGTGCAACCACTATGGAAATCAGTGTGGCAATTCTTCAAAAAACTAGGCTTGGGGGTCCCATTCAACCTAGCTATTCCCCTTCTGTGTATTTTCCCAGAAGAATTAAAAACATCATACCACAGTGATATATGTTAACCCATGTTTATAGCAGCACAATTTGTAATAGCCAGATCTTGGAAACAACCCAAATGCCCATCAATCCAGGAATGGATAAAGAAGATGTGGTCTTTTTATACAATGGAGTACTACTCAGCCACAAAGAAGGATAAACTTGAGTTATAGGTAAATGAATGCAACTAGAGACCATATTCCTAAGTGAAATCAGAAACCTAAATCAGACTCACATGTCTAAACATCGTATTGTCTCCCTGGTGTGAGAAACTAAAAGAGTAAATGAGGTCCAAAATGCACAATATATATTATGAAATGGGAAGAAATTGTTCAAAAGAAAAAGGAACTATGATGGGGAAAAGGGGAAAAGAAGGAAGGGAAAAGGAAAAAAATACAAGATAGTTATACTACTAGTTTCTCTTAGTCCATTAAAAAAAAGGTTTGTGCTAAAATTTTTGGAGAATATTTTATGCCCATATCTTGTACTCTAATTAACTACTTTAAAGATAAAAATAATCAATGTATTAACAATTGTTATTCTATTATTTTATAAGATTTTGTTTTACTTTTTTCCTAAAATAAAAAAAGAAAAATCTTGTATTTTGAAATATGCAAAACATTTTTAAATAAATTAAAACTTTGAAAATAGACAGCCATCCCATGTTGATGGATTGGAAGTCTTTATTATTGTTAAGATGATAGTAATATTCAAAGTGATCAACACATACAACATAGCCCTTGGCAAAATCCCAACCTGATCCTTTCCAGTAACTGACAATTTGCTTCTAAAATTCATATGAAAAAGCAAAGGCCTCAGAATAGCCAAAATAACCATGAAAGAAAAGATAAAGTTGGTAGTCTCACAACCTCCTGTTTCAAAACTTACTGTAAAGCTATCATAATCAAGACTTTATGGTGGGATGGCGAAGTAGCTCAGTGGTGGTGTGTGTGCCTAGCATGTGTGAGGCCCTGAGTTTAATGCCCAGCACTGCAGATAAATAAGACTGTATGGTACTGTCATTTGAATAGACATACAGATCAATGCAATAGAATTGAGAGTCCAAAAATAAGTGCTGACATCTATGGTCAACTGATTTTTCAAACAGGTACCAAAAATTTAATGGCAAAAAGCTATCTTTTCAATACATGGTATATGTGTACAACTGGATATACACATGTAAAATAATGAAATTTGACTCCTATCACACATATATACAAAATGTATACACAAAAATTGACTCAAAAATCTAAAAGTAACAGCTAAAATTATAGAGCTGTGAGAAAAAAATACAAGTTTAGACTTTCATGACCTTGAATTAAGCAACAACTTTTTGCATATATCAATAGCATAAGTATCCAAAATGAAAAAGATACATAAACTTAGCTTCATAAAAATTAAAAGGTTATTTTAAAAAAGGACAATGTCAAAAAGTAAAAATGAAACTCGCAAAATAGGAGAAAATGTTTGCAAAATCTTATGTGGTAAAGACTACTATCCAGAATATATGACAGACATTTGCACCCAAAAATAAAAATACAAAAAACACAACTTGAAAATGGGGAAATTATTAAAATAGATATTTCTCCAAAGAGGATATAAGTCTAGGTATAGTGGCGCCTGCCGATAATTCCAGCTACTTGGGAAGCTGAGGCAGGGGGATCACAAGTTCAAGGGCAACCTGGGACATTTAGCAAGATCTGGTTTCAAAATAATAAATGAATGAATGAATGAATGAATGCTAGGGTCAAGGATGTAGCTCAGTGCTTCCTTGTTCAATCTCTAGTACCTCTAAAAATATAAAAAAGGCATGCACTGGGCAGGCAGGAAAAGCATAGTGGAAAAGTCCAAAGCAGCAGTGAGAATATTAGCCAGCTGTTGGTAAGTTAGGTAAACCAGCATTTTGCTTCAACACACAGACACATGGAATAAAAGCTGGCAGGTGGGGCCACCATTTTTTGTCAAACAGCTCAGGGAGAACTCTGACAACAGAAGATCAGTTCCAGCCCCCACATCCGGAGGCCAAGATCAGCCCCATATCCAACACAAATCCTACTACAAACTTGGCTGGAATACACAACACATTTCTAGGACATGATTTGGACCTACCACAGAACTGTAGACACCAGAGGAATTTTATTGCTTTCAGTATTCTCTGTTTGATTGGTTTTCCCTTTTGTCTGTCTGGTTGGGTTTTGTTTTGTTTTGTTTTGTTTTTTGTGGTTATATTTGTTCTTGTTGTTTTTTCCTCTCTCATTTATCTTTTTTTTTCTTTCATTATTTAGAATTCTTACCTATCTTTTTGTTTTCCTCTACTCCGCTTCTTTCTGTCTTTCCTCAACTATCTGGCTTGATTTTATGATACTTTCATGTGAGTAAACATTGTCTCTTCACTTTCTGGTACACTTCAATACTCCTTTGCTTTCTCTTCCATTCTTTCCCTCCTGTGTCCTACAGTTTCCCAAAACATGGGTGATCATCCTTTGCCCTCCAGCATGGTTCCTACTATATTTGACCACGCCTCTTTTTTCTTTCTTCTTTTTATTTTAAAGAGAAAAAATACAATAAAATTTCAAAACAATATAATAAAAGGGTAACAATGGTTAATACATTGTGTATTGTTATCTTTAAATTAGTTACTCAGGGTATAAGATATTGACATCCAATTGTCCAATCGATATTAGCACAAACCTTTCTTTTCAATGAACTAAGAGAAATTAGTAGTGTATCTATTTTAGCTATATTGTATATATATTCTTTTTTCCTTTTCCTTCCTTCTTTTTTCCATTCCCCCATCCCAGTTTCTCTTTCCTTTTGAACAGTTTCTTCCTCTTTTAAAATATCTATTGTACATGTTGGATCTTATTTACTCTTTCAGCTTCTCACACTAGGGAGACAATAAGATGTCTACACATGCGTGTCCGGTTTCTTTTTCTTATGAGTATGGTCTCGAGTTGCATCCATTTACCTATAAAAGTCTCCAGTTTATCTTTGTTTATGGCTGAGTAGTACTCCATTGCATAAAAATACAACATCTTTTTTATCCATTCCTCAGTTGATGGGCATTTGGGTTGTTTCCAAGATCTGGCTATTACAAATTGTGCTGCTATAAACATGAGTGCCCATACATCGCTGTGGTAAGATGTTTTTAATTCTTCTGGGAGGATGCCCAGAAGGGGAATAGCTGGGTCAACTGGGACCTTTAATCCTAGATTTTTGACGAATCTCTGCACTGATTTCCACAGTGGTTGCAGCACTCAACACTCCCATCAAGAGTGGAGAAGTGTTCCTTTTTCCCCACAGACCCTCCAGCATTTGTTATTGGTTGATTTCTTGATAATAGCCATTCTTTCTGGGGTGAGATGGAATCTCAGTGTTGTTTCAATTTGCATCTCTCAAATGACTAGTGATGTTGAACACTTTTTCATATATTTATTTGCCATTTGTATTTCTTCATCTGAGAAGTGTTTATTCATCTCAGATGTCCATTTTTGGAGTGAGTCTTTAAATTTGGGAGGTCTGATTATTTTGAGTTCTTTGCATGTTCTCAATAGTAATCCTTTGTCTGAGGAACAGCTGGCAAACATTTTTCCCATGTTGTGGATTGTCTCTTCACTCTGTCAGTGGTTTCTCTTGCTGTGCAAAAGCTTTTTAGTAAGATGAGATCCCAGTTGTTGATTCTTTGTGATAGTTCCTGTGCGATTGGGGTTTTACTCATAAAGTCTTTGCCTACCACAATATCTTCAAGAGTTTTACCTATTCTATCTTCCAGTAGATTTATTGTTTCTGTTTTAATATTTAGATCTTTGATCCATTTTGAATTTAGTTTAGTGCGCGGTGAAAGATATGGGCCTAATTTTAATCTTCGGCATGTGTAGAGCCAATTTTTCCAGCACCATTTATTAAAGAGGCTATCTTTCTTCCAGTGAATATTTTTGGCATCTTTATCAAAGAAAAGGTGACTTAGTATGTCTGGAGTTGTTTCTGCATCTTCTAATCTGTTCCACTGGTCTTCGGGTCTGGTTTTCTGTTTGTTTTTTTTGCCGGTACCACGCTGTTTTTATCACAGTAGCTTTATAGTATAATTTCAAGTCAGGGATTGTGATGCCCCCTGCCTTGCCTTTGTTGCCCAGAATTGCCTTTGCTGTTCTAGGTCTCTTCTGGTTCCAAATGAATTTTAGGATTGTTTTCTCTAATTCTGTGAGACATGTTTTTGGAAGTTTGATCAGAATTGCATTAAATCTGTATAGCAATTTTGGAAGTATGGCCATTTTCACTATATTGGTTCTTCCTACCCAAGAGCCAAGGATATCTTTCCATTTTCTGATATCCTCTTCAATATCCTTTTTCGTAGTACTGTAGTTTTCAGCATAGAGGTCATTCACATGCTTTGTTAGATTGATTCCTAGGTATTTCATTTTTTTGGATGCTATTGTGAAAGGTGTTATTTCCCTAATTTCTCTTTCAGTAAGTTTGTTATTCATGTACAGGAAGGCTATTGACTTTGAGTGTTAACTTTGTATCCAGCTATGCTACTGAATTTGCTTATTAAATCTAGCAGGTTTTTAGTGGAGTTTTTGGGGTCTTCTATGTAGAGTGTCATGTCATCTGCAAATAATGATAAGTTAACTTCTTCCTTTCCAGTCCTTATTCCTTTTATTTCTTTCTCTTGTCTTATTGCTCTGGCTAAAGTTTCCAGGACTATGTTGAATAAGAGTGGAGACAGTGGACACCCTTGTCTTTTTCCTTATTTTAGAGAGAAAGATTTCAGTTTTTGTTCATTTAGTATGATATTGGCTGTTGGTTTTCCATGGCTTTTATCAGATTGAGGTAAAGCCCATCAATTCCAATTTTCTGTAGGGTTTTTATCATGAATTTGTGCTGGTCTTTGTCAAAAGCTTTTTCTGCATCTATTGAGATGATGCTATGATTTTTGTCCTTGGTTCTGTTAATATGGTGTATTACACTTATTCATTTATGTGTGTTGAACCATCCCTGCATCCCTGGGATGAATCCCTCTTGGTCAGGGTGTATAATCTTCTTGATGATTTGCTGCATTATGTTTGCCAGTATCTTATTGAAAATTTTTGCATCTATGTTCATTAGGGAGATTGGCTTATAGTTTTCTTTCTTGGTTAGATCCTTCTCTGGTTTTGGTATAAGGGTAATGCTTGCTTCCAGGAATGAATTTGAGAGTATTGCTTCCTTTTCAGTTTAATTAAAAAGTTTGTGAAGTAGTGGTGCTAAGTCTTTTCTAAATTTCTTGTGGAATTTGGCAGTGAAACCATCAGGGCCTGGGCTTTTCTTTGTTGGGAGATTTTAAATTATATCTTCAATTTTATTGATTGATATTGGTTTATTTACGATTTTCGTATCTTCTTGATTGAGCTTTTGTAATTCATATGTATCTGGGAATCTGTCCATTTCTTCTGCATTTTCCATCTTAATAGAATACAAGTTTTCAAAGTAGGTATAGATGATCTTCTGGATTTCTGCAGGGTCCATTGTGATATCACACTTTTCATTCTTAATTGTGTGGATTTGAGTGTTTTCTTTTCTTTTTTAAATAAGGTTGGATAAGGGTTTGTCGATTTTATTTAATCTTTCAAAGAACCAACTCTTTGATTCATTGATTCTTTGTACTGTTTTTTGGTCTCCAAGATGTTAATTTCTGCTCTGATCTTTATAATTTCCTCCCTTGTACAAGCTTTTTGCTAGCCTGCTCTTCTTTTTCTAGAAGTTTTAGGTTCACCATTAAGTTGTTTATTTGTGCTTGCTCTGTTTTCCTGATATGGATATTTACTGCTATAAATTTCCTTCTTAGAAATGCTTTCATTGTGTCCCATAAGTTCTGTTATGTTGTACTGTCATTATCATTCAGTTGTAGAAACTGTCTAATTTCTTCTTTAATTTCATCTGTGCCCATTATTTATTCAGGAGTGTGCTATTTAATTTCCATGTGTTTAGGAAGTTCCTGTGGTTTCTTTTACTATTGATTTCCAGTTCATTGCACTATGATCTGATAATATGCATGGGATAATTTCAATTCTTTGCATTTACTTAAGCATATTCCATGAGCTAGTATGTGATCTATTTTGGAGAACATCCCATGTGCAGCTGAGAAGAATGTGTATTCTGATATTTTGGGGGAGAACACTCTGTAGACATCTACTAAGTCCATTTGTTCCAAAGTTTGGTTCAGTTCTAATATTTCATTGTTGCTTTTTGCCTAGTTTACCTATCTTTTTGTGACAGTGGGGTATTGAGATCCCCTAATAGAATTGTATCAGTGCTTATTTGATTTTTCATGCTCATTAATATTTGTTTTATATAGTTGGGTGCACTGGTATTTGTTGCATATATATTTATGATCATTATCTCTTCCTCTTGGATTGTTCCCTTTACAAGGATGTAGTGACCTTCTTTATGTCTCTGAATCATTCTTGGCTTGAAATTCACTTTGTCTGTGAAAAGAATAGCTACCCCTGCTTTCATCTGGGTTTCTGTTGCATGGAGTACTATTTTCCATCCTATGACTTTCAGTCTATGAATTTCTTTTTTAATTAAATGTGTTTCTTGTATACATTATGTTGTTGGATCTTGCTTCTTGATCCATTCTGCCAGTCTATGCCTTTCGATTTGCGAATTGACACCATTAACATTGATGGTTAAAACTGATATGTATTGACTTATCCTTGTCATGTTATTTTCCTGTTGTTGGCTCCCCCTCTTTTTGTTTTTCTCCCTCTGTTTAATTGTTTGCCTTGCCTGGTGGATTCCTTCTGTTGGGGTTCCTGGAGTTGTAGTCCTTTTTATCTCTTTCTAGAATGTCCTTCAAAACATTTTGGAGTGCTGGTTTGGTGGTAATAAATTTTCTCAGATATTCTTTGTCATGGAAGTATTTTATTTCTCTGTCAGTTTTGAAAGATAGTTTTGCAGGGTACATCAATCTGGGTTCAAAGTTATTTTCCTTTAGAACTTGAAATACTTCACTCCAAGCTCTTTTTGACTTTAGGGCTTGCGCTGAAAAGTCAGCTGTGATTCTGATGGGCTTCCTTTATAGGTGATTTGTTTCTTTTCCCTAACAGCTTTTTAGATTCTGCTCTTGTGTTGAATTTCTGGAATCTGGACTATGATATGCCTGGTGGAAGATTTTTTTTTTTTTTTATCGCGGCTAATTGGAGTTCTATATGCCTCAATTATCTGCACGTCAAATTCTTTTTCTCTACCAGGGAAATTTTCTGCCATGATGTCTGTGAACAGTTTTTGGATGTCATTTATGCTGTCTCCTGCTTTTTCATTGACTCAAATCAATCTTAAGTTATTCTTCTTTGCATCATGTAGCAGCTGCTGGATTGATTTCTCATTGTCTCTTGCTATTAGTAAGAATTCTTTCTTTTCATGATCACTGATCACAAGCTTGTCCTCTATATCTGAGATCCTGTCCTCGCATTGGCTTAATCTGCTACAAATGCTTTCAATTGATTTTTTGTTCTCCTGGATATCTGCTTGAATCTGTCTTATGGATTCCATTTGTTTCCTATGCTGAGCATTCATGCCTTCCATAATTAAGCTCATCTATTTTTTTGTCTGTATCTGCTCTAGAGTCCCTAAGCATGGTCTTCATTGTGGACATCATCTCAGCAGTTATCTGAGAAATTATTTCTGATTTGATTTTTTCCAGAGCCTCATTCAATTACTTTGCTGTTACCACTTCAAAGATGCCAGGTGGGTGGCTTTTGGATTGTCCCACCTCATTGCCCCCTGGGTTTGCCTTTGGTGAACAGGATGTGTGGGGTTGTGTCTTGTTTAAGTGTCTTCTCATTTTCTTTTCTCTCTTTAGATTCCTGTGGTGATGTTTGTAAATTGCCTTTGGTGAACAGGATGTGTGGAGTAGCATCTTGTTTAAGTGTCTTCTCATTTTCTTTTCTTTCTTTAGTTTGATTCCTGGGGTGATGTTTGTAAATTGCCTATGGTAGGTTGCTTTGTTGCTAGTATTTAAAACCCTTAGAAGATGACTACTTCTCTGAGGTATCTTCCAGGTGTAGTTTATTTTTGCATTTTGGGTCTAATGGAAGATCCTACCTCTTCAATTTGTTGGACATGAAAAGTTGCTGCCTGTTTGGTCCAGTCCTTTGCTCTTTGGTACTGTGCCGCAGTATTTTCTGTAACTCTTAGTCAATCTCAGTCATGGAATACCAGGAAGAAAAGCTGTTTAGAACAATTATGTCACTTTTGGCTATAGTGGTAGAAGAAGCATCAAACACAGCCTAGAAAGTGACAGACTGAGCTGACCAGTTATTTGCCACTTTTAACCATACAAACTAGATTTGTGGTTATATAACAAATTCTAAAATAAACAAGAAATTATATGCAGTACACAAGTCCTTAATATATCAATTTTGCCCTCAGGAGTTTAAATTAAAATGAGTTAAGGAGAAAATAGAGAATTCGTAGAAAAGGAAGGAATTAGATGTGAGGCTGCAGGACAAAGAGGGATCCCAGTAACATTGGGAAACTGGTGCAGAGGACTGCAGGAAAAAGAGAAGGAAGGGATAAAAGGAAGAAAAGAACAGAACCACAACCATGAAGAGGTTAGAAACTCTGTTTACACTCATATAAAAACAAGGTCAAACAATGAAGGAAAAAACAAAACAAACAAACAAAAAACTACCACCACCAGAACAAAAAACAGATGAGAGGGAAAAAAAGTTCACTTCCAGGTTTGTCTCTGCTGTAGACAACTTGTGGAGACAGATTCTCATTCTGTGCTGATCTGTCCCAGCAAGCCAGCATCAGCTTTTTGGCAGGGTAGTGGATAATCTCAACAAACCTGCACTTTCTGGGCAAGACCAGATTCATTTGGCCTGCCACCATCAGTGCACCTTCTGTGGGCCAGAGCCCAGCTGGGAGCCACAGATAGAGACAGCACCTGCCCTGAGCTCCAAGCTCTGCTGCCCTCCCCACAATGGTGCCCAGCCAATCGCTCTCTTGTGTGGGATGGCTGAGCCTCAGCACTCACTACCAGTTAGTGCAGTCTTTCACGTCAGCTGCTCCCCTGCGCCACCACTGCATCTCTCTGGTGAGGCCCCGGGGGCCATCAGCAGTCACCATGTCCACAGGTTTGAACTGCTCCTGTCTCACACAGTGAGTCCCATCCCAGGGAGAAGGCACCAGCAGCCACCTCCTTCTTCTTTGTTGAAATTTCTCTCTTCACTCTCTCCGTGGGCCCCAAACTGTGCTTCAGATCCTTCCTGGGCCCAGGGTAACCACTTCACTCATTCTTGTACTCCCCAAGCTGCTATATTCCAGTGTCTAGATGGTGACTCTCAGAGAGGCTCTCTCTCTGCCTGCTCACCACTTGGCCATCTCCACCTCTTTTTACTTGTCCCCTATTCCTCTTAACCTCCCTCACACAATGGGATAAAATACTCCAATAAGGGGAAAATCATTGCATACCACTTCCTTGTATATGTTGGATTTTGTTACATAACTATAGAATTTGCTCATGTGGTTAAAGTTATCAGGTTAATAGTTACCACAGTTTGTCAGTAGCCAGGCTGTGCTTGAGACTATTGTTACTGTTAACTGTACTACCTTAGCCAGTGTGTCATACCAGTTGTAATCAGTATTTTTTTTCCTTTGTATGACAACACTGTGATTGCTTGGGTTCATAACTATCACCATAGTCCAGTACCAAAGGACTGGGTGTTGAGCCAAATAAGTAACATGTTTTATGGGCTAATATGTGATCTATTTTGCAGAATGCCCCATATGCAGTTGAGCAGAATCTATATTCTGATGTCATGGTGTGGAACATTCTGTAGAGATCTGCTAAGTCCATTTGTTCACAGGCTTGGTTTAATTCCAATATTTCTTTGTTGATTTTTTTATCTAGTTGATCTATCTACCTGTGAGTGTGGGGTATTAAGGTCTCCCATTAAAATTGTGTTAATGTATATTTGGTTTTTAATATTTGTTAATATTTGTTTTATGTAGTTGGGTGCACCAGTATTTGGTGCATATATATTTATGATTGTTATCTCTTCTTCTTGGAGTTTTCCCTTAACAAGTATGTAGTGACCTACTTTGTCTCTTTGGATCAGTCTTGGCTTAAAGTTCACATTTTCTGCAAATACAATACCTACCCTTGCTTTTTTCTGAGATCCTGTCCCATGGAGTATTGTTTCTCATCCTTTGACTTTTAGTCTATGAATTTCTTTTTGAGTTAAATGCATTTCTTGAATGCAGCATATTGTTGGATCTTGTTTCTTAATCCACTCTGCCATTCTTTTTCTTTTGATTGGTGAGTTGAGACCATTTATATTGATGGTTATATCCAATATGTATTTGCTTTTTTTTTTTTTCATGTTATTCTCCTGTTGTTGGTTCCCTTTCTTTCCCTTCTGTTAATTGCTTGCCTTGCCTGGTGCCTTCTTTCTATTGGTGTCCTTGTGGTTGTGGTCTTCATTTTCTCTTTCTAATATATGCTTCAGAGCATTCTGAAGAGCTGGTTTGGTGGTAATGAATTTTTTCAGTTGGTCTTTGTCATAGAGTATGTTATTTCTACATTGATTTTGAAAGATAATTTTGTAGGGTATATCAGTCTGTGTTGGAGGTTGTTTTCTTTTAGGGTTTGAAATACCTCAATCCATGCTTGAAAAGAAAGGTTTGTGCTAATAGTGTTTGGAGAATTTTTTATGCCCATATCTGGTACTCTGAGTAACTACTTTGAAGATAATAATACACAGTGCATTAACTATTGTTATTCTCCTATTATTTTGTTATGAAATTTTGTTTTATTTTTTCCATAAAATTAATACATACATTACCAGCAAGCTCATGAAAACATGTTCAGTGTCATTAGTCCTTAGGGAAATGCAAATAAATACTATAAGGAGATATGAATTCACACACACAAAGATGACCTTAATCAATAAAATGAAAGATAAAAGTATTGCTGAGGCTGTGGAGAAATTACTTTATTACTGGCAGGAATTTAAAATGGAGCAGTTACCATAAAATAATTTTGTCCATTCCTCAATATGCTAAATATGGGTTTACCAGATGCCTGTAATCCTACTTCTAGGTATATACCACATGCAATGAAAATACATTTACTCAAATACTTGTACTTGAATGTTCAGAGCAGCATTGTTTATAATGGACAAAAAGTGGAAATGACACAAATGTCTTTTAGCTGATGAATGAATAAAATAAATGTTGTACATACACACAGTGTGTTATTATTCAGTCATAAAAAATAATATAGTCCTGGTACATGCTATGACACTGATAAACATTGAACAAATATTCTCAGTGAAAAAAGTCAGTCTCAAAAAAACCAGTGATAGGGCTGGTGAGATGGCTCAGCGGCTTAAGCGCCTGCCCGGCAAGCGCAAGCGCCCGAGTTCGACTCCCGGAACCCACATACGAAAAAGGGGCCGGTGATATCGCTCAGCGGCATGGGTGCCTGCTGGCGCGCGAGGTCCTGAGGTCGACCCCCTGGTACCCACACACAAAAAAAAAACAGTGATATATTGTATGATTGCATTTATATTAAATGTCCAGAGTAGGGAAATTCATTGAGACTGAAAGAAGACTAGTGGTTGCCAGAGAGTGAGGGAAGTGTGTTCTCCAACAGTTTAGGAATTTCTTTTTGAGGTGTTAAAATGTTTTGGAATTAGATATGTGGAATGGTTGCAGAATCTTTTGAATACACCACAAAAGCCCTGAATTTTTCATCTAAAATGATAAATTCTACAGTATATATTTTGTATCTCAATTTAAAAATTATTGGAAGAGGGCCGGTGAGATAGCTCAGCGGCATAAATGCCTGCCTGGCAAGTGCGAGGTCCTGAGTTCAACTCCTGGTACCCACATATGAAAAAAGGCCAGTGATATCGCTCAGCGGCACGGGCGTCTGCCGGCACTCGAAGTCCTGAGGTCAACCCCCGGTACCCACAAAAAAAAATAAATAAATAAAAATAAAAATTATTGGAAGAATTTTAATTTTTAATTTCAATTTGTTATTTTCTTGTGCATCTTTTTTATTGTTATATATTAAGGTCAACTGTTTTGAACATGATATTTCTGCTTTGAATTATAGCAAGGATGAATGTAAGTGACAGATGTTTTGATTTTCACGTCTTTCTTCATCATCACAATGGTGTTCATTCTGCACATGTGCCCCAGCAAAAGAGTAGCATAGGTGAAACACTGGCATCTTCTGGCCAGTGTGTCCATCCTGTGGTAGAGATTGGTGTCACCTGTACTCCCATCCCCAGTGCCTTGAGGACCATGGTTAGAACTACACCAGAGTTGGTCAGCTCTTCACAATTCTCCAAGTGAGGTCTGGTAATGAAGTGGATGTATCTGAGCCCTCAGAAAGATGGAGGCTAGAGTGGCCTGGGGATGGAACTCAGGACACCTGGCTCTTCTGACATCCCACCTCTTTCCCTCCTGACCCAGGGCATGATCCCAGCGGAAGCCTTCAAAAATGCCCTCAAAGGAGACCTTGGATGTCCTCTTCCTCTTCATCCACGTTGTTGTTTCTCTATCACCAATCCATAATGGTAACCATGACTAGGGTTAGAGGCCTGGCTCACCAAGGAGTGAAAGTTAATTTGTAGGACAGGTTAACATAACGATCCAAAGGGCCAGTTGTTCTGCATTTTCCCCATTCAATGTTACAGTTTATTTTTATAATAAAGAGTGACATTGCAGGTTGCATGTTGTGTCCCATATTCTTCTTCCCCTACCCCAACAGTGAGCCACCAGGGCCAGAAGTATAAGACCCTGCACACACCCACTCCCATCCTGCTTTCCACCAGGCCTGTCTCCATGGGTACTTTATGAAAAAATCATTGAGAAAAGACATGGGCTTAGTCCAGTGACTTGCCTTTGGAAACTATGTGACTCTGTCAGATGCTCTATCTGGGGCATGCAGAAGCAGGTACATGACCTGGCACAGCAGGGCCTTTGAAAAATGTGACTCCTGGTTAGTGGAGGCTGTAAGAAGAAGGAAAGAAGGTGAGAGTACATATACTTTAATTCTTATCCCTAATCATTTGAGCGTTTCCATAGACCACATCATCATTAGTTTTATGAGTTGCAGACAGTTAAATGGAAAATGGGCCTTTTAGCAGCTCTCCCCAGGCTTCCATCTATGTTCCCACCCATACTTCTTCCTGAAAGTGCTCTGGGAGGACTCTCACTGTATCAACATGCAGGGGGAGGGTCAGCCTGCCTGCAGAGCTAATGTCGGCTATTCCATACCCATATTCTTTTTTTTTTTTTTTTTTTTTTTGTGGGTACCTGGGGGTCGACCTCAGGACCTCGCGCGCCAGCAGGCGCCGGTGCCGCTGAGCGATATCACCGGCCCCTTTTTCGTATGTGGGTTCCGGGAGTCGAACTCGGGCCCTCGCGCTTGCAAGGCAGGCGCTTAAGCCGTTGAGCCATCTCACCGGCCCCAATACCCATATTCTTGCAGGCGTTCAGTCACATATTTTCAATTCCAAAAGGCAGCAATAGCACAAAATCTCACTTTGTGGTCGGTTCTGTAGATCTTCCACAACTACTGGCAGTTCTGAATTTTAGGCAAGTGTTGAAAGGGTTATTGTACAATTTATTTCCAACACTTTGATGTTTGCATTTTAGACAACAAGCAGGTATAAATTTTGAAATTAAAACAATAAAAACACAAAGTATGCTAATTACAATACTATAAATGACATAGGTGAGGTACCATAAGTTGGCAAATTGTGCCTGTACTACTTTGTGTTTGGCAGAAATAATCTCCTAGTACTTCCCACTTTTCAATTCTTGATGTACATTTATATTAGGGAGCCATATGTTGCAGAGTCAATTTCTGAAAAACAGATACTAAGGGGATAGTTGCCATTACATGAAGAATAATGCCAATACTACATTTTTTATGTCTTCAATGGTCAGAGACAATCTCCTGTAACTCTCTAAGCCTCAGTCTTCATACATAGAGAACAGAGTGCACATAGTGTACTTTATAGCCTCAATATCTGGCTTAACTCAGGCTCTCTGACCTGTCTGGGTTCCCCTGGGGCAGGGACCAGGAGACTCATAGTGCACCCTTCATTTCTCTCTCTACATCATCAGGCATCCACGTCCTCACACTTCCTTAGCCAGCACAGACATGATGGTCTTCTTTTCACTCATCATCCTACCAATTCCCACAGTCCCCACCTGAGCCCATACTTCCAGATAAACATATGCTAACTATGAGGACCCCCATGCTGTGTACACACACATACACACACACACACACACACACACACATTTCTCTGCAAATTTTCCCTTCAGACAAGTTCTTAGAAGTTTAAATGGTGAGGCAAAGTGCATGCATTCCATGCTTGTTTCTGAAGTTGGTGGAGTAAGGGGATAAAACAAATACTGTTACACAGTACTTCAGTGCATGAAAATCAGCATATTCATGTTATATGAATATATGTTGTATTAATGTTACATGAAACAGTTTCATCCTATACACACAAACATGTATATGTGTACACATTTTATATAAATAAAATCATATGAAAGGTATCCTTCTATGTCCATTTCATCAAATTATTGACATAAAGCTGCTTATAGTCACACATGCTGTAAGTTTTTGTAGAATCTACAGTGATTATTTTTCTTTTGTTGTTGACATTGTTAATTTATGTGCTAGTTGTGTGGAGTGTAGAGTAGGAGGGCTGATTAGAACAGAAGGTAGAAAATGGCAGCCCTGACCAGAAGCATGCAGCCACATCTGTTCATTTTCCTGAGCCATGGTACACTCATCCTAGGGATATTGAGGGTGCAAGGCTGGGACGTAGAACTCCCTTGGGCTTTGCTCAATGAGGAGGCATTATTTCCTATGTTACGTCCATTCCTGTCCATCACATACAAAGTCATCAAATTAATGAACATCTTCAACAAGGTGCGTGTCTTATAAGGGTTACAGGTAAGATTGTTTGGAGGATTCCTCCCCATCCCCCATCAGAGCCCAAGAGCCTCTTTGCAGAAGAAATCCCAGAAATGGCTGCAAAGACTACAGGGGAAGTGAGTGGTTTTGACGATGGCCTTTCCAGCCCTTGTCTCTAACGTGTGTGGATTTCCTCAGAATACATCTGGCTCCTGTGTATTCATCTCCACCTCTAACACTTTTGTCCAAGAACTTGTTTCTCAACTGACACTCTTTAACCCTCAAATCCCTGCCTATATTTCTAAAACCCTACCCCCACCCCCTGTTTCATAACTGCTGCTTGTCTTTGTCAATATGGGTTCCATTCATCCTATTTGGCTTCTCAGAAGGCTGTAATGGCATCAATCCCTGATGACTAGAAAATTTCCCTCCATTCACTGTCCCTTGTGATTCTACCTGCCTGTAATCCTTGTGCTGGAGAAAGCCAGTGACTGTGATCCCTTCATCCCTCAAGTGGCCATATCTAAAGAGAGAAACCTCAGACCCAGAATTTGCAAACTCAGATACTGTTTCCCATCCCCACCAGCATAAAATAACGTGGGGATAAAGTGTCTGGGTATTCTAAGCACCTTAACCTGCAACAAAGAAAGGTGATGATGCAATGGTAGAAAGGCACAGTTTCTGGGAGTTGGGGAGGGTGAGTATCTGTAGAAAGACCTTAAAACCTGCATTTGTAACAGTATCCAGGTGTGATGGTTAATTTTATATGTCAACTTGGGTATGCCGCACTACCCAGATATTTGGCCAAACATTCTAAATGTTTCTGTGAAGGTATTTTAGGTGACATTAGCACTTAAACTGGTAGGACTTGAGTAAAGCAGATTGCCCTCTATAATATGGGTGTATATCTGATCAGTAGAAGGCTATTAGATAAAGAAAAAGGAAGAGAATTCTGCCCACAGACTGAATTTAGGCTCAAACTGCAGCTCTTTATATTTGGCCTCCAACCTGCTGGCCTTCCCTGAAGATTTTGGACTTTCCAGGCTCTACTTTTGCATAAACAAATTCTTTACATAAATACACATACACCCACTTTCTATTGGCTATAGTTCTGTGGAGAACCTTACATATACCAGGTAAGGTTGAAACTGGTATTTAGTGGATCACACTTTGAGCATTAAGAAACTATTAAATATCTGGCATGTAGTTACATGACCATATCTATATTAATGCTCACTGTAGCATTGTTTGTTTGTGAGATAAAAACGGTAGGAAAAACCATAATGTCTATCAGCATATCAATAGTTGTCCAAAAATACATTATGGATCATTCTTACAGTGGAACAGTGCATAGATGAGAAAAGGAATGCCCCAGATCTATAAGAATCAGGTCATATATACATCTGAAAAATATAATAGTATACTATAGTGCTACATGCATAGTCATATTTACAGTAGCACAATTCACAATAGCTAAGCTGTGGCAACAGCCTACATGCCCGTTAACAGATAAATGGGTAAAGAAAATGTGGCATACATATGTAATTGAGTATCAATCAGTCATAAAGAAGAACAAAATTATGTCATTTGAGGGAAAACGGATGGAACTGGAGACCATTATGTTAAGTGAAATAAGCCAGTCTCATATAGTTAAAAATCTCATGTTTTGTCTCATATAAGAAATGTAAAAGTAAGCAATAAAAATAAATACAAAAACAAAGGAGAAGGGACAGGAAACTAGAGGGTAGTCTTCTACTGAGAGGAAAAGGATTAGGAGTAGGGACAAGGGAATAGGAAGGGAGTAATAGGGATAGCAGTAATCATAATATATTATATATGTACACTGATAAACCATCACAAATCTTGTTATTCTGTACTACTAATATGCACCAAAAACATATATTGTTAAATCAAATTGTTAAAAGGAGGATAAGAACACCTACAGGTGTGCCATATACATGTAATATTTTAAGGATGTTTTCATTCAGAGCAAACACTAAACAACTTATGGAGAGTATGTGTTATGGATTAGATCTAAAATGTGCCCCCAAAGTATCATGGATTTAGTAGTGGGGCTTTTGGAATGTGATTGTTTTATGGGGGTACTATACTCATCAGTGATCATAGTTAAAAGTGTTGTTAGGAAGTGGAGCCTGATTGGAGGACGTGGGTCACAGAGGGCATGTTTTTGGAGATATATCTCTCATTCTCACTTTTGTTGTCTCTGTTTCTTGGATGACAAGGGTTGAACAGCTTTCCTTTGCCATCCTTTTCCATCATGCTGTTTCTGTCTTGGAGGCAGCCTACCATGGTCTGAACCCTCTCAAACCATGATCCAAATAAATCTCTCTTCCTTAAATTGTGGGTGTCAGGTATTTTGTCCCAGCAATTAAAAACTGTCTAAATGATATGGACACCTCAGTCTGGTTATTAGTTATATCTGCGGGGTAAAGAAAAAACAACATGCAATTCAGAGGATGGGCCTAAAGCATTTGTTAATTGCTTAACATGAGTATTAGATATTCTCTATTTTATAGTTCTCTATAAAATTTGTATATCTGGTACGTTTGATAAGTGACAAAGATTTTATTACAAAAATAATTTTTACCAAAAGATTGAAATGCAGTTAATTACAGAGATGAAAATATCAACTACCAGTAATCCCATGACTGTTGGGGAAAAAAACTATTAACATTTTGCTCTTTCATTCCCTTATTTTTTCTTGCTTGAATATGAGCTAACATGTTGTGTATATGCTACATCAACATTTTATGGAACTGTAACATGTATGAAGTTTTTATGTCATTATTGTCTTGTTTACTCTTTAGTTAATATTAAATCATAGGACATGGGGGAAGTGTTGAATTTTGTTTTTTTTATTGAAACCTTTACAGCTGCACCTGTCTTTTTTCTTAAGCCATGCATCTGAATGCACTGGTTGTCAATGCCATGCCTGTTTCATATTAAGTGATGTTGTATATCAGTGTGTGCTCATCAGATTTCTACAGTCTTCCTTTAATCTGTATGTCAACCAGTCACTCCCCAACAATGATAAAACTGCAGTACTACAGAACAATTATATTATCTGGTAATGCAAACCACACCCATACAACTCATCTTTTGAATGGTTAGAAGTAATGATAATCACAAATAAATTATGAGAATGTATATTTAGCACTAGCAGGTGCTGGCCATTGCTCCGTGTGTCTTCAGTGTAGTCTTTCATCTAATTTTCATACAGACTTAAAAGACAGGTACCATTCCAATTTCAGAGAAATTTTGTTTAGTTTCTTTAAAATTATATATATAATATATAGCAGTTTTATGGAGAGTTTAATGAGTTTAACAGAAATTGCTTAGTCAACATCATGAATCCCACAAGTAAAGATTCTCTAGATCAAATATATATATATATATATATATATATATATATATATATATATATCTTATCCCAAAGCTTGTATCCTTAACTGTTGTTTTTGTATTGTGTACTCTGTCTTAGGTCTGAGGCCAGTACTGGAGAAGGGACTCATCCAAGGTCCTATGGTTCAGTATGGGCACAGATATTATTTTATTCACATGTATGTTCTTTTAGTAAAGGCTATTTGCAAATTACTCCTCTGGTATCAAATTAGAAGGAAAATGAGGGGATAGGAAATTACGTAAAATAAAATCAAATTAATTTCTTCTCTCTATCAAAATCTCCCACTTAATTCATCCCACAACACAGAAGTCTCAGTAAAGCTCGTGGATTAAATAAATACCTGTACATTTCTCTTTCATGGTTACATTTCCAGATGTTCTTTCTGATAAATATGCTCTGGTTTGTTTTAAAGTAATTTCTTTCATGGGAAGAACAAGGCAGTCTGGGGAGCACATTGTCCCAAGTCCTACAATGCGCCAGTCATTTTTTATAGGTTTCTTCCTTTTTTCCTGCCAGAGCTCTCTGAGGAAGGTATCATTATTCCCATTTTTCAGATACTCAAATATAATCCTGAACAGTACTATAATTTTCAAGGACATATCTGAAGCAGAAGCACTAGTGGGTTTCTCTCTCTTTCCCTCTCTACAATATGCCAGTCAGTCTTTTTAGATGATGGGCTTCCAAAGCTCAGGGACTGATGGTCTAAATTCTGCTAGAATTAATCTACATGAGTACTCCCTCAATACGATATTGATTATAGAAATGAAATCTTGTTCCAAAGTTTGAGTGTAGGAACCACGTGATTGAGCTGGTCCCTGAAGTGTTCAGCCAAGCTTATGTGAAACAAGTTATTTCTCTCTCTGAAAAGCGACCTGTGAAATGGTTAATGACATTTACACAAAGACTTTAATTAATCAACAGGAACATTTCACTTTCTCTCATATAATCCTTACAGCCATTCAAGTTACTGTTCACATTATTCAAATCAGGGTACAGGAATTTTCCCAGAGAAACATGTCCTGAGCTCAAAACCTGTAATTATGAAGTGCTAGGCTCATTACTGGGCAGTCAATGAACCTGGGTGTATTTTTTTAGGATTTCTCTTTAATGACAAGCTCTACTGCTCATGATGAGGTTTGTCTGTCTACCTATCATCTGTGTAAAAATACTAACTCTATAACAAAATTTAGAAATTACAAAGAATACAAAATGCTGGGAGAAAATATTTGCAGATATGAAGTTAATAACCTCAATTTCTAAACACAAAAAAATCGACTAGCGATTACAGAGAATCCACATAAAAAGCAACATAAATACCCAATGAATCATCTGAAAACATGCCTGATGACATAAATGATGAAATGCCGAATAATTTCTCATGCTACATGAAACAGGTAAATATTAACACAGTTTGTGGAGGGCAATCACAAGTTTATAAATATTTGGATAAATATCTCTGCCATTTACTAAAATATACACAAAAACCTAACAGAATATACATACATCAGAATATTGATAATGAGGGCCGGTGAGATAACTCAGTGGCATAAGCTCCTGCCTGGCAAGCGCGAGGTCCTGAGTTCGACTCCTGGTACCCACATACGAAAAAAGGGCCGGTGATATTGCTCAGTGGCACGGGCACCTACCTGGCAAGCGCAAGGTCCTGAGGTCGACCCCCAGTACCCACACACACACACAAAAAGAATATTAATAATATTCTTGGTAGAGTGGGAAGAGTGGTAGAGTGGGAAGGCAGGCAGAACAATTAGTAACTTCATGTATGAATTGAGCAAGGTGAATAAGCTCCAAAAATATAGCTGGTATTATAGGCGTGTGATATCATGACTGGCTCATAAATGGGTTATGAAACCCTCTTTTCAGTAAAATAATGATCATCCCTATCCAGGAACAACTATTTCCTTTTTCTTTCTTATTTTAAAATATATAATTCATATTAACAGATACCATCTAAGTAGCTACAAGTCTGTTGAGATCTCTCACAGAGCCGGGAGACAAACTTCCAAGGATCAGAACAAAGAGGCTACACTGTGCACAAATGTAATGCTACTAGGGCAGTGACCAGAACCTCAGAAATAAGCTTGGGCGCCAGTGTATGTCATCCCCCTGGAGGCAGAAGGGAGCATTCATAGTTCAGTAGTGATAAATCCATCATGGATGCCAGACCATCTCTTCCCTGGAGAGTATCTTTTCACTGTCTGTTCACATTAGGACACCAGAGGGAGAGTCCTGCATTGGACACAACACATTTGCAACATAATTTATAGGCACAATTAATCTGCCTGATTTACAATGGAAATTTGACTAGCCAAAAGAGTTAATTTCACCAATATTAACAGATAATTAAAAGAAAAAAATGAATGGCAATCAACATATGTAAAATAGCTCAACCACACCAAAAAAATCCTTTAAATGTAATAAAAAGAAAATATAGAAATATATAATCAAGATACAGATCATAATATACAACATGATCTGATTTTGAAGAATATGTATGCATTTTCATAAGAATATGCATATGTCATATTTTAAAATATAAGCAAGCCCACTAGAATCTGGAAAATATTTACAAATAACTTGAGTGTTTATCTTGAAGCAGACATAGTAAAAGAGAGACACAAAATAATCTCTTTTACATTTATATTTCTTCAGTGATTTCAAAGGCTAGGAGAATATTCATATTGATTTTTAATCAACAAAATAAAACTGTGACAGCATAGGATAAACGTTATTGATGTTTGATTAAAAAAACTGATTCAAAATGCTTCACAGATATATTTCTGGGCATTAAAAGATGTTAAATATTTTGTAACAATAAAAGGAGGTTACAGTTTTATAATCACACATATGCACGCACTTAACTGTATATAATCTTAGAAGACTAAGAAAACATTCTGTCACATGATTTAATGTCTTTGGACCCTGTCTGAATCACTGTTTAATATTTCCTTTGTCATATAACTTGCATAAAGTTTCTCCTGTAGGCTTCACAAGGGGAGTCCTCTTCTCTCCTTCCTTCCTTCCTAGGGTTTCTTGCTGAAAAGTGATAGCCAATTTTGCAATTCTGGATCTGGTCACCAGATGGCACTGACAGCCAATTTCAATCTTACTTTTACACACAAAATACTCACTTGGTAAAACCAACAAACTATGTTGAATGAAAGTTATTTAAAAGTAATAAAATCATGATTAATTCCTTAACTCAGCAATTAATACTTTACATTAACTACATTATTTTTAAGTTTTATAGAGTATGGATCAGCTTGCATCAGAATCACCTGGGAGGCTTGTTAAAGGATCCTTTGTAACCCACCCCAGAGTTTCCAATTCAGTAGGTCTGGGATGGAGTCTAACAAGTTCTTAGATACGGCTGATGTTGCTGTACTGGGCCACACTTTGAGAACCACTAATGAAGATCAAAAACATTTTTGAGAGTGCCTGGAGAATAGCATTTTGCTGAGAGTGCTGATGGAGGTATTTGGCTTAGGGTCAAGATAATGGGATTATAGTGTGCAGTGGGAGGACAGACTCAAACAGCGAATGCCACAATGTCACTCTCTCTAAAGTGTGAGGGGATCAATTATCAATCAATGGAATAGCACACATCCCCCACATAGACAGTAATTTCATCATGACTCCCACCTATGGGTGAGGGGTTAAGCTCCAACCTCTCGTGATGAACAATATAAGACATAAGGATCTACAGTAGGTGTCCAGAACACATTCAATTTCCTGGCCCAGCCCAAGTTGGTATCTAACATGGCTGTTCTTTCTAATCCATCTCCTGACCTGGTACCCTATCATTTAAAACATACTTTCTAGCTTCTATTTATTATAAAAATTATCAACATTCATTTTGGACCATGTGAAAAATATTATCAAATAGAAGAAAATATAATCAACTACCCCTCCTGCCCCCTCATGTGTAATATTTTAACACACTTTTTATAACATTTTTCCTACATTTTCATATATACCCACAAAGATAGATAATTCCATTTCAGAGGAAGCGACTTCTACTTCTGAAGAAGTGATGGGATTGCTATCAGACCGCAAGTCTCCTAACTGCAGCCCTCTGTGCTGCAGGTCTTTTAGGATTGGTTCCCCTGTGCTGTCTCTTCATTTAAGGGAAATCTCGTCTTACACCTCTTACAGTCTTTCTTGTCTTAATACACAAAAGATAAAACACCGAGGACAAGAAAGCATGTGAGATGGTAAGAAATAGTTTGTGGATTTTCTGTTGTCTTCCCAAGCACCTCAGGTAAGTCATTCTACAACACTGGATAGTCACCATGGCTAACACATCAATGGCTAATGCACACATTTCACTGCTTACCTTTAGAGTCCCAGTTGCTTTCTCTGAGAGTTAGTCCATTCAGTTTCTAAAACAGACATTTCTGCTGCATGAGAGAGAAGGCAAGGTGTGGCAGAGATAGTAACCACTGAAGCCTCCCATGGATTTCCCATTCCCCTAAAACAACTCTGTGAAGAAAGCACCCTTATTCTCATTTTACTGATGTTGAGCCTGAGTCTTGCCAATAATAAACCACATTTCGAAGTAAACGACAAGAGTGAGATTCAACTGTTAGACCTCAGCAGCATCCATTAGGGATGAAAGCCCTCAGAAATTATGAACTGGCAAGAGTAAACTTCTCTGATATTGTGCTTGAACTATGTTATGCCTACAGGATACATACTAGGCAATTCCACTTAATGATGAAGATGACAGTAGAGAAGAATCTCTTCCTGTGGGCCACAATGCATGAGGACTGGCAATTTCTTTTTGAAAGTACAAGTTTCAGACATTGGGAAAGTAACAAGGAAGAAGGAAATTCTTATTTATCAAAGCTTGGATTGTATCTGCAGAACTTTTTATTGCATCTCCTCCAAACATGATAATAATAAATATTCAAGGTAGGTAAAAAGGATCCCTTAGACGGATCTATGTTGAGAATCAAGAGAAAATGGTCCAGCAGAGTGATTTAAAAAGTTTTGAGTTTGGCCAGAAAGGAAGCTCTGATAAAGAGGAACCTGCAAAGATGGAACAGAGGAGAGCTTGGTTGCTGAGAAGGTTAGCATTAAAATAAGTCTCCCTCATTAGAAATGAGAAAACCTAAGACTCTAGAGCAAGTGCATCCCACCTGTGGCCTTCTACAGCTGGTAACTCTACCCCATGATATTGTAAACTTTTAACATTATTATGTGATTTTTATTAATATTTTTCACGAGTTTATTGGCAGTGCTCAAGGGTAGATGGCTTAGGCAACAATGTAACACTGTGTTGAGGAAGATGCAGTATAGTGCTCCTCCTGAATTGGTCACACAATCTAATGAAAACACTCCTGAAACCTGAGTGTATCGGATATTACATGGGCTGGTGTGCATGGCAAGCAAAATGCAAAGATTACTGATAATAGTACAGTATTTCAATCTACCTCCACCTGTGTGTGCCTCTAAAGATATGAGTTTAGTTTTCTTGTTTAATCATTCAAGTTTTCTTGTTTAATCATTAGACTTTGGTTTGCAGTGCTATCTTATTTTTATAATGACATATAAAAGTATTTTTGTTTTGTTACATATATGCATTAACTATATTCTATATTTGATATGCAGCCCAAGATAATTCCTCTTCACTCATTGAACCCACATAAGCCAAATGGTTTGACACACATGCTCTATAACCTAAGTAAGTTACCCTCAGTGCTAAGCATGTAAAACACAGAGCAGGGACTCTGACATCCAACCTACTCCCATTGTGTTGTCTTCTTGGCCTTTGAATATTCTGTATTTCAGATCTTCCCATAAAAAGGCAATTTTTGTACACTTGTGATTCTTCAAAACTTTTACAACGAACTGCACGGATTTCATCATAAAACTCGATAACTTTTAAGTTAAAATACCAGGAACTCTCCTTAACCAGGCGAGAGAAAAACAAATGAAAATTTTAAAATCTCATAGAAAACAATATGAATATAATTAAAGTTACAAGAACATGTTTAATACAATTCAACACAAAAATGAAAGTACAGATAGCTTTATTCCCAGATAAAAATGGTAAATTGCATATAACATTTATAGTCATCTTTTTTTTGCAAAAAGTACATATTTATTTCCATATAAATATATTCTCATATACATTTTCTCTCTACAGAGAAAAAAATCATCTACAGAATATGCCCCAGACCATTAACAAAGAATACCTTGGCAGAGGCAAAGAAGGTAGATACAAGATCTTTTCATTTTCCACATATGCATGTGTTTCTCTGATTTCTTCCAATAGAAAATTTATTAGTTTTGTGGTTTAGAAAAGTAACAGATACGTTTTGGAAAGAGGAAAAAACATTATGTTCTGATACAAAAAATCAATTTCATGTACAAATAAAGAGCAAAATGGAAGAGAGATAAATAGGAAGTAGAGAGTAGTTCAAATACTTCCCCAAATTACATATTCCATTGTTATAAAAATATTTCAATATGTATGCCAATTTATTTCATTTATACAAATAGTTTATCTTAGTTCGTTGAAAAGAAAGTATGTGTTGTCTTTTTCTTTTTTTTTTTTTTTGTGGGTACCGGGGGGTCGACCTCAGGACCTTGCGCGCCAACAGGCACCTGTGCTGCTGAGCGATATCACCGGCCCCTTTTTCGTATGTGGGATCCGGGAGTCAAACTCGGGCCCTCGCGCTTGCCGGGCAGGCGCTTAAGCTGCTGAGCCATCTCACCGGCCCAATGTTGTCTTTTTCTTGTAAGAATCTTTTTGGTTTTTGTCCTTTAAGAACTTTGAAGGTAGCGATACACATTGTAATAACTACTGTTATTCTTTTATTTGGTTATGAATATTTGTTTTATTTTTTCATAAAATAAAAGGAAAAATATATTTAAAAAACCGTTTTCATGCAAGTTTACTGGCCTGGTAAGGAATTCAGTTAGCAGTGAATTTTTTTTAAGGAAGCAGATTGCATACCTGTATGTACAATATGATTGATCCCATTTATATATGATAATACTCCTACGTGTATGAGTAAGTGCATGTTATAAAGAAAGTGCATCTTAAAGGATACAACCCAAAATAGAAATAACCACACACACAACTGATATACACTCCCTCGAGCCAGGCAGCAATTGATTCTGCGGGAAGGGCTGCCTATGCCATTCAAGCATCCAGCAAGCCCTGTTTGGTGGGTCAGGCGTCTCCCCAAATCCTTACACGGTTGCCTCTCAGATATTCAGAGATGTAGTTCTGGCTTTGACCAGCAGGTGGCAATTGCCTTGATAGTCTACCTTTGTTGCAATTAAAAAGCATCAATTTTTTGCAGAGAAAAATGAAGTTTTAAATATATTTGAAAAATTTATATTCAGAAAAAAACCTGAAAGTTTATGTGCACTTTCATTTGTTGATAATGAGTCCAAAAGCTGAATTTCTCACATCATTCATTGACTCAGTACACCCTCAGAGGGCACTGTCAGGTGGAATCCATTTGTTCGTCCGTCTCATTTCTGATGCTCAGACTTCCCCTTCCAGATGCCTATGGGGATGCATACTTGAAGAAAAATGATTATGCTTCCTCTCTACATGTGTGTAGTGTTTGTGTTTCTCTAATGTTAAACTGGAATAAAGAATCAGATATGATAAATAATGAAAAGAAATAGTACAAATATTCTTTCCTCTTCCAAACTCCACCAGGGAATATATGCTACAAAACAGCACCAAATCTCATAAATTGTATAAATGTGTGTACATCACATGTCTTTGTTATATTTTAAGTGCTCTTTAATACAGCTATGCTATTTATTTTACATCAAAATCCTCTTATTCATCCAAGGAAGAATTCTGGAACTAGCAATTCTAATATATCTTAAAGGCCTAGTATGCTCCAGGCACTGGATAGTTTATCTTATATTCTCCTTGAAAATCCTACTTTTGCTACTTAACAATATCTATTTATTCTGTTATTTATATTTATTTGTACATATGACAAAATATTTATATACACATAGGATAATAAAAATAGAAGGCACTAAGCATGAAAACATTGTACTGACGAAAGGGCTGGGGACTAAGCAAAAGGCCATGGTTAAGTTCTATCACACCTTAGCAGTCACCAGTGCAGGGAGCAGTCTACTGCCATAGGAACAAACAAGCTACCTGTTATAGTCAGTGTTTACAAGGGAAAAGATTTAATACAGAACACATAATTTAAAGGATTATTTTATAATATTCACCCAAAGAGTCAAATGCAGAAGACTGCAGGAAAGCTGTCCACTCACTAGAGACCCAAAGAATCCAGCTGAGGGCCTGGATCCCACGCCAATGTCCTGCACAAGTCCAGCTGAAGATCTAGAGCCCACAGCAACGTCTCATGCAAGTCGTATTAACGATCTGCACTGGGAAGGCCCAAAGTTCAGTGTTGGAAGCTAGAAAGTCTGCACAAGTGGTATGAAAGATCTGTGCCAGCAGGCTAAGGGATCTGCACTGGAGCCAAGAAGCGATGCTCAAGGTAAGGACCAGGGCTCCCCTGAAGAGACTGCAGACATCCTCAGCAACAGCAAGGACCCGAGCTTCTCCAATTTTGAGAACAGCCGAGTTCATTTCAGGAAAGCCAGCATGACATGCTTCTCCAGGAGGATCAACAGCGCACCATCTTCCCCTCTAGTTCTCCTTTTATGTTGTTGGCGACAATCCTCAGGTGGGCCTTTTGTGCTCAGAACCACGCTGATTCAGTTCAGCTTGGTGTTACAAGTTGACCATTGGTTAATCCACCACACTACCGCTGCCCTTTGCCCCCATCACACAACCATCCATATGCCCCAAACCTCATGACGTTAAATGGTTGGGTGGAGAACATGGCCAATTTGAGAGATTGTCAGTATTCTCAATAGGACAGGCAGGCAATGCAGATGGAGTTGGAACCAGTGAACACAATCTGACACTTATACAAATACAAAGCCTCTACATAGTTTTGCACGTCTGAGTGCATGGTGAGCAAATTTAGGCACCACTGTGCTAAACGGTAGTCAAATCAGAATTTTCAGTTTATTGCCCAGTGTATAAGTTCATCTTATTGCCTTTCCATGCAGACATTCATCTCTTCACTTTAAAAAAAATTTAACGAGGCTTTACATTTACATTTAGTAAAGGTATTAAAGATAAGAAGGGAAAATAAATATGCTCTGAAGAGTGAAGGTGGTTGAATTAAAGTGGGAAAATAAATATGTTCTTCAGAGTGCAGAGTGGGCCACTGAGAAAAAAAAAAAAGAAGGTAGTGGCCATGAGGCCAATGGCCGATGTCTTTTATATCCTCCATTCTGACATCAGATCTAGGCTGTCTTATCAAAAACCTGCTTGATCTTGTGCCAGAAGAATTGAAGATAGCATTCTTTGATTGGTTCCAGGTGCAGGGTTTGGTTGCATGTGTCCTGGATCTCTATATTTGACAGGTCACACCCATTTACCCAGATGCTCTGCCACATGCTAATCTCCTACCTCAACCCCACAGATCTCACAGTGGCTTGGTGGCCTGTGGCTTAGTCTGTGGCCACTTGACAGCTTTAACATATACCCAGTGGTTCCCAGAAACAGAGCTCTCCTCTGGCAGGGCCCACAGCTTACCCAAGTGATCTATGGACCACAGAAGATTGGGAAAACCATTCCTGAGAGCCTTCCTCTCATGCTATGGCAAACAGAAACACCAAAATGACACCCAGGATTTGGAGGCAAATTTATTTAATGTTGGACAGGCACTGACTAGGAATCAATTGTTCCTCAAAATGTCAGGCCTCAAAGGCCAGGGAGGGAGGTTTTTATGGGGTTGCAAAGGGGTGGGGTACAGAGGCCGAGTACTCGGCTGTCTTTGATTGGTTCTTACAATATGCATCATAGTGACCAGCTGTGCATCACAATGACCAGCCCTTTCTAAGAGACAGAAGCAACCGGAACTGCAACAGAACTATCACCTGGGCAACTGAAGTATACTGGCTTGGGGGGGTGGCATTTTCTGCTACACTATCTAACTACTAGTGGCTCTGCCAGGCTCCACTTTAGTATCCCAAACATGGTATGGCACAGCCTGTAAAGTCTTCGCCTAGCCTCCCAAGTTGCTCAGAGGGTAGGACTGATGATGTGGCCCTTTTCTCCTCTCAAATATCTTCTGCCAAAGCCCAGAGAGCAGAAATCAGAAGACACCAGCAGAAAGCTTCCTCTTCACTTTCCTGCTATCCATTGATAATTATCCCATCCTGGATGCCACAGAAAGCTAAGAACCTCTATCATGTATACAAGAAGTATGGGAGACAAGTATAGGGCTTAGCACAGAGCTTTGCACAGGTGGATGCTTTCTGCCCACTGCTGAACAGGCCCATTACTTCTCCTGCCTCTGATTTTCTCATATTTGGAACATTAAGAGTAATAACAACAATCAATCCCACATTACAGGGATTTGTAGAGATTGGCTGAGATAGTGAAGGTCAAAGCAGTCTGTATGCTGTGGACACATTCCTCTCCTTAGAATTTAGTGCTTCTAGGTTAGAAAGCAACTTTGCGTTTACTGTATTATTTGACCTTTAAAACAATCTTTTGAGTTGGGTGGAACAAGTACAGCCAACTCTCATTATTCTTGGAAGTTATGTTCTATAAAGTCACTAACTTAGCAAATATCCAACTCTTGGCCTTAGGAAGCACAGAGTTGAGTTTTGTGATGCTCTCTGCTCAATTAGTACATAACTTGTTTTATGTGAGTTTCTGCTTAAAGACATCTTATTGAATATACAGTTTTAATTGATTGATACTGAATTTACATCCAACTGCACTATGACTTATGCCCAAACCAAGCTTATCTGAGACATGCATTTTCTCCATAAGCTACATCACAGCCTTCCTGTGCCTGGGAATATCAGCACTAGATTAGGGGTCTGTTTTAAGCAATGAAGTCACCAAAAAAGAAAAAAATCATAATTTATGTTACCAAATAAGCACTGTGGAAAAACTACCTGTTTACGCTGTGAAGCAGGAACAAGGAATCAGAGCGTCATGTGTCACGTCAGTGGGTGTTGATGTGGGGTAACAAAAAATCTGTAACAAGTAGAAGAGTTCATAAATATGGAATCCATGAATAATGAGTACCTGTTATTCCAATTTCACAGTCACAAAAACTAAAAGCAAGGTGTCTGAGCCCATGTCAGAGGTGAGTGGCAGGAGCAGGATGGCAAAAAGCCTTTTGGTTCAGCACAGTTTTCTCCAGTAAATGCTGCCAGTGCCCATTCACAGGTCAACTATTCAACCCAAGAGCCAGTTATAGAAATTCAAGGTTCTGCTCCAACCTTCTAGGAAAGGAACTTTGGGGTCATGTGAATTCAGTATGTGGTAGGTCTACATTAGCCAGAGGAAGCCTCCAAGGCCATTTTTCAGTCTCCTCTTAGACTTGCACAGAGAAATGCAGAGTGAAGGTCCATGCATTCTATGCAGGGAAGAGCAGAGCCCAGTTTTCTCCTTGTTTAAATGGTCTTCAATCCTTTCCCCTAATTTCTTCATTTCTTCCTCAGCCCCAGGTGTTCTCTAATACCCTCGAGGTGCCTGAAGGAAGATGCTGGTACATTTATGTCCTGGGGGTATCTGTGACACACTGTACTCATCCCCTCTGCAAAATCATTGCTTTTCCTAGTGTATGAAAAATGGATCGTCTCAACAGGAGAACAAGTATTTCTTTGTATTCAGCCATATTTATTTTGAGAATTTAATAAGAGTGTATATATTCTGGAACTGGAACATTTTTCTAAAACATTCCTTAAAGAGGAGTCGAAGCAATTTAATTTTGTTCTCAATTTGTATGGTTTGAATTTATATTGCCCAGAAGCAAATATGCTGTCCTGCAATCTTATATTGGTGGTTAAAATTAAAATATTTAATTTTGAGGAAAATCAGTAGGAAATTGTTTTTTCTGTATACTTTCTGCTTGGTTTTGACAACAAGATTTTTGCACTGGTGAATTTTTTTCAGAGTCAAATGGTAAATAGATTCCTCTCTATAAAAAGTGTCCACATATTAGCATATAAAGCTTTATAAATAAGGTTAAAAGGAGTCCTAAGTCTTTCACTTTAATAGGATTTTAAAAATAATATTCAAAGCTCAGCAAAGACTCGTACCGAATTTCTGAATTCTATACAGCTGGTTGACATTTCTTTCTTCAAAATGTGAAGTTACAACAGAGATTTGCATGAATAATAGATTACTTATTCCTGGTTGTTTCTCTGCAGCATGTTTTATGCCCTCGATTCCTGATCTAAGGAATGCATCCATTCCCCTTGCCACAAAGAAGACCATGGTCATCCAAGAAGAGACCATATAAACTGTCTCTGTAGGACATGAGGAAGTGATATTAGCCTGGCAAGCTAAAATTCAGAGCTGTTTTTATTTTAGTGAGGTTCTTGGAGCCTGAACATAGTGTTTTCATTTTTCTCAATGAATATTACCTTCATCTTTCACAGTTTTAACTTTTTGGTAAACATTTTTATTAACCTCCATAATAACTAAAGCAACAAAAAGACTGCTCCTATGCCTGGAAGAAGAATGTAAGGTCAGTTCCTTTGTGTTTCTGCTATTACTTCATTCACTTTCTTTTCCTACTTGTAATTCTTTAATCGAACTTTTGTTTATGTAAAGATAATTATAAAATATTAGCCACATCTATCTTTAATCTTTTAATTTTAACTTATCTGGTTTTATTTATTTATTTATTTATTGTGGGTACCGGGGGGTCGACCTCAGGACCTCGCGCACCAGCAGGTGCCCGTGCCGCTGAGCGATATCACCGGCCCTTTTTTCGTATGTGGGTTCCGGGAGTCGATCTCGGGCCCTCGCACTTGCCAGGCAGGGGCTTACGCCGCTGAGCCATCTCACCGGCCCACTTATCTGGTTTTAGATACCATATTATTTCAATAAATATTAGTTTACAGCAGAAGGTAAAACTGGTGTTTGAGGAAAACCATTTTGTCCACAAAATGTTTACTTTTTTTAAAAATAGTAGACAACATCTAAAAATCAGAAGATTTTATAAATTAATATATGTCTCTAGCTTATCTTGAAAATGAGGTTTGGCCACACAGGGGCCTACATTCCTACATGAGTGAGTACCAGCTTTTTTATCCTGTTCGCCACCATTCCTGCTGCCACTCCTTATTGTCTGACTCTAGCTGACACAGAATGTTGACTTTTACTGTATTATTTATTATTGCTATCACTTTTCTTAAAGAGAAAACTAAAAGTGTATTTTAAACATTTTCACTATAAAAATGTTAAGTAGATGAGGTCATGGATACATTAGTCTGATCTCATTCCACAATATGTGCATATATATAAACATCAAGTAGTATTCCATAAATAATAACTTTAAAAGTAGATTAAAAAGACTGATAATACTATTAATTTTAAATACTAGAGCATTTACCCGTGGTAGTAAAGTCTTTTCCATATATATATATATCTGTATCTATATATATCTATCTATATCTATATATATCTCTCTATATCTATGTATCTATATATCTATATACATACCTTCATTATCATTTTGGCTCCTATATGTGCCATACAACCTTTCTGAGAATTTGATAAATGTTTACATTTTAGAATTTTTTAAAATAAATATATATTTGAAGCAATTTTAATAGCACATTAGAAAAATGTTTGATATGATATAATGAACTTATATTTGCCAAGACAAAATATGTCATATTCTTTTATATGACCTGCTACTGGAAAATCATGATGAAATATTGGAATAATACATCTTAGATAAATTCATTTCTGTGCCCAGTTACCTCTGGCCATGATATTTTCTTCTGACACAGTGAGTGATGTAAGGATGGTATTTCAACTGTATCACCCCACATTAAAGGTAGATGTCAGTCTGGAAAGTCTTTGCAAATGTTCAGCATGGTTTGCTTTATAACCTTACCTAAATTGTATTACAAATATCCAAC
The DNA here is from genome assembly GCA_028451465.1 of Erethizon dorsatum. Taxonomy (NCBI): domain Eukaryota; kingdom Metazoa; phylum Chordata; class Mammalia; order Rodentia; family Erethizontidae; genus Erethizon; species Erethizon dorsatum. The sequence continues at coordinate 86,566,089 of CM051842.1, read as the reverse complement.
ATAACTCTAAGTGCCTAAATGCTTATGATAGTGATGGTAAGCCTTTCAGAGCTTTCAGTGATACAAACATCTCACTGCAGCATGCATACCGTAGGTTCACCACAACTGGCTTAGGGATTTAATTCAATGGATTTGAACTACAAGTAACAAAAACAACACTTATTGCCTCCTACATTCATAATTTTTATTTGTGAATCATAGGAAGGCATTAACTTAACTATGAAATGCCCTCTCTCACAATTTCAAGTATTTTGTCTATACTCCTTTCTTGTCCTTGTTCATATTCAGCTATTGGCTAATACCATGAAAATAGGTATATCTCTTTGTTCATTTGCTTCCTTAAGACTTATTTCATATTTGATACATAAAGATTGTACATATTTATGGGTACACCGTAATATTTTAATACATGTATACAATATATAATGATCAGATCAGGGCAACTGGCATATCTATCACCTCAAACTTTTATCATTTCTTTGTGGTTCAAACATTCAAAATCCTCTTTTCTAGTTATTTTGAATTATACACTACAATATTGTTAACTGTAGTCACCATACAGTGCTATAGAACAAGCTTATTCCTCTTATCTAACTGTAATTTTAGACTAGTAGATTGATCTCCTTCTATTATCCCCTCCTCACACAGCTTTTCAGGGGGTACCATTGTGACAGAAATCCATCATTTTGGCTTTTAATTCCCTGCTTGTAACAGTCACTAAGCTGTCTCTCTCCAAATGGTCTACATCATCTCACATACTCCATATATTATAACTTATTTATTATCTATTGTCAAGCAGACGATAAGTAATAGAAGGGCAAGGGATTTGTTCACTTGTTCCATGGCTATATCCTGAGGTAGAGGCACAGTGTCCTTTAGCCACCAAGTAAAAATTTCTGATATTAATATAACCAGTACAGCTTTCTTATGTTTACTATTTATGTGATATGTCTTTTTCTCTCCCTTGATTTTCAGCCTATTTTCCCCTAATATTTGAACTGCATTTCCTATAGACAATATATTTAGATCTCAGTTTTTATCCGTTTTCATAATTTCCACTTTTCAATTGAGGTATATATTATATTAATGTTTAAAGTAGCTATTAGAAACTATAGCATGGTAAGAAACAACTCAGCATCTCCAAAATTCAGAATCCATACTGGAAAATAACAACTCAGGGGAGAAAAAAAGTGTGTGGGAGGGGAGAGAGTAGATCCCTGGGAAACAGGAAAGATCTGACAGGAAAATTAAAACCTATAGAGAAATTGAAGAGACAGCACAATGTGAAGAAGGAAAGAGACAACTTTCACTTTTTCCCTGGCTCCTGGCTTCAGGTTCCTGGCTCACTTAAAAGGAAGGTGGAAACTACAGAGACGAAGTGAAAGTGGGAGGCTCAAAATGGCTTCAGGGAGAAACAACGCAGTGGAAAGGACCAGTGTGTGTTGTGAGCCTCAAAAGCTGATGAGCGATTGCAGTCCAAGTGCCCACCATAGCTCCTGAAGAGAGTGCCTGGTAGGAAGCCATTCCGGGGAGGGGATGACTGAGCCTGGAACTCAGAGCAGCTACAGGAGGAATTCAATTCAGGGCTCCCAGTGTTAAGTTATCACATTGACTGGGTGAGAGACAGCCAAGGGAGACAGCTGTGGTCAGGGAGCTGTGGTCAGGCTGGCAGGAGACTCCCTCAGGCATTTAAGCTAAAGGACAGAGGCCCCACCCCCACAACCAGAGGCCAAGCTCAGCCTGAATTACTCTGAAAATGAAAGTTACAGAATAGGTGCCCTACCCATAATCCTACTGTTTGCTGTACCTGCATCCAACCCAGATATGGAGTCTGACTGCCTTGTTTATCTTCTAAGCATAAGGAGGGCAGCGCCTTGACTTGGGCAATGCCATAAAACTGTAGATTCCAGAAGAACATCATGTGTTAAAAATCACAGAGAAATTTCTTTTTATTTTTGTTTGTTTGGAGTTTTGTTTCTGTTTTTGTTTGGCTTTTGTTTTGTTTTTTTTGTGGGTGTGCTCTTTGTTTTTATACTTTGTTTTTGTTTTTTTTTTTCTCTGCTTTTCTTTCCTCTTCTGTTCTTTGACAGTTGATTGGGGCTTGGAGAATTTTCATTTGTCCTTCTTCCTTGCTTCTTATCTCTTTTTCTTCTTTATTTTTCCTATTCTCCCTTTTAATTTCTCTCCTTTTAATTTTTTCTCTTACTTTTATATCCTATATAATGTCTTTTTTTCTCCTTTTTATTTTATCATCTATTTCTTATCAGTTTTTCTCTTACCTTTACCTAATTCTACAAACATCCTTCTACTCTCCAATAAGACCATTTGTACTGCTTCTCTCTCCTCCTTCTCAAATCATAGAAATTAAGATGTAAAAGAGTTCCTGTTGCATTTCCCCAGTCCCAAACCCTATATCTGTAATTGTATAAGAATAAAAATTTCTTAATTTTTGATAGTTAACTCTGTAAAATTACTGCTGAATTTTTCTACCATTAGCAGAGAGATAACCGTCACATTTAATACACATTAGCTGGGTTGTCTTACTGTTTACATCATAATGGTGGATTTTTTTCCTCTAGGATTAAGGATGGTACATAATTGGTTCTTCTGTTATGTTAATATCCAGTTTGCTTTGGATAATAATACTGTAGTTTATTTGCTTGATTTTAACAGGGTTGCATAATTGTTGCTATTTTTCTGTAAACCAACACTCAGATTACCTTTGTGACATTAACAATACTAGAGTACATTCCCAGAGAACTTGGTTGTTGGGCTAACTACACAGCATCTTCCTCTCCCAAATTAACAAAGGTGGTCAAATCTTGGGGCTGTGCAAAGTATTATAGTTAGCCATACCCAAAGTACATCACTGAAAAGCAACTAAAGAAATCTCTATACTAGCAACAAAGTAATTAGACTATAAGCATCCACAAACCTCAGCACAAAACAAAACAAAACAAAAGCCAATTAGAAACATTAGAAGACAAGGCAACGAAATGCCTCCACAAACCCCCAACTCCCCCAAAGCTAATCCAGGAGTCATCAAGGGGTGGAATAGCATAAGCCACATGCCTAAAGTAATCTAAAGGATGACAGAGGAGGTTAGAAAACATGTTAAAGAGGTACTCAGTGGGATAAGAGAAGATATAACTGAACAGATAATAGGAGTAATAACAAAAAAATGCACATGCTTTCAGAAGACACTAATGAAAAGCTACATGAGCTAAACAAAATGATACAGAATGTGAAGATCAGTTTACTAAAGAAGCAGAGTCCATGAAAAGGCTTTAATCAGAAATCCAGGAGAATAAAAATCATACTGAAATTATGGGGGGCAAAACCAACCAACATGAGGACAGAATGTCAAAACTTGAAGAAATGATACATTCTAAGACCAACTGCTCAAAGTCACATTAAAAACAAGAAAATATGAAAAAGGAATCAACAGCTGTGAAATGACAGAAAGAAGGCTAATCTAAGAGTAACTGAAATAAATGCAAAATCAGAAGACAACACAAATGTCATAAAAAAAAACCTGTTCACAGAAATAATGGCAGAAATATCCCCAAACATGGAGAAAGAAATAAACACACAGACAAGGGATGCATAAAGAACCCCAAATAGCCACAACTAAAAGAAAATCTCTCTGTGCTGCATTAAACTGATATTACCAGGGGCCGGTGAGATGGCTCAGTGGCGTAAGCGCCTGCCTGGCAAGTGCGAGGGCCCAAGTTCAACTCCCGGAACCCACATACAGAAAAAAAAAAAAAAAGGGCTGGTGATATTGCTCAGCAGCACGGGCACCTGCTGGCACGCGAGGTCCTGAGGTCAACCCCCGGGACCCACACACACACAAAAAAAAAAACCTCATATTACCAGAGAAATAGCAACAATTAGAAGTCCATCACAGGGACAAAATTCTAAAGAGAAAAGCAACAAATCACACATAAAGGTAACCCCATTACAATTACAGCAGACTTCTCTACCTGAACCTTAAAGGCCATGATGTCTCTATAATACTCTCTTGAATAATCAATGGGTCAGAAATGACATTAAAGAAGAAATTCCTAGAATCAAATGATAATGCCAGTATGACATACTGAAACCTATGGGACACAATGAAAGCAGTCTTAGAAGGGAAGTTTATAGAATTCTCACACCAGGAAAACAGAGCGAGCTCAAATAAATAAACTAATGATGGGCCACAAGGTTCTACAAAAACAAGGACAATCCAAACCAAAGTTAGTATGAGGAAGGAAATTATGAAGATCAGAGCAGAAATTAATAAAATGAAGACTTAAAAATCAATACAAGGGCCGGTGAGATGGCTCAGCGGCTTAAGCGCCTGCCCGGCAAGCGCGAGGGCCCGAGTTCAACTCCCGGAACCCACATACGAAAAAAAAAGGGGCCGGTGATATCGCTCAGCGGCACGGGCGCCTGCTGGCGTGCGAGGTCCTGAGGTCGACCCCCTGGTACCCACAAAAAAAAAAAAATCAATACAAATCTTCAATGAGTTGAAGAGTTGGTTCTGTAAAAGATTAAACAAAGTAGACAAACCCTTAGCCAATCTTAACAAAGCAAAGAAAAGACCCAAATCCATGCAATTAGAAAAGAAAAAGGTAAAGTCACAATGGATTCTGCCAAAATCCTGATGTAACTATTTTGAGAATAACTATTTTGAGAATCTATACTCTAATAAAATGGAAAATTCAGAAAGGATGGTTAAATTCCTAAATACACATGAACTACCATGGCCAAAGCAAGAAAATATAAAAATTCTAAATAATCCAATATTAGTCAATGAAATTGAAGAAATAATAATAATAATAAAAACTACCTAAGAAAATCCCAGCTCTTGACAAATTCACTGTGCAATTCTTTAGAATTCCACAAGAACTTTAGAAAAGATCTAATCGCATTACTTCTCAAACTCTTTAATGAAATTGAAAGGGAAGCAATACTTCCAAAATCATTCCTGTTACCAAAATTAGAAAGGACCCAACCAAATAACAGAACTACAGGTCAATCTCTTTAATGTACATAGATACAAAAATTGTCAATAAGATACTGGCAAACAGATGCACTAAATAATCTATAAAATCATATACAATGACCAAACAGAATTCATTTCAGGGATACAAGGATGGTTCAACATATGCAAATCAAAAAATGCAATACACAACATAATCAGAAGCAAGAGCAAAACTCCACGTGATCATCTCAATAGATGCAGAAAGAGCATTTAACAATTCCAACATCCATTCATGATAAAAACCCTGAAGAAATAGGAATAGAAGGTCTTTATCTCAATCTGATAAAAGCCATCTATAACAAACCAACAGAAAACATCATATAAAATGGAGAGAAGCTTAAAAGTTTTCCTTGTAAAATTGGGAACAAGACAAGGATGTCCACTATCACAAGTCCTGTTGAATATAGTTCTCAAAATATTAGCCAAACCAATTAGACAAGAAAAACAAAGAAAAGGGATAGGAATAGGAAAGGAAAATTTTAAATTATAATTATTTGCAGATGGCATGGTCTTCTACATAGAAGACCCCCAAAACTCCACAAAAAGACTCCTAGAATTAATAATCAAATACAGTAGCATAACAGGATACAAAGTCAACACTGAAAACTTAATAGCATTCCTGTGCACCAATAACAAACTCACTGAGAGAGAAATTAGTGATACAATACCTTTCACAACAGCATAAAAAAAAACATGAAATAATTATGAATTAACCTAAGTAAGAAACTGGAAGACTTTGAACAATGAAAACTATGGTATACTGTAAAATCAGATAGAAGAAGATATCAGAAAATGGAAAGATATTCCTTGGTCCTGGATAAGGGCAACCAATATTCAAGATGGCCATACTGCCAAAACTGTTATGCAGATTTAATGCAGTCCAAATTAAAATACCAATAGCATTCCTCAAAGAACTAGAGAAGGAAATCCTAAAATTTATATAGAATCAGAAGAGACCTAAATTAGCAAAAGCAGTTCTGGTCAACAAGGACAAGTTGGGGGCATCACAATCCCAGACTTCAAGTTATACTACAAAGCTACAGTGATAAAAACAGCATGGTATTGGCAAAATAAATTTTAAAAAGCCAGACTTGTGAATCAATACAACAGAAGACAAGATGAGAAACAATTCCAGGCACCCTCAGCTACCTTATCTTTGACAAATGAGCCAAATACTGTTGCTGGAGGAAAGATGGCCTCTTTAACAAATGGTGCTGAGAAAACTGGCTATCCACGTGCTGAAGATTGAACCTAGACCCATCTCCCTCACCATGCACCAAACTAAGATCAAAATGGATCAGGGATCTAAATATTAAAACAGAAACAAACTGCTGGACAACAAAATAAGAAAAAATCTTAAAGACATAGGTGAAGGCAAAGACTTTCTGAACAGAAACCTGGTTGCACAATAAATAATACCAATAATCAACAAATAAGATCACATTAAGTTAAAAACTTCTGTATTGCAAAGGAAACTACCAACAGAGTGTAGAAACAACCTACAGAACGGGAAAAAAATTTTGCCAGCTACTCCTCAAAGGACTAATATCTATCATATATGAAGAACTCAAAAAATTAGACCCAATTTTAAAGACCCAATCCAAAAATGGGCATCCAAAATAAATAGACACTTCTCAGATGAAGAAGTACAAATTGCCAACAAATACAAGAAAAAATGTTCAACATCACTGGCCATTTGTGAAAAACAAATTAAACCAACAATGAGATTTTATCTCATTTTAGAAAGAATGGCTATCATATAGAAATCAAGCAATAACAAAGTACTAGAGAGGTTGCAGGGAAAAAGGAACCCTTCTTCATTGTTGGTGAGAGTGCAGAGTGCTACAACCACTATGGAAATCAATATGGAGATTCCTCAAAATACTAAAAATAGAAATACCATTTGTTCTAGATATTCCTCTTCTAGGTATCTTCCTGAAAGAGTGAAAGACATTATACCAACCATGATGCATGCATACCCATATTCATAGCAGCAAAATTCATGTAGCTAAAACTTGGAAACAATGTATATGTCCATCAACAGATCAATAAATAAAGAAAATGTGGCATTTATACATAATGTAGTACTACTACCTCATAATGAAGGATAAACTTGAGTTATATGTAGCAAAATGGATGCACCTTGATACCATAATATTAAGTAAATCTGACATACAAGCTTAAATATAGCATGGTTTCTCTTATATGAGAAACTCTCTATATAAATAAAATGCAAAATAAAAGAGAAAAAGAGAGAAAAGCATTATTGCAATTTGGCTCATTATTCTGGCTGTTATTCTGACTGTATGATAATTAACTTTATAATGACTTATAAAATAAATAAATGAATCTGATGCTGGCAAAAAAAGGGGCATGGAAGGAAAGGGGGAAAGAATTGAGATGTGTTATGTACATGTCCCATTTCCCCACAATAAGTGTAATCATTATGTACTGCAAACATGTACTAACAAAAAAGAGAAAAGGAAGTAGCTATTAATAATATTTGATTTCATTCTTACATTTTAATGTATCTCTCCTTTAGAATTTTCTATTTCACCTTGTTTGCCTACTTTTATATTAAATGAATGTATTTTATAATTCCATTCTACTTTGGTTTTTTATATATACCTCAACATTTTAAGTGGTTGTTTTACAGACTACAGTATAAATCATTAACCTTTCAAAATATTTTGGAGATCATATTATAGGATCATAACCAATCGTAAGTCAAGCAACATCAGTAATTGCCATATATATTTTACCCACATATATTAAACTCCACAAAATATGTGACAGGTCTTGTTTTAAACAATCTCTTATATTTTAACTAAATTAAGATGGAATTAAAAGATAATGCTTTATATTTACTCACATGTTTACCATTTTCCTGCTTTTCACTCCTTACCATAGATTTGATTTTACATCTAGTATGATTTCTCTTCAGCCTGAAAAATTTGTTAGTTTATCTCATATCAAAGATATGCTGACAATGTACTTTCTTCATTTTTGTTTATGATTATCTTTGTTTTGCTTTGATTTTTGGTGTATGTTTTTGCAAGATAGAGAGTTATAGATTGACAGTTTAGTTTTGGTTTCTGTCCTTCAAATATGTTCTCCACAGTCTTCTGCTTTTCATTGTTTCTGAAGTTAGTTATCATTTATTTTATTATTCCTATGCATATAAATGTATCACTGTGACCTCACTTGGAAGATTTTTCAATTTATCTTTGGCATTCATCAGTTCATCATGATGTGCTTAGGTGTGCTTTCTTTGTCTTTGTCTTCCTTGAGATTATCTAAACCTCTTGAATCTGAAAATGTTTACCTTTCACCATAGTGGGGAAATTTCCTCATTATTTCTTCAAATACATGTTATTACCCATTTTCTCTCTTGTCTTCTTCTAAAACTCCATATATATATATATATATATATATATATATATATATATATATATATATATTAGACCATTTGGCATTGTCCACAGGTTACTGTGACTTTTAAATTTTTTCAAGCATTTTGTCTCCCTCTTTTTCAGGTGGTATGATTTCTACTGACCTAACTTTAAGTTCACTACCTTCCCCATTATCTCCAGTCTTCTGTGAAGCTCATCCAAGAATTTTTTTCCTTTTAGATATATTTTCCAAGTCTCACATTTCAATTTGTAAATATTTTCTATTTCTTTTTTGGGATTTCATATTCTTACAAAATTAAAGAATATTTTCTTTGAAAAAGCAGCAGGATGGTGTGAAAGCAGCTTAAATTTTAGGCTTGGAGTATTATTAGAGAAACTAACACTCTTTATCTTAGATTTACTCTTCTAATCTGTATAACAGGAATTGTAGGCATGGCCTCTATCAACAATGACTAGCATTAAAAGGTCTAAAATGTGCTAGCATGACATGGGACTTTAAAATTGTTAATTTCTCACCCTTTCCCCAGTCTTTTCCTCCCACTGTAAAGTTTGTGATTTTATAAAAATATTTCAGAAATTTGAGGGCCAGGTTAATCATGAAGCCACCATACTTAGGCCACTTACTCCTTGTCTTCAGGGCACAGCCCACACAGACAGCATATCAAATTAAGACTAGAAATTCTTAAGCCTGGAAGCTCATGAGGCTTCCAAGTAGAAGGCTTCTGGACGGTGTAGATCACAATCCAGAGTCTTACTTTGTCTCTTACATGATTTACAATCCTGTGTATCTCAGGTGAGTTCTATGTAAACTAAGACTAACAGCATCTTTCTCATAGGATTGTGGTGAGAAGAAAATAATAAAACCCATAAAAAGTATCTGGCATGCAGCAGGCCTACAAAAATTTTGGTTTTGGCCTTAGCCTACCTCCTCCTTTTTCTCATAAAAAGGGTGCCTGATAACATAATTCTTCTAGAGTGTGTCTGGAAATCTAATCATGAAAAGGAATGTGAACTCATCATTTTATGAATGAGGACCAAGGCTATCACTCAGTGGTAGGACGACTTACCCAAGTGTATTAGGAGGAGAGGATATTATCAGCACCTCTGACATTTTTATTGGGTTATATAGACTACATGACCGAAGTCTCTAGTATGGGATCCTGAATCCTCCACACACTGTTATGGACTCTTGGTTCTGACCTCAGAACTGTTACTTCCACCAGGCTTCTCAGGACAGTGATGTATAAGGTTTTCTAAGGTAAATAATGCCACTATATACCTTACAGTGTAGTTTTCTGGGTAGTGGTTGAGGCAAGAAGATAGGATGAGAGATTTGAAGAAACAGGAAAGTTGCTGAGGCAATCGCCTGTCTTTGATATTGAGGCTGCCTAGCAGAAGGAGGGGCTTGATATGCTCTAGTACCAGAGGGTTTGAAATAAGGGAGTTACACAATCTGGACATTAATGTTAAGATCAGCAAAACTATTGGTAACAAAATGAAGAACCAAATTCATACTGGCATTAGTTTCCCTCCTGAGAGCTTCTTTCCTACAGAAACATCATTGCCCTTTCTAGGTTTAATCACTGTGTTGGGAAAAGCAAGTAGGATCAAATATGACTGAGAAGTGGAGAAGAAGCAGAGAAATCCAGAAGTAGGATACATAGCTACCACCTGCTTGAAAACTTAGGGAATTTAGGTGCATGCTGTTTACTGAGTGATATGGTTGCTGCCTTACATATCCCATCAGATTTATCCTTTACATTCTTCTGATAAAGAAGAATTCTCATCTCCATTTCCTAGATAAAGAGACTGGAACACAAACTGGTGAATTATCTTGCATGGGATCATACAACCACTAAGTGGATAAACAAAGATTAGCACCAATGGCCTTCTGACATCCAGTTCTATTTCTTCCAGGATACCACAGCACTGCTCTTAGGCTGTAAATCCCATCATTACAAATCGGATGATACAAGTATATTGACTTACTACATAGGATAATAGAAATGTTTTATTCTGTTAATCAGAATTGTTTGCTAATGAAGTAAATGATGTGCAGATGCTCACTCAAAAACATCAAGTGTGAACTGCTGCTAACCTAAATCTTGCCTGATGTAATGGCCTGTATCTTGAGGCCCTCCCAAAGCCTTATCCACTCATAGATGGGGCTCTTGGGATTGACTGGGTCATGGGTGTCTGAAACTGGATCCGGGATGTGTGATACTTGATTAGTACACTGATTAGTTTAGCATACTCTGAGTGTGACTGAATGGATTTATTGAAGGTGGAAGACCTATGCTGGGTGTCAGTAGCACCAGCCAATAGTCTTGTAGCCTGGATGGAATAAAAAGGTGAAGCAAAAGGAAGGTTGCTGCTTCCCGCCTGCCATGCCATGAACTGTTTCTCCTCTGCCATTCTGCCCTGCCTTGGAACCAGCCCACAATGGACTGAAACCTCTAAAAGCTGTGAACTAAAATAAACTTCTTTAGCTTGTGGATGTCATTTATTTTGCCCCAGTAATGAGAAAGTAACTAAGACACCTGATGAACAAATATGATGAGAGTTCTCATTTGAATGTATTTCCAAGACACACACATACACACACACACACACATGAAGTCACACACTTCCCAATAGCAGTGTCAAGTGTAAGTAGGAAGGGAGAGGATCTGTATGTGTGAAATGGTTGACAACCAAGTTGCTCCATCAGGACACTCAGCTATCTCCACCTGCCCCAAGCATGAAGTTCCTCATCTCTCATGTTTACTTTTCCAACTGTGACTGTGTGTCTGTAAGGGAGGCATAAACTGAACGCCTTAGTGTGATTGCAGGAGCTTTAGTTTCAGCAAATGCAGAGCAGAGTCAGCCTGAATTTTGCATTTCTTCAATTCCTTTAATTGTTAGAAAGTTTGAAAAACTTTTCACACATTTGACTGCCATTTATCCTTCATTGAATAATCTGTTTTATGCATTGCCAATTCATTTTCTGTCATTTACTTTTCTTCTTCACCATTTTACTGCCTGATTGAATGTTAACACACAGTTTTCCATTGAGTTTGAGACAGAATAAGCAGTATATTTATTTTACAAATACTTCTGAGCTAGGCATTGGTCAAGATCAAGAGAAATAACAATGAAGAGAATACACAAAAGTCCTTATTATTCTGAAACTTACATTTTACTGCATAATAGTTATAAGTAGTAGAGGATTATACACGGGAATTTACTGAGTCCACTAAATGACAGGTACTGTTCTAGGTGTAGCAGATATTGTGGTAAATGAAAGGAATAAAAATCTCTGCCTCAACCTCGGTGTGGCAGCACACTCCTGTAATCCATACATTCTAAGAGGCTGAAGCAGAAGGACTGTGAGTTCTAGGCCAACCTGGGCTATATAGCAAATTCCAGGCCAGCCTGAAATATAGTGAGGCTCTGTCTCAAAGAAAAAGAACAATTGTTGTCCTACTGGAGCAGCACTGGGAATCAATCTGAAAACTTGAATATGTTGAACTCAAGTACTCTTTAGATTGAAACAGTGAGTGATCAAAACCAACATGTGATGTGTTTATTTCAAAATTATATTTTATATCTGTTTACTGTGATATAATTACATATAGAGTACAGTTCAAAGATTTTCAACATCACCATCACAATAGTTAATTTTAAACATTTTTATCAACACAGAGTCACCTTGACCTTTTGCTATCATTCCCATCCTCTCTTCCAGACTTAAGCAATCACTAATCTACTCTGTTTGGGTATATTTACTTTCAACATGTCAATACCAATAGAATTGAACACTAATATTTTCAAGCTTCACCCATGTTGTGGCATTTATCAGCAATTTCTTATGACTGAATAATAAATTTTCTACTGTGCAGATATATGCTTCGTGTACTTATCCATTGATAGACATTGGGTTGTTTCCACCTCTTAAGTATCACGAGTAAGGTTGCTATAAATATTCATGCACAAACTTTTGTGTGAGCATCTGTTTTCAACTCTCTAGGAGTACAGTTTCAAGACATGTGTTCATCTTTAAATAAAGCAGATATTACCAGTGCCAAATTATAAGCCTAGCACAGAAAGACAAATACTTCATGATCTCATTTGTGGAATCTAAAAAATGACCTAGTAGAAGTACAGAGTAGAATAGTAGTTACAAGAGGTTGAGGAGAGGTTAGGGGAGAGGATGATGGGAAGAGACTGGTCAAAGAGTTCAAAATTAGAGTTGGATAGGAAGAGTAAGTCCAGGAGTTCTATACCACAGTAGGATGAATATAGTTGAAAATGTAATGTATACTTTCAAATAACTGGAAAAGTTCCCAGCACAAAGAAATAATAAAACATTTGAGGTAATGAATATACTAAATGTCATGATTTGATCTCTACATAATGTATATATGTATCAAAACTTGACTCTGCTACATAAATATGTGCAATTATTATTATGTATCAGTTAAAACAAAAATATTAAGTAATTCTCAAATGGGAAGAGGATCAAGAGATGGAGGGAAGGAGGGGAAGAAAAGGGAATAAAGAAAAGGAATTAAGATATGGTATGTACATGTACCAACTCCACACAAGGAATGTAAACATTATGTACTGCAAACATGTACTAACAAAAAATACATTTAAAAAAGTAAAATAAGGGCCGGTGAGATGGCTCAGCAGAATAAGTGCCTGCCTGGCAAGCGCAAGGTCCTGAGTTTGACTCCCGGTACCCACATACAAAAAAAGGGCTGGTGATATCACTCAGCGGCACGGGCACCTGCTGGTGCGTGAGGTTCTGAGGTTGACCCCCAGTACCCACAAAGAAAAATTTATAACAAAGTAATAGGGGAATAACAATAGTCAATACATTGCATGTTGCTATCTTCAAAGAAGGGAAAAGAGAAAAAATGCAAGTCAGTTATACTATTAGTATCTCTTAGTTTGTTGAAAAGGAAGGCTTGTGCTAGTATTGATTGGAGAAACTTTTATGCCCGTATCTTGTATTCTGAGCGACTACTTTGGAGATAGCAACCTCCTCTTATTCTTGATGTGAAAAATAAATGTATTAGTACATATAATGCACTGATAATTGTGCCTTGATAAGAGTGAGAACTGCACAAATTTATACTATCATTTTTATTGTAGAAAAATTAAAGTAAGCAAAGCGGGTAGGGAGTGCCAGCAGGGTGAACTTTGTAAGCAGTGTAGTTATTAAAGTTCTCAGTGATGGAGGTAACACCTCATCAAAGATGTATTTCTATATAGAAGATTACTGCATGTTACAGCAGAGACAGCACTGGGGAAATGACTCACCAAAAGTCCTATGGTTAGTGATGGATCTGTTATGTGAGGCCTAGGTATCTTGATTCCAGCCATCTGTCCAATAGACACATGCTTGTCATTTCTTTCTTAAATTTAATGGGAAATTGCTTTTCTAACGTTCAACTAAAAGGTGAAATTACAAAGACAGAAAAGCACATAAAATATAATGAAGTTTTAAGGGTAAATTCTGCTTCTCTGAGGTTTTTAGCATTTATTCTTATTATACAGTGTTCTTCCTTACATTACCTTGTGACTTTCTCCTTATCAATTTCCTAAATATCTTGATTTTCTAAACTTTATTCTAAAATCCACCATTTCACACATCTTCCAACAAAATCCTCAACTCATATACAGTATCAGCAGAGTCAAAATTTTTCTTTTTAATGTTGATCATAAAGTAATAAATGCACATTAATTGGTTCCAAAATGCTTACAGTGAATTATATTACAAATTTAAGTAGAAACATAAGGGAAAAGTTTAAAAAAATCGTTGTCCAAAACCAGAAAAATAACTTTAAAGATACAGGAATTATGAAAAGAATTCCCAGCATATTTTCCAGGCAGAATTTAATATTCATAATATATAAATAAATGCAGATATCTGAAAATGTATTTATTTTTAAATGTATTTAAAATGTGCAGTAAGGCCGGGGATTTAGGTCAGTGGCGTAGCGCCTACCTGGCAAGCATGAGGTCTTGAATTCAGTTTCTGGTACCCCCCAAAATTAAATAAATAAATAAAATGTACAGTAAAGTAATTCAAATAATAATTCCGCATCAGAATTAAACATATAGAAAATAAAAACTATAAAAAATAAAAAAGAATAAAAATTACAGTGTATATACATAAGAAGGCACATTAAAGAATAGGATATATCGATATATATTATTCTGTAGATAGTGATTAAAACTTTGAAGAATGAAATATAGGCTTATATGAATTTACCTATTAGTACTATACACTCAGAACTATATCTGGAAAACACAAACTAAATTACCAAAGATAGATATCTTGTTATGTAATATGCTAAAAGATAACAAAAAGATTTTCTCCAATAAATGAACATTTCTCCACTGCATTTATTTTGAGAATAAATACATTAATTTTATAATTAGAAAAAATAAAGCTGAGATAAAATTTCATACCATTGCAATATATTCCTAATTAGAATTTGACCACAAAAATAATTTTATCAAAGTGTATTTCTGGACATGAATATACATGTATATAGAAGACACATATATATTTATATGCAGGCATTTATGTATGCATCTCACTGTATGTACATAAACATTATCTCTCACATAAAATTAAACACATATACACAGTGCTTTCTTTTTTATCAAGGAGTAATATGAATAAAACTTCTAGCACGTAGTTTAATGTGATTTAACATCCATACACTCTAAGTCACTTCATTATTACATAAATTTTCAAAATATTCCTTCTGATGGGGGTGGGTCCTTCCCAGTCTTCCCACTAAATGATGTATCAGCAACCATTCTGGATCTAGTTCACAAGATGGCATTGATCTCCAATTTCTAATTTTCTCCAGTGAAAAATATTATTTTGGAAAATGAAACAAATATCTGTTAAAATTACTTTGCATTCAAGTGGTGAAAGAGTATGTAAAATAAAATCACGGTCAAATTTATTCAGCAATTTTCTTTTTTTCCATAGTTCCACAAATGTAAATAACAGTAATAATAATAATACTCTGCTGTAAAAGCTGATGCATATTACAGACCTAGGGCCAGAGCAGAGAGGAGAAAAGATTCAATTTACTGTAAAGTTCCATACAGTTTTCTGATCATGTCTAACTGCCCAGCAGTGGATTTTCACACAGGATTTCCCAAGTCATAGAGCATTTCCTGACTCTTATATCTGGCTAGAATCTCAGCATAGCTCCTCCTTCTCTTCCTCTGGCTAATGCCTTTCTATTCCTCAAGTCTCCATTTAAACATACTTCATGTGGGAAGCACACCCTAATAGCTAGCAGAACTTTCAGATCTTAGTAACTCCACCAACTTCACCATTTGCAGGTATACATTTTTTTCTTGCTGTTGTCATCTATGTTCATCTCTCAGCAAAAGAATCTATCTGATGTTTCAATAAATATAAAATTGCCAAAAAAAATAGCTTCCATAGCCTAGAGATCCAAGAAAGGGCAGTTTTGATGAATGATTCCCAGAATCAAGTGCGTCCTGCTTTAGTCCAATGAGATGATGTCAGGAATGCTACTTCCACTGCTGGTTATGACCCCTGCCTCACTCCTGCTGCTGGATGAACTAACATGAGTATTGCTTTCATGGGGGCTGGCAGTGGTGACAGACGTAGTGCCTGCTGTTAAGGGTGAAGTGAAACTACCCCAAAACACAGAAGGACAGTACTGAGGATCAACCTAAATATGGGAAAGAACATCCAAACCTGGCAAGTCCGATGATATGCTTGATATTGGTGTATGGTGGAATGGTACTGAGTAGTCTGTTAATAAAAGCGGAATAGCAGCAGCATCAATGGAAGTCACACTGGGTGCCCTTACAGAAGATGGCTAATACACGAGAACCCCTTTAGCTGGGCTGCTTTGCGTTTCTGACACAAAAATGTATTTCCTTTTGGCAGCGTCTTCCTCTTTATCAGAAGATCTTTCTGTTGTTATATCTATAACATACACTTTCTTCTTGCTTGCCTCACTGGCTACAGTAACTGAACCAGGCTTACTGAGGACACTTGAGCTTTCTATTTTTGTACATGATTGGCTGGATACTTTCATAGCTTCTTTCTTCAGTCTCATTGGACACCAAGAACCATCATCTTGGAATTTTATCTCATCCACATCAGAACAGTCATTGAGAATTTCCATTAAAAACCCATCTAATATTAGACTTTCATAGGCAGCTTTTTTGTCACACACAAGACAAAACCAGGTGGGCTCCTTATTCATTCATAGATAAAGAGCAGCATCAAAACACTGCAGATGTGTACAAGTCACTGCTCAGCATGGGACTGTTTAGCCTCATTTTTCCTAAAGGGCACAGCAAAGTCACCCAAAGACTAATTGTAGCAATTTCACTATCAGGATCAGCAGTAAGTTTTTCTTTAATTGGTGCTCTGGTATGATCAGGGTT
Organism: Erethizon dorsatum; assembly: GCA_028451465.1. Lineage (NCBI taxonomy): Eukaryota > Metazoa > Chordata > Mammalia > Rodentia > Erethizontidae > Erethizon > Erethizon dorsatum. The sequence continues at coordinate 86,549,199 of CM051842.1, read as the reverse complement.
TCTAATACCTTTCATTTTTAGTCTCTGTAATAGCATGGCCAGTGTCAGCTGAAGTACAAAAAATATAGATAGGAAATAATTCTTTCCAAGTTTGGATGCCCAAAATATAGAAATCTGGTTTGGCACAACTGAGGACAACCTAACTAAACATGTAATATTCAAGAAGCACCCAGGGCGCTTCTGCTCAAACTTTTTTAGGCGGTGGAGCACAGCCAGGCAAAGGAAACAGCTTCCCATTTATTTTTATACACATACTCGTGGGATAGTTATCTTCTTGAGGACAACTTGTCTCTCTCAGGCAAAGTCTCAGCTGAACTCGAACTGTATAATCTTTCCAACCACCTGGCAAAAAGTCCCTCGATATGCATATCTCTCTAACTTGTTGAGGTGTCAAAGCAAAAACGAAAAACTTCTCTTGAAGTCGTTGAATATTGCTTTGAACTAAACTTGTGGGCTTGATGAAAACATCAAGGAGATCATGAAAGGGCAGGATTTTTATCTTCATATTGAGATTCACAGGAGGAATTGGAGGAGATGGTTGCTACATCTCAAAAGTAGGCTTAGTATTTTGAAATAGCACAGAACAGAAGATGTGAGTGAGGTGTGACCGAAGTGGAAGGCAACGAGTGGATTCCAGCCACAGCCAAGTCAGATTCTACAGGTGATGAGCTACCATCCAAACGGAAAACTGATGATTTGATTGCAGATAAATCAGACAGCCCTTCAAGAGTCCGTGGATATTGGCATCTATATAGTTCTTCGATTTTAATCTGAACCACAAGGCTGCAACCACTCTTCAATAAAGGCAGGGCCCTTATCAGGAGGTCATGGTTGTGTCCACTTTTATTCCATCCAGCAAAGCCTAGTCACATTTGTAGTTCACAAACTGTAAAACTAGAAACCATGTTCTTCAACTCTTCAAAATCTGCCATTTTATAGCCCCTGTGGATGCCGTTGCTCCACTGTTCCCTTTCCCGCAGCCCACAGTCTCCACCATGGCCACCAGCGCTTCCAGCACCATCCTGCACTGGGAGCTGCCCCCGCCGCTCTTGATATATATTACTTTTAAAACAGAAAGAAAGGTATATATCATTTGTCTTTGAAAGCGAACTACTAACAGAATGTTAGTAGCAAAACATGCTAAACACATTAAAGGAAAATAGTTCTTTCTTCTAACAAAAATAACTATTTTCATTTTAAAGAAAATTGCAATTAGGGTATATATAGCAACATATTTGGTTGTAGGTAATGCAGATTTTAGACTGAAAAAATTGAGGTCAATTTTCACACATATTCATGACTAATGGGAACAAAACCTTTGAATCTGACTAATATGGAATCTGGCTAATATGGTGGATGCATGAAGACTCAGTTTAAATACCATCCCTTATATTCTCAAAACAAAGATGACTGGACAGAAGGCAATCTTCTGATGAGGACAAGGTGTTACTTTAAAATGTAAAAGTCCTGAAAAGTATGTGAGTTAATGCATATTCTAATTAGGTTTAGGCATCCCGTTTGAAATATGTATACATATTTCAAAACATAATGTTCTAGCCAGGCGTAGTGGTGCACACCTGTAATCCCAGCTCTCGGGAGGCTGAGGCAGGAGGATCACTCCGAGTTTGAGGCCAGCCTGGGCTACATAGTGAGTTCAAGGCCAGCCTGGAATACAGAGCGAGACCCTGTCTCAAAAAACAAACAGGGCTGGTGAGATGGCTCAGCGGTGTAAGCGCCTGCCTGGCAAGCGCAAGGGCCTGAGTTCGACTCCTGGAACCAACATAGGAAAAAAAGGGCCGGTGATATCGCTCAGCAGCACGGGCGCCTGCTGGCGCGTGAGGTCCTGAGGTCGACCCCCGGTACCCACACACACACACACACAAAAAAAAAACAACATAATGTTCTACAACATAAATATGTACAAAGTTGGCAATTTAAAATGCAGAGATGAATGTCCACAATAATAGGGAAATTGACTTTCTACTGTAAAAATATGCAGTGTATTTATTCCTTAATATATTGACTGTTAAACAGAGCATGAGAAGAAAAATTTTGAAAACTCATTCATGATAAGCTTTCCCCCGTAAAAATCCCAGGGGTGTGTGCGATAGCACACTTTATAAGAATAAATAGTCACATCTAACTTACCCAAACCTTAAAGCTTTCAGTCTTAACTTTAAGTCTTTCTGTCTAGGATCTATCTATTGTCTCACTTCCTTATATAAAAACTGTCCCTGCATGAACTGAATCCCTTCCCTTGTGCTGGCCTCATCTGTAAAGAATAGCACCAAATTTTATGTTTAGGACTTTAGTGCAGTAGAGTAAGGCAGATCTAGGTTTGACTCCCCCATTCCATTGCCTTCTTTCACAATGGTACTCAAGTTTGCTCACCTTACACTCAGATAAACAAAAATGTGTAGGGCCTTTATCAGTATAAGTAATCTGGTCATTGTCATTGGCTTCACCTGACTTTGCCTAGTCTAGCACTGTCTGGCTGTCCTGTTGAGTATACACATAATCTCTCATGTTTGCCTTGCTCTCCACCCAAACATCTTCTACATAAGTAGCCTGCCACTCACAGCAGGGCCATGGAGTTCTCCTGTTGAATACAGACTACCTCACAGATTATCAGCACCAGACAAAGTCATGCTTTGTCTGTGATGAAATAAAAAGCAAGACAATCATGCAAATCACAAAAATGACCAAACATCTCCTGCCTTATATGGGAGACTGTTACTTCTTTACTAATTACAATATTAATTTTGCTCTATTTTTCTCTGTCACATCAGGATACCAATTATACAATTACTCCTGCTTCATGATAGCACCCAATCTTGACTAATACCCCACTTTCTTGAACTCTTTACAAAATCCCCTAACACATGCCCAAATTCTACAATTATGAACACTCTTTCACTGAGACACTCCATGGACCTCCATGGTGTGCATCATTCCTTTTGCAATGAGTAAAAGCCCAAATTTGTCGGCTACCGGTGTGTTCTTGGTAGTCTTTTGGCTGGATACACTGATGGTCTTTAACTGGTTGGCCACCAGTTCAGAGTGACAATACAGGGTTTCCTAAGCCAAGTCACTCCTTGTTTTCACAGCGCCTGTGCTCCATGATGATCAGTGATTTCCAAGGGACAGAGTCAATCACAGATTCTTGTACTAAAGTGTAGTAGATTGTCTGCAGTATCATATAGAGGATGGGGTAGAAGGGCTGATTCAAACCAAAGGTAGAAAATGGCAGCCACAATCATCAAGGTCCAAGCCACACAGCAACTCTGTTCATTTCCTTAGGCACTGATACGGTCTGCTTAGGAACAGGGTGGGAGGGCGGCTTGGACTGTGGAACTCATTTAAGCTTAACTCTAAGAATAGGTAATATTTCTTGTACGTCACATCCCTACATACGAATCATGTACAAAATGTTCAAGGCTGTGGATGCCTTCTTACAAAGATTACAGGTGAGGGCACATGATACATCCCCTCCTCATGGTCTATCAGGAGCCTCTATGGGGAAGGAGTCTCAGAAGTGGCTACAGGAACTCCAGGGGGAGAGGCCTTGATCATGTGCTTTTCCAGCCTTTATCTCTAACAAATTTGTGTGACTTATTCCTAATACTTTTGGCTCCTAGTTATTATCTCCACTCTCAACACCTTTTCTCAAAGTTTGTTTCTGAATTGCTATCCCTACTGTCTTAGTCCTTAACCTCAGTCCCATGCTTAACTGATGTTTATTATTGGAAATAAAGATGCCACTGATCCTTTTTCCTTGCTTATATGGCTTAAGTGGCTTAATTTCATTAAAGACTGCACAATACTCCCTCCATATATTGCCCCTTGTGATCCCACCTACCTGCAACCTCTGAGCTAGAGAAGCTAATGGCTAAATGTGAACCCTTCACTCCCTCAGTGGCCATATCCAAGGATATTAACCTCAAACCCGGAGCAGGCAAGGTTTGACATGCCCCCACTCCCACAAAATAACATAAAGGTGGAGAGAAGTGGTATCTGGGTATTTGTCACTTTAACCTGCATCAAAAAATGATACAATGCTAACATGGCACATTTCTGGCTAGGTGTCTCTTAGATCATGGAAGGCTTTGATCTCACACAGACTTGCTGAAAGCGCCTATCACATCACAAGGAGGCAAACAAATAATCCTGCAATAAGACTCAGGTCTGGATGACCTCAGACCCTGGAGTGTCCAGTTATCCATCTCAGAGCCCTGTATGCTTCCCTGGGAGGCCTGTACTCTTTACTCCAAGCAGGCTGGGCTCCCTGTCCCCTCTCTCCCATAAGACCTGCCCATGATACCAGACCCTGCTCCTTTTTGAGTGTGACTTCCTCCTCTTCTATGTTAATGTGGTTCTGCAGAGGTAACCATAACTTCCACAGGGACTTGGACCTGGAACAATGCTTTACCATGACCTCTCCATCGTGTAGGCCACCAGAAGTACAAAGAGGGAAAGATACTATGTGAACATATGTGTGATGGAGCAGGTCAGTACAGGAGAAGGAACTCATCCTGGCATGGCTCAAGCACAGTGGCCCAGGAAGAGCTCCTAATTCTCTCTCCAGTATCCTTCCACCCTCACGTAGACTAATAATCACCTCTTCCTGAGCTCCAAGAAGGTCCCGAATCCCCACATTCTGAGCACACCTGATAAGAACACAGAGGGTCCTCACAGGGTACAAGAAAAGCACAATTATTCCATGGAAAGGGTGAGGATTTTCTCCACCCAAATCCATAATACTGCACAGTCCAGAAATGACACTGAATTTCCTATGTAACACAAATAACCATTTGTTGTTCCCTTCCTACTGCATTCCCAAATACTTAAATACAGTGATGCTATTGAAATTATAAGACAACTTCCCTGTTAAATACAGAAACGCTGGGATGGAAAGAATCTCCTTTTACACACACCAGGAAGGTGAGACTCAGGGAGGCTAAGTAAATTTCTCAGGTATACACACAGTTATGAGAGACAGTATCATATCCCTGTTTGTCTGACCCTGGGGCCTATGTTTAAATTCAGGAACACAACCCTCTCCTTTAGATGCATGACTGGGGCAAGGCAAACTGACACATGCCACTGATGAGTGCACAGCCACTCTAGAGAGAAATATGGCAGCACCTAGCAAATACCTGGTAAAGCTGAATATTTTCCTACATTAAATCCAGCAACTACATTCTTGATATACAACCTGGGAGATGTGAGCACAAGGAAATATCAAGAATTCCCCTTGCAATATTATTTGTTATACCAGTAATAACTCTACAGAAGGAAAAACATGCCCACTAATAGGACACTGAAAAAATACATTGAATATTTTCATACCTTTTTACTATACATGGTGTACAGCATGAATGGAATAAAATTACGGGAATCAGCACACGGAACTTCTCAAAAACACAGGGTAGGATGACAATAGCAACAAGAACAAATACACTAGTAATTGCAACATGAAAATAGACCCATGTAAAACAATGCTTTGTTCTGATTTGAGATGCAGTCTTTGATAATGAAAGTATAAAGAAAAGCATGGGAATCATAAAAACCAATTTCAATGCAATATTTACCTCTGGGAAATAGGAAAGTATAATTAGACAAGAGTAGACAGTGGGCTTTCAACATAATTTCAGTAAACTTCCCTCTTAAACATATAAGCTGCATCCCATAAGTTTTGGTATGTAATTTTTCCTCTTATTCATCTCAAAGGACACATGGAACATTCTCTAGAATATACAATATGTCAGGTATAAGCCTCGATAGGTATACAGCTAGGTATACAGTATGCTAGGCACAAGCCTCGATGACTTTAAAAAGATCAAAAGTGGCCCCCAGCAGATGCTGCTGCCCTCATCAGGCCCCACATTCTGAGCCAGGAAGGACCCTGGGACTGTGTACACCCTGCCACAAGCTGATGCCACCCCTACTCATGGGTTCTCCACAGCACAGGAGAAAGAAGTGACCAACACTCAGGAGGAGAGTTTTGCGTCAGGACTAAAGTGTTACCATACTATGGAGACCAAGTGAGAGACACCCTTAGGAGATAGGCTTGGAGAGGGGGAGAGCTAAATAGAGATCTCCTAGGATCCCCTGGGAGGACAAGGATCAGACCAGGAAGATCACAGAACCTGTATTCTGTTGCGGGAGGCCAGATTTGGAGGATGAAGTCATCAGAGGGGGCAGTCTTGAAAGAGAAGGCAGTCAGTCTAGTGATATGTTTAAGCTCTAGCATTGCTACTTACATCTAGCAGAAATTAGTGGTCTGAAGTATTATAGGCAAACATTTGTGTGGTCTAATTGTCTTCACTAATAATCATAGTTCTCTTTGTTCTTGATAAGGGATTTTGTATAGCTGAACTCTGCAAAAAGATTATACAAGAAATGAAAAACCGAGACAAATTCAAAGAAAAAAATGAAACAAAAGTTCAAGGAAATATCACTCAAAATGCCCAGATGGGATACTGGGGAAATAATTAAAAAATTGGAAGAGCTGAACAAATCAGTTCAAAACATGAATAAAAATTCACCAAAGATATAGAATACTCATAAAGATATCAGACAGAAATACCTGAAACAAAAAACTATATAGAATTCATAAATTGCAGAAATGACCAATGAGAAGACAGAGTGAAATTGAGAACAAAATAGTATATATAAGAAGTACTCAGAGAAGCCACAAAAAATAGGAGAACAAGAAAAGAGAACACTAAAAAGACCAACCTAGGGTTAATTGGAGTTAGAGAAGGGCAAGAAGATAATATAAGTGGAATTATTAATATTCACAGAAATCATAGCAGAGAATTTCCCAAATATGAGAAAAAAATTCAACATACAAGTAAGCAAGGCTTCCAGAACACTACACAACTATGATAAAAAAAGAAGCTGACCAAGACATGCCCTTATTAAATTGGCCCATATTGAAAACCAGCATAAAACACAATTTTAAAAGCTGTCAAAGAAAAACAAAAAAATACACATGAAGGTAAACCCAATAGAATTACAGCAGACTTCTCAACACAGACCTTAAATGCTAGAAGAGCTTGGAATGAAATACTTCAAGCCCTAAAAGCAAACTACTTCCAATCCAGATTAACGGAAACACTGAACCTACTGGAAGATAAAATAGGTAAAACACTTAAAGTCATAAGTGTAGTAAAGAATCCCCTAAACAGAAGAGAAATGGCATGAGAGATAACAGAAAGAATCAACAAATGTGATTACATCAAATGTAAAGGTTTCTGCTCAGCAAAGGATTCAATTAGTAGAGTGAAAAGACAACCCACAGAATGGAAACAAAAATTTTCTCAGCTACTCCTCAGACAGAAGACTAATATCTGGAATATATGAAGAACTCAAAAAAATTAGAACACCTAAAATAAAAGTTTCAATTATGAAATGGGCAAGTGAAATGAACAGACACCTCTCAGCGTAAGAAGTACAAATGGCCAATAAATATATGAAAAAATGTTCAACATCCCTGGTCATTAGACAAATACAAATTAAAACAATGCTAAAATTCCATCTTATGCCAGAAAGAATGGCAATTACCAAGAAATCAAAAAGTAACAAATGCTGACATGGTTGTGGTGAAAAAGGAACCCTCCTATATCATTAGTGGGAAGGTGAACTATTACAGCATTGTGGAAATCAGTATGGCAACTTCTCAAAGAACTAAAATTAGAAATTCCATATGACCCAGGTATCCCACTTCTAGGTATCTTTCCCAAACAGCTAAAGACATAATACTATAGCAATACATTCATACCAATGTTTAAAGTAGCACAATTCATAATAGCTAAATTCTGGAAGCAGCCTGTGTACTCATCAACAAACGAGTGGATAAAGAACATGTACATATACATGATGAAATACTACTCGGCTATAAAGAAGGATACATTTGAGACATCTGTAGGAAAATGGACGCACCTGTTAAATATAAGGCTGACTGAAAAAAATCAGACACACATGCTTTAACACTGCATAGTGTCTCTCATTTGAGTAAGTTTAAGTACAAAAAGCACAATAAAAGATGGCTAGGAGGAGACAAATGGGAAGGCATCCAAGAGAACATGGGCAAGAGGAGAGGGAAAGGGGAAGGGGTGATCCATAGAATAAAGATAAGCCATGTGCAGGAACCTAATAACATCCACGAATGTAAGCATTATATGTCATAAACATGAAATAAGATTAATAATAACAGGAAGGAAAATGGAGGAAGGGATTTACAGGAGGAGGGAGAAAGGCAGGAATAGGAAGGGGATTAAAAAAAGAATCAAGCTATATTACGTACATGTGCCCACTCCCCAGAATGACTGTAAACTGCATGTATTCCAAATATTTGCTAAAAATCAAAAGCATACAAAGTATCTTTTCTAATGCAGTGGAGTAAAACTAGAAATCAGTAACATGAAGAAAACTAGAAACTTCAAAAAATATATGTAAATTAAACAACATACTCATAAAGTCACCAAGAGGTTGTAGAAAAAAATCACAAGACAAATTAGAATATACTCTGAAATAAATGGAAACAAAACTACAACTTACAACAATTTATGGAATGAAGTCAAAATGATGCTCAGAGGGAAATTTATAGCTGAAAATGAGTACCTTATAAAAGAAAAATATCTCAAATAAGTAAACTACTTTTATTCCATAAAGAACTAGAAAAAGAAGAGCAAACTAACTTAAGTCTAGCAGAAAAAAAGGAAATTAGAAATGCTACAGCAGAGATAAGTGAATAGGGAATAGAAAAACAATAGATAAAATCAATAAAACCAAAGGATCATTCTTTGAAAAGTTCAACTAAATTGACAAACCTTAAGCTAGAATGTTAAGGACAACAGAGAAGCCTTGGATAATGAAAATCATTAATACGTCAGGGCACTACTACCACTTTACAGAAATTTTTAAAATTACAAAAGAATACCATGAACAATGGTATGCCCACTAATTACATAACTTGTGTGAAATGGCCAAATTCCTAGAAAAAACACAAATATCACAACTGACTCAAACAAAAGAATCTTAATAGAACTATAACAAATAAAAAGATTGATTCAATAGTCAAAAACCTTCCAACAAGAAAATTCCAGGATGACTTTACTGGTAAAGTCAACCAAACACTTAAAGAAGAATATATACCAATTCTTAACAAATTCTTCCAAAAGATAGAAGAGGAAGAAACACTTCCATTAGGAAGTGAATGAGTTATCATTCTATGACACCAACATTAATCACAAGGCACAACAATACTATAGACCAACTTCCATTATGAATTTAGATACAGAAATCTTAAAAAGAACTAGCAAACTAAATCTGAAAGAATGTTAAAAGAATTATTCACTATGAGCAAATAGGATCTATCACACTAATGAAAAAAAGTAGTTCAACAAAAAAAATAGTATGATACACTGAATTGATAAAAAAAGAGAAAAAATACATGGTTGTCTCAATTGGTGTGGAAAAGCACTTAACAAAATTGAAAATCCTTTTATAATAAAAGTACTCAGAAAACTAGGAGTAGAAAAGAACTCGACATGATAAAAGACACATCTGAAAAATACACAGTGCAAATCCTGCTCAAGGGTAAAAGGACAGAAAAATTTCCCCCAAGATCAGTAACAAGAAAAGGATGCCCACTTTCACCACTGCTATTCAGCATTGTACAGGAAGCTCTAGATAGAGCAATTACACAATAAAAAAATAAAGTCAGCCACGTTGAAAACAAGAAATTAAACTGTCTCTATGCACAGGTGACATGATCTTACACATATTTAGAAAATCTCAAGGTGTCCACAAAAACACTTCTATAGCCAATAACCTGGTTCAACAAAGTTTCAGAGTATAGTAATAACACAAAATCAGTTGTGCTTCTATTTATCAGCAATGAACAATCTGAAAATGAAAACAAGAAAGCAATTCCATTTATGATAGTGTCAAGAGAGTAAAATAACTGGAAGTAAGTTTAACCAAGGAAGTAAAAGAATTGTGTAACAAAAACTATAAAACATTGCTAAAAGAAATAAAGGAAGACCTAAATAAATGAAAAAGCATCCCTTCCTTGCTCATGGATTGAAAAACAAAATTGTTAAGATGCCAATTTTATCCAAAGCAACCTATAGATTCAATGCAATTCCAATGGCTTTTTTGCAGAAATGAAAGGCTGATTTTCAAATTCATGTGGAATTACAAGAGAACCAAAACAACTAAAAAAGACTCACACTTAACAGTTTCAAAACTTACAACAGAGTTATGGTAGTAAAAATAGTGTGGTATATAGGGATAGACATATTGACCAATGGACTAAAAATGAGATTCCAGAAATGGATTCATACATCTATAGTCATCTGATTTTCAATAAGGATGTCAAGACCTTTCAATAAGGAAAAAATAGTCTCCTCAACAAATTGTGCTGTAACAACAGGATATCCTTATGCAAAACAATGAAGTTCGACACCATACATCACACTCTAAACAAAAACTAGCTCAAAATGGATCAAAGGTTGAATATAAAAGATAAAAGGATAAAAATCTAAAAAGAAAACATAGCAGTAAAACCTCATGACCTTGGATTCAGCTATGGATACTTAGCTGTGATGCCAAAAACACAAACAATACAAAAGATAAATTGAACCTCATCAAAATGTAAAACTTTTGTGCACAAAGGACACTAACAAGAAAATAAGAAAGACAACCTCCAGAAAAGCAAGAATGTTCTTGTAAATCATGTATTTGGTAAGGGCCAGTGCACAGTACACATAATGTACTCCTAAAACTCAACAAGAAAAAATACACCAATAAAAAGAATAGACAAAGGCCTTGAAGCAATGTTTTCTCCATGAAGGACATCAAAAGCACATTAAAACGTTCAACCTCATTAGTCATTAGGGATATGCAAATCAAATTCATTTCACTAGAATAGCTATGTTTTTATTAATTAATTAAATTTATTGAAAAATTATAGAAAATAGCAAGTACTAGCAAGAATATAGACAATTTGGAACTCTCATATATTGCTGGTAGAAATGTAAAATGGTACAGCTGCTGTACAAAATTGGTTTGGTGGTTCCTCTAAAAGTTAAATAAAGGATTACCATGTGATCCAGGTAGTTTACTCCTAGATATATACCCCTCCAAAACTGAAAACAGATATTCAAAGAAATACTGGAATATGAATGCTCATAGAAGCCAAAGGGTGAAAGCAGCCCAAAAGTCCATTGACAGATAAATGGGTAAAATGTCGATAAATACACTGGGATATCATCCATAAAAGAAAATGAAGTACTGATACAGGATACAATGTGTATACACATGAACCTCAACAATACTATGCTACTGATCTGATTCACATGTGGAATCTTAAAAAAAAAGCTGTCATATATTATGGTTTAGATCTAAAATGTCTCCTGTGATGGTTTATATCTAGGTGTCCCCCTTAACAACTCATACAATCATGGATGGGACCTGTAGAAGGTGACAGGAATATAGGGCATTACAGCTGACTATTAGGAGGTGGGATGTGGTTGGAAGAGGCAGATCACCGTGGGCATGACCCAGAAGTTTATATCTCCCTACCCAGCTTCCCCCTGGACTCTCTGATTCCTGGTTGCCAGAACGTGAGGGGCTGTTTCTCTGCTGTGCCCCTGTGCCATGCCATCCTGCCTTGAAGCCAGCCAACCATGCAAGCACTGAGACTACTGAAACATAAGCCAAAATAAATTTCCTCATCTTTAAATTATGGGTGTTACGTATTGTATGTCAGTGGCAAGGAAGTGACTAAGACACCCTCTCCCCCTCAAAAGCCTCACACTTGGAGTTGAGGTCTGCTCAGAATGGGCAGGTCACTGAGGTCATGACCTGTAAGGGGATATTGTCCTCCCTGGCTCCTCCTTTGTCTCTGTGCTTCCTGGCCACTGTACAGTGAACACCTCTCCTCTGCCATGCTATTCTGCCTTGCTGTTCTGGCCTTGGAGCCAGCTGACCATGGACGGAATTTACTAAAAGTGTAAGCCAAAATAAACCTCTTTTCCTTTAAATTGTGGGGTGTCAGATATTTTGTCCCAGCAACTGGAAAAGTGCTATGACATCATAAAAGTTGAAAGTAGAATAGTAGCTTACCAGAGATTGGGAAGGGTTTAGGGATAGGGATGAAGAGATGTTTGAGCAAGGCATATAATGTTTCCAAATAGCTAGAAAAGAAGGGTTTTTTTTGTTTTTGTTTTTGGTGTTTTTTTTTGTGGGTACCGGGGGTCGACCTCAGGACCTCGCGCTCCAGCAGGCGCCCATGCCTCTGAGCGATATCACCTGCCCTTTTTTTGTATGTGGGTTCCAAGAGTCGAACTCAGGACCTCGCACTTGCCAGGCAGGCACTTATGCCACTGAGCTATCTCATTGGCCCAAGAAGGTTTTGAATGTTTTCTCCACAAAGAAATATGTGATAAATGTTTAAGGTGATGTACATGCCAATTATCCTTATTTGAACATTACACAACGTATAAATATATCAAAACATCACACTGTCCATAATAAATATGCACAGTTGTATGAACCTAAATTTTTCTGAAAAAGTACTATGCCAACTGAAAGAAGCCAGACATGAAAGGTTACTTACTGTATGATTTCATTTATATAAGTATCTAGAATAAGTAAATCCATAGAGACAGAAGGCAGATTGATGGTTGCCAGAGGCTGGAAAGAAAGGAGATAAAAAGTTACTACACAATAATTCAGGGCTTTCATTTGAGTGATGAAAAACTTTTAGAATCGCATAGAAGCTATTTTGAAATGTACAATATATTATTATGGACTAAAGTCACTCTAACAGGCAATAGAACACCAGAACTTATTTCTGTCATATAACTGTAACATTGTATGCATTGGTCAAACATCTCTTCATCCTTACCCCTGTACCCTTCCCAACCTCTGGTAGCTACTATTCTACTTTCAATATTGTGAATGTACTATATGTCACTGAACATACATTTTAAAAGTTAATTTTGGGGCCGGTGAGATGGCTCAGTGACATAAGCGCCTGCCCGGCAAGCGCGAGGGCCTGAGTTCGACTCCTGGAACCCACATACGAAAAAAGGGCCGGTGATATCACTCAGCGGCACGGGCGCCTGCTGGCACGTGAGGTCCTGAGGTCGACCCCCGGTACCCACACACACACACACACACAAAATAAAATAAATAAATAAATAAAAGTTAATTTTGTGTTATTTAATTTCACATAAAAATGGTGTATGAAAAACATAAAGATAAGCAATTTATTTTAGACATAAAGTTGGTACTGTATCCTTCATATATAAATAGCTCCATTTGAGAGACGTAAAAAATGAAACCTACCTACAATTCTCATTAAAATCGCAGAAACACCAAATACAATCATTGAAATCTGCCCAGCCATGGTATGCTGCATAAATTATAATAATGTACTGTGTATTTCAAAAGCTGGAAGAATAGAATTTGAACGTTTTCATCTTAAGGAAATGGTAAATGTTTCAGAAGATACATCTGTTTACCCTGACTTGAACATCAAATAATGTATATACATGTATCAAAACATCACACGGTATCCCATAAATATGTATAACTTTATGTCAATTAAAAACAAACAGTGGGAATTAGTATAAAATCTGCTCAACCATAATGACTACAGACATGCAAATACAAATTTTTACATAATATAATCAATGACAAAATAAATTAAGAGAAGTATAAATTCTGGGATTGAGAGCAAATTATTGTTCTGCTTTATTTTGATGACAGAAATATTTAAAATAGACTAAATTTTTTTTTTAGAAAAAGGACAGTACAACACAGAGGGCTGACAAAGACAGAACTCAACTGAACTCTCATATATTCCTGGTGGGAATTAAAAATGGTGTAATTACTTTGGAAAGCAATTTAGCTATTTACTCAAGATATATGAAAACATAAGTCCACCCAAAAACCTACAGTCTGTGATTGTTCATATTACCATGATTCATAATAAACAAAATGTGGAAAAAACTCAAATGTCTATCAATTGATAAACAGATAAACAAATATAGTATAACAATAAAATGAAATATTATTTAATCTTAAGAAGGAGTGAAGTATTTATATATGCTATAATGTGGATGAACATCAAAAACATTTTGCTTAGTAAAAAAAACAGATAAATCAAAGAATATTCATTGTATGACTCCATTTATATGATACTGGGAAAATTTAAAACTATAGGCATAAAATAGGAAGTATAGAGATAGATCTTTCTCAAAGGGGAAGGGGATCAAGAGATGCAGGAAGGGGGAAGGGAGGAAAAAGGGATAAAAACAAGAATTAAAATGTGTTACATACATGTACCAGTACCACACAAGGAATGTAAACAGTGTGTACTGCAGACAGGTACCAAAAAAAGGCAGGGGATGTAGAGATGGGTGGAGGGGAGAGGGTGGGAAGGGAAAGGGGATGAAAACAGAAATTAAAATGTATTATGTACATGTACCAACTTCACACAAGGAATGTAAACAGCATATACTACAAACATGTACTAATAAAAAATATCAGATCAGAGGCTGTCAGGAATTGGTGGGAGGGGGAAGAAATTGACTAAAAAAGAGTATAACTAAACTTAACTTTACCAGTGATGAAATGTTTATATCTTGGTTAAGGTAGTGATTGCCAACTATATTCATTTGTTGAATGTATAGAGCAGAACAGCTGCAAAATCACATTAATTATAGATAAATTGGATCCCAATAACCTGAGTTGGCAAAAGGTGGACCACATTTACAACCAGTTCAGAGTTGAAGAAGCTGATAGAAACTGAGAAAAAAAATACTTGTTAGAAACCACAAGCAACATTTAAAAAGAGCAACTGTTCATTGTTGGGGACCACAAATTCACAATGGCTATTTTTATATACTTCCCTAAGGGATAAACAGAGGCTTGGGATTGTTGGTATCACCCTTTTGAGATTTCTCATTATCTCATTAGGGATGGGCCATCCTCTCCCACCTACTAAGACTAAGACTAAAACTAAAACCACTGAGACTAAGACTAAGACTACAAAGACTAAAGACGCTCCAGGGCAAGATCCTCATTAGCTTAAGGTCATCACCGCCCTGTGAGTCATTCAATAATCCCTTCCTCAATCGATAAATGCCAAGGTTCTGGCTGCCTCATGGCCTTTTGTTCCCCGTGAACAACTGGTCATCCCAGATCACCGCTGTACCGCCACTGTGTCTCTTGCTCTTTCTTTCCCTCTGTGCACCGTTAACACCTGGCAGGAGATTGGAGGCTCACTGCAGGGGTCCTCTATAGTTCATGGTTGGTTATTTCCCTTTCCTTCTGTGCAAACTGTTTGCTTTTAAAATAAAGTAAGACTATTGTAGCCTGGTGTGGTAGTGCATGCTTGTAATCCCAGCACTCAGGAGGCTGAGGCAGGTGGATTGCTGTGAGTTCAAGGCCAGCCTGCCCTATATAGTGAGACTCTATCTCAAAAAGTAAAAAGAATAGTGTAAATAAAATCTTAGTGATAGTGACTAAAATTACACTAACTGAATGTATATTTTCCAGAGGATTAAACTAAAGATTTAAGAGGGAAAAAACTAAAAGAACTCAAAAGTTGACAGGAAAGTAGAAAATAAAAAGGATCACAGAAAAGGCAGGAAAATAAAACGTACAAAATAAAATGCCAGATAGAAATCCAAATATATATGAAACCATACTAAGTATAAATTAATCCAGCCAGTTTTTAAAAAGACAATATCTGATTGATGCAATTTTTAAGAGACACCCATAAACATATAATGGTACAGAAAGGAAAAAATAATTCCAGATATATGCAGTTAAGAAAATTTACAACTGAAATACAACAGCATAGAGATGTTGGCAATAAAGGGAGAGAACAAGTACAGGACAAAAGTAACCTGATATAGCTCTATTATTATTTTTAAAAATCTGTAAGGCAAAAAGCATTGCTAAGAATAATGAAGGTCAATAGAGAATAACGAAAGATATAATTCTCCAGAAAAATGTATGTTATATGCCCTTATGCCATCTAACAACACAATTTCAAACCCTACAGAACAAAACAGATGAATTACAAAGACAAGTTGACAAATCAACCATTATAGTAAGCATTCTTAACACACCTCTCCCAGTAACTAATGGATCAAGTAGGCAAAAAAAAAAAAAAATCAGTAAACATTAAAGAAAACTCTGGCAATGATTTAAAGTTACTCCCTAAGCAATACAATCTGACAATTATGTACATGATATTTACATTGTACTAAGTATTATAAATGACATACTGATAATTAATTAAAAGTGTACAGGAAGATGTCTGTAGATTTAAAGCAAATATGATGCCATTTTATATTAGGGAATTGAGCATTCACAGACTATGGTGTTCCAGGAGGGACTGGGACCAATCCCATGTGAATACCAAGAAATGATTGTATTTGGAAGAGTAAATGTTCTAAAAACAACTAAGGTAATTCTGGAGCTCAAAACAAGGTAGGAACTTACCCTACAGGACATCAAGACCTATTAGAAGCTATAGTACTGTAACTAAAGAAGTGTGATACAGGCACAGGTACAAATATAATTACCAGATAGAATTCAGAAAGCCAGTTAAATTGGAATTTCAGATAAATAATGGGCATGTATTTTATGTGCTAAATATGGCAACATTATAGGCATACAAAAACATAGGGACAAAAATCAAATGAGGGATTGCCAGGGACTGGTGGGAAAGGATCAACATATAGCATATGACAGACGTGACAGATCAAGTCAGTGGGAAAAGGTGGATTATTCAATATGTGGTATTGAGACAATTGCTCATTTATATATAAAAATAAAATAGAATTGTATCTGTATCTCACATCAATCAAAATTTGGTTCCAGGTAGATACAGATTTAAATGTGGAAACAAACTTGAAACATTTAAAAGTAAATATAGGAATTAACTTTCTGAATTTAGAGTAGGAAATTTTTTCTAAAACAAGACATCAAAAGTATAAACCATAAAGAAAATGAATAATAATTGAACTACAATAAAATGTAAAACTTTGGTGTATCAAAATATTATTTAAAACACATGAAATGCAAACCTAAAATACAGAAAAAATATATTTGCAATAAATAAAATGAACAAAGGAATGGTATCCAGAATTCATAAAGACTATATAAGGTATTATATGAATCAGTAAGAAAAAGATATCATGCAGTGTATGGAAAGTTCTAAAAAATTCAAATATCTTGACTGCTTCCAATTTCACGCTGGGCTCTGGTCTTTATCATGTTAGCCTGGTAAGGAATTAACTTCTAGAAATCCCTTAAACTGAATAGGGATAGAATGTGAAGAGTGTGAAGAATCTTACTCTGAACAGTTTCTATGAACAGTAGTAATGCCTTCATATGAATTATGGGTAACATTATTCCCCATTTAACTTTCTAAAGCATGAAATATTTCTGCAAAGTAAAGTCGTTGTAAAAAGTCTCAGTCAGCCAACTGCTTTTACCTGCAGGCCTGCCAAAGCAGGTACATAATGTTACACAACAGGATCTTGGCAAGCAATAGATACGTTCATATTTTACTTTATAGTCTTTATTTTTTTGAATTGTTAAAGGCATATATAGCAAGCAATGTTATCATTTTATAATTCACACAATATAAACATAAAAATGGCCTTATCATGTATTTCCAAGCTTTCCCCTTTTCTTTACCCTCTGACATTCTTCTCTGTCTCCCTTTCTGAAAGTGCATTTTGTGAATTATCTCACTTTAATCAGTAGGTCCCTACATATTTAGCAGAGAAATATAGTGTTCCATGTGCATATATGATGGGAAATTTAAATTCCTTGAGACCGTAATGTTAAATGAAATAAATCAGGCATGCAAGCTTAAATATTTCATGATTTCTTTTATATGAGAAACCCAAAGTATAAATAAAGAGCAAACTACAAGATAAATAATAGGAAGTAGAGAGATAGATCTTTCTCAAATGGGAAGGAATCAAGAGATAAAGGGAGGGTAGAGGGGAGGAAATGGGGGAAGGGAGGAAAAGGGTATGAAAAAGGAATTAAGATATGTTATGTACCTGTACCATTTCCACACAATGAGTGTAAACGCTATGTACTTCAAACATGAACTAAGAAAAATTAAATTAAATTTAAAAAAGCATTTAATCAAAGCTGGGCATGGTGGTGCATGCCTGTAATCCCAGCACTCGGGAGGCTGAGGCAGGAGAATTGCTTCGAGTTTGAGGGCAGCCTGGGCTACAAAATGAGTTCAAGGCCAGCCTAAACTGCATAGTGAAACCCTGTCTCAAAAAGACGAAAATAAAAAAAAGTTAATCATACATGAAAGTCAATTCTAAAAGGTGGCATTTAGCAGTCCAGAATGATTGGAAATATACAGATGGGGAGACTTTTACATTTTACTTTACACATGTCTTTATTGTTGGGATTTAACAGGATAAATATTTTGTTATCAAAATAATGGTATAAAATAAATAATAAAAATTCTAAAATTTAAGTTTTATCTTTTTGAATTTGGCCTTGTTTATACCCTCCTTTATCTTGTCTTTTATAGGCATGCACTTTACAGGTTTTGCTTGGGTTAATTCCAACATCCTGGAAGTTTCCATTTTTGTTTGTATGTGTTCTGCATTAAGAAAATGCTATAAATGGCAATGTGGATTATATTAAACAGAAGAATTAAAGGGTGAATCCCATGACTTAACCATGTTCTTGTAGATGTCTTTCAAGGAGAACACCCTCCATGATTGCAGCTCAACTCAACCAACTCTGGCCCCTGATCAAAACATAGTAAGTGAATCTTTTTAAATTGTTCTATAAGGAACAGACAGTAGGAAGATAGAGTAATATAAGGCTGAGAGTTAGACAAGTGAGAATTTTAGATAACAAAATGTGAATAACATCAAATGATCCTAGAGTCAGAGTCTATCTTCTTAATACTTAGACCTCATGACACACAGATATTCAGTGACTTGCCCAAGATCACACAGCCATTGTACAGGAGGAAAAATTAACACTTCGCTATTAGAAAAAAATACAAATATTTCTACTCTATGATACAATAGGAGGATGGGAGAAGGGAATGTTATCTGATTTAAACTAATCTAACTTCTACTAAGGTTTTTTTTTTATTATGGCAAAAATATGAAGTGTGATTTCAGAAAGAAATAGACTTCAATCTTAATTTTTTGAAATAATGGATGCCTTACTCTACACAATCTATTACCAATCACCATACATAAGGTATTTCACAGATTTTTTTGTGTGTGTGGGTATCGGGAGTCGAACTCAGGACCTCACACTTGCCAGCAGGTGCTTGTGCTGCTGAGCGATATCACCAGCCCTTTTTTTCCTTTATGTGTGTACCGGGAGTCGAACTCAGGACCTCGCACTTGCCAGGCAGGCGCTTACACTGCTGAGCCATCTCACTGGCCCTATTTCACAGATTTTAAGACAAACTTTTGCTTTTTACTTTTCAATATCTCAGTCACTGGTGTCTTACCATTATAATAACAAGAATTTGGTCTTTTTTTAGTAATACTTAGAACAGCATTTATCTTAAGAGTGATGACATCTTAAATTTCAATGAAGTACAAGTTCTTCAACTTTCAAAGCCTCAGTTTTCTCATCTACAAAATGGGACTGAAATGTCACCTTCACAGAACTATTGTGAGAGTGGGGCATCTCATCAATTTTGACTTAAAGGAGTATCATGGGGGTGTATAACACCGAATTTTATTTTTTAGAAATATTTCTATTGATGAATTATTAATTTTAATTTTATGAGTTTTATTATATTAAATAATGTGTGCTTAACAGGGAAAAATATCAAAAAATGAAGTATTAAATTTTTAATATTTATCCAGTGTTTATAAATAAGCATCAACATTTTCAACATCAACTGTTTTTTTGGTTACAAAGTCTAAAAAATAACAACAGAAATACATTCCTATGTGAACTACAATCAAGATACCTATAGAACTGCAACAAAAATAATCTTTACTTCAATTATCACATCTAAGGCAGTCTTCACACATGGAAACAGCACATTCCATACACACATATCACTTACACTGATAGCACATATGTTTTGCTTTCCTATCTTTTTTGTAGGACATACTTGATATCTCAATGCTCCTGCTGTTTTTTCATGAGTTTCTTATTATATTATACAATGTGTAGTTAACAAGAACATAAAATATCAATAAAATAAAGTATTAAATTCTTAATATGTATTGCACATTTAGAAAAAATCAACATTTTCAACATCAACTGTTTGTTTACAAAATCTAAACAATAACAACAGAAATAAATTCCTATATGAAATACTATGAAAATACCAATAGAACACTACAACAAAAATAATCTTTGCTTCAACTGTCACACTTAAGGCAGTCTTCTGGCCGGTGATATGGCTCAGTGGCATAAGCGCCTGCCTGGCAAGTGCGAGGTCCTGAGTTCGACTCCCCGTACCCACATAAAAAAAAGGCAGTCTTCACACATGAAAACTGCATGTTCCATACACAAGTCTTACTTACACTGACATTACATGTGCTTAGCTTTTCTTTCCTGCATGGTGGGCCTTTCTTGTCTCCTCTCATCTTCCTCTTCTGTCAGAAGCTTCTTACTATATTGCACAATGTGCACTTAGCAGGAAAATAAGAAATAAACAAAATAAAATATCAAAAATGTAATGAGAGGGCCAGTAATATAGCTCAGTGGCATAAGCACCTGCCTGGCAAGCACGAGGTCCTGAGTTCAACTCCCGGTACCTGCATATAAAAAAAAATGTAAGGAGTGCTTATAATAGACATCAACATTTTCATATCAGCTGTTTACTTGCTTACAAAAGCTAAAAGATAACATTAGGGGCCAGTGAGATAGCTCAGTAGCATAAGTGCCTGCCTGGCAAGTGCGAGGTCCTGAGTTTGACTCCTGGTACCCACATGCAAAAAAAGGGCCGGTGATATCACTCAGTGGCACAGGTGCCTGCTGGCACGCGAGGTCCTGAGTTCAACCCCTGGTACCCACAAAAAATAAATAAATAAATACATAAAAAATAAAAGATAACATCACAAATAAATATCTATGTGAACTACAATGAAAATACAAACAAAAGTCTACCACAGAAATAATCTTTGCTTCTATTGTCACACCCAAGGCAGTCTTCACACATGACTTGTGTTCCATACACAAATATCACTTACACAGATAGCACATGTTTTGTTTTCCTGTCCGTTTTTTAGGGCACAGTTGGCATCTTTGTGGTTTTCCTGTTGTCATGGTAAGGCATGATGTTGTACCTGCCTGTTCACCTGTCAGCTCACCAGTTTACTCCAGAAATTTTTGTATAGTTCCTTTGGCAAAAATATTTTGTTCTTCTTGTGTTGTAAGTGAAGTGATCTTCTTATGAGTTCCAGTCCCAGTGCTCTAAGAAAATTTCTCCACGATATGTTTCACTTGTTATTTTCTTTGTAAACTATCAAACTATTTATGCCACTCACGTTTAGAATCTAGTAAAACACAATCATTTGTGTTTCAAATGATGTCATAGTTGCTGCATAACTCATCAACATCTACTCCACTTTTGGTTTTGTTGTAAAAAGTTACAATCTCTGGCTTCATTTTTGTTGAGTTTTCTCTGTCAATCTTGCCATCATGGTGCAGTGTTGACATCAGCAGTACTACTTTTTTTTTTCTTTGCCATATACGAGGCCAATGTTATCTCTTTGAAATCCAGAGATTGTATTATACAATTTTCTATTCTGAACTTGCAGTATTTCATTGGGAATTTCTCTCTTGTTCTTGCATAAAGTTCCTATGCTAGTCAACTTGTACTCTGTTAGCAAATGTAACATCATTTTGTAAATGGTAAACCAACTGTCAAATGTCACATTCCAATTAGTCTGGGAGATAGGAGCAGCAAGTCTGTTTACAACATCATTTGGTTAATTACTACACAAATAAAGACCTGGTGGCTGAGTTCCAGGATAAATTTCTAAATTGAAAGTATAATATATCTTCACATCTACCAGGGCATATATTTTTATACTATATTTTGAAGGTTTATTTGGCAAATACTGCCTGAAGCTTTAGCAACCATGAAATGCTGCAAGCTGTTCATCAACAGTCATGTATCCTGATGGTGTGCAAATTCCTTGGCAATTTGAATCAAAGCTCTCAAACAACGAATGGATAGCAGCCAGACTATCAGTTGATTTTCTTTATTGGCAGGTGGTTTTGTCATAAAATCACAGGCAATTTTGTAGAAAACCAAATCTCCTCAGTGTCATTGTTATTCTACAAACCTCAAGCCCACACCCATCACTTCTCCATGACTTTTACATTCCTCCAGTTACCATGAGAAACCCCTGCTAAGACAGCAGACTTATGGATGCTTTCAGTTCAGATAGTGATGTGTCATAATAAACACATTTTCAAGTATGACTATTGGTTCATACAGAATGTTTTAATTGTATTTTATCATTTGTGTGTTTTACAACATCTTGTAGCATATCATCTGCCACAATTTCCAACACTGAATCCCAGGGTTGGCAGTCTGTCCAATAGGTTTCACCCCTGCCAAGAACCTAATTATATTTTCAGACCTAGTTCTAACATTGGATTGTTCAGGCATGTGTGACCATGTTGCTGCATTTTTACTAGTCAAATATGTAGTCGACATTTCTCTTTTCTTCCTCATCTGAATCAAGGAGGTCTTCATTCCCTGTGTCTGTATTGGTCAATTCTCGCTCTGTTTCACTGTCACATGAACTTTGGCTCACATGTCTAACACCAAAGTCATCATCACTATCATCATCATTGGTACATGAATCACCTGATGACTCACTTTCAAACTCCTCCAAATCTTGCAAATCTGGTTTTTCATATGTCTTTGTACTGAACTCAGCTAATTCTACATGAAAAATCAAAAGAAAACATTTTTAAAAACAAATTCTAAATGCACACAAATTTAGCAATGAGCATTTAATGGGTAAAACTCACTTTTTGCTGCTTTGGAGCTCCTGTACACACCTTTCCCTTCATGTGCCATATGGGTGAATGCACAGATAGGTTCCTGTTTTCCTCAGGCACAGCTACCATGAGCCTCACCTGGCTTCCGTAATGGTAAAGTACATATTTACATATAAAAATTATGGTATGGGTGTATTTTACCCCCCGTGATGCCCAGGGATACTTACACAAAAAACGTTATGTGGAGCATTATGTGGATAAAAATCTCGATTTGACACTTTTGCCCACATGCACACACCTTTCTGTTCATCATACCAAGTGGTAAACACAAAAATTGCTTCCAGTATTCCCTATTTGCAGCTACTGAGATGCACAGCTGGCTAACATTATGCTAAAATATTTAATTTCATTAAAAAATATATGGAATGGGTATATTTTACCCACTATGATGCTCAGGGGTTAAAATTTAAAGGAGGTAAAACTGTATGGCAACAATCCCAGCACCTGATAATAGAGCAGTGCCCAGAATTCAGTGGAAGGTGGGAGAGCACAGAACCCATCCCTGAGCCTTCTGTTTTCCCCAGTGCTCCAGGCATTTAAATCACTCTCCTTTCCCATCTAGCCTAGAGTGTGTGACTTATCACTTAACCTAATTTGCTTCAGTGATCCTCAATTTTCTTATTCCTTGCTTTTTCTGCTTCAACCACAGAGTAAACCCCAGGTTCTGAAATATATAATTCTTTACGGATTTTCCTGCCAGACAAATTCCTGCAAGGGAAATTGCTGGGTCAAAATGTGCAAGCATCCTTTTAACTGATGAGATGACTGGGGAAATTATTCTTCTCCATTCTGAGTACGAATGGAAATTGGTATCAAACATTTTAAATCTGGAAATGTTATATAATTTGGTTGAAGTTTTTCATTTTCAAAAACTTACCCTATGAAAAATCTTAACATGAGTTTCAAAAACATATAGAAATCACCATGATTGTACCATTATTTCAAATAAGAAATTAGTGGAACATGTTTTGTAGCAAGATAAATTCCTCAGGGTAGAATGTTTGGATCAAGGTTTCTTGGAATATAAAATGTTTAATTAAATAGAAGAAAACAAGAACACTAATTATTTGGCCACAATTCAACAATAACCACCTCTTTCTCTTCTATTATGAGGATATATAATGTCTATGGAAATAGTAACCTAAAGGGTGTGTGCCTATTATGGCCCTGTGCCTGACAGCTAATATATATGATATTTCAAGATCAATATTAACACCATACATAAAGATGAGAAAACTGAGATTCAGAGTGTAAAGAAACTTGTAGTAAAGAAGCAGTAAAGTTGTCATGGGATTCAGGTATACTTTACACTCGAGAGGCTGAAACAGGAGGATCACAAATTTAGCAAGACCTTGTCTCAAAATAAAAAATTTAAAAAGGGCTAGGGATGCAGCTCATTACAAAGGCCCTGGGTTCAATCCCTAGTACAATAGTAATAACAAAAATAATAAAATAAAAATAAAGCACAGCACATTAATCTGTGTTTTTATAATTCCATCCAATAACTTCAAGAACTCTAAAAATTGTATTATTTTCCTCCTTTTCAGAACAAGGAACAAAAACTTAGGCAGTGTTAAGTACCTTATTTTGTGGTAATTCTTTAGTAATGATAAGAGCTAAACAAGAACACAAAGTGTAGATGTGTATGGTCCCAAAGTCTTTTCTCTTTCCATCCCATCACACTTGTCTTGTGCCTCTTAATCATAAAAGCTTTTATGAATTTGTTTCTGAATATAAAATTAATTCTTGCTTCACCACAAAGAAACAATAAATATTTGAGCTGATGGAATGCTAATTACCCTTATTTGACCATTATACAGTCTACCCAAACACCACATTGTACCCTATAAATCTGTACTATGTGTTAATTTAAAAATAGAAAAAAATAAAAATTTTAAATGTTTTAGATTATACTTATTTCCATATTTGAAGTCACTAATCAAGATATGTGTACAATTTCAAAAATCTTCACTGACTAGAAATAGTTATACACAAATTTTTAAATTAAATCAGTAATTAATACAGCCAGAATAATATCAATATATGAAATGACATTTTATAGTTATCTGAAAAAGGATTGACATTGCATTGTTTCTAATCAGGTAGAGCCTGTCATTTCTCAGCCTTTTGGCTAAGATCAATTATAGTATCAGTTAGAGCCTAATACTTCTTGTGATGGAAAAACTTGGCATTTTTTGACATTTTTTATTGAATTTATTAGTCCAAAAGGCTTTTAGCAATTTCCTTGCTATATTAAATGTTATACAGTTACAAATGAGATAAAAGGAAGATCTGTATGTATTACTTTTCAATAAAATGACATGGTAATAAATTCTGTGACACTGCTAACAATATGAAACAGAAATGTTCAAACTATAATACTTAAAACAAACAATATTAATTAAAATTTATGCCTTTTCATGCTGCTGTGAAGGAATATAAACTATTTAAAAATTTTGAAAGTAATTCATGTCCATTTTGGATATTATCAAAATAACAGACAAGTATAAAAGTCAAAAATAACCTCCAATCACAACCTTAATGAAAAACTTCATACGTACTTTGTTGCATTTCACTTAAACCAGAAATATCCACATATATGCACATATATATACAGCAGCAAATGCATTTTATTTAAGTGGAACTATACCGAATATCTATATGCTTTTGTGTAGCAATATTTGCCCTTCACATTATATCTATGGAATAAGGATAAGAACTCCCATTCTTTTTCATTGAACTGTTTACCAATGAACCAGCACCAATTCTTATTGTCTATGAATTCTCAAGTAATAGTAAATCCAACATTTGTGAAATACTCAATGTCTGTATGCATTTGGTTTTGTTTTTTAATTTTCAGTTCTGTCTCTTTAATATGTATATTAACTCTTTTTGTTAAATTTGACTTTTTGTTTTCTTTAGGGCTGGGAAATACACCTGTGAAGACAGATAAGCCTTCACCTTAAAGTGCTAGTATTGTGTGGTAAGGCCATGCTACCCGGATCAAAGAATTATTGTTATTTTTCTGAAAAACACTTCTTCTCATGCTTTTGGACCCTGGTAAAGACAAAGCACCACACATCATATTAGCCCTTGCACCAACACTGGACTGTTTTAATACTGCCTTTTCATGGAGCTTTGTTATCTAAGGTAATATACTCCATTCTTCCCAGCTCTGAGCCCTTTCCTCTTCTATTTGGCTTGAAAAAGTTAATAAAAAGGAAACAAAGATAGCATTTATTAAGCACTTAATGCCAGACATTTTACTAAATGTTTTACATTCATTTTTTCATTTAATTTTCAGTATAACCTAATCAGGTTGTTGCTGGTATACAGCCATTTGAAAGATTGTTTTAATTAGCACCTATTAGTTATACAGATTAATGGGCTTCATTTTGGCAGGTTCGTACATACATATAACATACTTTTATCATTTTCCTCCCTCCATTCCCTTCCTCTTCTATAGTAGACCCTCTTTTACTTTCATGTCATCTCTCTTCCTCTGTCTTTGTCTTTCTCTCTAGATTACACATACATGAGAAAACATGTAATATTTGTCAATTTAGAGCATTTTAATGAAGCTCAGAGAAGTTAAAAAATTTGTCAAGGTCTTGCAAACAGAAATGAGTAGCACCCAATGCTCAAATTCCCTAAAAAGTTACAATGCATGTGACTTAGTGACAGAGGGGAGGTCAGCAAAGGGGAAGAGGGAAGTGACTCATTCCTCTGCACTGTCTCATTCCTCTGCACTGTCTCCTCTTTCCAGGGCTTCCTGTAAAACTGTTTCTATGTACGTTCAATTAGAAACTGAAGGACAAGAAACAGGGACAAGAAATCATATGGGATAAAAGGAAATAGTACAATGTTGTCTTCCCTTCTGCCAAATTCTTCAGATAGCTCATTCTACAACTAAAAAATGTCACTGAATACATTTCTTGTTACTACAGGTAAAAATTCTATCTCTAACTAATTCTACTCTGTTTTATATCAAAGTCTCTCTTATGGCAAAGGAGAGCCACAGTTAGCAGGAAAAACATTTGCTGAAGTTATACTACACTGTTTAGTCACTTTCACAAAACTCCGTGAAAAAGGTATCAACTTGTTTCTTATTTTACAGTGACCAATTTCAAAATCACAGATAGTAAATCAGTTTCCCAGACTCACACATCTGGTAAGAGGAAGGAATGGAGTTCTCTCCCTCACTCTTTCTAGCTGTCATGGAGCAGCCATCCTTTTTCAAATGTTTATTGAAGATGGGCCTCCAGGTTTTGAGATCTGGTGAGATTACATTTCTCTGCTACAGTGGCCCCAAAGGGCCCCACTCAGCAACCTCTCTCAGTGGTGAAAATGAGATGAAATCCCACCTTGTGTACTAAGAGACCTAATGTGGGACCGCATGAGGTTGATCCCTGAAGTAGGGAGTGGGGTCGGGCAGAGGCTCGGGATTTTAAAGTCTGGCAAAGTGATCTGGAGGATGGAAATGTACATCAAAATCATTCTATATCACGGTAGCTCTATGTCTTATCCTCTTTAATCTTTAAAATAAATATGCAAAGTAGAGATTACTATTTTCTTCCTAACCAACAGTTTAAGCCAATAGAACCAGGTCACCAATATTTTAAATTACAGACCAGGGACACTAAACCTGGAATTCTTCTAAAACTCAAGTTTTTCCCACAGTGTCCTGTCACCTCATGGGCTTTAAGTGCTCTCTACATCTAATCTCCCAGTAGACTGGCAATTACTGCTCTCTAGTGTATTCTTCAAAGAATTATAATTAATAACATGTTCTTTTAGTAATTAAAATTAATAAGATTTTAAAATACTTGCTCTGCAAAAATGATAAAAGGAAATATAAAGTGAGAAAAACTGTCCACATACAGTACTATATAGATACCAAGTTAATGTTCATGATATAAAGGAAGGTGAACATAAGCTCCCAGTTTATGCCTGTTAATGTATCTTTCAGTCTCCAAAGTGTCAATTCAAACAGTAAATTAAATGGTCATTTTCAAAGCAAAGAATTCTTTTTGAATAGTATAAGATGGATAGAGCATAACTTTCTATTTTCATAAAAAGCAATACATTTTTTTGGCCCTGGGTGCGGTGGTGCATGCCTGTAATCCCAGCACTCAAGAGGCTGAGGCAGAAGATTGCCATGAGTTCAAAGTTAGCCTAGGCTACATAGTTGAGTTCAAGGCCACCTGAGCTATATAGCAAGACTTTGTATCAAAAAAATTCCGAAAAGCTAATATATTTTTATTCCCAACAAACCTATGAAATGATATCTCAAATATAATTACAAAAGAAAAATTTCAAGGTTTCATAAGTGAAAAAAGGAGAGGAACATATTAACATGTCTCTTTTTGCTGATGAATAAGTATGAATAAATGTACATCTATATTGTGTATATATATATGTGTTTAGAGCTTTTGCATAAAGGTATTTATACGTGCTGGTACATTATATAGGGATAGAAACATTTTTAGAATGCCATAAACTCTCCATTAAAAATGTTTGTTTTGGGAAGATAAAGCACAACTTCATTTTCTATAAGTACATTTCTATAAAGCTTGATATCCTTAATGCACAAATATATCAATTTTGTAATTCAAAAATGTAATAAAATGTAATTATCAAAACACAAGAAAAATTGGTAGAAAAATCGGTAACAATCTTATTCACACAACTGACGTTATAGAACTATTCACCTGAAAATATATTCACTATTAAGGATAAAAACAGATTACACACTATATATACAATATGATCAGTCTCATTTACCATTAATATGCCTGTGCATATGTGCATGTTATAAAGCAAATATGTCTAAAAGGATATGACCCAAGATAAAAAAAATAACCCCACACAACTAATACTCCCTCCAGAGACACTCACATTGGTCACGCTTTCTTCATGGAGACAAGAGATGGAACTTCCTGCCAGGAGATCAGAGGCCAGGCAGCAACTGATTTTGCAGGAAGGGCTGCCTGTGCCACTCAAGTCTCCAGCAAGCCCCCTTTGGTGAGTCAGGCTTGAGGCTCCTCCCTCCCCGAATCCTTCAGTGGCCGCCTCGCAGATATTCAGAGATGTAATTTTGGCTTTGACCAGCAGGTGGCAATTACCTCACTAGTCCACATTTGCTGCAATTGAAAAGTATTGATTTCTACAATGAAAACTACTACCAATCGTGAGAGATTATGAAATAGTATGGTATTAACATCCAAGGTACATTTGAAAAATTTATATGCCTAGAAAAATATCAAAAAGTATATTCTCTTTTATTTGCTGATAACTACCAAATCTGCATCTCCCTAAATTCATTCATTCAAGAAATACTTATTTTCTTTTTTTTTTCAATTTTTATTAGTATATGTTTGCAATATATAAAGATTACATTCAGCTTGGAGGATTGACATGTAAACATATCACATTTTTATTATTGTTGCTCTGCCTCCTTCCCAAATTCCCTTCCCATCTCTACAGAGTCTACCTCCCTGTTTCTTAATGTTTCTTTTATTTTGCCCTTCAAATTATTTATATTTCTTTCATATTAGAGAAACTATGCAATATGTAACTTGTTTCTGACATTTCACTTAGTATTATGGTCTCAACATCTATCCATTTTCCTACAAATTACTAAAATTTACCCTTCTTCCTTGTTGAGTAGTACTTCGTTGTGTAGATACTTTCCTCTCAACCGTGTTACATTTCTTTTTTTTTTTTTTTTTTTTTTTTTTTTGTGGGTACCGGGGGGACGACCTCAGGACCTCGCGCACCAACAGGCACCCGTGCCGCTGAGCGATATCACCGGCCCCTTTTTCGTATGTGGGTTCCGGGAGTCGAACTCGGGCCCTCGCGCTTGCAAGGCAGGCGCTTAAGCCGCTGAGCCGTCTCACCGGCCCCCGTGTTACATTTCTATACAAGATTTCTTCAGGGATGAAGTAGTGGTTTGATGTATCAGCCAGCTAAACTTTATGGCTAGCCCCTCCCTCTGCATTTTATCTACTTTTCTCATCTTGCCAAGCTGGTTATTGTTAAACTATGATTTTGCTGGACTTTATGGTCACCTTTATTAATAAGTTGCCATTGGTTATAGCCAACCAGACCCTCACAACGTTACTGAAGAGTGAGTTGGATGCAAATAAATTGGGTAGATCTTTATTGAGATCTAATTATGACTCAGATATGATGAATTCTCATAAAAGAGAATTTCCATTGAGCCCTTTATGCCAGAACAGAGTAGTAGATTTCTGAATAGTTTGGGGGCCTACCTCACTCTTGGTGGGTAATGATCTGTACAACTTAGAGTCACTATTATCTTTTTATGTTCAATATCTTTGAAAACAATGGCTTTTTAATCATTTTTTTATTCATTTATTGCTTCAAGTAAGAGTACTCTTTCCAAGTGCTCAGAAACTTTTAGAAAGGTGGAGTGAGATAGGAATGAAGAGAATAGAACCGAGAGCTTGCCACTAAGCCACACCCCCAGCCCCTGTATTCTTATTTTACTTTCTATATGTTAACATCAGATAACCATTTTCCTTTGTTTCCTCAAAAGACAATGTACTCGTATAAAAAAGAGCAGTACTTTGGTTTCCGGAGAGACCATTTCAGTCAGAACCGATTGGGTCCTGTGGCCGGCCTAACCTAGTACCTCTGTGATAACTTTCAGTATATCCCTTCACCTCTTTCTGGACTTACCTCCCTGAATTTCATCTGCGCTGCCACTCTACCATCCAGGATTGTGCAGGATAAAAGTGAGATCTATATTATAATTGAATGTCAGTAACTGTAGGAAGTCAATGTATGGTGACATCAAGAAGCAGCTTGGAGCTAACTGCTGCCAATGGGCTAGGGCTTGTCCTCACTAGCCCAGTTTTACAAGAAGGATGTAAAAGTTCTTTAAAAATTGCTTTTGGTTGTCATTTACTACAAAATGAAACACACATTCACACAGTATTCAAACAGACCACACAAAAGTCCCCATCAAGCCCAAGTATGAACACTCCCTTAAGAGATACCATCAAACTGCCCTCTCAGCTTATCTATATTGTCTTACTTTTCTCAGTCAGAAGCCCCTTCTCTACACTCAAGTGATGATGTAGTAATGAATTATGTTTCTGTACTTCCTCACCAACACCAAAGTTTAAAGCAAAGAACAGGATTGCTCTTCATATAATACTTACATTCTGATGAACACATGCACCTATGCAATGAGATTGTCATTGATCAAGATACAGTGTTCTCAAGGAGTTTATTATCCTCACAAGAACACCAACGTCCTTATTCTACAGTCATAGCCAACACCTTCAGGTTTAACTTGATTCATTCTTTAACTTTTTGTCAGTCATAATCACAACTCAAAGCCAAACCATATTTCTATTTTCTGAACATTTCTTCATAAATATATCCCTTATTACCCTATCTTTGTACTTTATATTGTTATATAAAACAGATTGCTTATTGCCCCATTTTTATGAATTTCTTATTTTAGATGCTCCTTTCAAAAGATCTCACATGCAAAGTATGTAAAGGCATCTTTGTGCAATTTTTCAGAGAAGAGGCAAAAGAAACACAAAGCTGAGTAGTAGCAGAATGATATAATAAATCAAAGCATGTAAAATATTTAGAGTTCTTGATAGTGACATTCCACTCATTTTCACAAATGACAAAATGGAGAGGTTCAATGACTCAGAGTCTCCAAGGTTCAATGACTTGGCCAAACTCAGACAGTTAATAAATGAGAGAGAAACAACTAGGATCTTTCTACCATGTCAGAAATAAACACATGTATTTCCATTTTGTTACACATCTTCATAATAAGAAAACATCAACTATTTAGAAATACGTCATTTTTCTTTGGAGGCTGTGCAGTATCTTGGCAGGATCATGGAGCTGACAGTCAGAAGGACAGTTGTTCTCATTTCTGTTTCTCCTCTTAATGTGTGTCCCAAGCCCAGGTGCTTCATTTCTCTGTGCAATCGTCTAACCTATGGAAAGGAGGTAAAAATTTCCCACACCAGAACAATGAGTGATGAAGAGATTAGGGAAAATATATAAGGGAAGTATCATAGTGCCAAGGGCATTGCAGATATTCAGAGTTCCTTCTGTTCCTTTGTGGGCAAAACAAAAATCTCCAGTTGAAATCCTGCCAGGGACTAGAGTAAGACATGCCTAGAAAGACACTTCCTCTACATGCTTTGAATTGTGCAGGTGCAATGTCCACCTTTGCATAACCTCAGGGGTGAGTGTCTCCTTAAATTTTGTGCTCTACTTGCTTTACTCACTTTATCCTATTCTTGGATTTCATTGAGAAGACTAATAACAACAATAATGGTTAAAATTCACTGAGCATCACTATGTTAGTCACCCTATCAAGAAGGCTCCATGTGTTATCTCTTTAATTGTTCCCTCTCACCAAGTAGCATAGGTAGTATTACTGTCCCCTGTTCAGAAGTAGGGAAACAGAGGCTTAGAAGTTTAACTTATACAAGATTGCATGTTGTGGTGATAGACTGTGTGTTTCCAAAATGAATGCTATTAACCACTTATGGACTATGTTATTCGGTTACTGAAATTATGTTGAAAGAAGTAACCTACCCAAGATAAGCTTAACAATGAGTCAGTTGCCGTGTCCCAGATCATCTGAATCTACTTAACATCCCTCAAACAGATCCATTGTTTTGCATCATTCTTTTGTAACATCTTGTCTTTCCAATATCTGAAAGGAAAGTTCTATAGGATTAACCTAGTGCTCAGTGAATTTTAACCATTATTGTTATTATTAGTCCTCCCAACAAAATCCAAGAATGGTTTGTGTCTAGCTGTCTCCCCAAAGCCTCATGTGGTCATAGAGTTTTTTTGGAGGTGGCTGAATCTAGAGTGTGTGATTGATTAGTTCTGCAATGCTGGGATTAAGTGTACTGGGATGAAGGGGGGTTGATTGCTGGATCAGTCAATTGATTGGATTGGTACCACCCTAATACTGGTAGTTGGGATACAATATAAGGGAAAGAAAGAGGCTTGCCAGTCTCACTCTCTCTCTTTCCTAGCTTTTGTGGTCTTCTGCCACCATGAACTGTTGCCTCTCTGCCATTTGCCGCCCTGCTTTGGAGCCAGCACATTATGGATTGAAACCTCTACAAACTGTGAGCTAAATAAATCTTTCCTCCTAGTTACTTTTCTCATTGCTGAGACACCTAGAGAGTAAAATAAATGGAAATGGCTCAATAAATGTGGTAACTGATGCAACACTCCTTATATACATATATTATATCATATACTACATGTCCAGTGTTAGTGTTCACCTATAGCGTAGCCCACCAGCATAAACAAGGGTACAGAAACCCTGAAAGACTACCTTCTAAAGAGAGATGGGAAAGGTTAGTGACATTTTGATGCTTTGAGCGTTTCAGCCACCTTTACAATCATGTATTGTATTCAATTTTTTTGCATGCTACTTATATGTTTCCTTCTCCTGATTTGGCTCATCGTCAATGGTGTAGAAAGAGTTAAGGGTGAGATCACTCTTAGGAAGTCTTTATCTTAAAGACATGAACTGCAAAGTTCAGGCACTCTATAGAATTGTTAAGCTTCACAGTTTTTTGGATGCACCTGACTCCTCAGTAATGGAGCTCCACACAGAATTACTCAAGGAATGAATCAGATCATACAGTATTTCTTTTCTGTTACAACTGGATAGGATCTCAAATTAGATATCCTACTCTTCCTCTTCCTCTGGCTGATGTCTCCTGATTCCTCAGGTCTCAGTTTAAATGTCATTTTGTATGGGGACGAATCTCCAACAAACTCAAAACCCGTTGATGCTTGTGTCTTCTGTTCTACTCCCAAAGCACCCAGACTTCCCCTATCATTGTACCTTGAAAACTTTGTCTTAATTGCTGGTTTCACTGTCTTTCCCTTTGCACTGCAAGCTCCAGGAGGACAGGAACTATGCCTATATTTTCTTTACCAGATTTTGTCGATTCTTAGTGAAGGTTCTGATACAACAAAGAGTAGACTCACACATTTACAATTTTGTTATGATTTCATTTTATTTAGGTTTAAATATAAATTAAGTTGCTAAAAAACAAAATGAGTTTCCACATGCTATTAAAATTACAAGGACCTATGTACTTATGTTATGGAGAATCTTAAAATTTTTGATTGACCTTTGTTCTTCAATTATGTTTTATCTCACAAATAACTCCTATCTGTGAAGAAAAAATTCAAAAGATAAAAATCTTAGTTGGGCGTGGTGGTGCACTCCTGTAATCCTAGCACTGGTGAGGCTGGGGCAGGAGGACTGCCTTGAGTTCAAGGACAAGCCTGGGCTACATAGTGAGTTCAAAGATAGCCTGAACTACATAACAAGATCCCATCTCAAAAAAAAAAATCTGTACATTCTTCATAATCTACCTTACAACTAATACATTTTCCTATAATAAACAATGTGATCAATGCCATATAATCATTTTCTATTTTCTATTGCTAAAGGGTGAGTTTCATATTTGCCTTTAGAATAGATCTAGCTCATTTTGAGTTTGCCCTTTGTGCATCTGAATTCATGTTACCAGTAAGGCTTTTATGAATAAAACTCGATGACTAGTTTGATGTGTATGCATATGAGTGCTTGAGTGTGTGTGTGTATGTGTGTGTGTTTGTATGTTCCTAGAACACTGATCTATGTATCTTTGTACATCCTATTCACTAACAGATATTCCTGGTGTTCTCTTTATCCTTCAGTAAATTTACATTGGAGGTAAGGACCAAAATTAGATATTTAATTTGATGGATTTTATTGTTTCTATACTTTTGTGCACATCCTTAACATTTCCTTGGGGTACATTTAAAGACATAGAATTGCTGCCTCAAATGGTATACACATGCTTAATTCAATTCCCCACCTGCCACCCACAAAGTTTGTGCCAATATAAAGTCCATAAACTGGAGTTAAGTGATGAAAAGCCTCAGGGAAGTGAGCAGGATGGTTGTACTGTGTCCTGATAGTAAATGAAGCCATAATAGCCCACTGAACAGATGATTTGAGGCCACAAGAACAGCAAATACACTTCCAGGTAGCCAATAATGAATGGCAATATTAAATTTAAGCACATTGTGAAGCAGTGTGGGAAGTAATTTATAGTAAGACCACAGGACTTGGAGTCAGTAGCGCTGGATTACAGTTATGGCTTGATGGTGAATATATAAAACTGATTTTAAATCATTGCGCTATCATTGAGATAAAATGTTCTTCCAGATCGGCACTATATTTAGCCAGAATTCATCTAAATTCTTATTGAACTTATGTTATTCTGGGACATACCAATTTCTTTCCTTCCCATTTCATCAACAAAAGGTGACTGCTTTGTCCACTGATCAGAAGGGTTTTCTGAAAGGCAAATCTTCATTCTCTTCATTTCAAGAACATTCATTGCCAGATTCTGTGACAAAGAGAAAGTTACTAGGACTTTGAAAAATGTTGCAAATGTCTATGTGAATTTTGCTGCTATCTTTTGTTTGCTTGTTTTTTTGGTACCGGGAATCGAACTCAGGACCTCGCTCTTGCCAGGCAGGTGCTGTGCTGCTGAACTGTATCCCAGCCCCTCCTATCTTTGAACTTAAATCTTTCACTCCTGTTTTTTGGTATCCAAAAGAAAGAAAGTTTAAACATATGGGTACATAAAGATTCGTGATTTTGGTGCTAGACTTGGCCTGGCTTAGTCCCTAAAGAAACCACTGAATAATAAAAGGTTTATATAGGACTGGAAGTCTGATGCAGAAAGCAATTAAGCAATTCCAAACCTCTGTCTGCCTTAAACCCTGGAAAGAAAGAACCATTTATTTTCTTTCTTAAGTATAAACTCTCTCTTCTTTCTCTTTTTCAGCGGACATTGCTCTGCACAGCAGAGTCTCTCTGAAAACAGTATGACTCAGCCAAATCATGTAAAAAGGGCTCTGGAAAAGCCTGCTTTTGTTCCTTTACATTACATGAGAATTTTCAAGGGGTAGATATAGCCATTACATAATGCTGTTTCGTTGAACAGGTTAAGTAGCTACAGTTTACTTCAGACTCTTAAAGTAATTCAATTGTTTTATAATTACGATCAACATTTTTCACACTTTTCTATATATTACATTTTAATTTATAATTTAAAATAACGTTTGTAAAAAATAAAATAAAGTTTTTAAATAAAATATAAAATAAGAAAAAAGTGAGAAAAAGAAGCTGGGTATGGCAGCACGCACTTGCAATCCCACACTTTGGGAGGCTGAAGCAAGGGGATTGCAAGATCAAGCCCAGCTTGGGCAACTAAGCAACTTAGAAGGACCCTATTTCAAAATAAAAAATAAAAAGGTGTAGATTTACAATGATAGATTAAAGACCATCAGCAAAATGTAGCCTTTCTGGAGTATGGAATCAAGACACCTGGAAAACAACAAATTGGTGAAAAATAAAAGAAGTAGCTGGCAAAAAACAGAGCTGAGGATCATCGGAACAGATTAGAAGATGCAGACACAACTACAAACACACTGAGCCACCTTATCTTTGACAAAGAGGCCAAGCATGTTCAGTGAAAGAAAGGTAGCCTCTTTAGTAAATGGTGCTGGAAAAACTGGCTGTCTACATGCCAAAGACTAAAACTAGACCCATGTCTATCACCGTGCACTAAACTAAAGTCAAAATGGATCAAAGCTCTAAATATTAAAACAGAAAAACAATATACTGGAAGAGAAGGTAGAAATCTTGAAGGCATAGGTGTAGGCAGAGACTTCATGAACATAACCAAAACTGTACAGGAACTACTCCAAAGAATCAACAACTGGGATCTCATTTTACTAAGAAGATTTTGCACATCACAAGAGATCACCAACGGAGTGAAAAGACAACCCACAGAGTGGGAAAAAAAATTGGCCAACAGTCCCTCAGACAAAGGATTTCTATATAGAACACATAAAGAATTGAAAAAAATTAGGCCTCCCAAATTTAAAGACCCAATCCAAAAATGGGCATCTGAGATGAGTACGCACTTCTCAGATGAAGAAATACAAATAGCAGATAAACATATCAAAAAGTGTTCAACATCATTGGTCATTCAAGAGATGCAAATTAAAACAACGCTGAGATTCCATCTCACCCCAGAAAGAATGGCTGTCATCAAGAAATCAACCAATAACAAATGCTGGAGGGGCTGTGGGGAAAAAGGAACCCTTCTCCACTTTTGGTGAGCATGTAGACTGGTGCAACCACTGTGTAAATCAGTGTGGAGATTTCTTAAAAAATTAGAATTAGAGGTGCCATTTGACCCTGCTAGTCCCCTTCTGTGTATTTTCCCAGAAGAATTAAAAACATCATACCACAGTGACATATGTGCAACCATCTTTATAGCAGCACAATTTGTAATAGCTAAATCTTGGAAACAACCCAAATGCCCATCAACAGAGGAATGGATAAAGAAAGATGTAGTATTTTTACACAATGTAATACTACTCAGTTATAAAGAAGGATAAACTGGCGACTTTTATAGGCAAATGGATGCAACTTGAGACCATACTCATAAGTGAAATAAATCAGACTCACATGTGTAAACATCGTATTGTCTCCCTAGTATAAGAAGCTGAAAGAGTAAATAAGATCCAAAATGTACAATAGATATTGGGAAATGGGAAGACACTGTTCAAAAGGAAAGAGAAACCTGGATGGGGGAAAGGAGAAAAGAAGGAAGAGAAAAGGAAAAGTAAATAAATAAATAAATAAATATATAGATATATAGATATATACAAGATAGTTAAAATTGCTATACTACTAGTTCTATAAGTCTATAGAAAAGAAAGGTTTGTGCTTATATCATCTGATCAATTTTTCATGCCTTTATCTTGTAATCTGAGCAACTATTTTGAAGATAACAATAAGCAATGTACTAACCATTGTTACTTTCCTACTATCTTGTTTTGAAATTTTGTATCATCATTTTATTGTTTTTTCTCTTTAAAATAAAAAAAAGGAGTAGATCTCCAGGAATCTGGAGGGACCTGACAGGAAAACTAGAAACTACAGCAAAGCTGGAGAGGAGTGCAATGCAAAGAAAAGAATGAAAGCCTGGAAAGTTAATCCAGCACTGGAGGTGCAGGGGGCACCTGTTCCACTAGCCTAAGGTCAGTGCAGAGAGTTGGCAGCTCCGGGAAGAAAACAGACCAGGCCATCAGTACTAGCCCCAAGAAGAGCCCACAGTTATTGTAAACTGCAAAAATATTATGGGGTTTTACTCTGAAAGTGACTTCTTGCACGTGGCAGGCTAGAGTTGGAGAAGAAATCCAGTGTAGTTCCTGTCATATTAAGAGAGATTAATCAGGAGCTATTTGTGGAAGGGTATAATTGTTTAAGCCTGAGTTCACCCTATCACAGTGACTGGGTGCGAGATGGCCACAACAGTTAAAAACATACCCTCGAGGAAAGACAGCCTCTTTAACAACTGGTGCTGGGAAAACTGGCAATCCACATGCCAAAGATTCAATCTTGACCTATATCTCTCAGAACGTACTAAACTAAAATCAAATTGTGTAAAAGATTTAAATGTTGAAACAGAAACACTTAATCTGCTGAGAATGTAATAGGTAAAACTCGGAGATACAAGTGTAGGAAAGGACTTTCTGAACAGAACTCCAATTGCACACATCAAGAATCAAGGTTTGTTTACATCAAAGTAAAAAGCTCCTGAACGGCAAAGGAAACAACCAGTAGAGGAAAGAGTCAACCTATAGAATTTTTGCTAGCTAATACTCAGACAAAGATTAATATCTAGACTATCTAAAGAACTCAAAAGTTTTAGACCCCATAAAGTAAATGACCATATAAATAATGAACAACAGAATAGACATTTCTCAGAAGAAGTACAAATGGCCACTAAATACATGAAAAAAATGTTCAACATCTCTGGCTGTTAGAGAAATGCAAATTAAAGTAACACTGAGTTTCTCTCTTATTCCAGAAAGAATGGCTACCATTAAGACATCACAAAACAATAAATGCTGGTGAGACTGCAAGGGAAAAGGAATCCTTCTACAATGTTGGTTCCAATTGTACACTACTATAATCACCTGGAAATCAGTATGACATGCTTCAAGAAACAAAAAATAGAAATTCCATTCAACACAGCTATTCCTCTTCTAGGTACCTTCCTGGAAGAGTTAAAGATATCATATTACAGTGATACATGCATACTCAAGTTGAAATATTGTATTACAATGATACATGCATACTCAAGTTTTAGCAGCACAACTCATAATAGCTAAATCTTGGAAGTAACCTATATGCCCATCAAGAGATGAATGGATAAAGAAAATGTATTTATACACACTGGAGTACTTCTTTGCTACAGTGAAGGATAAATTCAAGTTATCTGTGGGAAAATAAATCCATCTTTAGACTACAATGTTAAGTGAAATGAGTCAGACACACGAGCTTAAGTATCACATGGTTTCTTTTATAGGAGAAACACGAAACATAAAAAAGGAGCAAAATAAAAGATAGATAATAAGAAACAAGGAGGTACAGTGGTACTTCTGTTCATGGACTTAATTTGTTCCATGAATCTGAGGAAGATGGCCACATTCCTGCTTGCACAGGGAAGATGGCCGCTGTTGTCATCCAATGCAGAGTTCATTAATGGAAGCAAAATTTTGCTGAATACTTCTGTTTGTGAACCAAACTGTTCATGAACAGAAGCATTTGTGAACTGAAGTATTACTGTAGATCTTTTGCAAATGGGAATGGAACCAAGAGATAGAGGGAAGTGGGAGGGAAGAGTGGGGACAGGGATACAAAAAGAATTAAAATGTGTCATGTACATGTACCAACTCCCCACAGTAAATGCAATCATTATTTACTGCAAATATTTACTAATAAAAATAAAAATTTATATAAAAAAAGAAAAATTAATAAAAATAAAAATAGCCATAAATACTGCTCAGTGTGAAGGCCTTGAGTTCAATCCCCAGTAATGGAAAGAAAAAAAAAAAAAAAACACGGGAAAATCTATATGATGAACTGGGTGTTATGTCTGTTTTAACTTTTTTCAAATAAAATTTCAGTGCTCCACAAAATCCTATTTTCTATGTTTTTGTTGTCTATGTTTTCCACAGACGTATTATGGTTATGATATCTTCACTTATCACATTTGGAATAAGTGAATTATGGCCTGGTTATTCTTTGCACTTAAAGATCTTACAGCAAAGATTTCTTTCAAAGACAGGCTAACCCCTATCATTCAAAGTATTGTTCAATGTCATTGTCCATTATCCAAAAGGGTAAAATCACAAAAACAAAATTAATGAAAGGTCACTGAATTCATACATCAGAAAATACAAAATGGGAGATGCACTGTGATGATAAGTTTGTTCCCTTATTTTTGTAGTTGAGTAAACAGGTTTAGTGACTTGATGGTAGAGCTGATCTGTGGGTAAGGAATGACTAGGCCTTAGAAATGGAAAACAGGGCCGGTGAGACGGCTCAGCGGCTTAAGCGCCTGCCTTGCAAGCGCGAAGGCCCGAGTTCGACTCCCGGAACCCACATACGAAAAAGGGGCCGGTGATATTGCTCAGCGGCACGGGCGCCTGCTGGTGCGCGAGGTCCTGAGGTCGACCCCCCGGTACCCACAAAAAAAAAAAAAAAAGAAATGGAAAACAGAACTTCTACAGATTCTCAGCAACGGATAATTATTTTCCACCATTCCTGTAATAAGCATTCAAGTTGCTTTTAACATCCCACCACCACAAATACTATATCCTTGCACATATTCTCTTATTTAGTTATATTAAAAAATAGCTCTGAGATATACATACTGAAGTAGCTGCTGGGTCATTAAGCATGTGTACCCTTTATGTGATTAAGCACTTCCATATTGTTCTTCAGAATGTACTTCTCTTAACAGTGCATGCAGGTCCACATCACTCCTAACAACATTTAGCATTATCCAGCATTCTAAATTTACCAGATCATAAGTTAAGTGATATTTTGTTGTTTAAATTTGAAACCACTAACAAATTTGAATGATACATACATAAATACATACTGTGTAATTTAGTGATAGTTCTAGATTTTTTAAAAAAGGTATTATTACTTACCAATGAGCCGTGTATTCGTTTTCAAACTAGGACCATGGTGCATGCTTTTACTTCATATTTCGTGGAGTGAGAAAAGGATTAAATTTTTTGTTTTTAAAAGGAAAAAGTATCAATTTATCCAACACCATTTCTTGAGTAATCCATGTTATCTGCTGATAAGAAATGTTAAGTTTATCACATTTCAAAACCTTCTTGGGACCAAGCTTTTACTCTGTTCCATTAAACCATATCTCAGATTTTCTGTCAGTCTTATCTTGTTTTAATATTGTTGTTTCATAAAACATTTTAACAACTAAAAATATAACTTTCCCTCATCATTTGCTTAGAAAATCAGAGATAGTATTAAGAACAGCAATAAATGTAGCTAATATTTATTGAGAATTCGCTATATATCTGACACTTGCATTATGACATTTAACCCTCTGTTATACATAATAGTGTGGATTCCATATTTATTGTCATTGAAATCATGGGAAACTTTAGGTACAGAAACTCACCTAGTTTAATGTGGAATCTAATCTTAAACCCAGATCCTAGCATAGAAAATCCATATTTGTAACCATTTTTATATTAAAATGAACTATATTAAATAGTAAATATTTGAGCATTTTCACCAACAAATGTTTCAATTTCAATCTAATGTACACTATTTTATACTGTATTTTAGAAATGAGGCCATCCTGGGGAGAGGATAAGTAAGCATTGTCATATAACAGGTAATTGATCTGGTAACTGGTGTCAGTCTTCTAAACAGCAGAGCAATTACTGT
Source organism: Erethizon dorsatum (assembly GCA_028451465.1). NCBI lineage: Eukaryota > Metazoa > Chordata > Mammalia > Rodentia > Erethizontidae > Erethizon > Erethizon dorsatum. The sequence continues at coordinate 86,507,216 of CM051842.1, read as the reverse complement.
CATTTTTCTTCTACAAAATAAAAACGATTTCTCTTATGAGTCACTAGAAGGTAGTATCAGAGACAGGAATGTGCAAGAACATAAAGGAAATGACATATGACTATTTTCCCTTTTCCACATTCATTAGGTGATCTATCCAACAACATAGAAATTACATTGAAGTTCACAGACCATTGTAAATGTATTTACATTTTATTTGCTGCTGTTACATTTTAAAATATTAAGTATAACAGATTTACCATTTAATTTATATCAAAATCATATTATTAGTGAGAGAGAAAGAGAAAGCAGGGAGACAGAAACAATACTTTAAGTCTACTATGTGCTGTGTTGTTATTTTCACCTACAATAGCCCTGTGAGTGAACAGTGCATCATAGTTACTAAAAATATAATTTTTCACAACCTAAAAGAGATACACTTTGCTTTATTTACAAAAAGCACTTTATAAAATAGCATATACAGAATTATACCAATCCTGTTTTAAATCATATTAATAAAAAGGAAAATATTCATTTAGTTTTATTTCATGCTTTGATGATGACTAAAATACCTCTCTCTCTCTCTCTCTCTCTCTCTCTCTGTCTCTCTCTCTCTCTCTCTTTCTCTCATTTAACAAATATTTCCTGTAAGTCAAATAAGTGCAAGGAGCTTCCAGGTCACATCATATCAATACCACAGAACTTTTATATTGTTTTCTGAGCTTCAGATCCTGTTATACACCTACATCATGGTGAATGATGAATACGTATTAACGTGTATGACCAAGCATAGACTCTTTATCAAGCCAGTTCAAATTATCATCCCTAAACTCTGGAAGTTTACCATCTAAATAAGATGGCAATATGGTGGGATAAGGATAAGAGTGTAGTTTGGAAGTGGGTAAATATGGGTGAAAATTCTTGCTCTACCACTTACTTAAGGTGTATAAACCTGAGAAGTTTACTTAGCATGTCTAAAACCTAATTTCCTGATCTATACAAGGAGATTGTTATCTGGGTTTCAAAGAAAAGCAATGAAATATACCAAGATATTCTATCTGAAAATGCAACACATGTTCATTTTTCCCACACTATCTCTTCCCTTCCTTAGCATAAATGGCAGTTATGAACTCAGTAGCCTAAATATATCCTAGAGAAAATTCAGAAATGTAAGAACAAAATAATTAAACACATATTTACATTGTAAATGTGATGCAACGCAATTTCTGTGTAATGGAAGTTGGCTGATATAGTACAATCATTATCCTATTCCTAATTCAGGACCAAAAGCATCAGGAGCTCTGTGTGGATCCTACCTCCTTCCTAAAAAATCCCTGCTGCAGAAAGAGCACTCCCAAGCATTCAGAAATGTTGAGTAAATAAATGAGACCCCTACTTCTCTATACATTCTGAGTTCTCAAAAGGAAAGGAAAAAGCTTTTTTGTGCACAAGGAATCAATTTAGCAAGAATTGTCTGTAAGAAAATTAGGTTTCTAGGGAGTAGATTCCCAACAGATGTCTCATATTAATTTTATTATTTAACTACCCATGGTGTTTGGCAAGTTATTTGGTAGAATTCAGAGGCCACACAAAACACATATAGCTCAGCGGCACAGTGCTACTAGGTAATAAACTAAGAGAACTCTCATTGTGATAACTTCTTTACATAGTTACTCATTTAATTATGTCAGCAAGCCTCTGTGACAGAGGTTGTTCTGAAAGAGGGATTGTTCCAAGACGGCAAGCAATGTTCTATAAATGTAAATATACATGCACAAACATATATGTGTTTTTTGTATCTCTGCTTCCATTTACAAGAAGTTTTCTTTACATCTCTCTGTTGTTTCACTGCTGACTTTCTAGTGGAATACTCTTTTTTAATCTCTGAATTTGGGTGCTTATCAAAGCATTTAAGGTTAGATTTTAGGTGAATATATGAAATCATTCCTGAACTTAGTTGTCTGTTAGTTCTCATTGTGCTGACCCTAATGCCAAGGCTTTTGCTAACAAGGGAGTGGATTGATGAATGTTAATGGATGTTATTGTGACTAGAACAACTGTACATTCCATTCCAAACATGTAATCAGGGCAAGGTGTCCAGACAACTGATATTCAAAGTTCTTATTTCCCGTTTAAGTGATACAGAATATTTTTGTTATTCTAAGGTCTCTTTCCTTCTTCCCTCCTTCCCTTTCTCTTACTCCTTTCCCTTCTTCTCCTTCTCCCTTCCTTCCCTCCTGTCCTGTAACAAAATGATTTGTGGAAATAGGTTAAGTATAGTTTTTCCATTAGATTTGGAAGTAAGGGTCTTTGGGTGTTTATCAGACAATCCCACATCCTTTGGATGTTGAGCAAATTCTCCCTTCCAAAATGAAAGTAGTCAGCCTAGGATATGAAATAGAAAGAAAGAGGTCATTTTACTCTTTCATTTCTTTTTCAGAATCAAGAGACCAGGCCAGTGAGATGGCTCAGTGGCATAAGCACCTGCCTGGCAAGTGCGAGGTCCTGAGTTCGACTCCCGGAATCCATATATGAAAAAAGGGCCAGTGATATCGCTCAGCGGCACGAGCGCCTGCTGGTGCACAAGGTCCTGAATTCAACCCCCGGTACCCACACAAAAAAAAAAAATCAAGAGACCACTCTTATCCTTCCCCAAAACAAATAAAGTCAGAGACCTTTTGTGTAGACTCTAAGCTCCAAATTGAATTCACGAAGTAGTAGCATCCCAAGGCAATACCGCCTTTATTTTATAATTTTGAAATGTAATCTGCAGGTGGCATCTACCTTTTCTGGGAGGCTTCTGTATGGGAGAGGTGCTTTCAATAAGATGGGCCAGAGGGTCACGTTCTTCTAGGTCTTGGGAGCCTTGAAGAATCGTCTTTTCTATATCCTACCAATCCAAACACAGGTAATGTTTTGGTTGTTTTCTTCTGCACAACAAACCACCTCGAACACACAGGCTGAAGACAGCAACAGTTTATTACTATCATTATTATTATTTGTCACGATTCTATGAGTTGACTTAGTGCTTCTTTTGCTTTAGCGTCACTTGGCGTGCACGGATTCACTAACATGCCCAGAGGTAGATGCAGGCTACTGACTAGGAGCTCAGCTAGGATGGACAGCAGAGGACTCAATTCTCCACATAGGCCCTTCCATACAAATGCTTGGGCTCCTCACAGCATGGTAGTTAGGTTTTTAAAAAGAGCATTCCAAGAGACAAAAGTGAAAGCTGAAGTCTCTTTAAGCCATGGCAATGAAAATGCCACAACATCACTTCTACTGCATTTTTGTCAAAAACAAACACAAGACCAACCCAGGCTCCAGGAAAAGGGAAATAGTCTTCATTTCTTGCTGAAACGGAGGCAAGATCACATTCAAAATGTCATGTGGAATGGACAATATTGTTGTAAACATCTTCAGAATAGGATCTACCATAGGCACCAACCTGAAACACTGTCTCTCCCAGAGGCCTATTAAGCCCCTGACCCTATTGTCTACTTCAAGCCTCTGCCACAAAGATCCTACCTCTTCTCCTCACCCTCATCCAGACATAGTCAAACTTTCCTCCCTCCTAGACATCTGTATTCTGTTGAGGAGTCCTCAGGTATAAATTAAGTGCTGCCTGACACAATGACAGAATGTTCAGATTAATTTCACTGGAGTTTTGGTATTCATCTAAATTTAAGTAGATCGTTTAATGCTTGCATTATTTAGTTTACGTAAAAATCATCTCTATAATGGAAGAAAAAAAGCCATGTTAGGTCAGGTAACAGTAACACTCTTAGAGGCCTTAGCCAATCCCAGACACTTACTATATATTTTCTCTTTGAATAAATCCTTTAAGGAAGGCAGAATAATTCACATTTTTCAGGTGATCAATCTCAGATTTGTGGACGGTTAGTAAATTTTCTAGGGATAAGAATTTAATAAATGGCAGCAAGAGGATACTATACCTCTTTTTCAGATACTTATGATCTGTTTCTATTAGATGTGATTTTGGGATTCAAGTACCAGTTGTTTTAAAGTTATTAGCCATGTTTCCATCCTGCATAATGAAGATGAAGATGATGATGATGACAGTGACAATGACAATGATGATGTCAACAGAAGATGTGAAATTATACCTTTTGGCCTAAAGAATAGGAGATCTACCCAGAGGCAACTTTAATAGTAGCAAAACTTTTACTGGCTTAAGTAAATTAAATACTTATCTTAGATCATCAAGCATGTAAATATGAGAGCAAAGATTTGAAACTTCATTGGCACTGAAGGCCCTGTCCCTGAAAGAGTCTCACATTTCCCAGGTTTTTAATTGTGTAAATCTCTAATCAACTTCTCAGCTCACTTTCAGATTTCTACTATCAGGAGAGTAGTGAATGCAGCTGGTATTTGCTTTAAATTTGTTACATTGAATTTTGCAAAATATGCAAAATTTCAATATGCAAAATATGCAAATTTTCAATATACAAAATTTTAACACTTTCTCATAGGTAGCAAAGTCACCATTAATAAGACTAAAAGTAATAAAAATCTAAGAGAAAATATGTGCAAAATGTATTATAAAAGTAATAATCTTATTATATAAATATCGCTTACAAATCAACAACTAATGAAATGAGCATTTTATATATATGTGTGTGTCTACATAACTATTTGTATTAATTAGTAAATTAAAGGATTTTAAAATCAAATGATTTAAAATCAAATGATTTTTGGGAGGAAAGAAAAGATAGATTCACATTCCAAGCTATGCATATATTAATTTTTTACAACAAGCTTGTGTCTCTGACACATGTCTTAGAGAATTCTGAAAATGACTGAAGATTCTGGGATTATTTTCTTTGCTAACTGAGCTTCTAGACAGTACTCTCTAGTAGGTTAAGGTGGTAATTCTTTCCTCTGGTCCTTTTAATCTCTTTTGTCTGAGATATTAAAGTTTAATTTCTGGCTCTGATCAATATTTTCTCCAGTGAATAAATGCAATATTTACAAAAAGAGAAAAATATGGGAGGCATGAATTTTCAAGCCACAGTTAAGGACTCAACTATACAAGTAGTAGTATTTTGTGTAATTTTCTTTTTTTTTTTTTTTTTTTGTGGGTACCGGGGGGTCGACCTCAGGACCTCGCGCGCCAACAGGCACCCGTGCCTCTGAGCGATATCACCGGCCCCTTTTTCGTATGTGGGTTCCGGGAGTCGAACTCGGGCCCTCGCGCTTGCAAGGCAGGCGCTTACGCCACTGAGCCATCTCACCGGCCCTGTGTAATTTTCTATGTTGGAACTGAAACTGATTTTCATTTTGAGCCTCCAGTTGGCTGTTTTTCTTTTTCTTTCTTTCTTTCTTTCTTTCTTTCTTTCTTTCTTTCTTTCTTTCTTTCTTTCCTTCCTTCCTTCCTTCTTTCTTTCCTTCCTTTCTTCCTTCCTTCCTTCTTTCCTTCCTTCCTTCCTTCCTAATGCTTAAACCTGCTGGTTTATTATTGTTTTATTTGGAGCAAGCAAAGCATCCTTAGCAGTTCAATTTCTGCTTCTGCACAATGAATATAATAAAATGCAACTACCCAGCTGAAGTTTAATGTGTACATTCTTTTGTTCTTATTTTTTATCATTCTAGTGTAGTTTTATGTTTATTTTCTCTTTTCTCAATTTTTATTTTTTATTAGTACATGTTTGCAGTACATAATGATTACATTCCTTGTGGGGAATTGGCACATATGCATAACACATATTAATTATTTTTTCATCCCCTTCACCTCGCCTCCATCCCCTCTCCTTCCATCTCTTGACCCACTTCACTTTGCAAAAGATCTATCTCCCTATCCAATTACTGCATCTATCTTTTATTTTGTTCTTTATTTATGTTTTAGGTTTCTCATATAAGAGAAACCACATGATATTCAAGCATGTATCTGATTTATTTCACTTGACATTGTTGTCTCAAGGTGCATCCATTTTCTTACAAATGACTCAAGTTTATTCTTCTTTATGGCAGAGTAGTACTCCATTGTGTATAAATATCTTATTTTCTTTATCCCTTCATCTGTTGATGGATGTATAGGCTCCTTCCAAGATTCAGCTGTTATTAGTTATGCTGTTATAAACATGGGTATGCATAGATCACTGTAACAAGATGTCTTTAACTCTTTGGAGAAAATACCTAGAAGGGGAATGGGTTCAATGAAATTTCTATTTTTAGTTTTTTGGGGAATCTCCGTACCGATTTCTATAATGGTTGTACTAGTTTACACTCCCACCAATAATGTAGAAGAGTTTCTTTCTCCCCTGCAGCCTCACCAGCATTTGTTATTATAGACATTCCTTGCTTAACTACCAAGGTCATTAAATGAATTGGTCACTAAATGAGGAATTGTATATAGTATATACATTATAATATTCAGAATGAAGAAATGGTTAAAGGAAATTCCAACTTGATGAGTTTGCTTTTATTTGCATAACTTTTACATGAAGTTCTGTAATGTATGACAGAACATAAAACTACAGTACGATCAGCAAAAATTACAGTATTGTATAAACAAAACAGACACTGAAGGTCTATAAACAAGATATATGAAATTATATCAAAAAAAAGACAGGTCATAAGTCCAAGCACCAAGTCATAAGTTCGAACAGTCATTAAACAGGTCAGTCGTTAAAAGAGGAATATCTACATTTGATTTTTGTTAGCCATTCTTTCTAGATTAAGATGAAATCTCAGTTGTTTTAACTTGGATTTCTGGCAAAATTCTTGAAAGCATAGGCACAGGTAAATACTTTCTGAAAAGAACCCCAGTTGCACCAAGGAAATAGTGCCAAGAATCAACAAATGGGGCAAAGTACTGAGAATCAACAAATGAGATCATATCAAATTAAAAAGTTTCTGCATTCCAAAAGAAACTGTCAACAGAGTGAAGAGATAACCTACAGAATGGGAAAACATTTTTGCTAGCCTTCAGTGTGGGTGTTGCTTATTTCTTCAGTTGTCCAGAAGAAGCCCTGCTGTCTCCTCCCCTCTCCCTTTTCCCCCCTCTTCTTTCCTTCTTTCCTTCCTCCTTTTCTTTCCTCCCTTCCTCCCTCATCTTCTCACCTCTCTATATTTCTTCCTAAAGCAGTTTTATACACTTATATTTCTTTTTTGCTGCTATTTTCTCAAGGTTTATCCCTTGTTCTTTAATTCAAGTCAAAGAAGTTATGGTAATAATTTAAGTAGATATAAGAAATCATACTTGTTCTAGTGTCCTTGGCAATTATGTGTAATATGGTCTTCATATGAGTCTTTCCTTACTGTAGAATGGACCCATAGGATGTTGATAGACATTATGATGACAAGCTAGAACATCTGACAGATAACACATAGAATTCCAAAGGTACAATTTCAGAAAGTAAAAAGGAGAGTTCTGGGGCCAAGATAACAGAGTTTGTGAACAGTGGATATTTAAATGCTGACTCTCCACTTAAGAATGAGTACTTTTTATGTTTTTGTTTTTATAATCTAGAGTATCCTCCATCATTCATTTATCTCCTTATTCTTATTTCACACCTATCCCTGATAGTATCTATGTTCAGTAAATTTTGCTAGAGGTTCTGCTGACATTTTGCTGAGTTCAAGTTGCTGCATCATCCCTTCTATATTGATGTCATTTTTCCTTAACAAGTGGAAGGAAAGAATCCAAAATACAAGTGATCACTGAAAGAGGCCTTTTCATTCCCTCACTTCTTTTCCAAACTCTTACAAATACCTCAGAACAAGCCTGGCATTCAGAAACATCATGTGCAAATATTAACACACCTCCTGTCTGTGCTGTGACTCATGATACAAACATAGACCTTCTATGTCACTTGTTCTCCAGAACTTTAAAATATAACCACAGCTGGTGTCTTCTCTTCTGAGACATCCCTTTGTACAGGTGCCCCCTTCACAAGGTGGACCAGAGATCCCAGTGTCCAGCAGTCTCACATGGTTTTTTAATCTTGACAGCCTTATAAATTTGTTTTCCTTCAAATGTAGTAGGACAATCTGAAGCACTGTCTCTCCCAGAGACCTACAGTTCCTCATCCCATAATCCACTTCATGCCTCTGCCACAAAAATCCTACCTCTGCTCCTCACCCTCACCCAGATATAGTCAAGCTTTCCCCCATCTTAGACATCTGTGTTGTGTTGAGGAGTCCACAGCCCCCAGTTTTCCTTATCTTTGAATTAAGTGCTGCTTGACACAATGACAAAATGTTTAGATACAGTACCCTTTCATCCAAGTTTGATACTGTTTATTTTTGTTTGCTTGCTTTTTAAAATATTTTTTTAAAAATGTGGCATCCTATGAATCCCTTACACCTATTGTCCTTAGGAAAAGTGCATCTCAATGAGAATGAAAACCTTCAGTTCCCAACTTTGTGTATAGAATACCAGAACTAAGGATAGACAGAAAGAACAGAAGACCTAACAAAATTTGACAGGCTGACCAGGGAATGGATCTTCTGAAAGAACTATATTAGTTGTTTCATGTCAGCTTTGACCATCTAACCCAGGAGCTGGAAATCTTTTTTCAGCAAAAGATCAGACAGTACATATTTCAATCTTTGGGGCTATGCAGTCTGCTTCAACTACACAAATTTGTTGCAATGTAAAAGCAGTCAGAGACAATATATAAATGAATATAAATGTGTTCTAAAAAGTTTTATATACAATAAATAAGGTATGATGAATTTGGCACATAGGTCATATTACAAACTTCTAATCGAATAGAGTGCATAGTCCATACAAAATATTGAACTATGAGTTAGGGGAAATTATTATCTACAAAAATAAGCAATATTCAAATATTAAGTGTTGGTTGAAATATAAGGCTTTTTATTCTCCAATGCAGTGCCTCTCACTGGTTTATATTATAAATGTATATTTAACATTGGCGCTGCTCAGAAGTGTTTACTGAAATTGATACTAAAGTTCGATATGTACCTATTAATCACTCCACTATCCCTTAGAAACTGGAATCATTAACTCTTTGCTCAGAAAGGGTTCAGGATATTAAAAGGTAACAGGGAAAAAGAGTTTTCATTTCCTAATGCTTGGTAAGACTTATATAAATAATTATTTCGTACAGTAACAGCCCTCAGAAGTAATATTCCAGACCAGCCACCTGTTTCTGCTGCTACTACAAAATACAAAGATACATTACCCTTAATATTTATTTTCTACTTGGCAGTATTTTTACTACTTTTAACCTATTAGGGTGGGTAATATTATGTTAGTGTTAGAATAGAGCCTTGAATTTTGAATGTCAAATAAAAATAAAATAAATCTAATCAAAATAATGATGAAATTTTATTTACTGATTCTTTTCCATTTACTTCAAGTTTTACCTAATCCTGCTACTGTTATTTTTTGCTCTCAAGAAATCTTACTTTTGACATTTAAACTTGGCATTCATTAAATTGGCTATTATCTACACATACGGTGTGGATTTTACTTGTTTAAATTTCATTTTACTTCAAAGCTAAAAGGAGAGGGTTTGCTTTGGCAATTATACAGAAGGATCTTATATCCATATGTTTCTTCTTTTTAAATTGTATTTTATTGGTACCTATTAATTTCACAATATATTGGGTTTTGATGTGTAGAATATATTTTGATCATATTCATCACCCTTATTACCCTCCCTCACTGCCCCTCCCACTGCCCCCATTCCCTTCCTCTTTTCTAATAATACTCTCTTTTCTACTTTCACATCATTATTTAAACTTCACATATTAGGGAGAACCTGCTATACTTGTCTTTCTGAGCCTGACTTATTCTTTTAAAATGATGATCTCCAGTTCTATCCATTTTCCAGCAAAAGATATAATCCTGTTCTTCTTGTGGTGGCACAATACACCATTGTGTATATATACCACATTTTCTTTATTCATCCATTGATGGGCACCTAGATTGGTGCTATAGCTTAGCTACTGTGAATTGTTCCACAATAAACATGGGTATGCAGGTATTCCTATAGTATGCTGACTTTAATTCCTTTGGGTATATACCAAGGAATGGTATAGTTAGATAAAATAACACCTTTATTTTTAGTTTTTTGAGCAACCTCCATGTTGATTTCCATAGGGACTATACTAATTTACATTCCCACCAATAGTGTAGAAGAGTTTCTTTTCCCCTGTATCCTTTCCAGAATTTATTACCTTTTTGTACTCTTTATGATAGTCACTCTGACTGGTGTGAGATGGAATTTCAGTGTAATTTTGACTTGTATTTCCACAATGGCTAAAGATTTGAAAATTGTTTCATGTACTTATTGGCCATTTGTAATTCTTTTGAGAAGTGTCTGTTCAATTCATTTACCCATTTATTTATTGGGCTATTTGATTTTTTGGTGTTAAGTTTTTTGAGTTCTTTATATATTCTAGATATTAATCCTTTGTCAGAAGATTCGCTGACAAAGATTTTACCCCATTCTGTAGGCTGTCCCTTCAGCCTGATGGTTGTTTCCCTTATTGTGCAGAAATATTTTAATTTGATGTTCTCCCATTTGTTGATTCGTGCTCTTATTTCCTGTGCTGCTGGATGCCTATTCAGGAAGTCTCCTGCATACAGCTCAGATTTTGCCTAATAAATTCAAGTGCCTTTCATCCCAACCACCATATGATTCCTGCCAGTTATCCTTGGTTGAAGGAGTGAGACATAAATCCTGCAGTAACACATGTATCTCTGTCTTTAGTCCCTGATTTGGATAACAATCAACATTGCTAGTAGACTGTTTTTCTTTAACTGTTGGGTTGTATGTTTATTTGCAACTTGGGAGTATGGAAAAGCACCATATTATCACTTGTAGGGAATTATATTATTCCCTTTATTGTTGGTTTTCTTTATTAAAAAACATGATTGATTCCATTAAGCTGTTTAGGAAATGATCAGATTTTTCTACCCACTAGAGGTAGAATTTCATCAAATATTACTCTACTTACTGGGTAGGTTTTCTTAAAATAGATCTCTTTTCAACCTCAACCCTCCCCCATTGCATACTTGTTGTCATTCTGTGCACTATTTTCTGTTGCAGAGGCTCACTCTCTCTCAGAAAAAAGCAAGACCTTTTGACAAAACTGATTTAGTGCAGCTGTTATGCAAAGGGTGCTCCAAAATGTCAGTGTTGAATGTGAAAAGACTGTCTTTCTTTATTGCCAAGCTGTATATATAACAGCTATATCTGGCCCTTACCCTATCCTTGACTCGTTCTTCCAGAGAACAAACCAGTGTTTCTCATATTATTTTCCACTTTCAATACCTGTAGTCACTAAGTCTCTGTGGGCTCTGGGGCAATTTTTGAATCACTTTTTATTCAGTCAGCTTCTCAGTGGAAACTCTTAAATGAGATTTCCCCCACCATTTGCATCTTGATGAGACCATTGGCATTGTTTCTGTATCTTATTTACACAATTTGGGGGATTTACACTGTCTTGTCTAGTTTTTTTTTTTTTTTTTTTTTAAGTAAAGTTAATTGTTGAAAATAATTTTGAATACACATTACAGGGTCACTGAGATGTGAAATCACACTTAGCGTGTCACATATAATTTCTCTGAAATTATACCCTCATATATATTGCATGAAGCCAAAAAGAAATTTACAGTATGTTAAATGCATTAGGTATTATACTAACATAACCTTATATTAATAAATCCTAATAATTTCTGATGAAAATATACTGTCACTCTAATTTTTTATTACCCAAAGAATATCCTTCATTATATGAAAGATATAAAGGAAACAACCAAATAAAGAGGGAAATCACTGATTTTCACTACAAGTTAAAATATTAATATTTTATGCATGTATTTCATTAGTTTAAGAATACATATATTTTTACAAAACAGTTACAATTTGGTTGCAAAATCTTTCCCCACTTAATATACTTTAGACCCATTATTATTAATTCAGTTTCACATGAAGCTTTCCAATGAAAATAAATCTTCATTTCTTTTTATATCTGTGAAATATTTTATTGTTTCAAAGCACCAGACTGAAATATAGCTATCCTTTCCCCCTTTGGTAGAGATTTAATCATTTCTAGTTTTTCACTTTTTTTCTGGTGTTTCACTGTTCTAATTTTTCAGTGTTACATATGCTGCTGCAATTAATTTTTATACATACATATATGCACATTTAATATAGTATTTTCATAAGATAAACTCCTACAAGTGCAATTTCTGAATCAAAGAGTATGGATAAATTTTATTATAGTATATAATATCAAGTTACCTTTCAGGGGCCAGTGAGATGGCTCAGTGGCATAAGTGCCTGCCTGGCAAGCGCAAGGGCCTGAGTTCGACTCCTGGAACCCACATATGAAAAAAGGGCCGGTGATATGGCTGAGCGGCACGGGAGCCTACTGGCACGCGAGGTCCTGAGGTCGACCCCCAGTACACACACACACAAAAAAAGTTATCTTTCAGGAAAAAATGCAGCTATTTATATACCTGTTTATATTTTATTTTGCCATATCTTGCATGCTGCTAGCTGTCAAGTATATTTTTCATCTTTGTCAGCCTGACATATAGGAAAACTGATCTTATTTTCATTAATAATTTTTGAATTATTAATGTTATCGAACATCTCTTCATATTGATTTTTTCTCTAAATCTTTTGTTTATACATTCTGATCAGCTCCCTGGTGAGGAATGTAAGAGATCTCTACATAACAAATATATTAGCCCTCTGATTGTAACATATAATGCAAAAGTTTTATTACTGTTTTTCATATGCCTTTCCATGATAATTTAAGCAAAACAGAAAGCAATTTTTATTTATTTATTTTCTGACTAAAAAATGCATCCTATTGAAAAATAGTTAATCATAACTGACATAATAATGAAAAACAATGTTACCAACTTGTAAACTTTTGTAGTGTTTTAATAATCCATACATAAATGTGCAACTACACCCAAGCCTGATATTGACCAAAATGAAGTTTAGTCAGAAGTGCACTAAGTTTCTGGCAGTCTGTGGGTGAATATCAGTCCATTGGGCTTCAGCAACATATTTTATATTAATTCCCTATTCAGTCACCTAGCTGATTGAGATAGTTTGATTTTTCTAAGCTTTAATGCCCTCATCTATATAATAAGGGTAATGATACCCACCTCAAAAACTTGCTGTGAGTACAATAAATAAAATATGGTGCCTCCTACATGTTTGAAGCTTGCCAAATGCTAGCTTCCTGTTTTCCATGCCACTTCCTTCCTTCTTTCTTTCCTTACACATATCTGAAGACTGATTGTAGACCATCCATTCCATGTAGACTGTAGATCTAGGTTTTTTAGCCCAAAAGGCAGAACTGCAAATCCACTACCAATATCAAGAGATGCATATTCATTCAACAAGCATTTATTGGGTACCCTCTATGTGCCTGGTCTCATTCTAGATGCTGGGGATACAGCAGTGGAAAAAAAATGGAAGACTATCTGCCATTTTAGATCTCAAATTCTAATTGGAGAAATTACTGTATAGAGTAAAAAAAATGGTTATTTAATAATATGTTAGAAAGTGGGACAATTTTATGTAGTTAAGAGGGTAAATTAGGGTTTGAGGTTCAAACTTTTCAGAGGGTTAGCATAACCTAAAACCATGATTTTAAAAAGAAACAATTGGGGTCGGTGAGATGGCTCAACAGTGTAAGCACCTGCCTGGCAAGCGTGAGGGCCCGAGTTAGACTCCTGGAACCCACATACAAAAAAAAGGGCCGGTGATATCACTCAGCAGCATGAGTGCCTGCTGGCACACGAAGTCCTGAGGTCAACCCCCGGTACCCACAAAAAAAAAAAAAAAGAAATGATTGTATGGTGACGATGTCTGGACTGCTGAACTTAATAATGTCTGTAAATGTCTTTTACTTTTACTCTTATTCTAAAAGTATTCTGCCATTGATGCATTCAGAAATATTTACTTAGTGTCTACTATGTACCAGGCACTGACAATATTTAGAAGGGATCCAAACATACATTTCTAGCTTCTTGGGTGGGGACATGGAATGAAACAAATTTTTAAAATGAAAAAGTAAAATAAAAACAGTAAGTACTATGAAGCAGATAAAATAAATTAAGGGCTAGAAGTAACTATGGGCTACTACTTACTTAAGTTAGATGGTCAGGGAAGCACTCTCTGAGAGGGTGAGATTTAAACTACACCCTGAGTGTCAAGGAACCTGCCAACTGAATATATGAAAGGAACATAAGGCAAGGAAGAAAGGAAGACTTGAAAGCCTATGTACACAGAAAATAATGGAAAGAAATACCAAAACAGTACTTATTATTTGAGGGGAATGTAACTACTTGTTATTCACATTTTCTTGTCTGAAAATGGCTGTAAGATAGTTTCATAAATAAAAGTGAATTGCTTTCATAATTGTAAAGATCCAGAAAGGTATTAATAGTAAGAAGATGTGGCAAATATAATCTGGAGGGAAAAGCAAAGAAGCTGAGACTAATTAATAGAATAAGGTCACAGAAGAAGCAGGAGGGAAAGGGATCCAAAACAAAGATGAAGGGCTTAGCACTACACAAGAAGGGTGACAGAGTGGAGGTCACGGGTATGAGACAAGTGAAAAAAGTCTGATTTAGTCACTGTAAAAATGGTCTCTGGGAAGATAACAGTGAAACACTAAGGAAACACTGGGTGCAACTGGACTTTGAGATTAAATCTTGAGGCTATTTTTTTTTTTCAGGAGCACTCAGAAACAAAATGGAACAAAAGGCAGGAAACTGAATTGGTTCCTAAATGGATAGGGTTTTTAGAGGTGATTTTGAATAAGGGCAAAGGGACAAAGGCGTTAAAGGCATTGGCTTGTTCAAGAAGAGGGATGGCATTTGCATGGAAGAGGGTGAATTTAGATCCTTAAAAATGGTCCAGGGCCGGTGAGATGGCTCAGCGGCATAAGCGCCTGCCTTGCAAGCGCAAGGGCCCGAGTTCGACTCCCGGAACCCACATACGAAAAAGGGGCCGGTGATATCGCTCAGCGGCACGGGCGCCTGTTGGCGCGCAAGGTCCTGAGGTCGACCCCCGGCACCAAAAAAAAAAAAAAAAAAAAAAAAAAAATGGTCCATATAGCTAGCAAACAGAGGGTAAGAACAGTAATAAAACAGGAACAATAATTTCAAAGAATGTATTGCGACTATAGGCAATAACAATGTATGTCATTCTTGAAAGTTACTGAGAGTTTTAAGTGTTCTCATCACACAAATAATAGTTTGTGCAATAATGTATAAGGTAAATATTCCAATTCAGCCTTTACATAATGTATACATATTTCAGGTATCATTTCGTATATTATAAATATATACAACTTTTGTTTGTTTAATTAATTAAATTGATTGATTTTTTAAAATAAAAGTAATAAGATAAGACTGGAGAAAAAAAGAACATAAAAGACCTTGTAAGCCAAGAAAATGAATTTGCATCATATTCTAAGTATGCTAGAAATCCATCAGAACGCTTCAGAAATGTAGTGACTTGGTATAATTTAACATTTTAAATGATTTCTTTGGGTAAAGAATGAATAAAGAGAAGATTAAATGAAGAAACTAAAACCTGGAGCAAGATAAAAATGCCTGCTTTGGTCATTTCTATCCAATATTATATTATGATTTAACCAAGGAACTTAGCTAAAAGAATTTAGCTAGAAACAAAAGGTACAAAAGGTGTAGAAATAAAGCTATCTCTATTTCCAGATGGCATGATCTTATATATAAGAAATCTTAAGGAATCAAACAATAAAATATTACAGTTAAAAACAAATTTAGTAAAACTTTAGGCTAAAACATAAATATACAAGCATTTATTTATATTTTAGTATAATAGCAATAATGAAATTCAGCAAACAATTTCATTTGTGATGGCATCAGAAAGAACACTTAGGAACAAATTTAACCAAAGAAGTGCAAGAAATACAAACTGAAAAATACAACACATTGTTGTAAGAAATTCATAAAAAATGTAAATAAATGAGAAGCATTATGGACTGGAAGACTTAATACTGTTAACGTAAAAGCATCCTTCAAATTGGCCGATACATTCAACCCAATCGACATCAAAATATCAACTGAAATTTTTCATAAATGAATAAGCTGATTCTAAAATTAGTAAGAGAAAGCAGGCAGTGGGCCATGACTGGAGTGGTGTCAGGACGCAGAAGCTGGAGGAGCTGGACAAAACCAGCAGTTGCAGAGCAGGCCCAGTGCACTCCAGCAGAGCAGGCCAAGGTGGGACACTGTTTCCTGAGAGGCCCCACAGATCCAGGAGCTGAAGACTGAAATCTGACCTGGACCAGGAGAGTCTTGTGCAATCCAAGGCAGCAGTGAGAAAACAAGACATTTTCCCGAGCAGCCAACACCATAGTCATCAGTTGGTGAGTGAACCAGAGTGGCAGTGCCCCACAACCAGTCACACAGAGTAGCAGCTGGAGGGTGGGACTGCCATTTTATTTCTAAGAGCTCCTGGGCTTGAATTCCAGCAGCAGAAGAGCCTAAGGGTCGCATCAGTGCCAACATCTGGGAGTGGAATGAGGGAAGGGCTTTCCAGTCAAAACAGACAGCAGTTGGGCAGCACACAGAGAGCAATGTGGCTGAGAAGTAGGAGCTGGAACCCAAAGTCCAATCCAGCAAAGGCAGAAAGCCAGCCCTTAACCCTAGCTGCAAAGGAGTAGAAGCAGCTCCATGGCCTGTGAGGGGATGACAAGGGCACCCCGCCCCTGTCCTTGATCCAAAGGCACAAGCAGGCAAGAGGCATTGGCTTGTGATGGGAAAGGGGCACCCCCCACCCTGTGACCTGCAGCACAAGCAGGCAAGCAGCCTTGGGCAAGAAAAGGGTACCACGACCTGCCTGGCAACCAGCAGGCAAACAGCCTTGGCTAGCTGTGGACAAGGGCACTCCCCTTGCCCTACCATAACTCGTGTAAGAGGAGTCAGCAGTGTGGCCAAGATGACCCCCACACTCAGCAGTAATCCTACTGCAGACTTGATGGAATTATTCAGTACAGATTCTAGCTTTTAATAGGGAGCTAACACCAAAATGGGGACACAAGCGGATTTTTTTTTTTACAAATTTTTTTCTATTATTATTTTTTTTATTTTGGGGAGTGTTGTACAGGTTTTGTTTTATTGTTTGGTTTGTTCTCTCTGTCCTGGCTTTCCTTTTCCCTCACTGGTCTTTCAGTATTCTCTGAGATTTACAGGTGAATGAACAGTGTCTCTAGTCTTTCTGTTTTGCCTCACAATTCCTTTGCATTCTCCTCCATTGTTTCTCTCCTGTCCTCTTCTCCAGCTTTCCAAAATTTCAGTGATCATCCTTAGTCTTTCAGCCTTGCTTCTACTATATTTTGCTTCAGCTATCACTCTTTTTTGTCCCCTTCCCTCTAAAATTCCTCTTCCACACAGGATAAAATCACCCTACCAAGGGGAAATTCACTGCATACAAATTTCTGGTCTATGTTGGATGTTGTTATATAACTATAGATCTTGCTCTTGTGGTTACAGACACAAAATTAGGAGTCACCATAGATTATCAGGTTCTGGCTATGCTTGATGATATTCTTATTACTAATTGTACTACTTCAGCCAAGGTGCCATACTTGTTGAAACCAGTTGTTCACCCTTCTATGGTAACACTGTGATAATCTGGGGTCACAATCATCCTCATAGCCCAGTGGCAAAAGACTGTGTATTGAGCCAAATAGATAGCAACACATCATCCCTATAGGATCCTGGGACAGACACAAAGACCAACAGACAGCTACACCTAGAAGACATCTTGGAGGAATAGACATTTCCTAGGGAAGGAAGCTTCAATACCAGTGATAAAGCTACATAACATAAGAAAAATATAAACAACAACACAGAAAACAAATTAAAATTAAAAAAAAAAGAAAATGACATGATGCAGAAGCAAAATGAAGTCCCAGACTTCCAGCCCACCAAGGATAAATCCAGGGGACAATGAAATAGAGGAAAACAGAAGCCATCCACCTGAATTCACCCTAATGACAGTTGAAGAAATTAAAAAAATATATATACATGAGGCTGTAGAGGATATCAAAACAGAAATAATCTTACAGTTAAAAAAGAGATGATGTCATAATGAAAAACTTTCTCAGCAAATCTAGAGTAGACACAGATAAAAAAATGGAGGAGCATAAAAAAATAGTGGAAATCATGAATGCCCAACATAGGAAAGAAATGGAATCCATGAAACAAATTCTAATAGATATCCAGGAAATTAAAAATTCTATTGAAAGTTTATAAAACTAAATGAAAGAAAGTGAAGATAGACTATCACACCGGGAAGACAGGATCATAGTTACCAATCACAAAAAGAAAGATCTCTTAAAAAAAAAGAATCAAACAACTGCAAGACAATGCAAAGAAGAACAAAATAAGACTGTTGGGAGCCAATAAAAATGCAGGAGTCAGAACAAATGAAATAAAAATCTTGTTCAGAGAATAGCAGAAAATGTCCCAAACATGGAAAAAGAATTTGACATACAAAAAATTGAGGCACAAAGAACTCCAATTAGTCATGACCAAAATAAATCTACATCAAGGCATATAATAATCAAGATTTTAGAAATTCATCACAAGGACAAAATATTAAAAGATGTTTGAAAAAAGAAACAAATCACCTACAAAGGAAAGCTTATTAGAATTACAGCAGACTTTTCAACAAAAATCCTTAAGTCAAGGAGAGCATGGAGTGCAGTATTTCAAGCCCTGAAAGAAAACAAATTCTGTCCCAGATTGATATATCCTGCAAAATTATATTTCAGAATTAATGGAGAAATAAAATACTTCCATGAAAAAGAACAAATGAAGAAATTCATGACAACCAAACCAACCCTACAAAGAGTTCTGAAAGATATTCTAGAAAGAAAAAACAAGGCCCACATTTCCAAGAGTACCAATAGAAAGAAGTCACCAGGCAGGGGAAGCAATTAAACAGAGGGGAAAGACAGGGAACCATCAACAGGAAAATTATATGGCAGAGACAAGTCAATACATATCAGTTATAACCATCAATGTAAATGGTCTCAATTCACACATCAAAAGAAATAGACCGGCAGAGTGGATGAAGAAACAAGATCCAACAATATGCTTCATGCAAAAAATATATTTAACTAAAAAAGAAATTCATAGACTGAAAATCAAAGGATGGAAAACAATACTTCATGTGACAGGAACCCCCAAAAAGAGAGGTAGCTCTTCTATTCACAGACAATGTGAACTTCAAGCCAAGACTGATCAAAAGAGATAAAGAAGGACACTACATATTTGTTAAGGGAAAACTCCAAGAAGAAGAGGTAAAAATCATAAATATATATGCACCAAATACAGGGGCACCCATCTATATAAAACAAATATTAACAGACATAAAAAATCAAGTATGCACCAACACAATTATAATGGGGTACCTTGATACCCCATTGTCACAAATAGATAGATCAATTAGAAAAATACTAGCAAAGAGATATCAGAAATGAACCAAACCTGTGAACAAATGGACTTAGTAGATGTCTACAACCTTTCCACCCCACAACATCAGAATAAACGTTCTTCTCAGCAGCGCATGGGAAGTTCTCCAAAATAGACAGCATAGTACAAGATAGAACATATTTAGGTAAATGCAAAAGAATTAGAATTAACCAATGCATCAATTGGACCACAGTGTAGTGAAATTTGAAATCAATGCAAAAGAAACCACAAAAATTCCATAAACACTTAAAAATTAAGTAATACTCTCCTGAACAACCAATGGGTCACAAATGAAATTAAAGAAGAAATTCAACAGTAGCTACAATTAAGTGATAATGCCTAAAGCTGGTGAGATAGCTCAGTGGCATAAGCGCCTGCCTGACAAGCACGAGGTCCTGAGTTCGACTCCTGGTACCCACATAAAGGAAAAAAAGGGCCGGTGATATCACTCAATGGCACAAGCACCTGCTGGCAAGTGTGAGGTCCTGAGTTCGACTGCTGGTACCCACATTAAAAATAAAAAATAAATAGATGATAATGCTTATACAACATACTGGAACTTATGGGATGCAACAAAAACAGTCCTAAGAGGAAAATTAATAGTGGAGAACTCTCACATCAGGAAAACAGAATGAGCTCAAATGAACAACCTAATGTTGAACCTCAAACTTCTAGAAAAAGAAAAAATCAAGCCCAAAGTTCATTCAAGGGAAGAAATTATAAAGATCAGAGAAGAAATCAATGCAATTGAGACAAAGAAAATAATATAAAAATATGAATCAAAGAGTTGGTTCTTTTAAATATTAAATAAAATAGACAAAACCTTAGCCAAACTTATCAAAAAAGGAAAGAAAAGACTCAAATTCATGCAATTAGGAATGAAAAGGGTGAAATTACAATGGTTGCTGCAGAAATCCAGATTATCAGTATCTACTTTGAGAACTTTTACTCTAAAAAGATAGAAAACACAGAAGAAATGGACAGATTCCTAGATACATACAACTTACAAAATTGAATTAAGAAGATATAAAAGTTCTAAATAACCCAATATCAGTCAATGAAAATGAAAATGTAATTTAAAACTTATCAACAAAGAAAAGCCCAGGTCCTGATGAATTCACAGCTGAATTCTACAAGAAATTTAGAGATGATCTAATCCAATTACTTGTCAAACTCTTTAATGAAATTGAAAGGGAAACAATACTCCCAAAGTCATTCCTGGAAGTACTACCTTGATAACAAAACCAGAGAAAAACCCAACCAAAAAAGAGAACTACAGGTCAATCTCCCTCATGAACATAAATGCAAAAATTATCAACAAGATACTAGCAAACAGAATGCAGCAAATCATCAAGAAGGTTATACACCATAACCAAGTAGGATTCATCCCAGGGACGCAGGGATAGTTCAACATACACAAATCAATTGTAATACACCACATTAACAGAACCAAGGACAAAAAACCATATGATCATCTCAATAGATGCAGAAAAAGCATTTCACGAAGTCCAACACCCATTCATGATAAAAACCCAACAGAAAATCAGAATTGATGGGCTTTCTCTCAATCTGATAAAAGCCATTTATGGTAAACCAACAGCCAACATCATAATACATGGTCAAAAACAGAAAACTTTCTCTCTAAAATTGGGAATAAGACAAGGATGTCCACTATCACCATGCGTATTCAATATATTTCTGGAAACATTAGCTAGAGCAATTAGATAAGAGAAAGCAAAAAGGAATAAAGATAACAAATGAAGAGTTTATATTTATTTGCAGATGACATGATACTCTACATAGAAGACCCCAAAAATTCCACCAAAAGATTTCTAGATTTAATAAGCAAATTCAGTCACATAGCTGGGTACAAAGTCAAAACTCAAAAATCAATAGCATTCCTGTACACAAATAACAAACTCATTGAGAGAGAAATTAGGGAAACCACATCCTCCACAATAGCATCAAAAAAGTGAAGCACTTAGGAATCAATTGAACAAAGGAAGTAAAAGATCTCTACATTGAAAATTACAGTACTCTGAAAAAGGAAATCAAATCGGATATCAGAAAATGGAAAGATATCCCTTGCTCATAGGTACGAAGAACCAACATAGTGAAAATGGCCATATTCCCAAAATTGTTATACAAATTTAATGCAATCCCAATCAAAGTACCATTAGCATACCTCACAGAACTAGAGAAAATGTTCCTAAAATTTATTTGGGACCAAAAGAGACCTAGAGTAGCAAAAACAATTCTGGGCAACAAAGGCAAAGCAGGGGCATCACAATCCCTGACTTTAAATTATACTACAGAACTACTGTGATAAAAACAGTATGGTACTGGCTAAAAAGCAGACCTGAAAATCAATGGGAGAGGTTAGAAGAGGCAAAAACAGCTTCAAACACACTCAGCCATCTTGTCTTTGACAAAGGGGTTAAACATGTTTACTGGAAGAAAGAAAGCCTCTTTAGTAAATGGTGCTGGAAAAACTGGTTATCCACATGCCAAAAACTAAAACTAGAACTATGCCTATTGCCATGCACTAAACGAAAATCACAGTGGATCAATGATCTAAATATTAAACCAGAAACACTAAATCTTCTGGAAGAGAGAATAGATAGTACTCTTGAAGACATAGGTGTAGGCAAAGACTTCATGAACAAAACCTCAACTGCATGGGAAATACTACAAAGAATCAACAACTGGGATCTCATCTTGATAAAAAGCTATTGCACAGCAAAGGAAATCATGTACAGAGTGAAAAAATAACCCACAGAGTGGGAAGAAATTTTAGTCAGTTGTTCTTTGACAAAGGACTATTATCTAGAACATATAAAGAACTGAAAGAAATCAGACCCCCCAAATTTAAAGACCCAGTCCAAAAACAGGCATCCGAGATAAATACACACTTCTCAGAAGAAAAAATACAAATGGAAAATAAATACATGAAAAAAAGTTCAACATCACAGATCATTAGAAAGATGCCAAATAAAACAATGCTGAGATTCCATCTCACTCTAGAAAGAATGGCTATTACCAACAAATCAAGCAATAACAAATGTTGGAGGGGCTGTGGGGAAAAAGGAACCCTTCTCCACTGTTGGTGAGAGTGCAGACTGGTGCAACCACTGTGGAAATCAGTGTGGATATTCCTCAAAAAACTAGGTCTAGAGGTTCCATTTGACCCAGCTATTCCCCTCTTGGTATCTTCCCAAAAGAACTAAAAGCATCATACCACAGTGATATACGTGTACCCAAATTTACAGCAGCACAGTTTGTAGTAGTTAAATACTGGAAACAACCCAAATGCCCATAAACTGATGAATGAATAAAAAAGATGTGGATTTTTATACAAAGGAGTACTATTCAGCTATAAAGAAGGATGAACCTGAAACATTTATAGCTAAATGGATGGACATTGAGCCCATACTCTTAAGTGGAATAAATCAGATACATATGTGTAAGTATCACATTGTTTCTGTGGTGTGAGAAACTGAAAGTGCAAGTAAGAACCAAAATGTATAATAGATATTGTGAAATAAGGAGTAATTGTTCAAAGGGAATGGGGAATGGGAGGGTGGAAGGGAAAGAAAAAAATGAAAAAACTACCATAAAATGGAAACAAAGCTTTGTGAATAAGGAGGGGAAGATGGGTTGAAGAGAGGGGAGAAGAATGGGAAAAAAAGAGGAACTAAGATATATCATGTACAGAACCAAATCCCCTATGATGAATGTGATCATTATGTATATCTAAATGGTATCAATAAACTTAATTATAAAAAATAAAATTAGTAAGAGACACAGAATAGCTAAAATTACCTTGAAAAATAAGAATGAAGTTGCAGGACTCACAATTCCCAATTTCAAACTTAGTATAAAGCTACTGTAATAAAGACTTGTGGAACTGTTGTGTAAAGATAGATGCATATATCAATAGAACAGAATAGAGAATTTTGGAATAAACCCTTATATATATAAACAATTACTATAACTTTCTACAAGGATTGCAAGAACATTGAATTAGTAAAAAATAGTCTTCAACAAATGGTGCTGGGAGAAATGGATATCCTCATGCAAAAGAATTAATTTGAAACCTAGCCTCATTCCATATGTGAAAGTTAACTCAAAAGTAGATAAGAAACAGAAATATAAGAACTAAATATATAAAATTATTAGAAGAAAAGATGGGAATGTGAATTAAAAACTTCATGAATGTGAACTAGACAATGGTTTCTCAGCTATAACACCGAAAGCACAGCCAACAAAAGAGAATACAGATAAATCTGACTTCATCCAAATTAAAATATTTTGTGTCTCAAAAGATACCTTCAATAAAATGCAAACAATAATCCACAGAGTGGTACATAATAATTCCAAGTAATATATCTGTTAAAGGCTTGTATCCAAAATATACAAAGAAATTTTACAACTGAACAATGAAAAGACAAATAGCTAAATCAAAAATGAGGAAAGAATTTGTACAGATATGTCTCCAAAGAAGATATACAAATAAGCAGTGAGCATATTAAAAGATGTTCTATATCATTAGTCATTAGGGTAATGCATGTTAAAACCACAGGGAAAGGGCAACCAACTTTCTGGGCTGCCTTCTGTCCCTCTTAGACAGAAGCTTTCTTTCTCTCAACAAATTCTTCCTGCCAGGCATAGTGGCACACTTCTGTAATCCCAACACTCAGGAGCCTGAGGCAGGAGGATCGCCACTAGTTCAAGACCAGCTTGGGCTACATAGTGAATCCAGGCCAGCCTGAATTACATAGCGAGACCCTGTCTCAAAAAACAAACAAACACACAAGGAGATACAAACCAACACCTATTAGGATGGCTATAATTTTGAAAAACTATGGACTATAAAAAGCATTAGTAAGGCTGTAGTTAAATTGAGACCCTCACACATTTTTAGTGGTAATGTAAAATATTTCAACCACTCTGATAAACAGTTTGATAGTTCATCAAGATTGAAACACAGAGTTGCTGTATGACACATCAATTTCATTAGTAAGTATATATACCCAAAAGAATCAAAACCATACATTCACTCAAAAATTTGTACAAGAATATTCATGACAGCATTATTCATAATAGCTCCAAAGTGGAAACAATGCAAATTTCCATCAGTTGATGCATAAACAAAACATGGATGTACATACAATGCAATGTTCAGCTTTAAAAAAGAGCGAAGTACTGGTATATATTACAATGTGGATTAACCTCAAAATCATTATGTTAAATTGATTATACCAGACACAAATGGCCTTATATTGTATGTTTTCACATTTATATAAAATATTCAGAATAGGCAAATACAGATGGACAGAAAATAAATTAATGGTTACCAGGGGATGGGAAGAGGAAACTAGGGGAGTGATTGCCAATGGATATGGGGTTTATTTGGGTGGTTGATGCAAATATTATGGAATTGAGTACTGATGAGAGTTGCAAAACTTTGTGAATATACTAAAAACAACTCAATTGTGCAATTAAATATGGTGCATAGTGTGTGATAATTATATTTCAAAAAAGAAAAAAGAATGGAAAGTAAGAAAAGGAGGAAGGAGGGGAGGGATGGAGGAAAGGAGGGAGGGAGAGAGGAAAAGAAGAGAGGATAAAGAATTTATTCTGAATTAGGGGTAGAAAAAAGTTAGCATTGGCTCTCTGAAAATTTTCAGTTAAAAGAAAAATTTCATCTATATGAATTTTCCATTCATCTTAGATTTTAAAATTAATGCAGGATATTAATTTTATCCTTTTTAGAAGTAATTTAGGAAATTGCTGCTTATTTCTAAAACCAGAAAAAAATCACATTTGTATTCTGAATTCTAGTTCCCCACCCCTGCCATAATGCTTATGGCATTATCAGAATAGTTAAGATTTGCACATGACCACATGCTTACTTTTATTTCTAAAAATCAAAAAGAATTTTAAATAGTTTCATTAGTTATTTTGGAAAAGTCCAGTTTTTTAAATGTAGTTACTATAACATCCAGTTTCTTCAATTTCCTTTGATAGTTTGTTTATTATTGGCATCTGGTTTCAAGTGAAAATCAGTGCCTTAACTTAGGCTGCTATAACAAAATACCCTGGATTGTGTCTCTCAAACAGCAGAAATGTGTTTCTCACCATTCTAGAAGCTGGAACTCCAAGATCAAGATACCAGCATGGTGGAATTTTGGTGAGGGCTGTCTTCCAGACTATCAGCTTCTCATTGTATCTTCAGTAGGAGGATAGTAGAGAGAGGAAGCAAAAGCTTTTGTGTGACTCTTACAGGGGCACTCATAAGGAATCCACACTTATGACTTCATCTGATCTTTGTTATTTCCCAAAGGACTCATCTCCTAATGCAGTCACAAGGTGAAGGAGGTGTAGAGTTTCTACTGTGAATTTTGGAGAGATACATAACAGTGTCTCTTGGGTTTTTGATATGCAAAAAGTAAAGCAAGGCAAAATGTTGAGAATAGTGTGAAATAAAGAAACACAGTGCTTCTTTGTGAAACTATGGATGGTTATATAATTTGACTGGCATTTCACATTCCTGAAATTTCATCTAATAAATGCCATGTACTCCATAAAAAACAGATAAAGAAGACAGTTAAGAGTTCTTTAGGGTGGTTTGGCAAAGGAAAGATGTTCACTCAGACTAGTCTGTTAGTAATGAAGTTAGAGATTAACATTATTGATTCACGATATATGCATGAAATAGAACCAGTTGAACTTGGGATAAACTTGTTGTAAAGGTGACAAGGATATAGAGTTATAGTTTCTGACTTGTAAAAGTGAATAAAGCTGCCCACCAATTGCTGAAATAAGAAGGTGGGAGGAAGACAGGTTAGGATAGAAAAGTGAAGAGATGATGAATTTACTTTTTGAACACCTTCAGTTTGAGATGCAAAGGTGAAAAGTAGGTTTAATATCAAGCCTAAAATTCAGAGTCTGGACAAACGATAAACTTGGTAGTTATACACATATAAATATAGTGCTTGGTTTTAAAATATGCATATCTTTTCATCCAGCAATTTCACTTCTAGAAAAGGGTAAGAAGGGGGAGAATTATTATCCATATAATTTTCCCTACCTAAAGACTTTTATTTAACCTTGGACTCTGTTGACAAAGATAAATTGACCAAATCAAAGGGCTGAGCATTTATCTGCATAATTTGGTCAATCTAGATCATCTCTGCCCCACTCTCCCATTTTCCTTTTAATATTAGGTTTGAGTAAAGACAAACTAGTGTTCATCTCCGTGCTTAACCTATACAAACATATTTTATGGGCCCAGATGTCTACAGAGACCCTTTTTGTTAGCTTAAAAAGACAGTTGGATTTATTTTTACAAAATATTGAAAAGATATGACAAAGTATAAATAAGTTCTAAAACATAAATTTCATTCATCCTGGCATATTGATTGCTAGACTTGATAAACAAATTAGATATTGTCCTGTTCAAAGGGATATCATTGCAAACATATGTTTCCTGGATTTTCTCACTTTAAGCACTGTGTTAGCCAGGCATGCTGGTGCACACCTGTAATCCCAGCACTTGGGAGGCTGAGGTAAGAGGATCACCTTGAGCTCAAAGCCAGCCTGGGCTACATAATGAGTTCAAGGAGCACCTGAAGTGCACAGTGAAACCCTGTCTCAAAAAAACAAAAATAAATAAATAAATAAATAAATACTGTGTTGACTTAACAGAATAATCACGTTGAATAGACACTTGCCACACTTGGATTTTGGTCCATATAAAATATAGGCAAAAGTAGGTATGGGATCACTATTTTGGTCAGAAGCATATATTCCTGTCAACACCTAGTCATCTTACATAAGTGTAGATTTTATGTATGTTACTGAGTACTGTCAGAAACAGTTTTGATAGATTATAAAGTCTTTCTGTGGAGGTAACCAATTCAGAGAAAACAGCACGATCTTCCTGAATTTAGCATCTAAGAATGCATTGTTACATCCATTTCTGTAAAGTAATAACTTTTGTATGTAGTTATATTTTGTTTTTAGTTGTAATTTTGTTTCTTCGTAGTCTGCTTTTTCTAGCACATTTAATTTAGGCACAAGTAAAGGGTTATATGTTATATTACATTCATATTTCAAATAGGATGTAATATTACCTAGTTACCAACCTGCATTACTTAAAGACACAGGTATTTAAACGTTTTC
The DNA here is from genome assembly GCA_028451465.1 of Erethizon dorsatum. NCBI lineage: Eukaryota > Metazoa > Chordata > Mammalia > Rodentia > Erethizontidae > Erethizon > Erethizon dorsatum. The sequence continues at coordinate 86,479,549 of CM051842.1, read as the reverse complement.
ATCACTAACATATTCAGTAAAAGTATCAACCATCAAATGTTACCAAGAGAACATGATTTTATGAAAGAAAATGGCACTGTTAATTTATCATACAAGTTCTAAAAAGGGCTTTGTGCTTCTCACATAAAATTGGAACTGAGTATATTCAATCTTTCTAACAAATTTTAAAGATGCTGGTTGTATGGCTTATATCTATACATCCCCCCCCAAAGCTTCATGTGGTCATAGGTGGGGCTTTTCAGAGGTGGCTGGATCTAGGGTGTGTGATTCTGGGATCAAGGATATGATGCTGAGATTGATTCACACTTCATTTCTTGGATGAAGGGTGTGAGTGCTACCCAACCTAAGGGCAGGTATCCTGGATTACAAAAAAAAAAGAGAGAGAGACAGAAAAAGGGTCACTGTTTCTCACTTGTAGCTTCTCACTGGTTGCCTGCTGCTTGCTGCCTTCTGCCTGCCTACTCTGTAATGCCCCTCTGCTATCCCACCCCGCCTTGGAGCCAACCAACTATGAACTGAAACCTCTAAAAACAGTGAGCCAAAATAAACTGTTCCTCATTTAACTTATGGTGATGGAGATTTTGTCACAGCAATGAGAAAAGTAACTAAGAGATTGGTATTTTGAACGTGATATCTATATATTCTTAACACCGTGTTAAGAATATAGAGATAAGCCAGCTTTGGTGGCACATGCCTGTAATCTCAGCACTTGGGAGGCTAAGGCAGGAGAATCATCACAAGTTGGAGGCCAGTCTGGGCTACATAGTGAGTTCAAGGCCAGGCTAAATTATAGATCTACTCTGGGTATAAACTTGATTTTCTTTATTGAAATGCAACACTTATTGAATGAGTGAACAATAAAATTAAGACAGTGAAAAAAGTCTAAGTTACCAATTTTTATTTATATTTTATTTTATAAAGTATACAATAAACTGTACTTTATCATCCTGAGAACTCAGGATACAGCTTATTCATATCATTGTGGGTATCTCTAGTAAAAAGGATAGGTGTTAAAAGTTTTGTGTATAAAAATGCAAACTAAATAAAACAGTATGTTTTAGAAAAAGTTAAAACTAGTATTTAGATTAAGAATGAGAAACTTGAATGTGTTTTTAATTTAAAGCTAAAGGCATGTGTATTTTACACATTTTTAAATGTTCACAGCTTTTTCTCATGAAAGTGCCAGGCACTGTTTTGTGCTTTTGATAAAGCTTTATTTTTACACATTATTTTTATCATTATATTTACTTTGTGTGAAATGTCCATTAGTGTAAATTACATTGATTTTTATACTTTAATTTTTACTAGTTTTGCTTCTAGACAAATGGCAAAATAAACTTTTCATCATAAATAGAGAAAATAGTTTAGGATATACATAAGGATAAAAGTATAAGAATTCTTATCTATCTTAATCCCTAACTTCAGTATTTTGGCACAGACCTAAATTTAGAGGAGTAATTGCTACAGCAGCAAAGAAGATACAAAAGGAAAGAAGGAAGAGCTCTACACAGCTGCAAACTGCAAACATTAGCTAAAACACAAGCACACCAGTCTAACAGCAACACCACCAACAACAATAGCAACAGTCAAGTCCTATTCTCACAATCCTAAAATTTACATAGGTGCTTTTGATGGAGGAGGAGATCCTGTGATATACAGAAAGATGAAAGTGTGTTTTTTCCTTACTCTCACTCTGTAAGAGAATACAACACAGAATACATCTGTGACTATTGGTAACCAAAATGTGTGAGGATCTTTCCCCAACAGTAACCAATTGATCAATTCTGCAACACACACCGCCAGCTGGGTGTCTTCAAATACAATTCACTTCTGTCATCATCTATCAGAAGATAGTATCAGATCTCACAGGACAAGGGATCATTCCTACATGACTGCCTCCCATTTCAGTACCAGGCCCATTAATAAGTCATGGCCTGAGTTTCTGACTGGCCAGCTATATATCAGGAATTCCCACAACCCCCTGTTTGGGTTCAACTAATTTGCTAGATTGACTCACAGAACTCAGAGGGAAATACATTTCGTATTTTATTATAAAGGATACTATAAAGGGTACAGGTGAACAGCCAGGTGGAAAAGATTCACAAGGCAAGGCACAAGAGAGGGGGCATAGGGATTCCAGGTCTTCCGTAGGTGCACCACCCTTCAGGAAGCTCCATGTGTTCAGCTATGGGAAAGCTTTCTAAACTGTTCTGGTTTTTTATGGAAGCTTTGTTATATAGGCATGGTCAATTAAATCATTGATCACTGATGATCAACTCAACCTTCAGCCCCTCTCTCCTCCCTGCAAGTTAATGCCCCAAATCTCTAATCTTGCCTTGGTCTTTCTCCAGCCTCTATCCTGAAGCTAAGAAGGGACACTTAGTCACCAGTCATCTCATTAGCATACAAAGACATATTTAAAAATCCTGGAGATTCCAAAAGTTTTGGGAGCTCTATATTAGTAAATTGTGATGAAAATCAAATACGTATTTCACAATATCACAGGGGGCAATTTTTAATAAAAATATGTTGATACATACATTGTTACAGAAAATGTGGGAAAACTGACAATCACTTATATCTTTGAGGTGACCATACATTGCTACACTCTTTTCAAGGCAAACTTGGTAATATGTATTTAGAAAACACATATGTTCTTTTAGACAGCAATTTCACTCCTAAAAATTTATCATATAAAAGTAAAAGTATACACGGGTAAAAGTATGTGTGAAAGTTGTCCATTTCAGCATGATTTGTAACAGTGAACAATTTCTAAAGAACCTAAAAGGAATTTATAGCTAATTGATTACATTAAAAAGTAGACATTCAAGCAGTGATGTTCTCTGGGTTAAAGGAAATGAGGTGTAGCTATATGTGCTATCATGTTAAGATGTTTAATATATGTTGCTAAGTAAAAAAGAAAAGATGCAGTTGTTAAACAATATCAAATGTGATCCCATCTTTGCAAAAGAATTGTGTGTGTGTGAGAGAGAGAGAGAGATTTCAAAAAGATGGAAGACTAGATAACTAGTTGTCTTCACAGGGAAACAGAGAAACGGAATTTTCACATTCTTGTTTATATAATTTTATCTCACTTGGATTTTTATATATGCAGCAAATATATAGAATTTGTAATCAGAATGAAATTAGTTAATATTTCAAAAATTGGAGGAAATCTCACTGACTAGTATGTAATTCATAACGTGATATTGGAATATACTTATTGGCCTGAAATATATTCACAATTCATTATTAAGTAAAACAAACAACTTGTAACTATTGTAAGCACAGGATAGAATTAGAAAGGTATATACAGAGTAATATGTTTTAGTTTTGTCCCACTTTTGCAAAAGAGTATACATGTATATTCCCAGTGAAAAATTCTGAAGAAATGTACTCTAAGCTATTAACAGAGACTATTTCTACAAGTTTGATAATAAAGGAGATACAAGAAAAATTCTTCTGGCTTTTTTTTTCACTGGGGATTGAACACAGAGCCTTTGCACTGAGCTACATCCCAGCCTTTTGTTTTTATTCTGTATTTAGAGACAGGGTCTGGCTAATTTTTCTAGGCTGGGATGGAACTTGTGATTCTTCTACCTTAGCTTCCCAAAGAGTTGGAATTACAGGCATACACCACCATGACAGGGTAGATGTATGTTTTAATTCCTGTATTGTTTGATTTTTACAAAGATTTTTACTTGGAAATCAGGAATGTGGAATGTTTGAAACATGAAAAATCTTGTTTTAAAGTGACTCAGTGCAGCTTTTATTGATATTGGAAGATTCTCATACTACATGTGTAAACTTAAAATGTTTATAAATTGTATATACATAGAGGATCCCAAAAACTCTATCAAAAGACTTTTAGATTTAATAACCAAATGCAATTGCCTAACTGAATAAAAAGTCAACACTCAAAAATCAATGGCATTCCTGTACACAAATAAATTCACTGAAAGACAAATCCGGGAAACCACATCTGTCACAATAGCATCAAGAAAAATGAAATACTTAGGAATAAACCTAACAAAGAAAGTAAAATATCTCTGCATTGAAAACTACAGTATTCTGAAAAAGGAGATCAAAGAGGATATCAGAAAATGGAAAGATATCCCTTGTTCATGGATAGGAAGAACCAACACTGTGAAAATGGCCATATTCCCAAAATTGTTATACAGATTTAATGCAATCCCAATCGAAACACCTTTAGCATACCACATACCTCACAGAACTAGAGAAAACATTCCTAAAATTCATTTGGAACCAGAAGAAAGCTAGAATTGCAAAAATAATTCTGGGCAACAAAGGGAGGGAAGGGAAGTTCCTGAGTTGAAATTATACTACAGAGCTACTGTGATAACAACGGCACGACACTGGCAAAAAAAAAAAAAAGACCTGGGAATCAATGTAACAGATTAGAAGATGAAGAAACAACTCCAAACACACTCAACCACCTTATCTTGGACAATGGAGCCAAACACCCTCAGTGGAAGAAACACAGCCTCTTTAATAAACTGGCTTCCCACATGCTGAAGATTAAACTGGACCCACGTCTCTCACCAGGCACTAAACTAAAATCAAAATGGATCAAAGATCTAAATATTAAAACAGAAACATTAAATCTGCTGGAAGAGAGAATAGGTGGAACTCTTGAAGATATAGGAGTAGGCAAAGACTTTATGAACAAAACCCCAATTGCATGGGAAATACTGAAAAGAATCAGGAACTGGGATCTCATCTTATTAAAAAGCTTCTGTAGCATAAAAAAGCTTCTGTAGAGTAAAGAGACAGCCCACAGACTCTGAAAAAATTTTTGCCAGCTGTTTCTCAGACCAAAGACTAATACTCAGAATATATAAATAACTGAAAAGAATCAAAACCCCCAAATTTAAAGAACCAATCAAAAAATGGGCATCTGAGATGAATACACACTTTTCTGATGAAGAAGTAGAAATGGAAAATAAATATATGAAAAAATGTTCAACATCACTGGTCATTCAAGAGATGCAAATTAAAACAAAGCTGAGATGCCATGTCACTCCAGAAAGAATAGCCATTATCAAGAAATCAACCAATAACAAATGCTAGCTGGGCTGTGGGGAAAAAGGAACCATTCTCCACCGTTGGTGGGAGTGCAGATTGATGCAACCACTGTGGAAATCAGTGTGGATATTCCTCAAAAAATCTAGGACTAGAGGTCCCATTTGACCCAGCTCTTTCTATTCTTGGTATCTTCCTGGAAGAATTAAAACCATCATACCAGAGTGATATGTGCACACCCATGTTCATAGCAGCACACTTTGTAATAGCTAAATATTGAAGGCAGCCCAAATGCCCATCAACCGATGAATGGATAAAAAATATGTGGGGTTTTTTTATATAATGGAGTACTACTCAGCCATAAGGAAGGATAAACTTGAAATATTTCTAGGTAAATGGATGCGCCTTGAGAACATACTCTTAAGTGGAATAATTGGATCACACATGTGTAAATATCACATTGTCTCTCTAGTGTGAGAAACTGAAAGTGTAAATAAGGACCAAAATGTATAACAGATGTTGTGAAATAGGATGAAATTGTTCAAAAGGAAGGGGGATCTAGGGAGGGAGGATGAAGAAAGGAAGGAAGGGAAAAGAAAAAATAAGAAAAGAAAGATAAAATGAAAATAAAGCTTTGTAAATAAGGAGGGGAAGAGGGCTTGAAGGGAAGGGAGGGTAATAGAAAAAAAAAGAGGAATCAAGATATATCATGTACAGGCACGAATTCCCTGTGATGAATGTGATCATTAAGTGTATCTAAACTGTACCAATAAATTTAATAAAAATGTATGCACATATATATTTGGGCATAGAAAAATTCTAAGTGCTACAAGCAAAAGTAAAAAACAACTCAACTTCACTACAGGATTCCAGGTAATTTCTTATTCTTTGTCGTTTTCAGAATCTTACAGATTTTTCTCAAAGAGCAAGCATAACTTTTAGAATAAGGAAAAAAAAATTTGGTCCTATTCTTACTTTAAACATTTGTTAATCAGCTTTTTGTTGCTGTGATCAAATATCTGACATAAATAACTTAAAGAAAAAACATTTATTTTGGTTCATTGTTTCAGAGGTTTCAGTCCATGGTTGGCTGGCTGTCCAAAATCTTATGACATGGACAAAATGCAGACAAGTTCTTTGCCAGAAAGTAACAAGTATGGCCTTTAGTGCAATGCCCAATACTGTCCTCATTCCCATCTTAAACCTCATGAAAAAGACCTTTTTTTTCACATTCCTGTCAACATTCTAGTTTTCTGGTCCCATGACAGAATTGCCCATTAAACTCTATTTACAACATTCTAGGGATTCTCTCACCCAAATCTCCAAAATTTCCCAAATTTCTCCCACAAAGCGGTTCCAAATTCTTCTGAACCTTGTGGTTGGGTATGGTCAGACCAATGATCCACTTCTTGGTACAAATATTTTGTGCTAGCTTTCCATTGTTGTGACCAAATACCTGACATAAACAAATCAAAGGAGAAAAGATTTATTTTGGCTCATAGTTTTAGAGTTTACAGTGCATGGTTAGCTGACTCCAGAAACATCATAGTAGCAGGGTGAGGCAGAGGAAAGGTGTTTACCTCATGGCAGCCAAGAAGTAGAGAGAAAGGGAAAGAGCCAAAGAAAGGGGCTGAGGACAAGATACACAGTGACACCTCTCTCTAAATTGGTTTCTGGGAGCCATGATTACTACCAAAAATGAAGAGTACCAAACAAATTGCTTTGGCTGGAAAGGGTATTGAGTTGTAAGGTAACAAAAAACTAGTTCTATTTTATGTATGGAGTGCCCAACAATGAATATCAGGACAAAATGTTCATATCAAAATGCTTTGAGTACCAAATTCAATAAGTTTTAAAGTACTCAAGTACCAAAGTAGGACTGTAGTCCCCAAGGTCATGCAACCATGACCTACTTCCTTCAACTAGACCCAACCTTCTGTTTCCATCACCTTCTAATAATACATTCAAATTACTATCTCACCAATGGATTAATCAGCTGATGCTTGTGATCCTGTCATCTGAAATTCCCATCTCTGAACACACAGGATTTTGGCTTGACAGTTAGATCTAAATCATAACAAAATGCATAAGAGTATGTGCATGCACACACACACACACAGAGCTTCTCTTTAGCTGAGAATGAAACATTACATAGGGCTGACACCACTACCTGCCTGCTCTGAGCAGACCTTGGGAACTGTTCTCAACCTGATTTGTGTTTATTGCAGGAAGAGTATGCTGATGAGGAAGAGATAGGGATACAAAAGGAACGGGGAGGGAATAAAAGAGGGGAGAAGGGAAGGAGGAGGGGGAAGAGATATAGAAAGCATAAACTAGAAGCCTGGCAGACTTGCCTGGAAAAAATTCACCAGAGGCCACACGCCACTGATGTGCTTCCTATGCAATGCAAATTCTTGGAGAGCTCTGACTGGAAGTTAGAGCAGCAACTCCTCCTCAGCTCCTCCTTAACTCCTTCATTCTTGCCTTCCCTCCCAGAATCCCTGCTCTGTAATGTTTGTGCTGCAATTCTGACTGTGCACTCCAACTGGCACTCATCTGTTTTTTTCTAAATGTTTCCCAATGTACATGTATCATTAGCATAAGGAAAAAATAAAGTATTGAAAGTTATTTTATAAGTATGCTATGAAGTAATATGTACAGAAATATTCAAATTTTCTTTAAATTGACATAGATAGAAAAAGATTAGAAAGATAAACACTGCTCAATTGATTAATAGGGTTTAAAAAGAAACCAAAGGAAAAGTACATAATTTAGGACTTTGAGTAGTAGGCTCTTTGCTAAAGTTAATACCTTTCACTATTAACCTGAATTTTTCCCATCTATAAACAGATGATTTTTCAATCAACTTGCTAAACCTTGCCAGAGATAACTTGTAATGCAACAGAAAAAAAGAAAAAGAACCACCCTCATGCAGATTTGTAGATTGTATAGAAAAATCAGTGTCATTTCTGTAATTTACAGTGTATTGTGTAATGGACATGGATTGGAGAAAAATCCTCATGCACTTCCTATTGAATCAGAATGACTTTCTATGGCTTTTAGGAGATGAAAAGAAAACTGGATGTCTGTGTTAATGATGCATCTTGGACTATTAAGATACAGTATAATAGGGCCTCAAAATATGATAGACAAGGCATTAGAAAGTCTGGTGATATTACAAGGTCATTGACTCCTTGGAAATGTCACCATTATCTTACTGTGAAAATTACTTCATGTTGAAATTTTTCCTGTAATTAATTTTATTCCACAATCTATAACATTTCTTATAATTAGAAGCATGGTGCTTGAAAGAATAAAATGAGTCACACCATGTTACAAAAAGGTCAATTGCATCTATAAAACTGTCAACAGGATACAGATTTCTAAAACCCAGGCAGTGGCCTGCTTCTCAAGTATTTTGTTAGTTGTGTCAATGATGAGGTAACCATGACAACCACCAACCTACGCTCTCCACCATTAGATTATGCTGCCTCTTTTTTTTTTTTTCCCCTGTGGTACCGGGGGTCGAACTCAGGAACTCGCGTGCCAGCAGGCGCCCATGCCGCTGAGCGATATCACCGGCCCTTTTTTCGTATGTGGGTACCGGGGGTCGAACTCAGGACCTCACGCTTGCCAGGCAGGCGCTTATGCCGCTGAGTTATCTCACCGGCCCAATTGTGCTGCCTCTTAATGTACATATCTAAGAAGTCCCCCATGACAGGCTTTGGCAGAAGAACTGCGTAGTCTGGAGGAGGGAAAAAACAAGTAAAAGAAAGTACCTTCCTCAAAAGAAGAGCGATACCAACACCCCTCAAAGGCCTAAAGAACACAAGGGCAGTAAAAAGATGACAAACCCTCAGCTCCCTCTACCCCAGAAACAGACACACACTAAGCACAAAACCAGAATAGTAGGAGAAATAACATTATCCTTGAGGTGTTAACAAAAGTCCTCCTTCTTTTCCATACCATCAGATAAACATTTGGTCTCTGCTTTCTTAGCCCCTCAATTTCCCCATTTCTCTCCTCTATTTTCTAGCCTTCCTCCTGCCTTCTTCACCTTCACTACTTTGGTATTGAAGTCTTTTTAAGCTCTCTGAACACATCAACTCTCTCTCTCTCTCTCTCTCTCTCTCTCTCTCTCTCTCTCTCTCTCTCTCTCTCTCTCTCTCTCTCCCAGCTTTTGTAGACATTGGTTTCTGCCTGGAAATGTCCTTTTTGCCCTTTCATCTGCATGGATATACTCAACCTTGACTGAAATGTTCATGTGTGTATATTCTGCCGTTATACCTGGACAGACAGCCCTTTCTTGTGTTCCAGTCCACTCTACACAACCACTGTCAATGGCTTTACTTGTGCAGCTTTCAAAAGAAAACCTTATTTCCAAACCCTGTGTTTATTTGTGTGTCTCTCTAAACAAAACAAGTATAGATTGAATTAATAATTTCTTGTCAGGGATAAATTAATAATTAATCTTTGCTCCAATTGCTATGAATTTCCTTAATCATCTTATGACCTTGAACAAGTCACTTAACCTCCTTATGTGAAAATTTGGATAACAAGCAACATTTTTCACTGGGTAGTTGTGAGGTATATATAATAAGGTGAGTATAAAATGCTTGAGCATAGTAAATGCTCAATGACTTTTTCATTTTTAAATTTTTATTAGTACATGTTGGCAGTACATAATGATTACATTCCTTGTGGGGAGTTGGTACATGAACATAACACATCTTAATTCATTTTGCATCCTTTTCCACTCCCCTCCATCCCCCTCTTTCCATCTCTTAATCAACTTTGCATATGAGAAAGATCTATCTCCCTATTTCCTACCATCTGCCCTTTACTTTGCTCTTTATTTATTCTTCATGTTTCTCATAAAATAAACCATGTGATATATAAACTTATAGCTAATCGATTGTGTCAACTTAAGTAGGAAACGCCCTACTAAACTGGTTCAGCATAGTTCTGGGTGTGGAAGACCCACCATAGGGAGGATTGTCACCAGAATGATATAAAAAGGAAATTAAAGAAGGCTTGCTTCGGTTTCTTTGGAGGAGCTCCAGTCTTCACCTTCACTTTGGACATTGTCTCCTGGCATCCAGAGCAGGTGCTTCAGCCTTCCATTGCAGACCATTCAGCCTCCTGATATGGACTTGCACAGGACACTACAGTGAGCTCCAGACCTTCAACTGGGACCTTCAGTTCTCCAGTGAGCAGACAGACCTTTTGCACTCTTCCATACCTGATTCTGAGCAACAATGGTAAGCAAATATTGTAAATGTTTATATATTTGTATATCTCGTATTAAATCTGTTTCTCTAGGGGGCACTGACCGACACAGCTTGTGTGTCTGATTTATTTCACTTAACATTAGGGTCTCAAGATGCATCCATTCTCCTACAAATGACTCAAGTTTATATTTCTTTATGGCAGAGTAGTACTCCATTGTGTGTAAGTAAATACCACATTTTTATCCATTGATTTGTTGATGGACATATAAGTTGCTTCCAAGATTTATCTATTATTAATTGTGTTGCTATAAATATGGGTTTCCCTGTATTACTGTAATACAATGTCTTTAACTCTTTGGGGAAGATGCCTAGAAGGGGAATATCTGGGTCAAATGGAATTTCTAGTTTTAGTTTTTTGAGGAATCGCCATACTGATTTCCATAGTGGTTGTACTAGTTTACATTCCCACCAACAGTGTGGAAGTGTACCTTTTTCCCCACAACCTTGCCAGCCTTTGTTATTGATTTCTTAAAGATAACCATTTTTTATGGGCTAAGATGGAATCTCAGTATTGTTTTAATTTGCATTTCTCTAATTGAAAGAATACTGTAGTTTTCACAGTAGAGTTATTTAACTTCCTTGTTTAGGTTAATTCCTAAGTATTTCATTTTTCTTGGTGCTATTGTCTATGGTATTTTTTCTTAATTTCTTTCTCAGTGAGTTCATTATTGGTGTACAGGAACGCTGCCGATTTTTTTTTGTGTGTGTGGGTACCGGGGGGTCGACCTCAGGACCTCGCACGCCAGCAGGCGCCCGTGCCACTGAGCAATATCACCGGCCCCTTTTTCGTATGTGGGTTCCGGGAGTCGAACTCGGGTCCTCGCGCTTGCCGGGCAGGCGCTTAAGCCGCTGAGCCATCTCACCAGCCCCCCGCTGCTGATTTTTGTGTGTTGATTTTGTATCCTGCTAAACTACTTAATTTGACTATTAATTCTAGGAGTCTTTTGATGGAATTTCTTGGGTCTTCTATGTAAAGGATAATGAGGATCATGTTATATGCAAATAATGATAATTTAACTTCTTTCATTTATATACATATACATATCCTTTTCATTTCTTTTTCTTGCATAATTGTTCTTGCTAATATTCTGAGTACTATTTTGAACATAAGTGGTGGTGGTGGACATATTTGTCTTATTCCTGATTTTAGAGGGAAACTTTTTAGTTTTTCCCCATATAATGATGTTGGGAGTAGGTTGGTCAAAAATGGGTTTCATCAAATTGAGATAAGGGGGCCGGTGAGATGGCTCAGCAGCTTAAGTGCCTGCCCGGCAAGCGCAAGGGCCTGAGTTCGACTCCCGGAACCCACATACGAAAAAGGGGCCGGTGATATCGCTCAGTGGCACGGGCGCCTGCTGGCGCGAGGTCCTGAGGTCGAACCCCCGGTACCCACAAAAAAAAATTGAGATAAGGTCCTTCTATACCTGTTAAATATATCAAAAGACTATTATTTTAGAAAAGTAACAAGCTGGAAAGAATAACGTATACTTGAAAATACACAATGAGAAGGGCTATGGATTCTAAAATGGAGGAAAAGCTATCTGTGCTATTCTCTGGAAGAAAAGATGTGTGTGAGGAAAAACACCTAGAATTATGATTTTGGTTAAAATTTACTGAACACTTCCTATGCGCTAAGCATTTCACATGCATCATATTATATATACCTCACAACTACACACTGTGAAAGAACTGGTCAGTGCTTAATTGACAAAACACTAATTTGAGATTTAATTGTTCCTGTCATTTTGGACATCATGAATTTAATGCTTCGATATGGTAAGAGTAATAGAAATTCAGTTTACAAATATTATTTGTTATATAATATGCTTTTGTTTTTTGTTGAAATATAAAAATATATAGCATAGTCAATAATAAGGTCTAAGTACTCAAGCAAATCTCTGTCTCCTACCATCTTCTAATTAGCTGACATTTTAAGGTAGGATGACTTTGAATGATAAGCTAATTGCAAAATAAGTTTTCTTTGTTCCTTTCATTCCCTGGTAATAGAGTTCAAATAATCATACCATTAAGTAGCTTTTGTGGACAGTCAATCCATAGGAGTATGTGGGTGAAGATATGCCACAGGAAGGGATATTTGGAAGCATGGGCATTTAAACTACTCACTTTATCCTATGCCTCGGTATATCAAAGTGTCAGGGTTATCTGCAAAACAGAAAGCCCTGACTTTAGAGTGCACCTTAACTAGTTTACTATATAGCTTTTTTCAGGTTTATGGATAGCTCAGTACCGTGTTCATCAAAAATAAACACATTGAGATTAAGCAAAAGAGAGAAAAAGAGAAAGAATGAGAAATATTTGGAAGGAGAAAAAAAGAGAATATAGTTTAATTCATGCTGTATACTACTTTATCATAAAATTTTGGCTTGTGATTTGAAATACATTAAAGACTTTATATTATGTACTAGAATTTGTTGCTGTTTTTTAAAAAAATTTAGGAAAGCAATTTGTAACAGAGGTGTCTGGAGTGAGTGTGGAGTGTACACTGGGTGTATATTGAAGTGGAAAATGTTTGGCAAGCATGGTCCTTAAACAGGAACATTGGTATTAAGACCTGTGTCCTGGGGCTGGATGAACACTTGTGTACTTATTAGGTACCCAACTGTTCAGCCTCATATGTGTCTGTGGAACATGGATATCACCAGCTAATGTGGATATAACTGGCCCTTTTTTCGTATGTGGGTACTGGGAGTCGAACTCAGGACCTCACGCTTGCCAGGCAGGCACTTATGCCACTGAGCTATCTCACCGGCCCCAGAACTGGCTTCTTTCTAAAATTAATTTTATGGTACATTTTAGATATACACAATGATCACATTCATTAGAGGAAGTTTGTACCTGTAACATGATATTTCTTGATTCTTTTTTTACCGATTTCTTCTCCTTCCTTCAACACCTCTTCCCCTCCTTATTTACAAAAGCTTTGTTTCCATTGTCTTCCTTCTATTCTTTTTTATTCTTTTTTTTCTTTTCCCTTCCTTCCTTTTCCCCTTCCCCATCCCTTGTTCCACTTCCCAAGTGAATATTTTCTTCCTATTTCCTAGTATCTGTTATATATTTTGGTCCTTATTTACCCTTTCAGTTTCTCCTACTATAGAAACAATGTCATATTTAAACATGTTTGTCCTATTTATTTCATTTAAGGGTATGGACTCTACTTTCTCCCTTCCTTTCTTTCTGCCCTGCCCCTCCCTAGTTCCTCTTTCTTTTGAACAATTTCTTCCTATTTCATAACATCTTTTATACACTCTGCTCCTTATTTACACATTAGGTATCTCATACCAGAGAAATACTGCAATATTTACACTTAAGAGTATGTTCTTAAGGCACATCCATTTACCTAGAAATGTCTCAAGTTTAGTCTTCTTTATGACTGAGTAGTACTCCATTGTATAAAAAAAAAAAAACATCTTCTTTATCCGTTCCTCGGTTGACGGGCATTTGGGTTGCTTCCAAGATTTAGCTATTACAAACTGTGCTGCTATAAACATGGCTGTGCATATATCATGTAGTATGGTGGTTTTAATTCTTCCAGGAAGATACCAAGAAGGGGAATGGCTGGATCAAATGGGATCTCTAATCCTAGTTTTTTGAGGAATCTCCACACCGATTTCCACAATGGTTGCACCAGTCTACACTCCCACCAACCGTGGAGAAGGGTTCCTCTTTCCCCACAGCCCAGCTAGCATTTGTTATTGGTTGATTTCTTGATAATAGCCATTCTTTCTGGGATGAGATGGAGTCTCAGTGCTGTTTTAATTTGCATCTCTCAAGGGACCAATGATGTTGAACATTTTTTCATATATTTATTTGCCATTTGTATTTATTTCTTTTTTTTTTGTGGGTACCGGGGGGTCGACCTCAGGACCTCGCGCGCCAGGAGGCGCCTGTGCCGCTGAGCGATATCACCGGCCCCTTTTTCGTATGTGGGTTCCGGGAGTCGAAGTCGGGCCCTCGCGCTTGCCGGGCAGGCACTTAAGCTGCTGAGCCATCTCACCGGCCCGCCATTTGTATTTCTTCCTCTGAGAAGTGTATATTCATCTCAGATATCCATTTTTGGATTGGGTCTTTAAATCTGGGGAGTCTGATTTTTCTCAATTCTTTATATGTTCTAGATATTAGTCCTTTGTCTGAGGGACAACTGGCTAAGATTTTTTCCCACTCTATGGATTGTCTTTTCACTCTATTGGTAATTTCTTTTGCTGGGCAAAAACTTTTTAATTGTTTCTAATATTTTTCTAGTCCTTTTTCTTGGATTTCCCCAAATACTAAATCATATCTTCTATGAATAAAGGTATGATTTGTTTTTTACTTTTCAATACTTATACCTCTTATTTTCTTCTCATTTTTAGCCTAGTATTTCTCATATTTTCTCATCTTTAAACTAGTACTTCCCAAAACATGTCAAACATGACAATAGCACTATTACCTTGTTTCTGATTTTGCTGTAAGTGCTTCTGCAGTGTTTCATCATTAATGATTCTGGCTTTTGACTTGATATGTCAATTTTATAAAGACTTTTAAAAGTCACTATTAAGTGATAAGTATTAGTACACTCGTTTTCTGCAACCATAAGGACGATCACATGGCTTTCTTCCTTAAACTATTGTTTTAATTATAGCAATGGGTTTCTTTTCTGTTTTATGAAAAAATAAAACAAAATTTCATAACAAATTACCTGTAATGAGAGAATAACAATAGTTAGTACACTGTGTCATTGTCTTCAAAGTATTTACTAAGAGTAAAAGACACACTACTACATGTTTACGTTACTGAAATGAAACCCAACAATGCAGTATTTTAATGTAATATTAAACACTATTTGTTAATATTTTCTTTGAGATTTTCACATTCTTATTTCTAAGAAGGTCAAGTTTCCAATTTGAGAACATTTATTAGTAAACCATATTTATAACTACTTCATAATTCATAATTATTTCTCACTTTATGAGAATGAATCTGAAAGTTATTTCTTTATACTCCAGAATGGTTTAAATAACATGGGAATTATCTGTTTCTTTAAGAATCATTCAAAGTTTTAAACTGGAAAGGAGTGTGATTTAAAAAAAAACTATTCTAGAAATGACATGCAAAAAAAGATCGAAGACAGGAAAACAATCTGAAATTTATTCTGATATAAACATGAGATGAATATGTCCTGATATAAAGAGGAAGACGTAGAAATGTTGCTGGTATTAGAGAAGTGGTTAAGGAAGTGTAAGGCCCTTGAATAAAAGGTGGGAGAGAATTTGGTAGCTGATAGGGTTGTCAATAAAATCTATGATGCAAAATATTTTATGGGAAATACTTCTACTAAACATTATACGTTGTTTACTTGAAATTCAAATTTAACTGGAGTCTTATACCTTTATTTGCTAAATCTGGTAGCCTTACTGACAGAGGAGGAAAGACTATATGATTCAATATCTATTTTGCTAGGTAAATGTGGTTTTACTTGGGCAACTCCAGTGACTGGTAACTGAAAAAAATACCATTTGAATAATAAGAAAAAAGTAGTGGTGAAAAGAATAACCTTTAGTACTATATTCATGCAGAATGTTTTATAAGGTTAGAAATGTATGTCTATTTTCTTTTAAAAATGGGACAACAGTAAGACCTTTTATGATGTCAATGAGTTTATTTAAGGAAAAATACACCTGCTTTTATTCCTCTCTTCCTGTTCTAATCCACTAAGGTAGTGAAAGGATGGTAAGAAAATAAAACATATGAAATAATTTAAAGAACTTGAGATAATTTTTCTGAGTGATTTGGTCTATGGAAAGGGAGGGCTTCTCTATGGAAGGAATATTTCATATTCAAATGTTTAAGATGAATTTGAGCCATAGGTTATTTTATAATATTGATAAACTTTTAAAATAATTTATTCATTTTTTTAAAAGGGGGAAATACAAAATATAATAAAATTATAAACTTCTGAAATAAAAATGTGCATTTGTAAAAGTGTTATTAGTAGCATCATCTCATGCAGATGTTAGAGATATTTACTCACAACTTCTTTTTTTTGTTTTTCATTTTTTTTTTGGAACCAGGAATCAAATTCAGGACTTTGTCCTTGCCAGGCAGGTGCTGGGCCACTGAGCTATATCCCCAGCATCTACTCACAACTTCTAATTGATCTTTTACTTATTTGGACTTCTTTGTTGTTTATGTCGAAGGTAGAAACAGAAGCTTACAGAGACTACAGTGAGTTTCTAATATTCAGTATATGTATTTGAATGCTTAGTCATAACATTATAGTTAATTGAGTTACAGAAACCACTGAGCTCAATTTCCATGTACTTTTTATTATCTTTTCAAGTTTCACTCAGAGCAGACTAAAATGAGTACTTCTATACACTTAATTTGGAAAGCAATTAAATTTCAAAACCATTTAGAAAATAAAATCCAGGGCCGGTGAGATGGCTCAGCAGCGTAAGCGCCTGCCTGGCAAGCGCAAGGTCCTAAGTTCGACTCCCAGTACCCACATACGAAAAAAGGGCTGGTGATATCGCTCAGTGGCATGGGCACCTGCTGGCGCGTGAGGTCCTGAGGTCGACCCCCGGTACCCACAAAAAAAAAAAAAAGAAAGAAAAGAAAAGAAAATCCAACATGACAAATAGATGTTTAGAGACCCTAACTTGTTAAGAAGAGAGCAATGGATACCAGAAATGACACTTTTCCTGAAAACACATGTGCTTGAGGCACAAACTGCCATTCTAGAGTATTTCTAGTGTCCTGTAATCAGTTCTGTTATATTCTGTCCACTAATAGTCAACAGAGCATTCTGAATGAAATCCCCAATCTCTTTCCTAGAAGCTTCCTGCCTGTCCACTTTACTAGAATAGTCACTGCCAAAAGTTTATAAACTAAAATTAGTTGTTGGAGTCTTCCAAGATGGAGCAGCCACCTTCTGTTTGTGCCAAATCCACACCTTAAGAGGAAAACAAAACCAAATGCTCTTGGACCGTGGTGTGCAAGAAAAAGCAAGGCACAGACCCTTGATCTGGACATAAACTCTTTCTTCACCACCAGCTACTCCCTTATCTAGTAAACTCCTGCTTCAGCCCAGAGCCCAGAGAATTCCCCTGGGTAAAGTTCTGTATAGTTTCAAGAGGGAAAAAATGTCCAGTATATTCATACTGAATTAGGTGATTGAAGGATAATGTAGAAAACTATTGTTCATTTCCAAGCACTATTCCTTGAACTCAGGAAGGAGAAAACCATTTCCTGTTGAGTTAGAGGAGGCAGTATTATTTGATTGTAAAATTGAAATGCTTATTGCAGTGGAAATAATAAATTCAACTAGCAAAAAATATTCCAGTGGGACTTACTGAACTATAACTTATTCATAGCTCTGCCCTTGTACTTTAAGAAGTAGAAGTGTTAATCTTGTTTTATGAGAACTGTATTGATACTGAAATGTGACATGTGACTCTGAAATCAAGAGACTGACCTTCTTCTTTACCAAACATAAGAATTTAAAATGCAAACAAATATTGACCTTCAAAGTATTCACTTTTGAAAGAATCTGTATGCTCCTTTTGCCATTGCTTTAAAACATTGGAAATTGCTTTCAGGACCAGCCCAAAGATGTACAGGTGAAACAAACAAAACAAAAAACTAGTTTCACAATGAATTTACTTATCTGAATCTTCTATTTTACAGGATATTATAATAGTCTTCACATTAAACACATAAAAAAGAAAGGATTCTGGAGAAAGTTGTGCTGGGGATGGGATACCCACACTGCAGCCAACTTGCTAGCCCCTCTATCCAAAGTGCATAAGAAGTGTGTGTGTGTGTGTGTGTGTGTGTGTGCACGTGTGTAACAGTGAAATAAGGCTGGGGATGTAGCTCAGTGGCAAAGCACTTGCCTGACATGCATGGGGCCCTAGGTTCAATCCTCAGTACTACAAAAAATACACCCCAGTTTGAAAGGTACTGTTTTGTATGACTGTGACTATTGTATTTAAGGTGTTATTAAAGGGGAGAAAACTTTACCAAAGAGTGGCATTCACAAATGGGTGTACAAGCCTTTCAGAGTCAAGTATGCGAGTACTACTTTTTCTTTTAAGAATCTACTGAGCAAGAAATGTGACTGATGAACTAATTTAATCTAGTTTTCATTTTGAGCCCATCACACACCTGCGGTGACAAAATTTTGATTCCCAGGAAGTATGGGTTTTCCCTTTTAGCGGGGTTGTGTTTAAAAACCACTAAAAAAAAATGGGGGAACAACATAGACATTGGCTGTAGGTGAACATCTGGTAGTAGAAAGGTAAGTCACATGGGTCTAGGTAATTTATTGGTCCCTGGAGTAGGCAGCTGAAATTCCCTCACTCCTATTTGTGCCCCCTTCAGCTCCAAAACTTGTCTGTGCTGCTTCTTCTCCAGGCCAAGACACAAAAACTCTTTAAGGTTGTCCTGGGTCTCATTCTCCTCAACAAAACCCCTGTTCACTTCCTCCCCAGACTCTCTGTTCTCATTGCTTCCTCTCCTTCTCTAGGTATGGGATTTTTTTTTCTTTTCTCAGTAAAAACTTTCTCCCTGCTATTCTGTTTGTTTTGTATGCTACTAGAATAATGAGCTCAGGATTTTATAGAAGCACAAAAATCAGGAAACCCACCACAAATTTTACTGAAGTATTGATATCTGGTTGAATGATGGGAAGTCAAAAAAGTGAGATTTCTAGAAAAGCAACAAGCATATTGGTTACTATCTCAAAAATATTATTTCATTCACAGCTATAGTAGAAGAAAAGATGCAAAATTATTCATGTGTTGTGGATATCAGTGAGGGAGCATCTAAGTCAGCAGCATAACCCTTGCAGCAGGTTTTGCAAATCATCCCTCTGCCTGTTTTCCATAAACATGTACAGTTTCCATAGGACAGATAAAGAGATTGTACAGTAGGACAGACAGCCCAGATGAGCCTTGGGTTCATGAATGTGTAAATGAAGCACTGAGCACCTTGTCACCGGAATGTTCTCCATTGACAGCAAGAGCATTGGCAGAGGCTAGAAGCCACTTGAAACAACAAAGAAAATTGATCCTGGGCTGACGAGTTTGACAGGGTGTGAATTAAAATGATGATGAGTTGAGGGAATTGAGAGGAATACTATTCACAGGTCCAAACCAAGGAAAGATTAAAACAAGATAGAAAGTACTTGCCAATATGAGAGAAGAAGCAGCCTCGTTACTTTAATGGAGAAAAATATGGGGGAGAAGGTGTTGAATTTTTTTTTATATGCGGGTACCGGGAGTCAAACTCAGGACCTTGCGCTTGCCAGGCAGGCGCTTATGCCACTGAGCTATATCACTGGCCCCAGGTGTTGAAATTTAAGAAGACAGATTGAAGTGCTGTCCCTTAAAGAGTAGCTGTGACTACTAGGACCTTTGGGTAATATAAATTAAAAGAGAGACTACAGGCAAGCGATTCTTTTACCATCAGTATAACACCCTTCATGCTACAAGAATGAGGTCAGTCTCCAACAAAAGATGCCTCAGAGAGGGATTATCGTGAATATTCTATTAGGCCTGTCTTGATCACTTTAATTGCCAGGAAATCTGAAGCCATTATAGTCACACAAATGATCAAGTTGGGGTGAGGATGGGAAGAGTGAACAAAATATTACCAGGAGACACCACATAATCTAGTTATTGCTAGGACATTTACCTTTTGTCCTGAGTGTGTAGGGATGAGAATCTCTGATCCTTACTTGTCCAGTAAATAATTACCTTACACTTTTATATTCCATATAACCCATTACCATAAAGACACTTTCATTCTTCTGCCATGTACAAGTTACTAAATATTTTCTATATAACCACTATAAGAACTAATTCTTGCATGGGACTGTATGGGGAGACACTGTTCTACATAATTTCCATACATTAACTCATGTAATCCCCACAACCCCCTGAGGTATATACTGCCATAATCCAGAACCATTTCACTAATGAAAAAAACTGAGGCACACTAAGGTTAGCTAATTTATCTAACATTATACAGTTAATAAATGGTAGTTCTGAAATTTGGAAGGTAGGCAGACAGACAGGCAGACAGGAAGTATGACTCCAGAATGCAAACACTGAACTATTTCCCCTTTGCTACCTATGTGCCTAACAGGAGAGCTATTACTAACTCCAAAGCCTGAGATATGTTTGTGTGACAGAAATTTTCTAATTCTTTTTAACTAGAAAGTAAAGGAACAAATGAATGCCTTATGAAGATTACTTCATTATGAATGCCTTATGAAGTTACTTTTCTCATTGCTGAGACAAAATACCTAACACCTAAGGTTAAAGGGGGAAAGGTTTATTTATCTCACAGTTTGTAGAGGTTTCAGTCCATAATTGGCTGAGTCCAAAGCAGGGTGGCACATACCAGAGGGCCAATAGTTCATGGCCATGGAAGACAGCAAAAGCAACAAGAGGGGGAGACAAGACTCTTTGTATCCCTTATATTGAATGCAGGCTACCTGCTCTTGGGCAGGGGTAGCACTCACACCCTTAATCCTAGCCAGAATTATGCCATCCAATCAGTGGACTGATTTACTAATCACACACTCTTAATCCCAGCATCACACACCCTAGATTCAGTCACTTCTGAAAAAGCTCTGTGACTGCGTGAGGCTCTAGGGGGACATCCAGACACAAACCATAACACATTTGATTGGTCATTCAAAGCTATCCAGTTTTAAATGCCAGATAATAGGTGAGGAGCAAAGTTAGAGGTTCTTTTCCTCAAAGGTCACTGCCCAACCCATTTTAATAGCCACCTTCAACACAATAATATTCCATCTCAAATTATAATTCAACAAATGCTAAGAATATATTTTAACCAAGATGTTAACAATTTAGAAAGAAATAATTTTATGTGGTTATGTTAGTGTGAAATTCTGTAAGTAGACATCTGTAAGCTGAACCACTCTGTTAATAGGTAAGGACATTTTCACAGGAAAAGGACAGATAGGATTTCATTAATAAGTGATTATTAGTCAGTGCTTTATACAAACAAAAGTAGCCTTGTGTTTTGAAACCTTGGCTTACTTTGAAATTTTTTGAGAACACTTATGGAAAGGGATGGGGAAAAAGAGTAAGAAAATGGAAATGTGGACAAGCTCAGCAGAGTTGGAACATGAGATGGGATGAAAAAGAGAGAAAGCAGAAAAAAGAGGAGCAGAGAAAGTCATTTTTACATTACAAACTTCTGTACTGTTGAACTTTTATCACAAGGATTACTTTTGTAATTGGAAACAATAATAAAAAATTATCTATGTTCTCTTTTAAAGGAGTTTTTTAAAAAAGCAATAGTAAAAACTTACCAATGTAAATTGAAATTCCATTGGCTCTCTCCTTAAATTTTTTCCAACTATAATAGCAATGCCCAACTAAACATTATTTTACCTTCTGAATATAGCTTGGTAAGGGCAAAAGAAAGCTGTCCTGTGGCAACTTTACATTCCGGTTTAGTTCCCAGCTCCAATCCTTCTCCCCTTCTGTTTCTAAGTTTCAGGTTGATAGCTTTTCTTGCAGTGCCTGTTTCTCACTGTGGGCCAGCCTTCCCCATGTAGCCATGGAAGAAGGGACTAAGCAAATCTTTAAATCTCTACAGCTAGTTATTAGGGCTCAGGCCTTTGAACCAGTTGGAGTCCTGGCAGCGGAGAAGGAAAACATGTTGCTCTTCACAGAGCAAGTAACATTAAAGAGACTGGTTTAAATCCTAATGCCAAAGTATGGCAAGAAATTCCTCCTGGAAATCCTGATGCCACTCCTGTAACTCATGGAACTGAAAGTTATTGGCATGAAACAGCCACCACATCAGTGTCTCAGACGGAGACCAAAACAGAACTTTCAGAAGATACGTGTAAAAATATGAAGTAATGTATTCACCATCTTATGAAATTACAAGAAATACTACAGGTCTTGAAGAACAAACTGAGCGAGTGATTTCAGGACCTGAAGATATGAGTTACCAAATATATACATTTTTGGAGATGGCAGTTCAGCAATTTCTACAGAAGATCTAAAAGAATGTCTGAAGAAACAATTAGAATTCTGTTTTTCATGAAAAAAACTTATCAAAGAATCTTTACATTTACATCACAAATGGATAAGGATCAGTTCATCCCAATATTGACACTTACCAGCATGGAAGAAACAAATAAGTCGACCACAGATCCTGATCTAATTCTTGAAGTGTTGTGATCACCTCACATGATACAAGTTGATGAGAAAGGTGAGAAGGGGAGACTGAGTCATAAATGTTGTATTGTGATTCTCAGAGAGATTCCTGAAATAACACCAATAGAGGAAATGAAAGCTTTGTTCAAAAATGAAAACAGCCCCAAAGTGATAAACTGAGTTTGCACACAATAACCACTTGTATATCACTTTCCAGTCAGACACCGATTCACAACAGGAAATTTAAATACTTAAGAAGTTAAAACATTTCAGGGCAAGCCAATCAGAGCAAGGATAAAAGCCATCAATACATTCTTCGCTAAGAATGTTACTGATTCATGGATTCTAGTATGTATAGTCAACCATTCAAACTCAACCACAGTATGCCTCACCAGTTTTTATGCAGCCTGTATACAATCCTCACCAACAGTACTCAGTTCATAGCATTGTGCCTCAGCCTTGGTCTCCAAGTCCTGCACCTTACTTTGAAACACCACTGGCTCCCTTCCAAAATGGTAGTTTTATGAATGACTTTAACTCACCAGGATCTTACAAAACAAATGCTGCTGCTATGAATATGGGTTAGCCATTCAAAAAAAAAGCATGTGAAGCCTCATTTTAGGTCATCCAGTTGTACAGAGCACTCAACAGAGGGCTCTGTGTCATTGGGGAATGGACCATTGAACAGATCTAGTTCAAGGAACTTTCCCTCTTGGAGGACATAACCCTACAGTAATAGGGCATCAAGAGCAAACTTACCTTCTAAAAGAGATTTCTACATTACAGATGGAACAAAATAGGGACTATGACAGGGCAGGAGAGCTCTTTTCAGATGTCAAAGACAACAAGAAGATTAAAGGAATCCAAGACTCCATCCTTCAACTGAAACAAAATCTCCAACACCAAAATTTGACTTATTACCTTCAAATTTTCTTCCTTTACCTGGAAGTTTATCAAGAATGCCAGGTGAATTCCTTTCAGAAAATAGATTGTCTAATGTCGTTAAAGGTGTCTACAGAGAAAGGAGAATGAAGACTGGAAAGTTAGTTGCCCAGTACCTGCAGATGACCAGATAGACTGCATTTCAGTCCAGCAACTCAATATGAAAAAGGATACAATAGATGATTCCACCGTTCGGAAGGATGTTCTCAATCAGATGACTACACCAGTTTCTTCCACAAGTACTGCAAAGCCATCAAGAGCAAATATAGCTTTACCATGTAATAGTAACATAAATGTACCTACAGCTATGGCCCTACAGGGCCATTTCCAGTTCTTGTGCGGCAACTACGGGAACTTTGCTACAATGCAGTGTCTCCCACCAAAAACCAAGATAATGGAACACCTGGGAAGTCCATTGAGAAACTTCATGTGAAGCCAGAAGCAAGGTCTAGTAAAGATTATTCTGGTTTCTGAGGCAACACTATTCCCTGGGAAGGAGCTGGAAAAATCAGGGAACAGAGATGCCAGTTTAGCCATAGGACTATGCCTCAGGGAGTGACTCAATGCAATAGCAAAGAACAATATGTGCCACCCAGATCACCAAAGTAAAACCAAACAAAAAACTCAAAAACTTTCTCTTTCTTCCCATTAAATTAAATACTGGAGGATTACAATCAGTATAAATATACATATATACAGCTGTTTGAACTGTTTGGGAGGGGAGGGAGTAGCCAGGAAGGATAAAAAGTATGCCCTTAAATCATTATGGATTTTGGAGTTGTGAGCAGTAGGATCCCAAAATTCATCCCTAAAGTGATTTTTAAATGCTGGAAGATTCCAATCGGTACAAATATACATATTTTTTTCTGTTTTTATTTTGAATTTTAATTTGCAAAGTTTTTTTTTTTTGCCTGGAATCAATTTTGAGGGTTCAGATTTAGCTTGGTGGGGGACATTATACATCCTTCAATATAGGTGAGGGAATAAGAGAAAATACTTTTTGAAGAAGCATTTCTGTAAAAATTAGAAATTACTTTTTAAAAATCTATTTAAAGTTTGGCTTTGAGAATGCCATCTCTACACAGACTTGTGTTGCAAAGCAGATTAGTGGCTGGGGTGTCTGTTGTGGGTGTGAGTGTACACAAGAGCGATTTAAGACAAATCTTTTGTCATGTTAGCAAGTGATTTGAAAAGTGAATGTAATATTTTAGATTTTTTTCCAGTTTGAAATTTAGTTTGTTGTTTTGACCTTACTAATATTTCATTCAACAAGCTGTTAAAGCACTGATTTTACTTGGAGATGTGCCTACCTATCAGTTTGATACTCAAGGAAAGAATAAGGTTATTCAAAAAATTTTTAATTTCATCCTTGATGTGAACAGGTCGAATGGATTTCAGAGATTTAAACTATCCTGTGGTCCACCCCCTCCACACTTAAAATGGGAAACAGAATTTTTTTGTTATTTCATTTGTCATTCTTTCCTTTGACTGCCCATCCTCCAAAGCAAAATAATCAACCACCTACTGAACTGTACCTGTCTGACTTCTTTTACCAGTCTACTCAAATCATATAACTGTTCTAAATTTCAGAACTGAATGTTGAAGTATTTTATTCTTCTCTTCTGATACTTAGAAATTCAGGTCCCACATTGGTAGGTCCAATTGCACCTTTAGTAATTTGTAACTAATTTTTAAAGTTTAAATTGTATTGAAGAGAAAATTTTAAAGGATTAACTTGAGAAATTTTTTTCTGTTTACAGTTTATCACCTTCCTTCAGTCCCCTTTTCAAAAAGAAGTTTGAAATTCACTGAATAAGAAAGAGCAAATCAAAAAGAATTTTGAGATAAGGTGGGAAAGATTATTGAAGGAAATTAGTGAATAATTTCTCAGTGAATAAAATTGTAATAGTCATATTAAAAAGGAAGTTTGCATGCTAATATTTAGAAAATTACTAAAATATTAAAAATCATGTTGCATTAATATATTTTAAGTCATACCATGTTCAGAGTTCTGTGTAGGGAGTGGTTTTATTTTTTATTTTTAGAGATAGTTTGTAATAGTAAGAACTGTCCCTTATGTTAGTGAATTACATATATACAAATTGAAACTGTAAATTGTGAATACTGGAAATTACGGTTGTGACAGAATATAAACATCTTAGTAATATATTAAAATGAATGTAAAAGGAGGTTAAAATTACATTACTGTGAAACTAATCTTCCAAATCTAAGTTAAACTTTGGAGATTTGAATTAGTGCGTTACAGTTAAGAGCTTTGAAAACACTTCACATTTCTGTTCAAGGCAGAATTATTATTACTTTGTAACTTACTCAGCTTAGCAATTGCTTTTGATTTAGTGGATTGATAATATTGCATAATATATTTAAATAGTTTGAAACTATTTCTACACACTATTTTTTAAAAATCCTTTACTAGATGAAATACACAGTAAAACTATTTGTGCCAAAATTTTGGAGCTTATGTCCTTTAAAAATAGAATTAATAATCTTTGGCTACATGTATGGTAAAAATGATTCTGGTTTATGTAGATAATGCTGTAGTCGGTGGAAATCATAAACATTTAAAATGTTAATAGCCTGTGAATGCATTGGATTTAAGAGAATAAACATCTTGTAAAAAAAAAAAAAAACTCTCTGTAAAATCCCAGAAAGACTACCAGATTTTTCTGCTCCTATAGTTCGTTTCACAGGGCATGGAGGTATAGATATAAGTTTCTCAAGAATTGTTAAGAGGAAATGCCAGACTGAAAGATCCACTAATTAAAATACTTAAGTTTGGGAGCAGATGTAAAATTCCAAGGAAACACCTACTTTAAGGATAGTAAAAAAAAAATGGAAAAAGGGATCTCAGTGACAGAGACTTTAAAAATCACTAAAAATAAAACTAGACTAAATAAAACTAATTTTGCCAGATGATGTCACAAGTTAATTCTGTCAAATCTTCAGTACACTGCAGGTGGACAGCACAGCTGCCCATTGGCCCCCAACCAACTCCATGCCTGTGGATTCTACACCTCAACCACAGCCACCTGCCAACTTCAAGCTGGCTCTGCATTTTGTTTCCCTCTGACAAAGGGTAGCAGATACATCAACCAATCAACCAACCTGATTGTAATTGTGACCATGGCTGTAGAGAGACGGTAAGCCTGGAAGGTTGGCAGTTCCAGAGAGAAGTCACAGAGCTGGCCAGCAGTGCTAGCTCCAAGAAAAGCCCACAGCTATTATAAACTACAAAAAAAAAAAAAAAGGGTGGTGTTTTACACTGAAAGTTACTCTTTCATGGAAAGCTAGAATTGGAGAAGAAATCCAAAGCAGTGTCTGCCATATAGCCAGAGAGTGTTTAATCAGACAGTTTGGAGAAGGTTTGATTGCTTAAGACTGAACCACAGAACAAGACAGAACAACTCCACCTCCGGGTTTCCAGTGCTACAGTCCCACACTGACTGAGTGAAAGACAGCCAAGGGAAACAGTTATTAAGAGGGTAAGGGCTAGACATAGATTACCTGAAAAGTTTAAGCTCTGAGCAGTAAGGATATAGGTCCCAACCTTTGTAGTAAAAAATCAGGCCTGTTAAGTGTACCTTTCAGAGGCTACTGGATCTGAAAGTGTTGGCATAAATCCAACAGTCTGTTTCAACCCCTGCCCTGTAGCCTACATGCATCAGAGGTCAGTGGCCTTATTGCTTCCCCCACCTACCAACATGAGCAAGGTTACACCTTGGCTTGGACAGTTGCCGTAGTCTGGGGTGTATGGACACAGAGACCAGAGGAGGATGTAAACACATAAAATCACAGGCTGTAAATCTAGGTGGATAAAATCGTGACTTGCTGGTTTCCAAGACTACAGATCCTGAAAAGAAAATTAGTTTTCTTTTATTCTTCAATAGGATCCTTTATTGCACTTTTTTCTCCTCCTTCTTGTGTTCAATCAACTAATTTTTAACATTTACATTTTTCATTCTCTGGTTCCCCATCCCCTCTATCTTTATTAGCATAACCATGAAGCTTTATGAATCTTTAGATACTTAACTCTGTGCTATTACTGTTGAATTCTTTTCTATTATTAATGGAGGTATAATTATTACAGTTAGTAGATATTTACTGTACACTATAATTTTTTCATCTTAGTTTTTATATAATATATACATATATATATACACACACACATAGAGAGAGAGACCTCTTTTCTGTATTTAATAGTGGTACATTATTAGTTCCTACATCATATCAATATTCAGTTTGTCTTTGACACTATTATTGTTGCTGATTTTATTGCTATTGAAAAAGTGGCATAGTTGTTACTATTAATTAGTTTTGTCTGTTAGCCAATATCTGGATTGTCTTTATGTCATTAACAATAGAGTGGCCCATTTAAAGAGAACTAGATGATGGGACACATACAAGTGCCACTCCCAAATAAATGGTGGTGGTTTGATCTTGGGACAGAGGCAAAGGCCTACAGCTAGCCACTACAAGTGTGCATCACTGAAAAGCAGCCACTAACAAGAGAGGTCTCCATACTAGAAACAAAGTCTTCCACTATGATAAGCCAACAAAACTAAACTAAAACATTGGAAACACAAGAAGACAAGGAAACAGAATGCCTCTAAAGACTCCCAAATCCCCATAGCTGATCCATGGTACTTTCATGAAAAGAAGTCAAAAGCCACACAGCCAAATTATTTAAAATTATAAGAAAAGACATTAAGAAACATATAAATAATGTTTTCAGGAAGGCCAAAGAAGATATAACTAAATAGATAACGGCCTTAATAAATAAAATGATCAGAAATTTTACAGAAGACAGTAATAAAGGCTAGCTGAGCTAAACAAAATGATACAAAATGTGAATGGCCAATGTGGTAAAGAATTAGAGGCCATGACAAGGTACCAAACAGGAACTAAGGAGAGTAAAAATTCTACTGGCACTACGGGCAGCAAAAGTGACTTAAGTGAGGCCAGAGTGTAAGAACTAGAAGATAGGGCTGATGTAAAAGATAAATTACTCAGAGATTCCTTAAAAACAGCAATAGAGAATGGAAAATGGATCCAATGGCTGTTAGATGATGCAAAGAAGACTAATCTAAAATGAATTTGAATTAATAAAAAAGCAGAAGACAGCACAAATTAAACAAAAAACCTACTTACAGAAATAATAGCAGAAAATTTCCCAAAATGGGGACAGAATTTAGCATACAGATAAGCGAGTCATATAGAACTCCCAATAGCCATGATCAGCTAAAAACTTCTCCATGACACATCATAGTCAAAATCCAAGAGGTCCAACACAAGACCTGAAATAAAAAAGCTGTTAGAGAAAAGCAACAAATAACTTATAAAGATAGACCCATTAGAGTTATAGCAGACTTCTTAACGAAAACATGAAGAGCAGAAGAGCTTGAAATGAAATATTTCAAGACCAAAACAAAACAACTTTCAAAGCAGACTGATACATCCTGCAAAACTGTCTTCCAAATTTCATGGAAAAATAAGATATTTCCAGGACAAAAAGCACCTAAAAAATTAATAACTACCAAACCAGGACACAGAAAATTCTCAAGGATATCCAAGAAAGAGAAAATGAAGCTACCAATCCCAAAAGATCTAATAGAATGAATACATAAGCCAGAGTGAGCAGTTAAGTAGAAAGGAAAAAGGAAATCAGCAACAAGAAAATAATGCAATGACAGGAATAAGACAGTACTTTTCGGTAATAACCCTCAATCTGAATAGTCTCAATTCCCAAGTTAAAAGACACAGGCACAATGGATAAAAAAAATATTCAACAGTATGCTATACAAGAAAAATATTTAATCTTAAAAAATTCATGGACTAAAAATAAAAGGATGTAAAACAATATTCCATGTAACAGGAACACAAAAGCAAGCACAAATGGCTATCCTATTTTCAGACAAAGCAGACTTCAAGCCAAAACTGATCAGAACAGGCAAAGAAGGTCATGACATATTAAGAGAACCATTCAACAGGACGAAATACTTATAAACATATATGTACCAAACACCAGTGCACACAAATTCATAAAACAAGCACTACTAGACACAAAACATCAGATAAACATCAAAACAATTATGGTGGGAGACCTCAATACCACATTGGCAAAAATAAATCAACTAGTCAAAATATCAACAAAGAAATATCAGAGTTGAACCAAACCTTCAAAGAGAAGGACTTAACAGATATCTAGAGTGTTTCACCCAAAACAGCAGAATAAACACATTTCTCAGCAGCATATGAGGCTTTCTGAAAAATAGACCACAAACTGACCAATAAAGCATGCATAAGTAAGTGAAAAAATTGAAATCCTCCCATGCACATCATTGGATTATAGCACAATGAAACTAGAAATGAAAGGCAAAATAAACCACAGAAACTATTCAAACATATAAAAATTAAACAACACACAATAGAATAATTAACAGGTCACAGAAGAAATCAAGGAGTAGATTAGAATGTTCCTAGAATCAAAAGATAATGCTAGTCCACTGTACCAGAATGTATGGGACACAATGAAAACAGTCTTAAAAGAAATTATTATATCTGAGAATGCCCACATCAAAACAAAAGAGTGAGGCCAAATAAATATCCTATTAATATGTTTCAAAGTCCTATAAAACCAGAAAAGTCTAAATCCAAAACTAGTACAAGGAAGGAAACACAGAGATCATAGAGAAATATTGTAAGACTGTGTCTGTGGATCCTGTCATAAATTGAAGCAATTCTGTGGCAAAATATAGGGACAGAGTAGAAATCACATAGTTAAAGTAAAAAACAGAAGTAATAAATATTAGAAATGGATATACAAAGCTGAAAATTATTCATGGGGAGGCACCATCCTACTAAAACTCTCCATATAATCAGATATTATCCTCACTTCTCTAGTCTCCAACTGGCAGTAACCCCCTCAGAAAAAGAGAAGAGAAAATAGAAGAGGACTCATATAGTTAAAATACATAAATATATGTAAAGAAATAGACACAGCTACAAGTAGGAGAATGGGGAAACAAGTAAATAGATCTCTAACTCCTCAAACCACCAAGGAAGAGCAAGGGGTAACAAAAGGAGAAGAAAACAAATACCAGATAGTAGAAATCTATGAAAAATCCTTAGCAGGGATGAAGAAAATAGATGAGGTCAAAGAGGAAATGAACCAAAAGTTTACATTAATGACACTCAATATCCCCACAGTGAATTTTGGGGAAATAGGTAAAAAACTAGATGAACTAACCAAAACAGTTCAAAATTTGGATGACAGATTTAACAAGGATATGGAATCGTCAAAAAGATGGCAGACAGATACACCTAAAATAAAAAACAGTATAGAATTCATACATAGCAGAAATGACCAATATGAAGACAAAGTATCTGATATTGAGGACAAAATAGTGAATTATGATAAAGAGATTAAAGAAACTGAGAGAGACAGAGAGCAAACGGTGCATCAGCTACTAGATAACAACAACAAAAACAATCTAAAGCTAATCGGAGTAAGCAAAAAGCTAGAAGATTGCACAGATGAATTCACCAACATGCTTACAGAAATTATGGAAGAAGGGCCGGTGAGATTGCTCAGCGGCGTAAGCGCCTGCCTGGCAAGCGCGAGGTCCTGAGTTCGACTCCCTGTACCCACATACGAAAAAGGGGCCAGTGATATCGCTCAGCGGCAGGGGTGCCTGCTGGCACGCGAGGTCCTGAGGTTGACCCCTGGTACCCACAAAAAAAAAAAGAAAGAAAAAAAAAAGAAATTATGGAAAAAAATTTCCCAAACATAAATAAAAATTTTATTTTTATTTTTTTTTTTGTGGGTACCGGGGGGTCGACCTCAGGACCTCGCGCGCCAGCAGGCGCCCATGCCGCTGAGCGATATCACCGGCCCCTTTTTTGTATGTGGGTTCCGGGAGTCGAACTCGGGCCCTCACGCTTGCAAGGCAGGCGCTTAAACCGCTGAGCCATCTCACCGGCCATAAAAATTTTAAAGTACAAGTAAGTGATGTTTATAAAACAATTATGATGAAAGGGGAAATTCATCAAGGTATATACTACTTAAATTCACAGATATTCAGCAAAAACACCAGAATTTTAAAGGCAGCCAGAGAAAAACAAAAAATTACATATAAAATTCAACCAATAAGAATCACAATAGACTTCTCAACACAAACCCTGAAGGGCAGAAGAGTTTGGAGTGAAGTATTTCAAGCCCTAAAAGCAAATAATTTCCAACCCAGATTAACTTGTGCACCAAAGCTATCCTTCGAAATAGAAGGAGTAATAAGGTATTTCCATGAAAAAGACCAGCTCAGAAGGCATATAAGTGCTAAACCACATCTACAGAAAATACTCAAGAATATTCTCGACACAAACATAGAATCAGACACACCTAAAAACACAGAGGAGACTAGTGAGGTCAGTGGATAAACAATGGCAATAACAAAAAAAAATCAGGAAAAGTAAAATAAAGATATACCAACAGATAATGAAAGTAATGAGAGTAAATAACCAAAACATCTCAGTAATATCTCTCAATGTTAACGGCCTCAACTCTCCAATCAAAAGACAGAGATAGGCAGAGTGGATCAAAAAACAGAATCTAATATTCTGTTGCATTCAAGAAACTCATCTAATCCAAAAAGATATTCATAGACCAAAAATTAAAGGATGGTAAACAAAATTTCATGCACCAAGGCTCCGAAAACAAACAGGGGCAGCAATTCTAATATCAGACATGATAAACTTCAAGTTAAAATGGATTAGAAGAGACAAAGAAAGTCACTACACACTAGTTAAAGGAACAATCCAACAAGAAGTGATAACACTGATAAACATATATGCACTGAACACTGGAGCACTTATCTTCATCAAACAAATACTGCTGAAATAAAAAGATCAAATAAACATTAAAACAATCATAGTAGGGGATTTTAACACCCCATTTTCACAGAGACACATCAACTAAACAAACAAACAAAAAACAATATAGAAATTTTACAGCTGAACACCCTTGAATATACAGAGTTAATAGACATATACAGATTATACCAACTCTGTAAAACAGAGTATAGATTCTTTTCAGCAGCACGTGGTACTTTTTCCAAAACAGTTCACATCCTAGTCCACAAAGCCTGCTTAAGTAAATATAAAATAATTGAAATCACCTTGTGCATACCATCTGACCACTGTGCAATGAAAACAATAATCAACAACAGAAGAAATTTTGGAAAAAGCAAAATCTCCTGGCAAATCAATGACATACTCTTAAAGGACAAATGGGTCAAAGAAAAAGTTCAAAGAAGAAATTTAAAAATGTCTGGAAGTTAATGACAATGGTTGTACAACTCAACAAAACCTTTAGGACACTTTGAAAGCAGTTCTAAGAGGAAAATTTTTGCAGTCAATCCTCACATTTGGAAAACAGACTATACCCAAATAAATAGCCTTATGAGAAATCTTAAGATACTTAAAAAACAACAAACAAGCCCCAAAACAAAACTAAGGAGGGAAGTTATAAAAATGAGAGTGGAAATCAATGAAATTCAAACTAAAAAAAATTGTAAAAAATCAATGAATTGAAGAATTGGTTCTTTGAAAGAATAAACTATACAAGCCCTTAGCAAGACTCACCAAGAAAAAGAAAAACACATGCCAATGCAATTAGAAATGAAAAAGGTGAAATCAAAACAGACACTGTTGAAATCCTGAAGATAGTAACTACTATGAAAAATTATATTCCAACAAATTAGCAAATTTTGAAGAAATGGACAGATTCCTAGACACATACAAACTACCAAAACTAACTCGAGAAGACATAAATATGCTTAACAACCCAATCACAAGCAATAAAATTGACTCAGTGATAAAGAATCTACCAACTAAAAAAAAGCCCAAGACCTGGTTGATTCACAGCTGAATTCTACATAATCTTTAAGGATGTTACATCACCAATACTCTTCAAGTTGTTCAAAGACATTGAAAAGAATAGAGTGCTCCAAAATTCATTTATAGAAGCCAATATCACCCTGATCCCAAAACCAGATAGAGACCCAATTTAAAAAGAGAACTATATGCCAATCTCTTTAATGAACATAGATGCAAAAGTCCTCAACAAAATATTAGTAATTAGAATGCAGCATATAACTGAAAAGATCATACATCATGATGAAGTTGGTTTCATCCCAGAGATGCAAGGATGGTTCAATATACAAAAATCTATAAATGTAATACATCACATAAACAGAAGCATGGTCAAAAACCACAGGATCATATCAATAGACACAGAAAAGGCCTTAAACAAATCCAACAACCCTTCATGATAAAAACCCTGAGGAAAATTGAAAGCATTCTCCCTAAAATCAGAAACAAGACAAGAATTTCTACTATCACCTCTGCTATTTAACATAATACTTGAAATATTAGAACAATGAGGGAAGAGAAAGAAATAAAAGGGATACATATAGGAAAGGAAGAACTCAAATTATTATTATTTGCAGATGACATGACACTCTACATAGAAGACCCAAAGAAGTCAACTGAACAACTCTTATAATTAGTAAACAGTTTCAGCAAACTAGCAGGATACAAGAGCAACACACAAAAATCATTAATATCTGTGTATACCAACAATGGACAGGATGAGAAGGAACTTATTAAAACAATACCATCCACAGTCACTTCAAGAAAAATGAAATACCCAGGAATTAACCTAAGGCAGTGAAAGACCTCTACAAAGAAAACTACAGTACTCTGAAGAAGGAGATTGAAGAGGACATCAGAAAGTGGAAAGATGTCCCTTCCTCCTTGATAGGCAGAACCAATATTGTCAAAATGGTCTTACTTCCAAAACTGTTATACAGATTAAATGCAGTCTGAATCAAAATATCAACAGCATACTTCACAAATCTAGAGAAAAAAATCTTGAAATTCATATGGAACCAGAAGAGACCCTGAATAGTAAAAGTAATTAGGGGCAATAAGAGCAAAGCAGGTGGCATAGCAATACCAGACTTCAAGCTATCCTACAAAGCAATAGTGATAAAAATGGCATGGTACTGGAGCAAAAACAGACATGTGGGTCAATGGAACAGAACTGAAGATACAGAAACCTCTCCAGACATATTCAACTATTTGATCTTTGACAAACAGGCCAAAAGCATACTTTGGATGGAAGATAGCCTATTCAACAAGTGATGTTGAGAAAACTGGTTATCGGTTTGTAGAAGAATGAAAAGACCTATATCTCTCACCATATACTAAATTAAAATAAAAATGGATCAAAGATCTAAACATTAAAACAGAAAGATTAAACCTTCTGGAAGATAAAACATTTAAAACACTTGAAGACATAGGGATAGGAAAAGATTTTCTAAAGTGACCTCAATCACAAGAAATAGCAGCAAGAATCAACAAATGGCATTATATCAGATTAAAATGCTTCTGTACAGAAAAAGAATCAATCAGTAGTGTGAAGAAACAACCTACAGAATGGGAAAAAAATTTTACCAGATACTCCTCAGAGAGGGGACTAATATCTAGAATATACAAAAAGCCAGAATAGCAAAAGCAATCCTGGGAAACAAGAGAACACAGGAAATATCACAATCCCATACTTCAAATTATATTACAAAGCTACAATGATAAAAACAGCATGGTACTAGCATGAAAACAGACATGAATCAGTGGAACCAAATAGAGGATGAAGAAACAACCTCAGGAAAATTTAGCTATCTTATCTTTGACAAAGATGCCAAAAACATAGACTGGAGGAAATATAGCCTCTTTAATAAATGGTGGTGGGGAAACTGGCTATCTACCTGCAGAAGGTTGAATCTAGAACCACATGTCTCACCATGTAGTAAAGAAGAATCAAAATGTATCAAAGAACTAACTGTTGAACAGAAACAATCGGATGGATGGTAAAATGGGCAAAACTCTTCAAGATACAAGTATAGGCAAGGACTTTCTGAACAGAACCCCAATTGCAAGAGAAATAACAATAGGAACCAACAAATGGGGTTTTATCAAATTAAAAATCTTTTGCACAGCAAGGGAAACAACCAACAGAATAAAGAGAGAACCTACAGAATGAGAAAAAAAAATTTGCCAGCTGTTCCTCAGGCAGAGAAACAATATCTGGAAAATGTAAAGAAGTCAGAAAATTAGCTCCCTCAAATAAAAGAATGAATTAAAATATGAAGAACTGAAATAAATAGACACTTCTCAGAAAAGTACAAATGGACAACAGATACATAATAAAATATTTAACATCCTTGACCATTAGAGAAATTCAAATTAAAACAGCACTTAGATTTCATCTTCCTCTAGAAAAAATGGCTATCATCAAGAAATCAAATAACAAATGCTGTTGAAGCTATGAGGGAAAAGGATCCCTTCTACATTGTTGGTAGGAATATAATCTAGTACCAGCACTATTTAAATTAGTATGAAGATTCCTTCAGAAAACTAAAACTAGAAATTACATTTGACCCAGCTATTCCCCTTCTAAGTATCTTCCCAAGAGTTAAAGTATCTTCCCAAGAGTTAATGACATGATATCACAGTGATACATGCATATTCATATTTATAGCAGCACAATTCATAATAGCTGAATCTTAGAATCAGCCTATATATCTATCAATAGCTGATTGGATAAAGAAAATGTGGTATTTATACACAAAGGAGTACTATTTTTCCATAAAAGAATAAGCTAGGTATTTGTAAGAAAAAGGATGCACCTTGAAATCCTAATGTTAATTGAAACAAATCATACATACAAGCTTAAATATCACATTATTCTCTTATATCAGAAACCCAAAATATAAACAAAGAGCAAAATAAAAGGTAGATAATAGTAAATAGGGAGATAGATCTTTTGCAAATGGGATGGGGACCAAGAGATGGAGGAAGGGGGGTGGAGGGGAGGAGAAGCAGATCAAAAAAGGATTTAGATGTGCTGTGCACATGTACCAACTCTCTACGAGGAATGTAATCATTTTATCCTGCAAACACATACTGATAAAAAATAAAAATGGAAAAAATAAAATGCTGTCTAACTTTCAAAAAGAACTACAACCAATTCTAGAAAATGTAAAAGGAGGAAACTTTTGGTTTTATGAAGTTAGTATCACTACAATATTAAAATCAATACAAAAAGCAAAGAAACTATAGACCACTATCCTATATGAATATAAGAACAAAAACCCTTAACAAAATATTATCAAGTGGAATTAAGCAATATATAAAAAATCACATACAATGATTATGTGTGGTTTATTCCAGTAATGCAAGGTTGTTCAACATACAAAACCCAACAATATAATCCATCATATCTGGAGTCTAAAAGAGAAAATTTATATCATCATAGGCTACTTATGAAATGTTAAAATTCTTGGTGATCTTGATTATGGCATCAGGTTACAGCTTCAAAGGAGTTCATGTTAAGCTGTGGGAAAATTGTGGCAACAAGGAGAAATCATTTTGTCTCACCAAGCTATACATCAGAACCATAGAAATCTGTGGGAATTTCTGCCCACCAACAAACCTCTTCAGGCTTGAGAACACACGTGCAGATCATATGGTGTGACTCACAGCCCCAGTCTTGCCATTTGTGGTTAGTTGGAGCTACAGACAAACTCCTTCAGCCTCCATTTCCTTGTTGGTAAAAACAGCACCAATAGTGGTACCTACCTTAGAGGCTTATTGTGAGGATTAGTGATGCAAGCAGAGTACTTAAAATATCCTTGCATATATTAAAAGT